>OZ024725.1:5111962-6311962 GCA_964016875.1 Fallopia convolvulus | reverse complement strand
CGTGCTTAAAAAAATTATTTGACAGTTCTCGAGGAGGCTTCAATACAATGATCGGAAGGATCCACAATCACATTGAGTCCCAAGTTAATGATATAAGGGGGATCTGGAGATGTCACGTAGTAAGATTCAAACAGAGTTGAATAGTGTCCTTAGTCAAGTTAGGACAATATTCATTTGCCTATTTTACAAAGTGTCAACATTGTGCATTATGAAGTTGTTGAATATGTACTACGACTTGAACAGGGACGCTGGTGAAGGAAAATTAGAGAAAGAGTGTGTTGATTATTTGGTACGGGAGTGCATGGGTCTTCCTTGCCGTCATAGGATTGCCCAAGCCATTCTCAATAAGTGGCCGATCCCGCCAGGTGATATACACCCATTTTGGCATCAGGTGGTATGGGAGGGAGTTGATCCACATCGCATGCCCATAGAAGACAAAGAGTCAAAAGAACTTACCTAGATCATATGGGATGATATGGTGGAGAGGAAGCGTCAGGGTGAATTGACATATGACCATGTGTACTCGATCACAGAGTCGTTTGTAGACAATGTGTTGTGAAAAGAGTCGTCTTTGATTGAGCAAGTAGATGCTATGAAGAGGGGACGACCAAAGGGGTCCACTAAATGGTCCACAAAGAGGAATAATACTTTGCTTGAGCATCGGATGGAGGCATATGAAAAGGAGAAGCAACTGAAGGAAAAGTAGAGCTTAGTAAAAACCTCATTGCCCGGCAAAAAGCATGGAAGGCCAAAGGGCTCAACCAACAAGGCCCCGAAATAAGTTGTGACGGGTACAAGTACACAAGAAGTGAGGGGCAGCATGATGTGGCTGGATTTCAACTTTGGAGTTGACAATGTTAACGACTTCATGTTTCCTTACATTGATCAGTTGCAAGATGTAACTCCAGATGGACATTGTGGTTATCGATCACTCGTCGTGTTGTTGGGACAAGTACAGAGCATGTACCGCATAGTTCGGTTGGAGTTGACAGCCGAATTAAGGAGGAACAGAGGCGTATATGAGCCTATTTGGAACAAATCTCCTATTGATGAGATGTTGGATACTATGCCCTATGTGGCTAGCCCTTGCGCTCGAAGATATTGGATGGAGATGCCCATAGCCAATTTGATCTTTGCCAAACTACATCAGGTTGCAGTTGTTTTGTTGTTGTGGGATGGATAGCATACATGCTTGCCGATGCAGGAGAGAGGGGACAACCGGGACTCTCCGGCCAAGATATACGCCATAGCGCTTGTGGGAAATAGAGATCACTTCATACCTGTGAGTCATATATTATTATCATGAAGTAAATTAGCGCTTATACTTTTTTAATCGGCAATATATTATCTGTTTAATTTGCAGGTCTGGTTGAGCGATGACTCCTCACTTCCTCCTCCGCCGAGGGATTGGGAAAGAAGCCATCACCCTAGCTTCAAAGGGTGGGATGAGTTGTTTAGACAGAGAATGAAAACATGGCGCGAGAAGCGGATTAGCCATAATCTTGATCCAAATGTTGTTGTTTGAAGTTGATGAGATATGTAATTAGTTATAACCTTATTAGTTTTATTTATGACATCTGTAATGCATATTTGGCTTAGTGTTTGCTTGTTATGCTAAATAAGATAAAATACTATATGAAGATCTATTGCATGAATATGGTGATACGGAATTGATGAGCTCGTGTACTTCGTTTCCGTAGGATCACGGGTCGTGCTTGATAAATTTTGCTCACAGCCATTATCCCCATCCCGGACTAAGGCCCCCCATCAATCAATGGGCTCTAAGAAGGAGGTGAATGATCTCTAAGAGAAAATGAAATATGAACAAGCTACTCATTTCTTGAGTGTTTGGAATATGCCTTGCACCTCATGATGCACAAGGCATCTCCCTGATGTTCGTATTTTTAGTATAGTTTTTGATAGGTTTCTTTGCTTATTAGGTTTAGTTTTGTTTAGTTTAGGCTTAGTTTTGAGTATTTTTAGTTAGTTTTGCACAATTCTGTGAAAAGAGTGGAATCTACGCTATTTTGTGAATTTTGTAGGTTTTAGCGAGGAAAGGAGCTGAATGGAGTTGAATTTGGAGCATCACAGCGAAAGACGGAGGAGTGCAAGATTGAAGAAGTCGGAGCTCGAGAGTACAAGAGGAATTGTTGAAGAAAACAAAGCCCAGGCTCGTTAACGAGGCTGTGAGGGCTCGTTAACGAGGCCACGAAAAAGAAGATATGGAGTATTATTTTATTATTCACCGATCCTGAGCGGGAATTTATTTCCGTATCGGTTGAGTATCTTTTTAGAATCTTTTTGGGGTTGTTAGAATATGTATTTTAGGTCTTAATATCTTTTTAGATTTTATTTCTATCTTTTAGGGATTGTTTCTATCTTTTTAGGAAAGTTTATATCTTTTAGCCTTTTTAGTTTTTAGCTTTTTAGTATAAATACCCTTCTATCTAGCATAGAAAGGGGGAGCTTAATTTTAGAGGAGATTTGAGGAAGGACCGAAGGAGAGAGAGAAGTCGGATCGGAAGAGGACCGCGAGGCTCGGTAGACGACGGTTGCCGAGTGGTCGTTGGTCGTGATTGTGGTTCGGTATTTTTATGTTTTTCGGTTTTTTTTTCTTCTGAATCTCTGTAAGACGATATTATTCTTATTAATTTGAGTTTGAGTTTTGTTTCAATGTTTCTTTTTATTGATTGTTTTAGTTTCTTAATTATGATTAGTGAGTAGTTTCTTTTTCTAGGATCGGGGTTAAGCCCAACATAGTTGAGCATGTTTGATGAGTAAGATTGAGTTGTGAATGCCTTTTATCTATTGAGAATTGTTTGTTGTGCTTAATACCAAAACGGAAGTGGAGGTAATTTGAGTTTTTAACTGAATTGAAAGAGGAAGTTAGTAACTTGAAGGTTGATATAGTTTGAAAACGAAAGTTTTAAGCTTTAGATCTAAAACAAGCAATCAAGTGAATTAGGATGCGAAAGTAGATTAATTTACTTACTAAGTTAACGAAAGTTGATGACTCTATCTGTTTAAAGGCATGATCTTTTCTTCTTACGAATTCTTATGCTTGGCTCTGTTGTGGTGTCCCTTGTCCTAGATTTTTGCTTTATTTGAATTATTTCTGGTGAATCTTCGTTGCTGAGTACTTGCGTCGGTACCGAATTTTAATTAGAATTTAATTAGGTCGTTAGTTTTAGTATTTTGTGTTCGGTGGTTCGTTAACAACCCTGACAACGTCGTTAACGAGGCTGCTCGTGAGTGTTTTATTTGTTTTTGTTTGATTTTTGTTAGATTGATAAACAAAAACCTTGCTTCCGATGGAACGATCCTGACTCTGCTATACTCAGCGGGGTCTTGACTTACAAATTTATTTGTTGGCCGAGAAACCCTATCAACACTCCCCAGACTAGGGTGAACGAAAGCATATCTCGGATGCTGCTAAGTGTAACGCTTGCACTTCATCAAGCTATACGCTTTATGAAGCGCAAGGCACCTACCCAGACTAGGGTTCGATACCTGGTCGAACGAACTATTCTAACACTTGCGCTTCATGAAGCTTTACGCTCTATGAAGCGCAAGGCTTATACGCCAGAACATATCCACACTTGCAACCATTCTGCAGCAAGCAAGGCAATAGTAGGTAAACTGCAACAGTCTCAACAACCAAGCTAATACAGAAATTTTGTATTAATTCAGGAAATGATGATACTTGAGCTAATCTTCACAAATGGAACAACAACTAAACAAACTCACCATAGACCAAATCATCAAACGCGATTCTATTTGGGAAAGACATAGAATTTCAAGAATGACTGATTATCCAATCCTACATCGAATTGCAGGAAGATCTCTCAATCAAATTGATGGAATTTCTTCTATCTCCGCATGCCACAACTGATGTTTTGCTTGCAGAAAAGGTACAAGTTTTTTAGATTGTATGAATTGTTTATATGCTTTTTATACTAAAGTGGCACGCAATTCTAATGATAACGAACGCTCTGCTCAAAAGAACGCTCTGCTGAAAAATCATCCAAGCTTTGCTATAATTTTTTGCTTAATACAATTTGAAATTGAAATATTCTTTAAATAGTCTATTCTTAGTGAATCCAACTTGTATCTATCCTCTAAAGGGAGCATTTCAAATTTATCTAGAAGGTTTTGCTGCAATCCTTATCAAGCTTCAATGCTTCATGAACTTATTTCCCTTTAGCTTATGGAACGCTTACAATTGGAGTCACAATGGGCCCAATCATATGCGTAAGGCGGGTTTGTGAGATCACTGAATGTATTATATGTAATGACTAATGAAAGTTTTATGGTTTTGAAGGAAAATTTCTCTATTACAGTGTAATAGCTTTTTCCCAAATTTATGACTTCACCTCAGTCAAAGACCCCACTGTTTGTTGCTATTATGTAATATATTTTGCATATTAGTTTTATTGGTTTAACTATTGGCTTAAACTTTTCCTGTGTAAGCAGAAGGCGAAAGTTTCTGAAAAAAAGAAAGAAGACATCTAAAGCTGAAGAAGAAAGCGAGGATGAAGACAGAGATGATAGGTTAGATTCTAAAGAGGAATCCATGGAAGAAGATGGTGATAAGAAAGCACCTAAGGAATAGAGTGATGAAGATTAGAACAATTCAGAAGAAAGAGATGGATCCAAAGAAAAGACATCCAGCAAAAAAACCCAAGGAGAAGTCTTACTTTCAACTAAACGAACTCACCAGAAGCTTAATTATGGTAGACCGTAAATCTTTATATTCATAGTGGAAATAAAAAATACATAATCAGACACTCAACTAAACTAATCTATCAAACAAATATAAACCCTAAACAATCTAAATCTAAAAACATGGGAACGACAAACACAAAGTAAAAGAAAAACATACTTTCAACTAAACTAATGTAAATATGAGAAAACTACGCCTAAAACATAATCTAGTCTATGATAATTGGATCATTTGGATTGAAACCCTCCTCCTCCTCCTCATGCTTTACTAAGCGTAAATTAGTGTATGATGGGACTTCCATCACAGGGTTGCCGTTGGCGCTTGCTTCTGCATTGAAGAGAATGATTTCTTACAGTTCCATCTTCTCTTTGAAAATTCTTTCCAGCGTGGTGAAGTAACCGAGTCGGGCAAGGTGTTTCCTGACAATCTTCAATCCTACTTCCTTGTTGTTGATTAGCTCCCAAATGAAGAGACGGATCTCTTGTACATCCTCCAAGTGCTTGCGTAATTCATCTTGAATAGGATATGCCATGGAAGCTTTGATTATGGAGATTTCAGATTGCACTGCAAACAACTGAAGGCAACTGGTTTTTATAGATATAGGCGGAAGCGTTGATGTTTTTGGTCATGGTTTGATATTGGCGGACAAAGTTTGCGCCAAAACCAAGCCAAATCAACGAAAATTAAGGAAATCGGAGATCGCTTCCATAAATGTAGCATCATGGCCAACTAAGATTTATATACAACTGCCTGGAAAATATTTTTTGGATTCTGTAAAAAAGTACTTACGCTTCATGAAGCACAGGTCATAAAACGATATAAACGCCGAGATTGTATAGTCCCTTTCACTTCATGAAGCGCAAGGTTTAGGAGGAATAAAAAGGGTGGCTTTCGCTCGTCCCCCGATTCGAACCGTATACCAAATCATCAAACGCGTGTACCTGGACCAAGTGTGCCGCATAAGCTATCGATATATATAGGAGATAATTTTCTTTGCAACTAATGCAGTTTCGATTCGGTTTGGTCCGGAATTAAAATAAACCGACCCGTTCAGCTATTTTAATGGTTCAAATAACAAAAGTAAAACCGGTTCCTAAGAGATTGTACATAATATAATTTTTTGGATGTATTATATATGATTTTATGTATATTTTAATAAGTGAACCCTTAGTAATCATATTAAACCCTAAATAAAATTGAATCAGCCTCAAAATAAACTTGAAAAATAAAAAAGGGACCGGTTCTTGAAATTTCATGTTATGAAGGTTATTGCCATGGTTTATGGTATGGTTTGGTTTTACGATTAGGGGTAGGGTTTAGGTTTAGAGTTAGAGTTATGGTTAGCGTTTTATATTGTAGGGTTTAGTGTTACATGAACATAATCCATTACAACTAACATTAACCTTATAAAATTACAGGGTTCGCAAAAACTAAAGAATCTCACTAACCAGTAAACCTAAACCCCTACCCTAAACCTAAAATACATAACCTAATCATAACCTGAACCATTATAATACCCCTTATATCATATTGACCATAACATCAATACAATATATTACTAACCATGTAACTAACCATAAACACTTGTCATAGTAGCAAAACCCAATGTCTAAACCTTCGACATTATAACATGAGATTTCAAGAACCTAATGTCTAAATCTTTGTGTTAGTGCTATGGGTAATTGATTATGATAATAAACCATATAACAGGTAATGATAAGACCCGGACCCTATAAGATGAAATTTTAAGAACCGGACCCTACACCCTAACCATATCACTAATCCTGTCACAAAACCCTCTCCCTAAACCTAATAAAGTACTTGTCAGGATGTCGGGTTAGTGTTTGGAAGGTTATTAAACCCTAAAACCTAACCCTAAACCTTCACCCTACCCTAAACCTACCCTAACCCTAAACCTAACCCTACCCTAAACCTACCCTAACCCTAAACATAAAATGAAACCTTACCATAGATTATGGTAATAACCCTATAACATGAAATTTACAAAACCAAAACCTTTTTTTCGGGTTTATTTTAAGGCTGGTTCGATTATAAAAAAATTTAACATGATTAATACGGGTTCACTTATTAAAATATACATAAAAGCATATATTATATATCCTAAAAATCATATCATGTACAATCTCTTAGGAACTGGTTTTAGTTTTGTTATTTGAACCATAAAAATAGGTGAATCGGTAGGTTTATTTTAATTCCGGACCAAATCGAATCAAAACTGCGTTAGTTGAAAAGAAATTTATCTCCTATATATCGATAGCCAATGCGGCACACTTGGTCCAGGTACACGTGTTTGATAATTTGGTCTACGGTTCGAAACGGGGGACGAGCGAAAGCCACCCTTTTTATTCCTCCTAAACCTTGCGCTTCATGATGCGTAAGGCACTTTAAAACCAGGCCGTCCTTTAATGCTTGCGCTCCATGAAGCGCAAGGCTTATACACCAGTGATAGCAACACATTTACGCAGACTTAGCAACAGATCAATATCAAAGACTCAACTAAAAGGAACATGGTAGTTCCATGACACTTTCACAACAAAATGTGATGAAAACTAAACCTCCCAACCAGATCACATATTTCAATTAACAGAAGCAGCAGAAGCTTCACGCCTGAGTATGGATGATCACCAGCAACATCATCTTCAAGCCTGAGTCTTGATCTATCTGATCATTCTCAGTCCATTCAGACACTTATTAGCTGTGTATGCAAGTTCTAGCCAACAAAAAAATGGTGAGAACTTGATCATTACCTACATAACCTGCCAGAACAAAAAAAATAATTTTCTGAACAAAATCAAGACAAAAAGATGCCAGAACCAGGTCAGTTTCTTGAAGAGCATTTGCCAAGTACCCATTCAAATCTGCAACCAAATTTCATTTAAATCAACACACGTAGAATCTTCAACAACAAATTTATGTCACTGGAGCAAATTCATCACAAGACCAGATTGAAGCCTGAACAGATTGAGTTGATAAATTTATGAACAAAAAAGTGACAGCATTAGGTGCAACAGATTTAAAGCAGCTATCTAAACAAGACTCATCAACACAAGAAAATCAACAAATTTCCAGTCCAGTGTTAGTTCATTAAAAATCTAGACATCCTAAGTTATGCATCATTAAATTGGACTGGAAGTTGCATGCTTTTGATGTTCTATCTGAATAATTAACGACATATAATAAAAATAGCCAAGCAATGTGTGTTGGTAAAATTTATGAGCACCCTTGTAACAACAAACAACATAATTATTTTCAACAAAGGAAACCAACAGTCCAAATGAACAAGTTCCTTGCAAATACAAATCATGTTTACAAAGTAAACCAACATCATGTGCCTAATACAACCATAAATGCTGAACCAAACAAGCATGATCCTAACACATTATAGATCATTCAACAAGGCAGGTACAGTTTTGGATAAACAAAATAAACTAAGCTGCTTGAGGGTCAAGCACTGTAGAAAGATCTTTGGTGCCTCAACAGGTATGGTGACAGCAACTGCCGGATTCTGAATGTACATTCAACAACAGTTGCAAAAGAAGGTATGGTGACAACAACCTCAGCAGGTATTTGAACACTTTTGGATTCCCAGGTGCCTCATCAAGTATGGTGACAAAAACTGTAGAGACTTGATGCTCATGTTAGTATGTTACAATTGCAAAAGAAGCCAATTAAAACAAAGTAATGTACATATGTAGGAGCTCAAAATAAACATAGACTTCTCTTTATAATTATTAATATGGCAAACATCAACTTCAAATTTGAAAAGGAGATAAAGTAAGCAGTAGTGAACATCATCTTTAAATTCTCATATTGATATCGAATAGTTTACTAACCTTGATGATATCACTGCGCGACACCTCCAGACCAACTCCCCTCGCCGGTATCATATCTAGAATCCCGAAACGACCTGCTCAAAGGAGGTGGCATTGGCGGACGGTCATCCCCTAATATGCTCAGCATGTCTTGCCAGTACGGCCTAGCCGGATGATCATCGTGCATCACTGCCAAAGCGTCGTGCGCGTATCCAAGGAGTTGTTGTTGTCGCTATATAATTTACAACACATTTTAGCTAAACACTAAAATATAAAAACGAGTAATGATTGAACGAACTTATTGAATAAACTTTAACATACAATGGTAGCATCAACTATAGCTGATGGGTGGATGTGTGGCTAGCGCGGACCGTCCTAACGCTCTGACCTCGAATCTACGTACGGCACGTCACTAAACCAATCCCAGTAGGCGAGGTCCGTCTGGTAAGCATACCGAGCCAAAGGGTGTTGCTCAAGGTCAATGAGGTGGTCGTACCGCTGGTTCCAGTAGAGCTGATTAGCGGAAAAATCCACCTCATACTTGTGCCAAGACGTGCTACGAACCTTTGTATTCGGCACAATCGGCTCAAGAGGTATACACTGGACCCGAAAGTACTAATGCAGCCACCTATCAGGCATGTAGGCCTCTCGAATGGTAAAGCACTCAAGCACGCCTCGAAACCTCAAAACCTGGTAACACTCTGAATTGAAATCAATGCCTCTCCATGGCTGCCACTTAATCTAAAAAAATACAGATGTTAAAAAGGATCATTTCCATTGTTTAGGGTTCTTTCAGTCCAAGTATTGTTGCACATAATTTTTTGTTTCATCAGCTCGAACCATGTGTAATACTTTACAAATCTCCTCCAACTACTCTTGCTTCTTCGGAGGCGAGCGTGTCTCCACTCTAGCTCGGGCTCCCGCGTTCGGGTTGACCAAAAGATATACCCTCAGTACCGGATGCCCATTAAAAAGCTTCATATACTCCACCAGAAGGAGAATACATCTAGCAACGCCCTTGTTATCACGTCGTGACGCAACACCCAGCTCGCGGTACATGAACGTCAAAACCACAGCACCCCAAGCAAATGTACTCGTGCGGTCGGGGTCCAAGAGACAATGCAAGTACTGAATTCTGACATTGTTGGTGCTCTTGTTGACAAATAACGCTAAACCGATGATCCACAACAAGTACACATCAGCTATAAAATGACTGGCTACCCCCTGTGTAATCATCTTCATCACATGTGCCTTAAGCTCGTCAGATGGAATGCCACGAGAATCATATCTAAAAAAAGGTCCACTCATCAATCGAGAACATCTCCATGACCTGCGTCTGAAACTCCATCTCAGAGAACGGCTTGCCGACACACTCCCCGTCGATCGGCAAGCCTAAAATGCGCTCCACATCATGCAACGTGATCGTAATCTCACCCCATGGAAAATGAAAGTTGTTGGTCTCGGGATACCAACGCTTAATAAATGCCGAAATGATGGCGTGGTCTAATGAGACTCACCACGCAAGTACTCTTAGTTTGCACAAAAAGTACTCGAAGGGTAGGGGAGGCTAGGATCTCGACATGCACAATTATGGAACAAAGAGAGTAAGAACAAGCAAGCACAAACAAGCAAGTAAGAAGAAGAGATGGTGTGGCGTCGGCTTTAGGGAAGCCTTGGCATGAGATAAGAAAGAAGAAGATATGAGATTTCGGCCTTTAGGGAAGGAGGCGAGATTTAAGCAACCAAGATAGAAACAAGAAGATATGCAATCAATCAATAAGATATGCTATCAATCAATTAGTTGCAAATCAAATCAAGAGAATATTTCGTGGGATAGGAGAGAGGGAGAGCCGATTGCCTTATGGGAACACTTGCCTTATTTTGGCTTGGGTGTGCCGAAAAATCTTTTTTTTTTTAATAGGATAAGGTTGCCTTATTTTGGCTTTACTTATCCATATTTTTTTTAATTTCGGCAACTAACAAAGATATGGGATATATTTCCCAAGATACTTGCAACAATTAAGAAGATTTGAGATAAGGCCAAATCTGACCAAATCTCGCACCAAGCAACCAATTCACACGACACACACAAACAAATCAGTTCGAACCAAGCAAGTAAGATGCAAGCAAATTCGAAAACTCGATTCAATGAACCAAATTAATGTGCAAATCGGCGGGTTTTGGCAATTTTTTTGTGTATTTTTCTGATTTTTTTTGAAGCAAATAACAATGGAAACTAGGTGAATGATGGTAGATATGGCGGAAGCTAATAAAAATGGTGGTAGAAAAAAAATTCGTGCAAAAAACGAGTAAAAGCGAGAGAAAGACTTACGCAATCCGAGGCTCTGATGCCAGTTGATGTGAATCTCGTTGGGAGATTCACGAGAGGATTGATCTTGGACTCGTAAATGGTCTTCTCTTGCGGATTTGGATAGGGTTTGAGTCGATGACGACTAGACTTTGATGAGAAGAGAATTGAAAGGATGAGAAGGTGCTCTCTTTTGAGGGAGAACTGAGGAATATGGGATGAGAAGAGAAATTGGGGTTGACACCTTTATGAAGAGTTCTGGAGTAATCTCGACAGCATAACATTAATCAAAACAAAGCGTGAGAAATACAAAGAGGGGTTTGCTCCTTTTATAGGGGAAGGAGGCGCGCCCTAGCTCGAAACCCTAGGCGGCGTGGGGAAATGAAGGGGTAAGCAAGCATGCGGCCCAAACATTTAGCCCAAGCCCAAAATGCATAAAAATAGTAAAAACATAAGTAGCAAGATGTCGGAATGGAAATAGTTCTAAAACCGGAAAGAAATAAAGATAGGTCACGGTGGCCTAGTCGCGAGTGTCGCGACAAGGCTGTGACAAGGCGTCAGCGCGCCAAAGGCATATCGCGAAATGGTCGCGGCATGGCCTCGATGTCGACGGGGATGGTGCGCACCAAACCTCGTGTGGTGAGGCTGGGGCGCCGACTGCTGGTTTAAGAACCTCGTCATCAAACCTTCGAGGTTGGCAAAGCGCGCCTCAAGCGCCGCGAGACCCGCTGCGGGTGCGAGCCCTTGCGCCGATGCATTCGGCGCGCCGAGAAGGCTCGTTGGCGCCGACGGTGGGTTCGGTGGCTGATTTGGAAGGCCTTGTTGGTTTGAAAGCTCATCCCCTTCCATACTACCGTCTCCAATCTCGACCATAGACATGAAAGAAAGGGGTTACAAAATTCTCAAACAACAAGCAAATAGAAACGCCGAGATATTGTAAGACTCACCATGCAAGTACTCTTAGTTTGCACGAAAAGTACTTGAAGGGTAGGGGAGGCTAGGATCTCGACGTGCACAAGTATGGAACAAAGAGAGTAAGAACAAGCAAGCACTAAGAAGCAAGTAAGAAGAAGAGATGATGTGGCGTCGTCTTTAGGGAAGCCTTGGCACGAGAGAGGAAATAAGAAGATATGAGATCTCGACCTTTAGGGAAGGAGGCGAGATTGAAGCAACCAAGATAGAAACAAGAAGATATGCAATCAATCAATAAGATATGCTATCAATCAATTAGTTGCAAATCAAATCACGAGAATATTTTGTGCGATAGGAGAGAGGGAGAGCCGATTGCCTTATGGGAACACTTGCCTTATTTTGGCTTGTGTGTCCCGAAAAATCTTTTTTTTTTTAATAGGATAAGGTTGCCTTATTTTGGCTATACTTATCCATTTTTTTTTAATTTCGGCAACTAACAAAGATATGGGATATATTTCCCAAGATACTTACAACAATTAAGAAGATTTGAGATAAGGCCAAATCTGACCAAATCTTGCACCAAGCAACCATTCACACGACACACACAAACAAATCAGTTCGAACCAAGCAAGTAAGATGCAAGCAAATTCGAAAACTCGATTCAATGAACCAAATTAATGTGCAAATCGGCGGGTTTTGGCAATTTTTTTGTTTATTTTTCTGATTTTTTTGAAGCAAATAACAATGGAAACTAGTTGAATGATGGTAGATATGGCGGAAGCTAATGAAAATGGTGGTAGAAAAAAAAATTCGTGCAAAAAACGAGTAAAAGCGAGAGAAAGACTTACGCAATCCAAGGCTCTGATGCCAGTTGATGTGAACCCCGTTGGGAGATTCACGAGAGGATCGATCTTGGACTCGTAAATGGTCTTCTCTTGCAGATTTGGATAGGGTTTGAGTCGATGACGACTAGACTTTGATGAGAAGAGAATTGAAAGGATGAGAAGGTGCTCTCTTTTGAGGGAGAACTGAGGAATATGGGATGAGAAGAGAAATTGGGGTTGACGCCTTTATGAAGAGTTCTGGAAAAATCTCGACAGCATGACATTAATCAAAACAAAGCGAGAGAAATACAAAGAGGGGCGTGCTCCTTTTATAGGGGAAGGAGGCGCGCCCTAGCTCGAAACCCTAGGCGGCGTGGGGAAATGAAGGGGTAAGCAAGCATGCGGCCCAACCATTTAGCCCAAGCCCAAAATGCATAAAAATAGTAAAAACATAAGTAGCAAGATGTCGGAATGGAAATAGTTCTAAAAAAGGAAAGAAAATTAAAGATAGGTCACGGTGGCCTAGTCGCGAGTGTCGCGACAAGGCTGTGACAAAGGCGTCAGCGCACCAAAGGCATGTCGCGAAATGGGCGCGACATGGCCTCGGCGTCGACGGGGCTGGTGCGCACCGAACATCGTGTGGTTAGGCTGGGGCGCCGACTGCTGGTTTAAGAACCTCGTCATCAAACCTTCGAGGTTGACAAAGCGCGCCTCAAGTGCCGCGAGACCCACTGCGGGTGCGAGCCCTTGCGCCGATGCATTCGGCGCGCCGAGAAGGCTCGTTGGCGCCGGCGGTGGGTTCGGTGGCTGATTTGGAAGGCCTTGATGGTTTGAAAGCTCATCCCCTTCCATACTACCGTCTCCAATCTCGACCATAGACATGAAAGAAAGGGGTTAAAAAATTCTCAAACAACAAGAAAATAGAAACGCCGAGATATTGTAAGACTCACCACGCAAGTACTCTTAGTTTGCACGAAAAGTACTCGAAGGGTAGTGGAGGCTAGGATCTCGACGTGCACAAGTATGGAACAAAGAGAGTAAGAACAAGAAAGCACAAACAAGCAAGTAAGAAGAAGAGATGATGTGGCGTCGGCTTTAGGGAAGCCTTGGCACGAGAGAGGAAAGAAGAAGATATGAGATCTCGGCCTTTAGGGAAGGAGGCGAGATTAAAGCAACCAAGATAGAAACAAGAAGATATGCAATCAATCAATAAGATATGCTATCAATCAATTAGTTGCAAATCAAATCAAGAGAATATTTTGTGGGATAGGAGAGAGGGAGAGCCGATTGCCTTATGGGAACACTTGCCTTATTTTGGCTTGTGTGTCCCGAAAAATCTTTTTTTTTTTTAGTAGTATAAGGTTGCCTTATTTTGGCTTTACTTATCCATTTTTTTTAATTTCGGCAACTAACAAAGATATGGGATATATTTCCCAAGATACTTGCAACAATTAAGAAGATTTGAGATAAGGCCAAATCTGACCAAATCTCGCACCAAGAAACCAATTCACACGAAACACACAAACAAATCAGTTCGAACCAAGCAAGTAAAATGCAAGCAAATTCGAAAACTCGATTCAATGAACCAAATTAATGTGCAAATCGGCGGGTTTTGGCAATTTTTTTGTGTATTTTTCTGATTTTTTTGAAGCAAATAACAATGGAAACTAGGTGAATGATGGTAGATATGGCGGAAGCCAATGAAAATGGTGGTAGAAAAAAAAATTCGTGCAAAAAACGAGTAAAAGCGAGAGAAAGACTTACGCAATTCGAGGCTCTGATGCCAGTTGATGTGAACCCCGTTGGGAGATTCATGAGCGGATCGATCTTGGACTCGTAAATGGTCTTCTCTTGCGGATATGGATAGGGTTTGAGTCGATGACGACTAGACTTTGATGAGAAGAGAATTGAAAGGATGAGAAGGTGCTCTCTTTTGAGGGAGAACTGAGGAATATGGGATGAGAAGAGAAATTGGGGTTGACGCCTTTATGAAGAGTTCTGGAGAAATCTCGACAGCATAACATTAATCAAAACAATGCGTGAGAAATACAAAGAGGGGCGTGCTCCTTTTATAGGGGAAGGAGGCGCGCCCTAGCTCGAAACCCTAGGCGGCTTGGGGAAATGAAGGGGTAAGCAAGCATGCGGCCCAACCATTTAGCCCAAGCCCAAAATGCATAAAAATAGTAAAAACATAAGTAGCAAGATGTCGGAATGGAAATAGTTCTAAAAACGGAAAGAAATAAAGATAGGTCACGGTGGCCTAGTCGCGAGTGTCGCGACAAGCCTGTGACAAGGCGTCAGCGCGCCAAAGGCATGTCGCGAAATGGGCGCGGCATGGCTTCGGAGTCGACGGGGCTGGTGCGCACCGAACCTCGTGTGGCGAGGATGGGGTGCACCAGAACCTCAATTTCCCGCGCCGGGGTGGCCCGGCGTGGCGAGGTGCTCGATCCGAGGGACGGGCACGACACCGAGAATGAAGTTCTCGGTGCCACGGTGCGCGGCGTCGGCCTGGTGTGCCGGCGCGCCTTCGATGAACGAGATGCACCGGGTGAGGGGCGCGGCGGTGGCTGTGCCGAGGCTTGCGATGGCACGCGTGACGATGGACGAAGTGGCTCGGGCTACGGCTCGAAACCTGGCTCGTGTGATCGGTCCATCGGAGCGCACGGACATGTCATCCTCGTCTTGGCTAGCCGTCCTGGTGGGGCTCACATCACCCTCCCCCCCTTGGGTGGGAAATGTCCCCGTTTACTCGTCATGATACTCGGAATCCACATAAGGAGATAGATCCGAGACATTGAAGGAGGCAGAAACGTTGTATTTACCCGGGAGGTCGAGTATATAAGCGTTGTTGTTGATGCGCTGGAGGACCTTGAAGGGACCGTCCCCTTGTGGGTGAAGCTTTGTCTTCCTAGCAGCGGGAAAATGGTCTTTCTATAGATGGAGCCACACTAAATCTCCGGGCTCGAAGATCAAAGCGCGACGCCCCTTGTTGCGTTGGGCCGTGTATTGATCGGCGCGTCACAACATCTGTGCCTTGGTGCGCTCATGTAAGCGTCGGATGTGGTCGGCGCGGTTGGCCGCATCGACATGCTCCTCGGGCTTGTAAGGCAAAGACACCAAATCCATAGGCGTGTGAGGATTACGCCCGTAGACCACCTCGAAAGGGGTCATCTTCGTCGCAGAGTGAAAGGACCTGTTATATGCAAACTCAACATGGCAAAGTAAGTCCTGCCACCAACGTGGGTTTGCCTTGAGCATCGTCCGAAGAAGAGTGCCCAAGGTCCGATTGGTCACCTGAGTCTGACCATCGGTCTGGGGGTGATAAGCTGTGGAAAATAGGAGTCGTGTCCCTAACTTCCCCCAAAGTGTTCTCCAAAAGTGGTTGCAGAATTTGGTATCCCTATCACTAACAATAGTTCTAGGAATACCATGTAACTTCACCACATGTTCGAAGAACAAATTAGCGATTTCCACCGCGTTGTTTGTCCCTTTACATGCAATAAAGTGGGCCATTTTGGAAAACCGGTCCACGACTACAAAAATTGAGTCCTTGCCACGCCTCGACGTCGGAAGGCCCGTAATAAAATCCATGGAAAGATCTTCCCACGGGGCATCCGGAATTGGAAGTGGCGTGTAAAGTCCATGCGGTTGGGACCGAGACTTGGCAGTATGACACGGCACACAACTTTGACAATACTTGTTAACATCCCGAGCCATATGAGGCCAAAAGAAATGCTCACGAAGTGCTGCCAATGTTTTGGCGATGCCAAAGTGGCCTCGACCATCATGAGCCTCTTGGAGCAATAAATGTCTCACCGAAGAGGCCGGAATGCAAAGCTTCCCAGCTCGGTAAAGAAATCCGTTGTCCAAGAAGAAGGACTCATGAATCCGCGAATGTGCAAGTTCTTTTATGATTGAGGAGAAGTACGGATCTGAGGCGTACAACTCCTTGATCATAGCAAAACCAAGCATTTTTGAATGTAATTGGGTGAGTAAAATGTACCTTCGAGAGAGAGCGTCGGCGACGACGTTCTCTTTTCCTTTCTTGTGAGCAATGACGTAAGGGAACTGATGTCTCTTTATTTGGTGGTGTTTTTATATATGATTTCCTTTGTAAAAATGTTTCTTTTTCCCCTTTTCTTGAGTGTTTTGTTCCTTTTTAGCTTAGTTCCCGTATTTCTATGAGATTCGGAGACTATGCACGTTTTATGTGTTTTATAGGTGTTTTGGCATGGATCAAGGGTCGTTTTGAAGGAGAATCGGAACATGGAGCAAGGCCCGAGCTTAAGAGGAAAAGAGAGGAGCAAGCCATGAAGAAGAACAAGAGAAAAGCCAACCAGAAGAAGGTGGAACGAGGTCCGGATCGATTTAGAACCAACGCCGGACCCGAGATGATTTTTCGACCTCGGACCGACTTGCCCAGTAAGTCGGGCCCGAGGGGCTCCGTGTCGGTCCGAGTCGGTCGCTGGCTGGATTGGGCTCCAAGGCACGAAATTGTAAACTACCACTTTTGCCCCTCATCTATAAAGGCTCTCTTATCTTCTAATTGGGGAGGTTCCCACACACTTAGCAAGGGACCAACTCTCAAAAACTCTCAAGAGGATACTTGGAGAGCAAGGAGGAAGGAGAGGAGAAGGAGAAGAGAGGGAATCGGCATAGGAGAAGGAGATTTGATAGGTTTGGTTGATAGATTAGCTTTGCCTTGTTTTGATTTTGTGGATTTGGAAACCTTGGATTGGAATTTGTGGATTGCTTTTGATTTGTGAATGAAATTTGGCTTTGGTTTGAGATTGATGATGTTGATTGCTTTGCTTTGTGATTTGTTTGGTTTCTTTGTTTGCCATATGGAGTAGATCTCCTTGATCTTGGGTTATGGGGGAAAACTCTAGCTAGGTTGGGCTAGAAACCCCAATTCCATAAGCCTTGAGTGCTTGATCTAGGAACCCACTCTACATAGAGCTACAATTCCTTATGAAAGTAAGGAATCAAGGCTTGTGATTGGCAAAGTAACGAAAGTGAACATTTGTCCATCTCAAGACCTTGCTTCGAAGGGGATTTCCCCAATGATCGATGTGTAGAAGTGGTTGGAACGAGGGTGAAAGCACCTCGATCCTATTCCGATCATCACTTATTGCTTGGATTGGGGTGGAAAAGCCTTAATCTACTAGATAAGGAACCCAAAAGCCCAAGATCTACTTTCAATCTTTGAGTTCGACAAAACCAGCAACATCGGGCCCGACTTGCTCTACGTCGGTCCCGACTTCCCTCTTTGTCGCCAACATCGGGCCCGACGTGACACTTGTGTCGGTCCCGACTGTTCTCTTTGTTTTCCTTTGTTTTAAGTTCTCCTTTCCAGCTTTCTAGTGTTTAGGCACCTCAATCGAGTAGATTTCCCGAGCGTTCGACACCCACCACGTTCTACAACGGGGTCGGGTTATAAATTGTATCTCTAGACCCTCGCATTCGTGAGCGATCAGGAACGTCTCCATAAACTCAACCCAACGTGCGTGGCGCCTATTTAGAGTCGTTTGACTCTTAAGATAAGCCAAGGCCGCGTGATCCGTATGAATTACGAACTCGCTTGGCCATAGATAATGTTGCCACGTCTTTAGGACCCTAATAAGAGCGTAAAGCTCTTTATCATAGGTCGGATAATTGAGTGTTGCCCCATCTAGCTTTTCGCTAAAGTAAGCGATAGGCCTTTGTTCTTGAAGGAGTACGCCGCCAATACCATAGTCGGAAGCGTCGCACTCGATCTCGAAGTGCCTTGAAAAGTCCGGCAATTGCAGGACCGGGGCTCGGCATAAAGCATCTTTCAAGGCCTCGAAGGCGGCCTCGTGATGCGGCATCCACTTTATTGTGGCTACCTTCTTGGTCAAAGAATGGAGTGGCCCGGCGATAGAACTAAAGTCCTTGACGAATCGCCTATAGACACCAGCTAGCCCCAAAAAAGAACGAACCATTGTCGGGGTCGTTGGGGTTGGCCACTCACGGATGGCCCGGATTTTTTCAGAATCCACTCGTAGGCCATTCTTGGATACGACGAAGCCAAGAAAATTCGTCGTATCCGAGCAAAAGACACATTTGTCCAGATTTACATATAAAGAGTGTTCGCGGAGGCAATCTAACACCTGCCTAAGGTGCCCCGCGTGATCGACTAAAGTCCTACTATAAACCAAAATGTCGTCAAAATACACGACGACGAAAAGTCCCAAAAATTTACGCAACACAAAGTTCATAAGACGCATAAAAGTAGAAGGAGCGTTAGTGAGGCCGAAGGGCATCACCAACCACTCGTAGAGACCATGTTTGGTCTTGAAAGACGTCTTCCACTCGTCCCCTTCTTGCATCCGAATCTGATGGTAGCCGCTTCTCAAATCAATCTTCGAAAACAGCACGACTCCATGCAATTCGTCCAACATGTCGTCCAAGCGGGGAATCGGGTGACGGTACTTAATGGTAATCTGGTTGATGGCACGGCAATCCACGCACATCCTCCAAGAGCCATCCTTCTTCGGCACCAAAATAACCGGAACCGCACACGGGCTAAGGGACTCACGAACATAGCCTTTGTCCAAAAGGGATTGGACTTGGCATTGAAGCTCTTGAGTCTCCTTAGGTGATGCCCTATACGCAGGCCGGTTTGGCAATGAAGCGCCGGGAATGAGGTCTATGCGATGCTCGATCCCCCGAATAGGTGGCAACCCGTTGGGGAGCTCGGCAGGCATAATATCAGAATACTCCTGCAACAAGTTAGGAATAGAAAGGGGTAATACATGTGTCGAATCAATGGAAATATTAAGCAATGGACACAAGAAAAAGCAAGTAGTACTCCCCTCGATGTGTTTGACCACATCGCGCCGACGGCATAGGAAAAGTCGTTCTTGCACCGAACCGAGAAGAGGTGGCTCGGCGTCCTCGTGCACCCGAGGTGCTCCGTGGGCACCAATCGGCTGGCCACCAGTTCCTGGCCAGGGATGCTGATCGGACCGAGGCTTCCCTCATGCTAAGCGCTCGGCGCGTCACTAGCAAAAGCTTATCGACGTCGGCGTCGATGTCCGAAGGTGCACAATATGCACCGTCTTCGATTGGCGCGGCGTCGTCCTCCTCGGACTCAACTTCATCCACACTCTCATATGCTGCGGATTAAGCCGAAAAAAGCACTCGCTTCGAGTTAGGGCAATCGCGTTTCAAGTGCCCTCGGCCACCACATAAATAGCACTCGATGTCTCGAGTCCTTTGTGGGGGAGGGGCTGCCTTGTCACGGTTTTGGCCCACGGAAGCGCCCTTGGAGTCCGTCGTTTGGGTACCTACCTTGGATTTAGACAATGAAGGAGGAACAAACCGGTTAGTACCTAAAGCGGACGGACTAGGTGAAGAATTATACCTTGTAAATGTGGACGTCTTCGGCCTTTTGAATTGCGTGTGTATCTCCATGGCTGTGTGTATCAAACGTCCCAAATCTTTGATTGGCAAGACAACCAACCGATCTCGGATCCATTGGTGGAGTCCCGCCAGGAAATGAGACCTCAACGCCCCCGAGGAAGCGCTAATGTCGGCCTTGAAGAACAAATCTTCAAGGTATGCAAAGAACTCTTCCGGAGTCCGAGTACCTTGTCGAGCGTCTTGAATCAAGATCCGCACTTTTTCCTTGTAGTCGGGTGGGATGAACTTCCTCTTGATAATGAACACGAGTTGATGTCATTCGGTTATTGGGGCTTTACCCTTTCGGGCCCGATCCGATTCGAATCGGTTCCACCACATCCGAGCGGCACCCCTAAAATGAAGGGTCACCACCTATACCTTCTCGTGGTCCTCATAATGGAAATTCTTGAGCACGTGCTCGGTACCCTGTAACCAAGAAATAAACTCATCAGGGTTGTAATTACCGAAAAAATCATCAAATTTTACCTTGACGTCGCGGCGTGATACATGCGCCGGACGTTCATTTGCGGCGCGCCGATTGGCACGCGGAGGGGGAGTCCGTCGGCGTCGTGGGCCTCGGCCATGGCCTCGGCTGGATCCTTCGTTGTCGTCGCTGGGATCGTCGTCCTCGTCGCGCCGAGGGCGCCGCTGGTGCTCCCGGTTTCGGTCTTGGTGACGCCGATCCCCATTGCGCCGAGGCCGATCGCGGTTGTCACGGCCCTCGAGCCGATCATACTCCACGCGGTTCACGGGCAACTTGGGTCTCGGAATCCAATCCCGATCCCGATCTATCCACTCCTCCGAATCATGGACCGGAGGGTGGTCAAAATCCTCCTTGGAATCCTCCTCGTACTCCGTTATAAAGTCCTCAGATTCCGAATATGGAGTTGTGGGGCTTTGATGGCCTCGATAGTCATCGACATCGAAGTCATCTCGGCCTTTGGATTTCTTTTTTCTAGGCGTCGGAGTGACCGCCTTTTTCTTCTTTTTCGATTGTTGACGCCGCCACTCCTCGGAGTCATACTCCTCATCGGAATGAACGTCAACAACGTCGTCCACCTGTTGAGCCTGATTAGTGGGTCGGCTTTCCTTCATGGATTCCAAGCGTTGGATTCCATTCGGGTTAGTCGAGTCCACCAAAGGCCCTTTGCCTTTCTCCTGTGCCGAAGCCCGCGGAACCGAGACACCGTGTGGCGTTACACTCGGGTTCGCGTGCTGCGTATGAATGGTCATGGCTTGTGGCGCCGACTGCTGGTTTAAGAACCTCGTCATTAAACCTTCGAGGTTGGCAAAGCACCGAGAATGAAGTTTGGGTACCTACCTTGGATTTAGACAATGAAGGAGGAACAAACCGGTTAGTACCTAAAGCGGACGGACTAGGTGAAGAATTATACCTTGTAAATGTGGACGTCTTCGGCCTTTTGAATTGCGTGTGTATCTCCATGGTCGTGTGTATCAAACGTCCCAAATCTTTGATTGGCAAGACAACCAACCGATCTCGGATCCATTGGTGGAGTCCCGCCACGAAATGAGACCTCAACGCCCACGGGGAAGCGCTAAAGTCGGCCTTGAAGAACAAATCTTCAAGGTATGCAAAGAACTCTTCCGGAGTCCGAGTACCTTGTCGAGCGTCTTGAATCAAGATCCGCACTTTTTCCTTGTAGTCGGGTGGGATGAACTTCCTCTTGATAATGAACACGAGTTGATGCCATTCGGTTATAGGGGCTTTACCCTTTCGGGCCCGATCCGATTCGAATCGGTTCCATCACATCCGAGCATCACCCCTAAAATGAAGGGTCACCACCTCGACCTTCTCGTGGTCCTCATAATGGAAATGCTTGAGCACGTGCTCGGTACCCTGTAACCAAGAAATAAACTCATCAGGGTTGTAATTACCGAAAAAATCATCAAATTTTACCTTGACGTCGCGGCGTGATACATGCGTCGGACGTTCATTTGTGGCGCGCCGGTTGGCACGCGGAGGGGGAGTGCGTCGGCGTCGTGGGCCTCGGCCATGGCCTCGGCTGGATCCTTCGCTGCCGTCGCTGGGATCGTCGTCCTCGTCGCGCCGAGGGCGCCGCTGGTGCTCCCGGTTTCGGTCTTGGTGACGCCGATCCCCATTGCGCCGAGGCCGATCGCGGTTGTCACGGCCCTCGAGCCGATCATACTCCACGCGGTTCATGGGCAACTTGGGTCTCGGAATCCAATCCCGATCCCGATCTATCCACTCCTCCGAATCATGGACCGGAGGGTGGTCAAAATCCTACTCGGAATCCTCCTCGTACTCCGTTATAAAGTCCTCAGATTCCGAATATGGAGTTGTGGGGCTTTGATGGCCTCGATAGTCATCGACATCGAAGTCATCTCGGCCTTTGGATTTCTTTTTTCTAGGCGTCGGAGTGACCGCCTTTTTCTTCTTTTTCGATTGTTGACGCCGCCACTCCTCGAAGTCATACTCCTCATCGGAATGAACGTCAACAACGTCGTCCACCTGTTGAGCCTGATTAGTGGGTCGGCTTTCCTTCATGGATTCCAAGCGTTGGATCCCATTCGGGTTAGTCGAGTGCACCAAAGGCCCTTTGCCTTTCTCCTGCGCCGAAGCCCGCGGAACCGAGACGTCGTGTGGCGTTACGCTCGGGTTCGCGTGCTGCGTATGAATGGTCACGGCTGGTGGCGCCGACTGCTGGTTTAAGAACCTCGTCATCAAACCTTCGAGGTTGGCAAAGCGCGCCTCAAGCGCCGCGAGACCCGCTGCGGGTGCGAGCCCTTGCGCCGATGCATTCGGCGCGCCGAGAAGGCTCGTTGGCGCCGGCGGTGGGTTCGGTTGCTGATTTGGAAGGCCTTGTTGGTTTGAAAGCTCATCCCCTTCCATACTACCGTCTCCAATCTCGACCATAGACATGAAAGAAAGGGGTTACAAAATTCTCAAACAACAAGCAAATAGAAACGCCGAGATATTGTAAGACTCACCACGCAAGTACTCTTAGTTTGCACGAAAAGTACTCGAAGGGTAGTGGAGGCTAGGATCCCGACGTGCACAAGTATGGAACAAAGAGAGTAAGAACAACCAAGCACAAACAAGCAAGTAAGAAGAAGAGATGATGTGGCATCGACTTTAGGGAAGCCTTGGCACGAGAGAGGAAAGAAGAAGATATGAGATCTCGGCCTTTAGGGAAGGAGGCGAGATTGAAGCAACCAAGATAGAAACAAGAAGATATGCAATCAATCAATAAGATATGCTATCAATCAATTAGTTGCAAATCAAATCAAGAGAATATTTTGTGGGATAGGAGAGAGGGAGAGCCGATTGTCTTATGGGAACACTTGCCTTATTTTGGCTTGTGTGTCCCGAAAAATCTTTTTTTTTTAATAGGATAAGGTTGCCTTATTTTGGCTTTACTTATCCATTTTTTTTTAATTTCGGCAACTAACAAAGATATGGGATATATTTCCCAAGATATTTGCAACAATTAAGAAGATTTGAGATAAGGCCAAATCTGACCAAATCTCGCACCAAGCAACCAATTCACACGACACACACAAACAAATCAGTTCGAACCAAGCAAGTAAGATGCAAGCAAATTCGAAAACTCGATTCCATGAACCAAATTAATGTGCAAATCGGCGGGTTTTGGCAATTTTGTGTGTATTTTTCTGATTTTTTTTTAAGCAAATAACAATGGAAACTAGGTGAATGATGGTAGATGTGGCGGAAGCTAATGAAAATGGTGGTAGAAAAAAAAATCGTGCAAAAAACGAGTAAAAGCGAGAGAAAGACTTACGCAATCTGAGGCTCTGATGCCAGTTGATGTGAACCCCGTTGGGAGATTCACGAGAGGATCAATCTTGGACTCGTAAATGGTCTTCTCTTGGGGATTTGGATAGGGTTTGAGTCGATGACGACTAGACTTTGATGAGAAGAGAATTGAAAGGATGAGAAGGTGCTCTGTTTTGAGGGAGAACTGAGGAATATGGGATGAGAAGAGAAATTGGGGTTGACGCCTTTATGAAGAGTTCTGGAGAAATCTCGACAGCATAACATTAATCAAAACAAAGCGTGATAAATACAAAGAGGGGCGTGCTCCTTTTATAGGGGAAGGAGGCGCGCCCTAGCTCGAAACCCTAGGCGGCGTGTGGAAATGAAGGGGTAAGCAAGCATGCGGCCCAACCATTTAGCCCAAGCCCAAAATGCATAAAAATAGTAAAAACATAAGTAGCAAGATGTCGGAATGGAAATAGTTCTAAAAACGGAAATAAATAAAGATAGGTCACGGTGGCCTAGTCGCGAGTGTCGCGACAAGGCGTCAGCGCGCCAAAGGCATGTCGCGAAATGGGCGCGGCATGGCCTCGGCGTCGACGGGGCTGGTGCGCACCGAACCTCGTGTGGCGAGGCTGGGGCGCACCAGAACTTCAAGTTCCCGCGCCAGGGTGGCCCGGCGTGGCGAGGTGCTCGATCCGAGGGACGGGCACGGCATCGAGAATGAGGTTCTCGGTGCCACGGTGCGCGACGTCGGCCTGGTGTGCCGGCGCGCCTTCGATGAAGGAGACGCACCGGGTGAGGGGCGCCGCGGTGGCTGTGCCGAGGCTTGCTATGGCACGCGTGACGATGGAGGAAGTGGCTCGGGCTACGGCTCGAGTCCTGGCTTGTGTGATCGGTCCATCGGAGCGCACGGACATGTCATCCTCGTCTTGGCTAGCCATCCTGGTGGGGCTCACATCATCTAATCCTCGATAAGTTATACTCTGGATATGCCTCAATCCGCTACACCTTGCAATCTCCCACCACAGACCCGACGCATCAACTCTATTTGGCTCAATATCATCCCAATCCAACGAGCGTGATTATGCCTTATACAGCTTCCTACACTATCACAATTAAGAAAATATATTAGATTAGTTCATTTATGCCAATACAAAGAAAAAATAAAAAATAATTCGTTAATAAGCTCATTATATACATCATCAACAGCGGGGGCAGGCGGATCAACGACGGCAGGAGGGGCCGGAGCAGCTGCATGCTCGACGATGGCATGAGGGGTCGGAGTAGCTCAAGGATTCCACCTCCATATCGACTCCATGCACGGGGTAGTGTCGAAAAAGGACGGCCAAACATGGTCCACCTGGCTGCCACATGGGTACGTCAGCAGCAGGAGGGACCGGAACGGGTGGATAGTTAACAATGGTAGGATCTTGGGAAACTGGAGGCTGAATAATAGGAACCGGGGGAAGTGGAGGCTCAGAAAGTGGAGTCTGTATGATGGTATGGGACGGGATAGGTGAAACCGAGGCAACCAAAGGGATCAAATCAAAGTCCCTTGAAAGATCCTCGACAGTGCCAATCATAGCCTCTGAAGCAATGTGGCTAGGGGAAGGCTCGACCATAGGTGTGATGACAACGTTTGTCGCCAATCTCTCCTCTGCCTGATCGGTCATAACGATACCCCCCTGAATATCCTCAGCGGTCTCAATCGGAGCAGACCGACCAACTTCATGCTCTGTCTGAATATATGCACCATCATGCGCTCCCTCGACTCGTTGTAGCTATGATATCAACATATCAACCCCTAATCTCCTAGCCCTGTTTTTCGGAGGAAGGGTCTCAGCACAATCAGACTACAATATACCTCGCGTCTTCGCATTCCTAGTCCTCTTCTTCTTCGGCACATGAGGTGTCGTCGAGTCAGGAGTACGCAACTCCCGACTCAACTCCTGAAACGCCTATTTACGATTTTCATTATTTGTGTTACATACTCCTTTATCAAATTCGTACTTTCTATATTACATTCAATTCATATCTCTTTTTATAAATAAGTGTCTATTTAAATAATATTCGCATAACTTCCATAACTAAAGGCCAATAACTATATTACTATAACAAAAGCAAAACTTCAATCATATGTTCAAACTAATACAAAAACTAATATATGGAATTTTAAACAATACAAATTTCATAATATTCATACTAAATTACGAAATACGTACCAGCATCGTGGTCTCACCCCAACCATCCCTAGCATGATCTGGGGAACCCCCGCCAACAGCCCTCAACACATCATTTCCATCACTTTCACTAGGCTCAACAACCATATCGACATTCGTATCGATCGCCTCGTCCCCCCTAACAACATCAACCACTATCCAATAAAACAAATTAAAAATCACATCATGAATTTTCAAACAAGTAAAGCTCAGATTTTGGGTATGTATAAACATTAGATCACTTTCAATTATTTCACTAATCTAATACTCCAAATGTGAATGAAATGCACAATTAAGATCACTTTACTCTTTTATTCACCTGATGCCTACACCTTGTATTTTCCCCCCTTCTTTTTTCAACATTTCCATGGCTAGGAAGTTAAGAGATTTCTTTTGTGTGTATCTGTAATGATGAGAGAAGTCTGATGGATGCTTAATAACACATCCAATTAAAGCAATTATATTCAAATGATCATAACTGGATATTGTTGCCGGCAAGTAGTTTTGGGGTGTTGTATTCCATGCTGATGTATAACATTCTTGAATGTAGTTGTAGAGAGGGAACAAGATCTGCTTCAAATTCTGACAGAGATGGATGGGTTTATTGTTTCGACATAGCATGTATTTTTCTGTGGTTTATCATCAGCAGAGAGATTGTTTTATGTTGAAGCAAGTGACCCTTTTGTTTAAATATGGATCATCATGTAGTGGTGATTTGTGCAACAAATAGGTTAGATATCCTGGATCCTGCTCTTTTGATAAAGGGACGGTTTGATAGGATCATAAGGGTTGGTTTGCCTTCTAGAGATGGTAGATTGACAATTTTGAAGGTATTTTATCATTCTCTTCGAGGATATTTATTGAACCTTGTAGAGTATGAAGTAATAAAAATTGTAAACGATATGAGCTTATATGAACTGGTGTTTATGCATATGACGAGTGCATGCAAAGGATAAATTTTTTAGTTCCGAGGAGGAGAAGGAAGTTTTTCTGCAAGAAATTCCAGATGTAACAGAAGATTTTACTGGAGCAGAGCTATAGAATATTTCACCCTGTGTCAGGAATGAAGTTGGTATTACTGCTAGGAAAGATCTATACTACATAGGGAGAGAGGAGCTTCTAGAAGCATTGTAGAGGGCAAATTGCTCATTTTTTCTAACAGAGAATTATCTGTAACTTCCTCTAAATGCTGGAAGTTGGTTCTCTTATTTATGAGTAAAAAGGAAAATTCAAAACTGGGAAAGAAGATGTTGCTGAAATTCCTAAAGACTTAAAGTTAAGACTAGCATATAGGGAAGCAGTTGTAGCTGTTCTTGCATGCCATTGTCCAAATCAGGATCGTCCTATTGTTGAGGTGAATGAAGGATTTTTTTCTTCTGTTTTTCAACTTTTCTAAATTTTTATAGTCTTTCAGATAGAGATCATAATTAACTTTTTTATGACTTTTAAGTAGGCATGAGAAGGGAGGGTTGATAGCTCACATATAGGAGTAGTTTAGATGCATGTTTTATATATGTTTTGGTTAGGTTTTGGTTAGTTTTTATGTAGTTTTTAGGTTTTTGTGTTGTCGGGTATTATGCGCTAGTTTGCTCGGTTTTACAGGTTTTAGGTTCAGAAGCAACAGCGAGGCGAGTACAGATGGACCATGGTGGTGGTGGACGAGTCAAGCAAGCTAAGGAAGCTAGGACATGCTAGGAGAAGAGCCAAGAGAAGAAAGAACCGAGCCAAGCCAAGAACCAAGTGCTCGGGATCGAAGCCGCGTAATCGAGCCCGCGCATTCCCAACTGGGTGCCAATTGCGCGGGGATGCAAGTTCGCGGCCGCGCAATGCAGGTCGAAGCCGCGCAATCTGGCGCTTTTCACGGACAAGAGTTTGGGCCGAGATTTGGTTTTGGGCTTTTCTATTTGATCTTATGGGCTTATGATTTCCGAGATGATATGTTTAAGATAGAGTTTGAGGGATATTTTTAGAGACATATAAATACTTTATGTTAGTTTTATTTTTCAATAACTTTTGGATCAACTTGGGAGGCTAGGGTTTTCTCTCAAGGAAGAACTTTTGAACCTTTGTAAGTTTGATTTTAATTCAATTATGCATTGCTAATTTCTCTTGTGTTTGACTAGTTATTGAAATCATAGATTGCATATTATTGTGAGGTTTGATTGATTCTCATAAACTTGAATAGGTTTTATTCCCTGTGCTTAATTGATTCAGAATTATTCTAGGGTCTAGTTAGATTGATCACCTAATAGAATTTCTAGGTTAATTTACAACTAATCTGATTAATGCCCATTCGGGGTTGATTAGATAAAGTAGCATCTATAATTGTTTGGACCCGTTCGGGCTATTCAATTGTAGAAGGGAGTAAATCCACAAATAACTTAGATGTTTGTTTGCTCTAAGTGTTTGTTTCTATTCATAACTTGATTTGTAAAGTTGTCGTTTAATTGAATCTAGACGTTGTTTTAGGTTGTTAAATGATTAGGGTTGTTTATTGTTAGTTCTTTCAACTATTTATGAAGTTTGGGTCATAATCCTTAGTAGGAGTATAATCCACAGTAGATTATTCAAGGGGATTGAGAATCAGGAGAATCGATGATCAATAAGCATATCTATGATGGATTTAACTAGTTGAACATATTTCTCTCATATATATTTACAATCAGCTTTTGCATTCATAGTTAGTTTTATTCTTGTATATTAGGTTAGATTAATCATTCCAAAAAAAACCCATATTAGTTACTTGGCACTTAAGTAATAACATTCATACACGAGTCTCTGTGGGATCGACCCTTGCTTACCATTCTAATCTGATTGGTGAAGTTAGGATTCTTTGATAGGTAAACGACTGAAAAATACCTCATCAAATTTGGCGTTGTTGTCGGGGACTCGTTGCTATTTGTGTTTTTACTTTTGTGCTATTCTTGGTGTTGTGAACCTATCTTACGGTTCATAACACCCGTTCTACTAATCTATGGCTTTGTTCGATTGTAGACAGCTGCATGATGAACACTTCCATAACTATTTTTCAAGATATCAAGACCATGTGTTTCAACTTGGTGCTTGGGGATTACGATACAGTGATAGAGAGGTGAACATGGGAGTTATCCATGGTATGAATTTTGAGACAAGAGGGTTGGCTGACTACATGAGCAATGAGAGGCTTTTATTTAGGGGGTCTGAGAAACGCTGGGATTTCTTCTGTTTCATGAGCCATCAAAGCTTTCTGGTTGAGTCCTCTTCCCAACCACCCGAACCGGTTGATACGTCTCTTGAGGATATACTCAACGATCTCTCCATACGGGCGGATACTAGAATCAAGGAGCACTGTGAGTCTTGTTCTTCATATTTTCATTCCAAAATCTCATGCCCTTTTGAGTTGTGTGAAAGGAGAGGTGGAGTCACATTGGAGTCAAACGTTCATGAGTCATACACTCATATTCAAGTTAAGGAGCAATCTACTACACTTGATGTGGGTTATGAGGATGAATTTGATGCCCAATATGAAGTCACACCTATAAGGGAAGTTGAGCTTATCATCACAGAGCCAAGAGAAGTTTGTGCAGGCATAGAGATTCTTACAAAGCCTAGGGAGCCTGAATCATCTTCACTCATGTGGAGTAAATTGTTACAGGGTTTTGTGGTTTTGGAAGAAGACTCTTTTGTCGACCACGATGACTTCTTTGCTGATGAAGTAGACAACCATGAGGGAGAAAAACAACATGATACATCTATTAAAGCTCCTACTCTCATGGTGCGCCCTATGTTAGGCCTTGACACTCCTTGCTTCAGTTTCCCCACGTTCTCACATCAGGAGCTTATGGATTTTCAAGATGAGGAGCCAAGTCTACAACACAAGGTGGAAGATGGAGAATATATGGAGTTCATCTTGGATATAAGTGGTATTGCTGACAAGTGCTTTGATTCATACTGTAAGTATTTTGTAAAGCCACCACTTGTGCTGAATTTCTTTGAACAAATGCTACCTCATGCCAATTGCGCACACATGTTTGATAAGTTACAACGGTCTTTGAATGTTATATTATGCTTAATTGATTTATCAATGTGTTACTTATGCTTTTCTAAGATGTGTGCACAGGGCTTTGATAGGTTATTAAGGTCATTGACAATGTCTAATCTTGTCTAATCATTCTAAGAGTCAAGCTAATGACATTAAACAAGCGCTTCTTGGGAGGCAACCCAAGGTTTAGAGTATTTTTGTTTTTCAGTTATAATCTTTTTCTTTTTAGGTAGTTTTGTGTGTGTGTGTTAGATATCCTAGGTCTGAAGATTGATAACCCGAAGAAGCCTTCACCACCACCGTTGGATTTCCCGCCGCATTACCCGGATAGCTAGTTTCTTTGTGAGTTTTTTTCTTTCCTATACTTTATACTATACTTTGGGGACAAAGTATGTTTTAAGCATGGGGGAAGGGAATTATTTGTTTTGCATTGCATATAGTTTGCATTAGATTAGATCATGTTTAAAATTTTTGCATGCATTGATTAAAATAAAAAAAATGAAAAAAAAATTAGAAAAGTTGAAAGAAAATACAAAAAAATATTGCATTTAGGTTCTTATTTCCCCATTGTTTGATTCCTCTTGTGTTTCTAAGTTAAGTATAAGTTCTAACCCATGATTTGCATGATTTACTAAAGTTGATATGATATAAGCATGATCATTGATTAAATGACTTGATTATAGGATGGAGCATGTATTTAGCTTGAGTATTTGATTCATTCTGAAGTTCTAGACAACAATTAGCCTTGTGAGATATTTTTGGCCTTTCATGATTATTTGTTCTCTACATTCTTGAGTGTATCACCATGATTATCTAGCTCTAGAACTTGCGTTAATACTCTATTTTGAGGTTGCTTTATATGATTGAATGCATGACATTAAAGTGATTGAGGCAATGTTTCTCATAAGCAAAGTGTTTTAATGTAATTGTGATGAGTTGGTAGAAATAAGTTTGGAAGAAGTTGAGAAGAAAGTGTTGAAGTTTGGGTTAGGATTAGTTCTTTATCCCGGATTTAGCACCACATGCCAAATATTATCCCTTCCAAATGTCTCTTTACCTTGGCCCCATTACAAGCCGGAAAAAGACCTCATGATTTTTGTTATGTATTTGATCCCCAACGGTGGAGATTTAGAACTCTGATGCAAGCATATGGTAGTCTAGTTTTCATGGTTGATTTTGAGTGAAACACATACCCTTTATACACTTGAGTGTTGAGTGCAAAACACAATTTCCTTGGTGAGGTCTAGAATGGATGAATGGTCTTTACTTTTTGATAGTCATAATGCATGCTGAGAAGTCTTGGTTGAGTTTTTAATTACATGTGAAATGTTTGTTTGACTTGAGATGAATGTAAGATTGCATTTCTATGGTGTGATTGGATTTATGTCTTGCTTGAGGACAAGCAAGGGTTAAGCATGGGGGAATTTGATAGATCACATATAGGAGTAGTTTAGATGCATGTTTTATATATGTTTTGGTTAGGTTTTGGTTAGTTTTTATGTAGTTTTTAGGTTTTTGTGTTGTCGGATATTATGCGCTTGTTTGCTCGGTTTTACAGGTTTTAGGTTCAAAAGCAACAGCGGGGCGAGTACAGATGGACCATGGTGGTGGTGGACGAGTCAAGCAAGCTAAGGAAGCTAGGACATGCTAGGAGAAGAGCCAAGAGAAGAAAGAACCGAGCCAAGCCAAGAACCAAGTGCTCGGGATCGAAGCCGCGTAATCGAGCCCGCGCATTCCCAACTGGGTGCCAATTGCGCGGGGATGCAAGTTCGCGGCCGCGCAATGCAGGTCGAAGCCGCGCAATCTAGCGCTTTTCACGGACAAGAGTTTGGGCCGAGATTTGGTTTTGGGCTTTGCTATTTGATCTTATGGGCTTATGATTTCCGAGATTATATGTTTAAGATAGAGTTTGAGGGATATTTTTAGAGACATATAAATACTTTATGTTAGTTTTATTTTTCAATAACTTTTGGATCAACTTGGGAGGCTAGGGTTTTCTCTCAAGGAAGAACTTTTGAACCTTTGTAAGTTTGATTTTAATTCAATTATGCATTGCTAATTTCTCTTGTGTTTGACTAGTTATTGAAATCATAGATTGCATATTATTGTGAGGTTTGATTGATTCTCATAAACTTGAATAGGTTTTATTCTTTGTGCTTAATTGATTCAGAATTATTCTAGGGTTTTGTTAGATTGATCACCTAATAGAATTTCTAGGTTAATTTACAACTAATCTGATTAATGCCCGTTCGGGGTTGATTAGATAAAGTAGCATCTATAATTCTTTGGACCCGTTCGGGCTATTCAATTGTAGAAGGGAGTAAATCCACAAATAACTTAGATGTTTGTTTGCTCTAAGCGTTTGTTTCTAATCATAACTTGATTCGTAAAGCTGTCGTTTAATTGAATCTAGACGTTGTTTTAGGTTGTTAAATGATTAGGGTTGTTTATTGTTAGTTCTTTCAACTATTTATGAAGTTTGAGTCATAATCCTTAGTAGGAGTATAATCCACAGTAGATTATTCAAGGGGATTGAGAATCAGGATAATCGATGATCAATAAGCATATCTATGATGGATTTAACTAGTTGAACATATTTCTCTCATATATATTTACAATCAGCTTTTGCATTCATAGTTAGTTTTATTCTTGCATATTAGGTTAGATTAATCATTCCAAAAACCCCCATATTAGTTACTTGGCACTTAAGTAATAACATTCATACACGAGTCTCTGTGAGATCGACCCTTGCTTACCATTCTACTCTGATGGGTTAAGTTAGGATTCTTTGATAGGTAAACGACTGAAAAATACCTCATCAAGGGTGAAGCTAAAAATACCAGTTTGTGTGCTATGAAAATAGAACTTGATGCAATAGGGGAAGTCTTAGGAGATCAAAGTCTTTGGAACTTCTATCTATTTCTTGCCATGTACTTACAATATCTGTTTCTTAGAAAGTATTGATATTTTCCCTCATGACATTATAAAATGGATATCAATAACACATCAAAGTCTTTCGAACTTCTATCTATTTTTTTTTTGAAACAGGTAAAAATTTGGAGTACCAAACAAGCTGGTAGTCCGAGAGGCCTTTTAATAAAAACGGCGGTCGTGAACAACTAAAAGAGTCAACAACGAAGCCTCTAAAAGCAAGCATAAAAGATTAAGGGTAGTACAAATCCTCGAAAGGAAGAGCAATAAGAGATCGAAATCAGGGTGAATAAAGCACTAAAATAATAGCGCCGCAGGCAGCAGGTCAACCCAACCTGGGGTGTGCGAAATGGACAGTTGACGTTCCCTCCACGGAGATGGAGGATCTTCAGAAGCCTCAAAGCACCAAGTGACATGGCCTAGTACAACTCGATCTGATACGTACCGACCGCAGCTCCAACTCTTCAAAAATTAGTACATAAAATGAGTACAAGCCATCCTGCAAAAGAAAAAAAAAACTTGCACTGCAAGTAACAAAAACTTGCACCGCAAGTAACAAACTTGTTGCACAAGAACTTGCTGCGCAAGTAGAATTTATTTTCCTTATTCCCCAAAATTATTAATTATTATTAGTAATATTAGCATTTCTTTTAAAAAAAGAGCCTTGCTGCCTAAGCAACAAATATTTTTCTTTTTCTCCATTTTTTTCTCTTGACAACCCAAAACAAACACCAAGTGGCGAACAAACTGGCGGCGGAAATTTGACGATCTATTTGACAGGTCCAACAAAAAATCGAACGAGTTCAATAAATCCATTGCTTCAAAGTTCAGCTTTAGACCCATAAAATACACAAATTACAGAATTCTTTTTCAGATTATGAATGATTAAAAGCCTTCTCAGCAAAATTGCAAGCCTTCTCGGCAAATTTTAGTACCTTCTCGGCAAATTTTAGTTCCTTCTTCAACGGTAGGTCAAATAGGATTTTTTAATTTCCCAATCAAAGGGTATTCAGACATGAATTTCTTTCAATAATGGGTATGAAGTAGAGAGAGAACTAAATCAAAAGGAGAGATTTTTAAGATCTGGAGCTAGGTTGTGAAATTAAAAATTGGGCAATAGAGAACAAGAAAAGGATTTGTTTCCCACAAGCGAGTGTCCTACACGCCACCCACTGTTAAAACTGACCATAAGGGACAAGAACCACCAGTATAAGAGCCACGGAGGAACCGGAGATTGACATTAAGGACGGTCGGAAACGTCCTCGAAAAGTTCAGTTGCGGGAGTTCGAGCTCAAATCCACCAAATTGAAGCTTCATCAAATAAGAAAACACCAATACAAAAGATATAGATGAAGATTAGGATAGGAATGGCTCCACATCTGAGATCTAGGATTCTTGATTTGGGGTTTTTGCACTGTTCATTGTGGGGGGTTTGGGAGCGTGGGGGTAGAGGTTTTAATTCACTGCTTTTCCAACTTCTATCTAATTTCTGAAAGTTATTCACTAAGACAACTATCTTGCATTTGAATTCATGATAATGAGTGCAGATACATATCAATCAGAACCAATGTATGTTGTTTCTATTGTATTAATTGATTGGTTTCATTTCTTGTATGCAGGTCTCAGCTGACATTGTATTGGTAGAGGCAGATGATATTTCAAGTGTCATATCATTTTTTGAACATGGTGTTTATTTTCATATAAACATATCAATTAGAGCTCTAAAACCGCACAACAGATGTCAAGGGATATATATCTTGCACCCAATGTTTAAACAGACTAGATTCAGTCAAGCTCTTCAACACAATAGATGGCAAGTTTGTTCAAGAAGAGATCACCATGAAAAACGTGTACGATTACATGTTTCATGTGCTCTCAGAGTATGGGAAATTCCTGACATATAGACCAATTGTTCCTCTGGGATCAGTTCAGTTGTGCTCAGAGAAATGGGTATGCACTCAAAATGAATTGGAAAAAAGATACAAGGCAGAGACTTTGGTAGAAGGTGGTGTAATGAGTCAACCTTGCTCTATGTGGAAGCTTGCCAAGGTGTGTATACAATAAAGCTCATACATTTTCGATTTCAATTAATCATAAGTCCATTCATATAACCTAGATGTCCCAATTCAACCACAATAACCAACATTGAAATCAAATTCCCCAATTTTTCTCAATATACATAAACCTAGAAGTTGTTTCAGATATGCTCTTCACTACCAATTTGCCCCAAATCAAAGCACGACCTCCCGCATACATAAACATCAACATGGGTAGTTTTCAACTAATATGAAAAATTGTAATTTACCTGGGGAATCAGAGTCCCTCCCAATGTTGCCCTCCACATCAGCCGCTTGCACATCGTCGTTGCCGTCTTGCTCCGTCACACCACGATCTCTGCCAACACCAGTGATACAACCACCAACGACACGCACCATTGACGAATGACTAGCATGCAAATGGTTTTCACTAATTAAGACTCTTCAGAATTGCACTCTGGTTTGTCTATTGGGAGAAAGGAAGAAGACGATGGTAACCTAACGCGTTTAACATCGACTAATATAATTGATGCGTCACGTTTCATGAAGCGTTACGCTTCATGAAGCATGATTCCATCGGATATGTTCCCCGAAGGGGGTAACCTTTGGATCTCACGCTTCATGAAGCGTAAGGTCCCATGTGCGCAAGGCGTTTTTCTTGGTGTGCATACAATTTTCCGTATTTTTTTGTCAACAATTTTTTTCGTCAACAAATTTTTTTTTACTGTCGTTGACTGTCAACAAAAAAAATTGTTGCCAATTTTTTTGGGGGTTTTGACAAATTGTTGACAATTTTTGTCAATAAAACTTATAAAAGTGTGTTTTTGACAAATTGTTGACAATTTTTGTCAATAAAACTTATAAAAGTGTGTTGTTGACAAAAAATCAAATTCAATAAAAGCATCTTGTTGACAAAAAAATTGTCAACAAAAAAAAATCTTTGTTAGAAAAAAAAAATTGTCAACAAAACGATCTTATTGACAAAAAAAATTGTCAAGAAAAGAATCTTGTTGACAATTTTTCGTCAAAAAATGATTTTGTTGACAAATTTTTTGCCAACAAAAGGATCTTTGTTGACAAAGAAATTATCAACAAAAGCGTCTTTTTAACAAAAAAAACCATCAAGAAAAGAATCTTCTTTTCAACAAAAGAATCTCGTTGTCAACAAAATCATTGTCAACAACTTTTTGTCAACACTCGTACGGAGTAATTGAATTAAATATCTCAAAAAGAAGACTTTGCTTGTTGTGCTATACTGTTTTAAATACAAAATAAATACCACTCAATCTCAAATTAAAGTAATGCAAATATAGAAATCAATTGTAATTACTCATAGATGAAATACCACAAGAAGAAAAGGCAGGGGCCAGGGGGCAACGTATTCATACAGAATTACTCCCCTTTAAAATCTCTTCAAGATCTTTGAATCTATTCACCCTTCTACACTTGCCACTTTCAGTGTGCCTCACAGATTAACAAACACCTTCTCGTGTTTCTCTTCACAAGAAAAAAAAAATGGAAGAAAAGTTTTGCTTGATTTCACTGTCACAGATTACACTATCAACAATGATATTAAGAGTTCATCATATGCAAGACAGTTTTCCTTGATTTCACTGTCACAGATTCCAACAGTGGGTATTGATGAAAATAGTATATTTTTTCCAATGCTACCACAGTCCACAGATGAGTCAATGGAGCCAAGAATGGAGCCAAGACTCTGGTGATGCTGTATGGAGCACATCAATGTCAACATCCCTAGGTTTTTTTTTACCTTTTATGTACTCCAGTATTTTTAATTTCCCAGTGTTCTTTGAGAAAATATTAACTTAGCATTTTCATAATTACAAAGAACTGAAAATAAGGAGATCCATCATTTGATAAGCTCTTCTTCTCTACGCTCAGCAGCCTCTCCTAATTCCCTGAGGCCTCCAACTTTCAGTTCGATCTCCTCTATCAGCTCCTCCCTCAACAGCTCCTGTCTTGCTGTTTCTTCTATGTCCAAATTCCAATCCTCAGCTCAGTCAAATTTTAGTTAACTCAATTGAAATCAGCTGTAATAAATGAACCAAAAATATAGTGCTTCTCAATTGAAATCAGCTGTAATAAATGAACCAAAAATTTTAGTTAACTCAATAGAAATCACCAGAGCACCTAAATTCACATGATCGGCATTTGAAGAATGTCTTAGTTGAAAGATTAGCATAGTGCTTCTCAGCAAAGGCACGGTCAACTTTCATAAATTTCATGGCTAAACTCACAAGCACAAATATAAGCACCATACACACAAATGAACCAAAAATATAAAGCAATACTTGTATGATGTAGGCTAAATTAACTCTTCTGCCTAGAGCCATGTGTTTCAAACAATATGCAACTCAGTTTTTAATTAGTTCAGCTTACATCAGCAACACTCAAAGATACAAAGAGGCTATCAACCGATTCACTCTTTTCGATCTAAGCTTCAGAGAAATATCAATCGAAGTACCTTATAAGTTTCTTTGTGTGAAGAGTGTGATAGGGCTCAATTTAAGGAGTGGTTAAATACAACAATGTCAAAATAACGAGTGGTTAAGTGCAATTTTCCCAAAAGTCAAAGCCTAGATGTAGGGGATGATGGGAAAAAAATCAAAAATAGGGAGGCGGATAGGTTGCGGAATAACTGGCGCAAGATGCTCGAGGCGGAGAAGGCAGGGGTTGGGCTCGAGGTAGTCATAGCCATGGCTAGTTTCAAGCTTTTGAAAAAAAATAGGCTCAAGGTGGAAATGAATACAAACGGTTGTCTTATGAGGATAGAATGACATGCACATTGGCATAGCTGTATGAGAAGGGGCGTCTCTTTAGGTGTGCAAGTGGTCAGGGGTTCAAGCACCATTATTTTACCCCTCCATTACTTCTTACAACATTTCCTCCAAGTGTGTTAGCAAAACTGTGATGGCCCCCATGGGCGGGCTATGCCACTGGTCTGCCCATAAAGCCTAATTCTTCTTAGAAGAAGTTGGAGAGGATTAAGCCTATTTTGGCCCATTCGATTTATTTTTGCCAGAATCCATTGTTATATAAAAATATTAAACTTTGCTAAATTATTTTCAAAATAAATTTATTTACAAATTTATTTATTCTACTTTTAAAGATTGAATTTGAATATCGAGCGTGAAGAATTAAGAAACCCTTTACTTTTATGAAAAAATTCTATGATTTTTTTCTTCTATAAAATATTGAGATACTATAGTCTCTAATCGACAAATTAAGAGCATCTTGGAGAAAACTATGTCCCAATCAAGGAAGGATTAGGCAATGAAGCTTGATTGTGCCTTATGGGTCAAAAAAACTGCATTTAAGACTCCCTTTGGTACCACTCCATATCGACTTATTTATGATTAGTCTTGTCACTTATCGATTGAGCTTGAGCACAAGGCGTTTTGGGCAATTAAGACGTTCAATTTTCAATTTGACACGACAAGTGAAAAGAGAAATTTGCAACTCTAAGAGCTTGAGGAGTTAAGGCTAGACGCTTATGAGAACGTCCGGATTTACAAGGAAAGAACTAAGAGATGGCATGATAAGAGGATTAAGGTGACCAAGTTTTGCTCTACAATTCTCGTTTGAAGCTTTTCTACGGAAAACTAAAGTCAAAATGGAGCGGGCCTTTTACTGTTAGGAAAGCGCACCGACCCCTGGTTGAGCAGCTAAATACCAGTGCGAGCCGCCTCCAACCACGCCGCCAACCCTCGTTTTAGGTCGATCTTGAGTTGTTTTCGTCTCCTTTGTTCATTTGGCATAAAACTTCAACCCTACTCTTGATATTTTCCTTGAGTTGTACTATTAAATCCCTAGAATTTGCATGTTTACAATTGTTTGAGAGATTTGAAATTTTAGGGTTTTAGGTGAGAAATAATTTTTGGAATTTGAAGACTTCATTAATTGATCTTGATATAGAGGATTGATGCGAGATGTTAGTTCGCTTTTGACTTGAAATTTTGACTTGCTTGCTTGAAACTTGATAAATTGAAGTTTTCATGTCCATGTTCAAGTGAGTTTTTGTTTTTGTTTCTTGGTGATAAGTCGAAATTTGGTTGGATAATTTGTCTTTTGCATGTTGTTGAGTAATTGTCCTTGTCTTGATATTTTTCATGCACAAATCCAAGTATGGGGTAATAGTTGCTTGCTAGTTGTGACTTGTGATATTTGGATGCTTAGAGCTTGAGTTTTTGTTCTAGACTCGAATCTTTGTCTAACAAATTGTGTACACTGATTGCTACCCGGCCATTTGTTTGATTATGTAATTTTGGGCTTATTTTGCAGGTAGCTTATTTTGTTGGTTGATCTTTGGTATATCGGTTATTTACTCTAAGAATGGCTAATGGTTCCCAAAAGAGAAGTAAATCTGAATTGGTTTGTTTGACCAACAATCAACAGATTCGTTATAAAGAACCACCTTGCTAGAGAACACTTTGGGACATGCTATTATGATAGGGAATCCATGTTGACTCTTAGGATTAATGAGAAAGTTACCCATCTTTGTAACATAATGGGTATGAACTCCTTAGTTCAGACATCATATCTTACCCACCCTCAGCTTACTTCAGATTTGTTAAGCACATTCAAACTTGAAGATGGTCGGCTCTTATTTAGAGCAGAAGAAACCATTGTTAAATTTTGCTTAGGAAATGTAGATCGTTTTTTGCCACTTGTTGTTCTCAGTAACATCTTGGGTCTTCCTAATTATAACCACGCTTAGAAGAAGAATCCTAAGGATCTCTAATTATTTTCCTGTCAGATATCATGCAAGCAAACTTTTGTAGCTAGGGAACTTACTTGTGTGGACATCATTCATCCTTGTTTCGTGATCATTCAATGCCTTTTGGATAACACCATTTATGGGCGAGTCGAATCTACTAATATTATAGTTGGGGAGTTGGCTTGTCTTTAAGCTATGGCGAACCAGTGCCCTTCAAATTGGGTTGTGAATTTGCTAAGAAGCTACGTGATCTGTCCAAAAAGCTACGGGTTCTATATTCATAGGTGTCTTGGTTACTCAGTTGGCACGCCATTTTCGGGTAGACACGATGCGGTAAAATTCTATGAAGCAATGTCGTCTTGATCTTGCACATGCCATCAATGCTAGCATGATTTCAGTACTCAAACTTTGTCCAGCAATCAAAGGGAGATTATCACCACATACCATTTTCTACTCACCCAGTGAGTACTAGTGACTCGCGGTCGTGGTACGAGGGTTAGAGGTGAAAGTTGTAAAACCTTGAGATATCTGTTCCTTCGTTATAAATGTTTCAGGACGAAACTTTATTAAGGGGGATAGTATGTAATATTCGGATTCATTTTCCGTCTCGGTCGAAAAACGAGTTTATTGGTTTACAAGCAAACACGCATTTTGGCCTGCAAGTAATCTTCGGTATAGAATTTAATCTTTACAACCGTTTAGTTTAATTAATACCTTATAAAAATTCTTAAGCTGCTAAAGCTATCTTCTAGGATCAAATCCTATCTATAAATAATTGCCTCTCTACGTCAATAATCTCGTTTAGTTAAACCAAATATCTTATCTTAAAACAACTAATTATTTTTCCTTTAACCCCTTTTGTCATATTTTTTTTTTGGTGGAAGGAGAGGCGACACACTCTGGCCTTTCAAGAAAGCATTTTATTAATAAAAAAAGGGCTAACTAGTCAGCAAACGGGGGATAACCTCCAGTTTGCTGACCTTGCCCTTATTATATCTCCCGAAGTCGCCGAAAACCAAGATCGGAACTTCTTTCTAGTCTCTCCCCCATCGGTTTTCGTCGCTTCGGTTGTCCTTCAACGATGCTATGTTGGTCGCACCTGGAGCAGAGAACCGGGGTTGTGTTGATCGATGGGCCGCCGCTAAGTCTTCTCCGCCTAGAGATCGTCGGTAAGTCGATCCCGTTTTTTCATCGATCTTCTTTTCCTTCCTCTTGCACCTAGCCAACCCTCTCCACTCCCTCTTCATGTCTTAGAAGTCCGTCAGTGTCGCTGTTTTGGGCAGATTTAACATGTAAACGCGTTATCTGCTATAATGAGGGAACTCTAGTCAAAAATCAGTTTAAACACATTAATTCGCAAATAGTAAGTGATTCACGAAGAGAAATAGCAAATGAACTAATAAACAAGTAGAGAAAAAGATATGAGTCTAGAATAGTGAAATAAGATTGCAATTACACTGTTGCGAGTTACTCCTTATGATTCAAGATAGCAATGATAAGTAGTAGACACGTTAATTGGTAAAATAATAGATATCGAAATAAATAGGCAAAAATATAGAATAACGAAGGTAAACTTCACTATGATTCCATTCAGATGTAGAATAACAATGGATGAGTATGCCAGAGAGAAGATGAAGAGCAAAATAGCTTTTGAGATCGTGGATGAATAATTGAAGAATAAAAATACAATTGTATGTAGATTGCTTTGTTGTAGAGAGAGCGTATGAGAGTGAGTCCGAGAGAATGAGTGTGAATGAATCCCCTTTGCTGATGTTCTTCCTCCCCTTTTATAGGCTCATATTCTGGTCATTTATGAGTCAATCCCTAGAATCTCGCCTTGTTATTAATGTCTCCAACGGCTAGTTTGACCAGTTTACCACTTCTGCTGAATCATCAACGCGTTAGCATTTAAGGCGTCCGTGATTTTCGTCCATGTAGTTAATGCGTTCCAACAGCTCCTTTATATGCTCCTTGATTTCCTCCATGCAATTTAATGTCTTATTGATGATGAATAATAACTTTAATTGTGTACGATCTCCTCATATTAATGTGGCCCCACCTCATAATTTAGCCCGATATTTTAGGGCCCAACAATACCCCCCAAACCCGCTCAAAATTTCTCTCGTATATTTTGGTGCGGGTTTGAAGTTGCTTTGGGAACCATTGCCTGAAGTCGTCAAACTAATGATTTCCTTATGTTGTCTTTGTCTGTTTGTGAAACTTGATGTTTAATCGAGATGTCGTGTTGTGTATGCTTCGTTTGAACGAAGGCTTTCGTAAGACAAGTTGCTAATCAAGATGACGCGTTTGTCATAATGGGTACCCGGGGTTTAGTGTTGGCGACATAGGTCGATGTTGTAAATACTGGCGATAGAGGCCGATGTTGTTAGCACTGGCGACAGAGGTCGATGTTGTAAGTGTTGGTTACAGAGGCCGATGTTGTAAGTGTTTGGCTACAAAGGACAATGTTGTAAGTATTGGCGACAGAGGCCGACGTTGTAATTGTTGTAGCGCGCGTATGTAAGACCGTACTAAGGGAGTTTTTTTGTATATGTAGTGTGATGACACAAATGACAAATGTAATATGCACGTACATTGTTACATGTCATTTGCGCTTAAGGGCTCCCCTTGCTCTAGAGCGCCTTAAGTGTGTACTCCACCTTAGCATCTTTGACCGGTCATGTGTGCACAACGTTCGCCTGATTATAAGGCGGGGGCCCATGTTTTGGCCTTAACGTCACAAGGCGTCCCTTGCTAGTTTTTGTTTGATGTATACTGGCGACTAAGGCCGATGTTTTGTGTGCTGGCGACTTAGGCCAGTGTTGGCTACAGAGGCCGATGTTTCATGTGCTGGCGACTAAGGCCAGTGTTGGCTACAGAGGCCGATGTATGTAAAGAATGTATTGACATATGTAAAAATGAATGGTAAAGTACCTTTGACCTAAAGTTTAAGTTTCTAACTCTTAACGCGTTCATGATGATGAATCTATGTGTGTTACATCTTGATTTGAAAAAAGTGCCTCGTATTCCACTTTCGTTGTTCTTTTGAAAGTACGTCGCACGACTTGGGCTACCCCCAATGGTGATCTCAATGCCACCCCCAGTATAACACCTCCTTGATTTGATGTGACATTGGTATGTAATGACCGCCTTCCTGATTGTAACTTGTTGTCTACTTGCGTTATTTCTTGTAAGGTGTCATCAGGTTGGATAGGAATGAAGTCGACCATAAAATTATTTTGTAACACGTCCTGATAATTCTGGTATTGACATTGTACTCTTCATAGAAAAGTTAGTGCACACTTTATAAAATGACTTTCAAAGTAAAGATGTAACGTGATAGAATTCATAACTAGTACACATACCAAATTTTTGATAGAAGAATACCTAGTTCTAGCATAAAGTAAAGTTTTGCTTACATGGTAGACTGATAACTTGTTTGTATTTTAATTCCTTACGAGTTCAATGATGAAAAACACCATTGTAACGCGTTACCGAGCTCTTCTATTTATTCGAACGTCTTGTCCTTTCTCAAGGGTACGGACGGTACCTTGACTCGCGCTTCCCATGCCTCCGATCAGATCGTAGTACTTCCCTCGTGTCAGCGACAAAGAGTTCATCCTCTTCTAGTCGAATGTGGGCTAACGCCTTTGCCTGTACTTCATCAAAGTTGGAGCAAGGATACTTATTTAATTCCTCATAAAGTTCGGGGTTACCTATGGATATCCCTCTTCGAAATGCTTCTACCGAAGTTGGGGCATCGCCCTCTTCATGGCAACGAGTTCCTCATTGTACCTATTTAAAAATGTCTTCAAAGTTTCTCCACATTTTTGTACCAAACGATATAAGTCGCTTGAACGCTTCTTGGTGCGTCGACTACTTGCAAACCTGAGTCTAAACTTGTCAACCAATTCAGCAAATGATGAAATACTTCCAAGTGGTAAATGTGAATGCCAATTTAAAGCTGGACCAGATAACGTGTTACCGAACCAACGACACATTACCACTTCCTTCATTTCGAATGGGACAGTGCTAATGTTCATCGCTTGTTTGAAAGCCGTAACATGTTGGTCTGGATCTGTTATTCCTTCGTACTTTGGTACATCGGGAACGTGATACTTTCTCGAAATATCAATTCTCGCAATAGCCGGAATGAAGGGGGAGTCGGTATAACCATCTCGCCTTTCCATGACTATTGGTTGAGGTGCCCCTGGGACATGACTGAACCGGTCCTCAAGGGCTTTAAGCTACTCTTTTAGAGCTACGACTTCAGCATCCTCTTGGACAACATGAAGTGTGTTACCACATACCGGATAACGTGTTACTTGTCTTTCGTTAATCGGTGTGATGTGATTAGGTTCATCAAGATCCGATTGTCGCGCAACTCCACGATCCATTGCTCCCGAAACCCTTGGTCGACTTGGGCCTGATTGTTCCCTTGATTGAACCTGAGATAGAAGCAAATTTCTTTCACGAGTTAGAGATTCAATTTGTCTCTCATAAACTTCTGTAAATCGGTTGTGTGCCTCCTTTTGCTTTTCTAGATCCTTTTGCAAGGCAAGCATAGAGGCCCTGAGTTCGGCTATGACAACAGAGTCGGATGCGACCCCCAGTTCTGGTAACGCGTTAGGGTCATTTGGCTTGAAAGTTTGGTCGGTGGATGTGTCGATTTGAGTATCGGTGGGAATAGTAGGAGGTATGATTTGTGGATGATTGTGATTGACGAGGTTAACTTCTCGGTTTCCTTGTCCGCCAGAGGGACTAGTGTTGGAAGTTTGGTCGTTGGTCATTTTGGTAGCGGGGTTAGGCCCTGAGTTTGGTCGTTGGTCATTTTGATAACGTGTTTAGCAGGATAGTAACGTGTTTGATGAGATTTTTTGGCTAAAGGCCCCACGGTGGGCGCCAATTGTTTTGGGCAGATTTAACATGTAAACGCGTTATCTGCTATAATGAGGGAACTCTAGTCAAAAATCAGTTTAAACACGTTAGTTCGCAAATAGTAAGTGATTCACGAAGAGAAATAGCAAATGAACTAATAAACAAGTAGAGAAAAAGATATGAGTCTAGAATAGTGAAATAAGATTGCAATTACACTGTTGCGAGTTACTCCTTATGATTCAAGATAGCAATGATAAGTAGTAGACACGTTAATTGGTAAAATCATAGATATCGAAATAAATAGGCAAAAATATAGAATAACGAAGGTAAACTTCACTATGATTCCATTCAGATGTAGAATAACAATGGATGAGTATGCCAGAGAGAAGATGAAGAGCAAAATAGCTTTTGAGATCGTGGATGAATAATTGAAGAATAAAAATACAATTGTATGTAGATTGCTTTGTTGTAGAGAGAGCGTATGAGAGTGAGTCCGAGAGAATGAGTGTGAATGAATCCCCTTTGCTGATGTTCTTCCTCCCCTTTTATAGGCTCATATTCTGGTCATTTATGAGTCAATCCCTAGAATCTCGCCTTGTTATTAATGTCTCCAACGGCTAGTTTGACCAGTTTACCACTTCTGCTGAATCATCAACGCGTTAGCATTTAAGGCGTCCGTGATTTTCGCCCATGTAGTTAATGCGTTCCAACAGCTCCTTTATATGCTCCTTGATTTCCTCCATGCAATTTAATGTCTTATTGATGATGAATAATATCTTTAATTGTGTACGATCTCCTCATATTAATGTGGCCCCACCTCATAATTTAGCCCGATATTTTAGGGCCCAACAGTCGCTTGGTTGCTTGTTAATTTCTAAGTGCGGGTGGCCGTCGTTCGTCATCATTTCCATTGGGAAGGGTTCGCCAGTAAGTCTTCAGCCATGTGTCCTCTTTGGTTTTTACGATTGAAGTAGAGTGAGTTTAATAAGTAGGAGGCTTGGAGTAATAGTTTAGTTTTTTGTTTACAGTAGTTAGAAGAGTGTCTACAAATTAATGGGGAATCGGTTTATGTGTTGCCAAGTTTAAATTGTTAGTAGTAATCTAGGAGTTAATTAGTTTTTATGGGTTAATGGGTATATTGTGTTGGTGTACAGATTGAAGGTATGGGTCGGGCCGTTCAGTTTGCGTGAGGTTGGGGTGGGTTGTTATTACGTGGATTAGGTTGTCATCAGGGCGAGTATTGTTGGTAGGTTTTTAATTAATTAGTAGTATAGGTTAGTATTTTTATAGTATGATTTGGTTGTTTTAATTGAAAGTGTAAAGGTGTCACCTTAATCGGTTAAGTATGCTTAGGCTAAGAGAGTTAGTGAACTATAGGTTAGTAGTGCTACATTGGGATCGATGGTCATGGATACCGGGCTTCGTTGATCGATTAATTAATAGTTAGGTTTACTAGTTCTTACCGGTCTCTAGGGTGTTGTTTTTAAGGGTCGTTTATTATAGTTCGGCTAGTAGCTAACCTAGTCTGTAATATTACTATTCTATTAGGGAATTGTTTTCGCTCGCACTTTTAATTCCGTCTACTTCAAAGGATCCCTAGTTTTGAGGTAAGTCGTTTTCGACTTGCTCGGTTCTTTTATGTCTTGTTAGATTTAGTTCGTTATTGTAGGATTGGTTTTGGAAACTAGTCCCGAATATCTTTTTGAAATGTTTTGGACTTGCTTGTGTTGTTGTGTGCAAATTGGTTTTCAAATGGGTTTTATGGGAAATAAGTTTGCGAACATTTTCTTTGTGTTGGTACCTTTTTCGGCACGGCCATCATAGCTGGCGGAGAGGAAGGGTTGTCTATGTATGGTCCGTGTGACAAAGAAACCGTGCCCCTTCAAAAGAAAAATATTATTTGCGTTTTGGCAAGTGCTCCAGTGGAGGCTTAGCCAGGGTTAGAAGGAAGAAGTGATGTGAGGAGTGGGAGGGTCTGCCTCTGCACTCTGCACGGGAGTGAGCGCCTTGGGATTAGAAGACGAGGTGGAGAAAAAAGTTATGTTGCTTTAATTGTGCGATTGTGTGTATATGTCTTTGGCTTATGTGTGACTAACCGTCTAATTTAGGTATTGGCCTTTAGAGTTATGGTTGCGATTGTGGATTTTGGTTGCTGACTATAGAAAACTGTTTTAAATCATCTTATAGTTTCTGCATATTATCTAGCTTGGTAGATTAGTAGATGACCCTTCAGAGATTATTTTTTCAATTATAGCCTTATAGGTATGTCACAGGAAACCGTGCAGGAGCCTTGGCCGGATGGATGGTGGAGTGGATCGTTGACGCACGTGTCATTAGTTTGGGATTTTCAAGTGTACTTCGGGATGATTTATTATCATTATTATTAGTTCTGTTGAATTATTTTAATTGTTAATTTATAAGTGTTGTTTGGAATATTTTGAGGAAAATTCGGGAAGGGTTGCTTGGTAATTTTGTTATGCATTCGGACATTCAACCATGTTTTATATTTAGTTTTATAAATCTGAAAGTTGGATGTTTTACTTGTTTTCACGTCGTGCCCGCATTGTAAGATCTTAAAGTGTTGTTGTCAAACCACCTAAGTAGTACCTCGTAAGGTCTACCACCAAGTAACGCCCTGTGGAAAGACAAGGTGTTACAAAAGTGTCTTCCTCCCCATATAGAATTAGTCCGAGGACGTTGTTGTTGAAGAAGAAGCTGAGGAGGGAGATGAAGAAGACATTGATGCGGGGATGGTAGCAACAATGTTCCCATGATCGAGGCGCCGACAACCTCTTCTTTTGTCCATTTTGAGCCCAACTCCTCTAGTGAGCCACTAGATTTTCTAGTACTGATTACATGGGTCGTCTTGATGCTCCTGAGAGGAGCATGGTTGAGAATGGCCAAAAGAATTAAGGAGCCACTGGCACCTCGATCATGAGAACATCGCTGCCACCATGCCCCGCATGAACGTCTTCTTCATCTCCCTACTCAATTTCTTCATCAACATTGTCATCGGACTTTAATTCTAAATGGGGAGGAAGACGCTTCCCCGCCGAAGCCTCGTACCATGACCTCGAGTCACTAGTACTCACGAGGTGAGTTGAAAATGGTTTGTGGTGATAATCCCCCTTTGATTGTGCGCTAGACAAAATTTGAGTATTGAAATCATGCCAACATTGATGGCATGTGCAAGATCAAGACAATAATGCTCCACATAATTGTATCGTGTCGTGTCTACCCGAAAATGGCGTGCCAACCGAGTAACAAAGCCACTTATAAGTATAGAACTCGTAGATTGTTTAGACAGACAAGCTAACTCCCCAACTCTAATCTTATTACATTCGGCCCGCCCATACATGGTATTACCCAACATGGTCTAAAAACAAGGATAAATAATATCTAGAGTAGTAATTTCCCTAGCTACACAAGTTGGCTTGCCCGAAATCTGATACCAAAATATTGAAGATCCTTGGGATCAGAGCTGAGTCTTGTTCTAGGTGCAGTTACGATTAGGAAGACCAATGATGTTATTGAGAACACCAAGTAACAAAACCCGATCTACATTTCCCAAGCGGAATTTGAGAATGGTCTTCTGCTATAAATGTGGCACGACCATATTCAAGTTTGAATGTGCTTAATAACTCTGAAGTAAGTTGAGGGTAGGTAGGACGCGATTGGCGAACCCAACAGCTTAACCACCATCGACCATGTCCACAACTATGCCAACGCGTCCATAACATCGTTTGCAATGAAAACTGCAAGATCACCATTCTCACCATCCAGGAAGAATAACTTTTCCTTCTAGAAATTCTTCATCCAAAATTGTTTTTCGTTGGAAAGTGTTACCCACCGCAACCTCCTTTCATGAAACCTTTCGATCTAGAGGATCGGTCGGCGGGCGATCCCCTACCAGTTCTATTCAATTGCATTCCGTCATTGCCCGAGCTTTGGTTTTCCGGCGCGAACATCTGATTTGATACAACCTTCGTCCCGGAGAAAACAATACATACCTAATATAAGTATGTAATCTTATAACTTTGGGAAATTCCGAGTGGTACCCCTCAGTTTTGCGCTTTTTAGAGTGGTGCCCAGAAGGAGAAAAAAAAAGTTATTCCGCGTGATACCCCGAGCCGTACCCTTTTATACAATATCCTTACAATTTCCGTTACATTGCTTAAAAAATAGAATCCTCTCTGACTAAAAATGGTTTGTGTTCCGACCCAATTTATGTTGGCCCAACCCAATACTATTATGTGCACGCATTCATCTTGACAAACACTTGCAGCAATGTAAGACTGAATTTTGGATTGCCGGTAGAGTCCACGACAAACAATGGACTGGACTCTTATCGAACTTGGGTAATTCTTTTCATAGGATTTAGTCTTCCATCACATTGTCGTTGAATACTTTTTCAGTCTAATACTGTATTAATTTTTGAGACTGTTCGTTTACATGTAAAGCGTCAAACTAATCATGTTGCCCATTAGTAATTATTTACCTTGGATTCACAATTTTATTTTATTTTTATGTTTTTAACGATGTTTCACACACATTAGAATGATTCATTTCAAAGCGCATTAAAAAGATGGTTTTAGAAGATCACAAAAAAAGGCATCAAGATAATTAAAGGTGTTAATGATAATGAAATATTCTACTTTTAGTTTGAATCAAGTCAATACACAAGTGCATATAATCAATCCATCAAAGATTCAAGGAGTGTAAGACGGAAGTCAAATCTAGCATTAAGGAATTAATCATTCACCCACAACAAATCCCAACATGTAGAAAAATCAAAAGCCGAAAAGATTGGAAGAAAAGGAAAGGGGTAAAGAATGATGAGTTGAAAAGAGGTAACGAGGACCCTAAGAATTACAGTCACAATCCAACGAAAGTCCACATCAAATCTAACGACGTGGGCCCAAACACCACCCTCCCGTACACAACAGTCACTGCCCTAGCTAGCTTAGCTACAAGTCTAGAACAATACATCTGCAGAGACCAGATGTGTTTGACCCCGATAAGCACACAAACCTAGTCGCTAATTTTCAAAGGAGAATCAATATTATACCCAAAATGCCCTTCCACGTAGCGAATCAAACGACCGATTAGGTTCTAGCAGGCCAGGGGTACTACCGTCACATCAGGCCCCAAAGTCCCACAAGTGTATCGTCGTGTCGTTTTCCGACGCCGCCACGTGTCGATCGCTTGCGGTCAAATACGTGGCATTATCCCCAACCATCTCCCTAATTCTGTAGAGATACTCCCCGCGCTCGGCGTCCCACACCCTTATCACACCCGCGGCGCACATTAGCACGTGCCCCAGGTTCATCGCCCCTAGAAGCCCCCTAACCTGCGCCCCGCCGCGGAGCGGGAACCTGCGCAACTCTCCCATCGTGCGCGCCGTGCGCACGCTAGCAATCCCCCGCGTGTTCACCATAACGTACGCCCCGTCCCCGTTCGCGGCTCCGGCGTCCGCGTCCACCGATCCGACGACGATCCCCCGCCGCGGCTCCTCCTCTCCGACGACAACGCCGGGGTGGCGCAGGTCGAACACGAGGGATCGGACTGCGGTGCAAGCCACGGCGAGCTCGTGACTCGCGACTCGGACTCGGCCGATGAAATCTGTGGACAATTCGGCCAGCATATGCCATCCGATCACCGCTTCCGGATTCGTCAGCGTCCCGCCGACGAAGAGCAGTTGCTCCGACTCGCCGTCCCAAATGTGGATGGCCCGGCCCGGAACGCCAGCGTAAAGGCCCACCCAAAACCTGAAATCAAACAATTGGATCCAAATGATCGATCCACACATCATCAATTGGAGTAATCGAACATTTAAAGACGATGAAATTATGAGAAATTGGCATGCCTGTCGCAACCGGTGAAGTCAATTAGGGTTCCGTCATTGACGACGTCGCCCAATTGAGCCCTACGCGTCGGCCGGGGCCCGCCGTTAATAAGTGAGACATGGATGTCGCCGTCGAGGGAGGAGAAGATGACGCGAGGAGCGCCGCCGCCGGGGAGGATGATTCCGGTAACGGCGCGTGAGAAGAGTCCGAGGCGGTCACGGCGGAGGGGACGGAAGGTTTGGAGGTGGACGAGGCTGTCGAGGTGGAAGAGCCTGAGTGAGCCGTCGGAGAAGCCGGCTGCGAGGTAGAGGTCGGAGAGGGTGAGGCGGAGGCAGAGGAGGTTGGCGGCGGCTCCACCGCCCTCGTCGACGAGGGCTGGGGCGTCGCCGTCGTCGAATTGGAGGGTGGTGTGGGCGTATCTTCGAAGTCGGAAGTTGGTGGCGGTGGAATGGCGATAGATGAATTCGTCACGCCACGTGTCGTGCAAGCGAGCGGTTCGATTCCAAATGCGACACGTGAGGTTTTGCCATAGGTACTCTGACCTGGACACTGCTCGCCACGTGGAGCACACCTGGCACATTTTCATCAGGGCTAAACAATTATATATATATATAATCAACATTTTTCTTAGTCAACTTTATTAAACAATAGTGGTATTCGTCGTATAATATATGTACCTCAAGTACAAAGAGACTGGCCTAACTAGCTAATGAGTAATGAGCACAAGTACAATGATGTTAAAAAAAAAATATTTAACAGATACTCAAACAAGGCCTTGCTGTAAAGTGGAAATGTCACATAGTGTTAGTAATTGCGGTCGACGACTGAATCTGTTCATATGATCAATGAAGGGAAGTGGAAGAGATGCAGAGAGAGAGAATTGATGTAAGGCATTTCAGGGCAGGGCTACAATCAGTAATAGGTCAGTCAGAATATAAACAATTATCTATATCTATTTGTATTTGTATAGAAGAAGAAGAAGGAAGACCATGATCAGCTGAGGTGATCAGATGATATAGATCAGAGTATACAACTGTAGTAATATTTCTTTTCTTTTCCCTTTCATTTAAGTAAACGGTTGCAGGAGATGGTGTGTGGTGTTTGCAGCAAGCAAAGACTTGTCTTGTCGCTGATATATATTAGAGAAAAGATGAAGTGTCAGGAGAACTCAGAAGTGTATTAATTCAACGTCATCCTCTTCCATATACCTACTTCTTTTGCATGCTAGCACTTCCTTTTTTCTTTTGACTTTACTCACTACTCCGTAATGTTTTAGTATGGGTTTAGTTTAGTAACTGAAACTAAAAGAGCCAGTATAACACAGTTTTAGTAGTAGTATTAGTTTAGCTGATTATTGTAATCGGATATAACAATCAGTACATTCTATGTGGCATGCATGGGGTGCAATTAAGTAAGAAAAACAGAGAAAAAAGGAGACAATCCAATAATAACTAATAAGTAGCCAATTTGTGGTCCATATACTAGATAATGTATGTGAAAAGGGCAACATATGATATGTGTGCAAATAGACTCGTACATAAATACAGTACAAGACCAAATAATGCAACAGTACGAACCTCTTCTAATCTACTCCACTTTTTATAAACTCCTGATTATTACTTTCTACCCTCCAAAATTAATCAAGCAAAGGACTTGTTAAAGTAGCAGCTGTTTTTTGGCTGTATGCATACATTTTCCCTTCTCTTTATGTGCTTTACTTATCTATCTTTGCCTGCAAATTTTTTCCCCCTCTCTATCCATGTCTTTCATTTCCAAGAAAAGGGGTGGCTTATGTTTTGTCTTTTTTAAAGCCACGAATCTCTCTCTCTCTCTCTGAAATTGTAGGGTTCTACTAGCTCATTGACTGTAGTTGTCCTCTTTCTACTTACTACGGAGTTCTATTCTATTGTTATTTTATGCATACAAATGAGAGATGGGTACATCAGTTCTAACTTACAAATATTTTATGGGTCACTAGTCTCCTTGTCAAAAATGGTAAACTTCCATCTTGCTATTGCTATATGCATGTCACATAGCAATAAGGTGCATAAAATACTATAGAAGAGTATTACTTTGACCTTCCTGTCATATGTATAGAAGCGAATAGGTGCATAAAATACTAGAAGAGCCTCAAATGTGGGCGGCAAAAAGGCAAATAAACTTAAAAGTTATATAGTATTTGATGAAAAAAAAAAAAAGTGCTATAAGGTGTAGCTCAGGTGATCAACAACTAAGAATAGGTCTCCAAATCCATACTTTTTGATTGCTATAGGGTAAACTATCTAGCATAGTAAATGAAGAATAATTCCAAGACCAACACCTGTCAACACTACTCTTATCTAATCAATTAGTTTATCAAACTATAATATCTTATCCAAACTATCTTTATCATCCCATGTATGTAGCTTCCCCAATACTAAGGTTAAACCCTAGTGTGAAGAAGTACAAAAGAATGTGTTGGACCACCACAAATATATACGTATAGTAGGGGCATTGGATTGGACAGAAATGAGAAGAGAAAAGGGGTAAAAGTAAAACAACAATTTAGGATATACCCTAGCAACCTAGTCTAAACCTCATTATACAACTTTGAGTTCCTGATATTTTGGCTATAAATAGCAATTCAACCATCCAGATTGGTATAAAAAAAAAATTAGGGCAAACTGTTGAATTGAATAAGGTGAGCAGAAAAAGCAATCGTACAAGCAATTCCACTGTTGACATCGATCATCTGGGACAGGGTGCCCCCATCAAAGAATGACCTATCTTTGGTATCTAAAGATTCAACCACACTTTGCAAGTACTATATCATTTAAACAGAGATAATAATTTTTTTTGGGGTCGAAAATTAATATTCCAGCAATTTTAACTAATAATAATCCCATTCAATAAAGGAGATAGAGCAATTGTAAACGATTTATAAAAGAACTAAGCAACAAACATAGAGTATTTGAATATATTAAGAGAATTAATTTGTTCATCTAGGAGTATTGAAGTATTATGGATTGATTAATTAATTAAAATATTGAATGTAGTCCATTGATTTGATTGATGCCCACCCTTCCATTCCATGCTTGCAAACACTGGCACTCCTCCCAAATCTAGCCTAAAGAAAAGAAATCATATAAAAATACCTACACTTATAAAAGTGTGTTTCCTTTTTGAATGTAAGATTTTTTGTCCCTTCTTCTTCATTCTTTGTTTATAGTAGTATACCACATGCGTGTTGCTATTCAGTGCATATATCATCTCTTGAGCATGTTAGTACCATGTCCCAAAAAAATTTTAAAAGAAAGAAGTCGGTCAAAGATTTTACCCACCACACAACAATCATGCAAAGAGATTTTGTATGCTTCATTTGACATTTTCCACATGAATGCAATCAATTGTCATCAACCCATCATATACTAAAATTCAAAACCCTTTTTCCTTGCACAAATCAATAACCACATATAGCCTAACGTAATGTAAACAGATGATTAAAAATTGAGTATGAAAATGGCATGAAGAGAGAAAGAATAGATGTACTTGGAAGAGAAGAGCAAGGGCGGGTGCAGAAGCAAGGCGGCCAATGGTGGAAGAAGCGTCCATGGCAACTTGAAGAGCCAGAGCTTCAACAAATGGCTCAGGCCACACTTCAACTGCATTTATTATTGTGCTTGAAGAAGCACCGTCATGTGGTGGTGGTGGTGGCGGTGGAGGAGGAGGAGGTCTTCTCCTCCGGCTCCTCCTCCTCCTGCTGCCGCCAGCTCCGATGTGGGAAGAAGAAGGAGGAGGAGGAGATGAAGACATGATGATGAAATTGGATCAAAAGAATTGGGGTTTGAGAAGGAAGGAGATGATGGTGGTGATGGAGGAGAAACAAAAGGAATTGGAAAATATAAGAAAAGAGTGGAAGCCCACTTTTTAATTTGTACATGTCAAACAAGTCAACAACAAAACTACACACTACTCTCCTCCATACTTTTTTATTCTTATTTCTTGTTTTAGTTCCTCATAGCTGTATTATTTTAAGCAGCCTCTCTTTGAAAAGCTGCTCCTTCTGTTGTGATACATTTATTTAATTTATAATATACTAATACTTTTGTCCATACTCATTTTTGCGTTACTTAGTTTGTGTCATTGTGTGCCATGAGTTTAATATATACTCCGAAAGTTGGTAAGATTGGTAAGAAGAACGTAAAGCACTCATAGTATGATGTCAAAGGACTGCAATGTACAACTTATTTCTTGGCTAAAATACATCAAATAATCCCTTATTTGGAGGTGTTTGAAAAAAAATACCCCTTATTTCACTTTTTATAGAAAACATTTCATTATTTGTATTATGTTTTCATTGAACACCCTTATCTCATTTTTCATATATTACATTGTAGATTAGAATCTTAGCCCTTATTTCACTTTTTTTTTATAGAAAATCATTCATTATTTCTATTCCGTTTTCTTTGAACTCATTATCTCGTTTTTCATCCATTACAACATAAAATTAGAGTAATTGCCACTAGGTTAAAGTACTAAATTGATAATCTCCAATAATTACCCCTGTTTTACAATTGTTGCTACTCGAGAGGAAGGAATTGTTGGCTCAAACGCGCTTTATGATCGGTGATCTTACTACCTGCTGAAGGAGGGCTCAACTCAGCACGATAGTTGTTTATTGGGGATTGAGAGAGGAAAGACTAGCTCGAGGGTGTTGATCAATTGTCCTTTCTCTCTCGACCTTTTCTCGAGCCCTAACAAGCACCCGTCGCGCCGAGTCGAGCCCTCCTCGGTGATCACCCAACAAGATAGTCAATCATGAAGCACTCTTGATCCAACCCTTCTATTAAAACCGCTATATTTAACACCCTTATTTTTTATCCTAAGGGATATTAAAGCCAGTGATCTCGGATTACCCACCTAGAACCACCCAACGCTTTAAAATACACAATTAGAGGAGAATAAGTTAAAGGCGGAATATTTATTCATTAAAAAGAATCATAGTTCATTACAATACTATTTATTTTACATAAGATATAGTAGCGGAAAGAGAACTCATATTATAAAAACAATTATTTCTTGTGCTTGTTCAGGCAATCTTCACACCTTCCCAAGTCGGCTTCCGGTTGCTGTCTTGCGCACCGACGACCCTATACGCTTGTGTTAGTCCGTTACTAACCCACATAAGTACTTTCTCCTACCTCGAATCAAGTCTTTCTGGCTTCTTTACTCGGTGTTTGTTGCTTGTCTACCTTGTTGATTTTCTTTTTGTTTTGTTGGTTCTTTTTAGTTTATTTTGAGTGTCGTTTGTTGCCGGTCTTTCCAACTAACGAGTTCCATCTCGGTCTCTCGAATTATCAGGATTTGTCTGGTATTTCGAATTTCTTTCCTTTTAAAAAACCCTGAAAGGTACTCTGTGGTGGATTAGACAACAAATGGCCTAATGCATCAATTGTAATCTAAAATTTAAAACCAAAAGCGGGTCGTTGAAAATAATGGAGTTAGATATATATTAGTCCATTAATCACGATTAACAAAAAATGGTGTTATTGTTCATGAATGTTGCCAAAATGGGAAAAATTATCCATCAAAGGGAAAGTAGAAAAATGTTTAAATATACACAATAATTGACTGATTTTTTACAACAACATAATTAGAGGAAACAACTTCATTCATAAATAATGGAGTAAATGTTAGTTGCCGTCTTCCTTTTGTGTCCCAAGCGAGGAGCACCATTACAAATCACTCATTGCATTGTTCCCCTCTCCGTGTATTCCTTTGTTCTTCTCAAATTTTAATATTTAGTATATAAATTTCATGCGCATGCACACTACTTTGCACATTTCATATCTACATGTAGTTATTGAGAATTGGCATGAATAGCGGAATTTTCTCCCCTTGTATAAAATTTGTGTGTGAATATATAAAGCTCATTGGTAGTTCGGTAGGACTAATGTCATTAATCTTTATCACATCTCAACCAAAGTTTATTACAAAGCTCTTGTTAATTTGCACGTTCTGGTAGATTTACTAAATGTCAATTAATTGCGGCCTTTGCATAAATTTTAGCATTCAAACTTTCAAAGCAATCCATGGCCATCTATGGGCCTTATTGGGCCACTTACCCCATATGCGATCCATTACAATACGGCCCATTTGTGAACCAACTTTGAAGCGCAATAACAAAGAACCCATATGAGCAAAGGTATGTTTTTTTTTGAAGGTGACATCAAAGGGTATTAAAAGTAGTTTTTGGGTAGAAATGGATTTTTGGATGAAAATTGATTTTTAGTGTCTTGAAAAAAGCAAAAACTAGAGAGAGTTGCACGGATTTCAAGAGTATTAAAAATAGTTTTTTAGTAGAAATGACTTTTGGGGTGCAAGTGAAACAAGGCCATGTCTTATTCGAATTTATATAGTGGGTTTTATCACCTTCCATAGGGTGTTGGTGCCTAGTGGCGGATCAAGGATTGCCTGAAAGGGAGGCAGAATTTGAAGAAATCTTTATCAAAAAATTTATCCAAGACAAAAATATTTGCATTAAAAATTTGTGATGGTTGCTCAACACTATGGAAATCAATTGAAATTTTTGGTTTTTTGAAAAATATTTCTCCATTTTAATCCAAAACACCAACTTATCAATTTCAACAAAACAAAAATATTTCAATATTAACCTGTCAATTTCAAAATTCGCAATATCAACTTTATACTAAACAAATATAAATTAATCAATTATCAGCAATTCAACATTTTAATTTAGCACATTAACTTATCAATCTCAAAGAGTAACGAAAATTCTTAATAAATATTTCAATATTAACCTATCAACTTTAAGATTATCAACATCAAGCCCATTCTAAACAAATAAAAAATCATTAATTATCCAAAATTCCAAAATTCTAAACAAATCATCAATTATCCAGATTGCTCACCTCCAACTCCAAAGTCGGAAGTTAGAAAGCTTGACCCTTGGAATCGGAGACTCATTACAGCAGCTCGACCCTCGGTCTACTCCTCCTCCCTTCGCAACTCGGCCCTCTAGCCTCTATAGTCTACTCGGTTCGATCAGTGGCCTGAGGTCGGCTATTGCGTGGCTGCGCCTAGTGCTAAATGACGGCTTCTCTCGAGTCTTACCCTCTCTGGCTCTCTATACTCACTTTCAGATGTGAAAGAAAAATTGTTGTGTTGCGTAAAACAAAGGTTTGCTTTTGGGGCTTTTCCCTAAAAACCTAATTTTTTTAAAAAAAATTAAGTGACGCGTTCTGTAAATTTTTTTTTCTTTAAAGTTAAACTATTCAAGTCCTTTCCCAAACCCTTTTCCTTCTAGCACATGCCATATCCAACGATGGAGACTTGCATCACGATAATTCTCCGACAAGAGTTTATCCCGATGTGATGGTGTCCTTCCCGAGACTCTTGGCCTTCCTCCATCTCCATTCATCTGTCTCTATTGCCTTGCCTCTTGCAGCCTAGAATATCATCCATTTTCCCCCAATCCCATAGTGTCACCCCACCCCGTAGTGTCACCTCGTTCCCACTACTACTCCGGTGAGATGAGGGCAACCAGTCCAATGGGGGCTACAACCCCCCACTAGAATTACAAAAAAAAATAATAAAAATTAAAAATACACAAAATTATAGAAAGAGTAGATACAATACAATTGATATAAGAGATTTAAGGAACTAAGAAGATACATTGAATTATGTCATTTGACTAATTCAAATATATCCTAAGTAAATAGATAAATTTAAGGTAACATTTATTTATTACTACCAAAATTATCATCAGTGTAAAAAGTACTACTATTACGAGATCAATGACTGAACACACACTATAAAAAAAGGTTTTCAAATACAAAAAATAATAAAATATAGAATTTTATGAAAAAGTACAGAAATTTTGGTTTAAAAGTTTTGTATATAGAAAAATACAAAAAAATTATATAGAAAAATACAATTTTTTTTTCTGTTACCGGAAATTTAACCAAGAGGAATTTAACCCTCTCTAGGAAAAATTCCTGGCTCCGTCCCTGATCACACTATAGTTGTAAATGAACCATGTAGTAGGTGAGCAACTCGATGTTTAACTTTGTCTCATTCGTGTTTGACTCAATTTGTAAACGAGCCAAGCTTGAACACAATTTTAAGGATCAAAAGATGAATAGTTGAGCTTGAGCACAAGAAAAATCGACTCATTTGTTCATGAGCAAGCTTGATTATAGGTTCATGAACAAGCTCCGCTATATATATAATCCCCTATATCCCACATAATTTTAAGTAAAACTATGTAGTATTGCATAATAAAATGATGTTTGGGGCTATTTATGTTTAATTACATATGTTTGATTAATTTAAACATTGATAATGAATTATCTATGTTTGAATTTTAGTTTTATTTGCTTGTGCAGATGATCAAATAAATAAATTGTTTGCGAGCTTATCTCACGAACAAACTAAATGAGAGGCTCACGAGTTGAGCAAAAAGCTCAATGAGCCTTTAAAAGAACATACCTCGAACAAGATTTTGAGCTCAAATTGAGATCGAGCTTGAGCATCAATTCAAAGCTTGGTTCGGTTCGGCTTGATTGCAATCCTACATCACACCACTTTTACTATATCACATCCCTATACATATACATTAACAAAAATGCTCGAGCTTAGTAGCAATTCAAAGCTTGGTTCGACTTGGTTCGGCTTGGCTCGATTAGAGCCCTAAACCAGACCACTTTTACTATATCATATCCTATACATTTATAAAAATACCCATATTAGTCAGTGAGTTGAAGCCCCAACCGTGGGCAAAATTTTCTTCGACCAGCGGTAGCCATGAACTGCAAACAGGAATTAGTCCTTAATTCATATGAATTGGGGGACACCTTGGGGCTCCCGACCTTGGGCAAAAAAACTACCATTGAGTAAAGTAAAATTCCATATCCCTTCTTTGTTGTTGAGATTATGCATTCCCACATCTAAATGTGGACATTAAACAAGACCGCTAATCCACTATATAAGTCTATGAGCTACTCCTCCTATTGCCAATTGGTTTTGACTATTGCCAATTGGTTTTAGGCTGAAACCCCCAATAGGTTAATATGGTATAAGAGCAAGGCCCGTTCAAGACTGGGACAGTCTAGTTGCACTTGTGGGGGCGTGTAAAGATTATACATTCCCACATCTGATAATAGAAACTAAACAAGATTACTAACCCCACTGAGCTAATATTTGTAACCTCAATCAGATCAATATCTCTATTTTCTCAAAATCGTACTAATTAGCGGGAATCGTACTAATTAGTGGGATCAGAATTAGAAAGGTGGGTTGATGGTTTGGAGGATGCATTGATCGGTAAGACTGGTTGAGTACTAATTGTAAGATTCTCAAAATCGTACTAATTAACGAAAAACGTACCAATTAGTGGGATCAGAAAACTTAAGATTTAGAAAGGTGGGTTGATGGTTTGGAGGATACCTTGATCTGTCAGATTGGATGAAGTTTACATTAATTTGTTTTTGGTTGAACTGCCAACTTAGTATAAAAAATACCACTTTTGGACATTTGGGTATTTGGAAAGATGGGTATTAAAAACAAAAATTTGGACATATGGATATTAAAAGAGCAAAGATAAGTAATTTTAGTACAATTCTACCAAAAAATTAATTTACAATCACAAAACACTTATGTATTATTTAAAAATATTTTTTATAGGTTTAAACCAATTTTATTTATATTTATAATTAATAAAAAAATACTCACATTTTATTAAAAAATATAAAATTGTTATGAAAAGATTTATGAAAGCAAGATCACTTTAACTTTTGGGAAAACACTTAAACAAACTTTATGAGGACTTTTAGATCATTAGAAGAGAGGGAGGGAGAGTAAGAACTTTAGAGAGTGTATTTCTTACTCTACTTTGGTGCAAGTTTTACAATGGATGATGGCCATATTTATAGGCCAAGAGTGGGGTAAAACTTTGGTAAATCTCCATGATTTATGCATGGAAATAAGGAGGTGAAGAAGGTGAATAATTCACCTTGTACAAATTTTCCTCCATTATACACTTGTTCATACATAATATGTGTAATACATGTGTGTGTAAATAGATAGCTTGTAGTATGATAATTTGGACTTCATAAATTTGGACTTCATAACACTCCCCCTTGAATATTCACCTTCTTTTCATGGAGTAGGATATGGGTAGACGGTGCCTCATTAAAAACCTTGTCAGGAAAAACCGAGTGGGATAAAAACCTGAACGAAGGGAAAAAGAGTGCAACCATTGATCCCATTGTACGCCTTGATGTTGCCTCATTAAAAACCTTGTCAAGCAAAACCCAGTGGGATAAAAAAAACTTGATCGAAGGGAAAAAGAGTGCAGCGCGTATGATACTCCCCCTGACTTCAACATATGTCTCGAAGTCTGCACATTCCAATTCTGGATACCAGTTCTCCAAATTTCTTGGGGATTAAAGACTTTGTGAACAAGTCAGCCAAATTGTCATTTGATCGAATTTGTTGGATGTCCACTTCACCAGCTTCTTCCAATTCACGAGTGGAGAAGAATTTTGGAGATATGTGCTTTGTTCGGTCTCCTTTGATGTAGCCCTTCTTCATCTGAGCAACGCATGCTGAGTTATCCTCATATAATATTGTTGGATCATCAGTCATTGGTTTCATTCCACTTTCTTTCTGGATGAATTGAATCATTGCTCGAAGGGACACACATTCTCTTCCTGCCTCATATAGTGCAATCAATTCTGCTTGATTTGATGATGTGGCAATCACAGTCTGCTTCGTTGATCTCTAAGAGATGGCAATGTGTCCGTATGTGAACACATAGCCATTTTGAGATTTGGCTTTGTGTGGGTCAGACAAGTACCCTGCATCTGCATATCCAATTAAGGTCGCATCCCTTTGGTTACGATAATACAACCCAAGATCATGTGTGCCTCGGAGATAGCGGAATACATGTTTGATCCCGTTCCAATGCCTCCTTGTGGGTGCAGTGCTATACCTGGACAACAAATTTACTGCAAAAGCAATATCTGGTCTTGTATTGTTAGTTAAGTACATTAAAGCACCAATTGCACTTAAATATGGTACCTCAGGACCAAGAACCTCTTCGTCCTCTTCTCGGGGACGAAATTGATCCTTTTCTACATTGAGGGATCGAACTTCCATTGGAGAGCTCAAAGGGTGTGCTTTGTCCATGTAAAATCTCTTAAGAACTTTCTCGGTGTAATTAGACTGATGGATAAAGATTCCATCCCTTAAGTGCTCAATTTGTAAGCCAAGACAAAGCTTTGTTTGTCCGAGATCTTTCATCTCGAATTCTTTCATCAAATATTTCGCAGTATCTTGAAGCTCATTTGGAGTTCCGACGATGTTTAAATCGTCAACATAAACTGCGATAATAGCGAATCCCTTTTCGGATCGCTTGATGAAAACACATGGACAAACGGTGTCGTTCTTGTATCCCTCTTTCATGAGGTATTCACTGAGGCGATTGTACCACATTCGTCCAGATTGTTTTAGCCCATACAATGACCTCCTCAATTTTATGGAAAACATTTCTCGAGGTCCACAATTATTGGCCTCAGGCAGCTTGAGTCCTTCGGGGACTCTCATGTAGATGTCTGTATCAAGTGATCCATATAAATATGCTGTAACGACATCCATGAGGCGCATTTGTAACCTTTCAAAGACAGTCAGTCCAATTAGGAATCTCAACGTAGTTGCATCAACTACTGGAGAGTATGTTTCTTCATAATCAATTCCATGGATCTGAGAGAAACCTTGTGCTACAAGCCTTGCTTTATATCTTACAATTTCGTTTTTCTCATTTCTTTTACGTACAAAGACCCATTTATAGCCGACTGGTTTCACACCATTGGGTGTACGAACTACTGGTCCAAAAACCTCTCGCTTTTCAAGCGATTTTAGTTCTGCCTGAATAGCCTCTTTCCATTTTGGCCAATCATTTCTTCGTCGACATTCATCGACCGATTTTGGCTCAAAATCATCATCTTCAATTACAATATTACTAGCCACTGAGTAGGCAAATATATCATCGACAATTACATCTTTTCAGTTCCATTGTGTGCATGTGGACACATAGTTTATGGAAATCTCAAAATTGTCGATATCATTATTCTTGTCTAGAATATCATCCTCTGTTGAGGTATTCTCATTTTCAATATCTTTGCCTTTACCATCATTCTCATGATCCATTGTGGCTTCTCCTGCTATACCCTTTTGGCTTCTTGCCTTTCTCGGTTTCAAATCTTTTGAGCCTAATGGTCTACCACGCTTTCGGCGTGTTGTAGACTCGCTTGCGATGGATGCATCTGGCAATCCATTGGGTATTTCAATTCTTGCTGGAGCATTTGCTGCAGGTATATGTGATTTAGTTACCTTCTGTGTATCAGTAAATGCATCTGGTAACTGATTTGCTACATTTTGCAAATGAATGATGCGTTGTACTTCTTGTTCACACATTTTTGTTCTTGGATCAAGATGGGATAATGCGGTTGCATTCCATGTGATTTCTTTCACATGTGGGTCCCCATTTTTCTTTTCTCCCCCTAAGGCTGGGAATGTATTTTCATCAAAATGGCAATCAGCAAATCTTGCTGTAAATAAATCACCAGTTGTTGGTTCAAGATATTTGATTATCGAGGGAGACTCAAAACCAACATAAATTCCCAATCTCCTTTGGGGTCCCATCTTTGTGCGCTGAGGTGGAGCAATAGGGACATAAACCGCACATCCAAATATTTTTAGATGTGAAATATTTGGCTCCTTACCGGACACAAGTTGCATAGGGGAATGTTCATGGTTTGCACTTGGCCTTAATCGAATTAAGGTTGCTGCATGTAATATTGCATGTCCCCATGCCGATGGTGGTAATTTTGATTTCATCAATAATGGTCTGGCAATTAATTGCAATCGCTTTATCAATGATTCAGCGAGACCATTTTGTGTGTGAACATGAGCCACTGGATGCTCTATATCAAGCCCAATTGACATACAATAGTCATTGAATGTTTGAGATGTAAATTCTCCTGCATTATCGAGCCGAATTTTCTTTATTGTATAATCCGGAAATTGGGCCCTCAATCGGATTATTTGGGCAAGGAGTTTAGCAAATGCAACATTTCTTGTTGATAGTAGGCTTACATGTGACCAACGTGTAGATGCATCAATTAGCACCATAAAGTATCGGAATGGTCCACATGGTGGAGCAATTGGCCCACATATATCTCCTTGGATTCTTTCTAAGAATGCAGGATTTTCACTTGCAATCTTGTTTTTAGAAGGCCTGATAATTAGCTTTCCAAGTGAGCAAGCAGTGCAATTAAAATCACTGGACGGAAGAACCTTAATGTTCTTTAATGTATGTCCAAGTGAGCTCTTTATGATTTTGTGCATCATTACTGCCCCTGGATGACCCAATCGATCATGCCATAATGTGAATGTAGTTTGGTCATATGACCTTTTGTTAAACATTGCATTGACCTCAAACGGATAAATGTATGTATGATATAATCCGGAGGTTTGCGTTGGCATCCTTTCGAGAATCTGTTTGTGGCCAGATTCGTGTTTTATGATGCACAAGTATTCTTTCCCATTTTCATTCATGGTTTCCATATGAAACCCATTTAGACGCACATCCTTAAAGCTTAGCAAATTTCTTCGAGATTTACTCGAATATAGTGCGTCATTTATTACTAGCTTTGTTCCCTTTGGGAGTAGAATGACAGCTCTTCCAGAGCCTTCGATGAGTTTTGACACACCGGATATTGTAGTGACATTGCCTTCAAAGGCTCTTAATTGGGTAAAGTATTCTTTACTCCTCAAGATGGTGTGTGTTGTCGCACTGTCCAAAAGACATTGCTCCTTCCCATCGGGTTTCACTTTAGGTAAGTCCATGTTTTCTATCAATATAAAGAAAAAGGATAATTAAGACATAAATAAAAGCTTCATACATTAAGGATAATTCCATTACACAAGTTCTATTATACAAGGTCCTACGAGAGAGAAGTTAAAACATGAGATATAAAAAATACATTGCAAATATTATACAATAACATGGGAGATAGTAGAGATATTTAGGGGCTCGTGCTTTTCATTTAAGCCCCTAAGGCATAGCCATCATCATTCTCAAAGTTGAGGAAGTCATTGACATCCAGACTAGTCACAGGTGACCTATCCACATCTTTGTTATCTATGTAGTTGGTCTCGGTAGCCTTTTCTTTATTCTTTTCAGCTTGGTACAACTTCACTAGGTGTGGAGCTGTGCGGCATACCTTTGACCAGTGACCAGTCACGCCACATCTGTAGCATGCTGATTTGGATTTCTGGGAGGATCCTGATGGACCCGTCTGGACCTTTTGCTTCATATCCCCCTTGTAGCCATGGTTCTCACGGTGATTATCGTGGCTTTTGTTGTAGACTCGGCCACGCCCATGGCCACCATGACCACCATAACCACCACGGCTCCTATAGTTACCACGACCTCGTCCACGCCCATTGTTACGGCGTGATTGCTGCCCACGTTCATTGTCGTTCCTATCATGGAACGCTTTGTTCATAGCATTTGCTTCTGGGGCAACTGTTGAGCCAGTAGGCCTTAGGTTGTGGTTTTTCATTAGGAGCTCATTATTCTTTTCAGCAACCAATAATACTTTCAACAAGTCAGAATATCTTTTGAAATTTCTTAATCTATATTGTTGTTGCAATAATATGTTTGAAGCATGCATAGTGGAGAAAGTTTTCTCCAACATCTCTTCCTTAGTGATCGTTTTACCACATAGTCTCAATTGAGAAGTGATCCTGTGGATAGCACTGTTGTACTCAGTGATGGACTTAAAGTCCTGGAACCTTATAGTGTTCCACTCATGTGTTACTTGTGGGAGCAAAACTTCATTTTGATGAGCATAGCGCTCATTCAGGCTCTCCCACAATTCTATAGGATCCTCCACAAATAAGTACTCAGTTTTGAGACTCTCATGAATGTGGTGGTGGAGGAACACAATGGCTTTCGCCTTTTCTTGTGGGGTGGCATTATTGTTTGCCACAATTGTTTCCTCAAGGCCATTTGCCTTGAGGTGAGCCATGGCATCTACCCTCCATTCGAGGTATTTCTGGCCCGATAGGTCAAGGATGTCAAACTCCCTCTTAGCAATGTTTGCCATTAGTTGCTACATATAAAGATATGCAAATTAAAGGTTAACATAATCAATAATATAATACATGAGTCGTGTCTAAGACGATTGAAGGACATGTCATATCAAATAATAAATATATGCATGTAGATGATATATTCGGAATGCATAAAGAAAGATTGCGTGAGTCAGAGAAGTAATCAATATAGATATAGGCATAGACAATAACGTAAGACAAAAGTAAGAGATCATATGAAATGAAAGAAAATTATATAACGGGAATTTTAAAGTTTTAAAGTCCTTAGAGTTCGAGGTCCTTTAAGTCCAAAGTCCGAGGTCCTTTAAGTTCAAAGTCCGAAGTCCTTAAAGTCTGATTCCCTTCATCCCCCTTTTCACTTTTTCACTTCCGACCTTATCTCCTTCCTCCACCTCCATATTCGGCCACCTTTACCAAATTTTTCTTTCGACATTCTCCATGGCCGACGACGAGATTATGCGTCGTCTTAGAGCCGGTAATAGGAGATTTTTGATTGAGCTTTTCATTTGCCTTGTTCTTATTGTGATTACCAACATCATGCTCATAATTATTTTGGTTAAAACTTACTTCCAATCCAAGTGGTGAAGTTGAAGATTTTCGAAGGAGAAATCGGTTTAAAGGTAAGCAAATGTAATGTTTTGTTTGTATCTTTTACATATCCAAAAGCATGATTTATTTTTGGTAAGAAATCGTTTCAAATCTAGGAAGAAAAACGAGTTTCTGATGTAGAAGATCCCAAATCGGGCCACTACAGAGCATACTCCTCAAAAACAGTTTTAGGAAATAAACTTGTTGTATGATTAAGATTAGAAAGAGATAGAATTTGTACCTTGGTGATTAGTGAAGCTCAATTGGTAATTAGAGACTCGTGCTAATAACGTGTTATGAAAAGATTTATGAAAGCAAGATCACTTTAACTTTTGGGAAAACACTTAAACAAACTTTATGAGGACTTTTAGATCATTAGAAGAGAGGGAGGGAGAGTAAGAACTTTAGAGAGTGTATTTCTTACTCTACTTTGGTGCAAGTTTTACAATGGATGATGGCCATATTTATAGGCCAAGAGTGGGGTAAAACTTTGGTAAATCTCCATGATTTATGCATGGAAATAAGGAGGTGAAGAAGGTGAATAATTCACCTTGTACAAATTTTCCTCCATTATACACTTGTTCATACATAATATGTGTAATACATGTGTGTGTAAATAGATAGCTTGTAGTATGATAATTTGGACTTCATAACAAAAATAAATTTTTGTAAGGACATGATCATACATTTAGTAAAAAGTTTGACGATAAAGTTTTTCATGAAAATGGGAGTTTAATTTTCTTTAAAGCATAATTTTACTATCCCGTCATAATATATGTATTCATTATTTACAATTGATAATAAAAATTTTGATGTTGCTAATTTGGAGATATTATGGACACATATATAATGATAAAGAGTTGACCGGATTGCACTTTGATGCAAATAATTAAAAATCTTATTTCATCGAGAATTTTTATTTATTATTTTATTTATTAAACACATGTGAGTATGTCTTTGTTTGAGAATATTAAATTTTTATTAAAAAATGTGAATGAAATTTTTTTTTGAAATTTTAAACAAAATGTGAGTATTATTTATTACTTAGAAAGGAAAACAAAAAATCTAGTTTTAACAAAAATGAGTTTTGTGTGAAAATCAATTTTCTAAATAAAAATACTTAAATGACTTATTTTTATTTTTTAATGCCCAAATGTCCAATATTTTTTTTTAAAATACCCAAATGTCCAAAAGTGACACTTTTTAATAGCAAACAATGAGCATTCCTTCATTCGGTATGGAGACACACCTAAACCCTTGAAGAAAAACCTTAGTAGGAATGGAATGGATGGTGTGCCATGAAAAGTTTGTAAGATCAAAACTTGCCACTTGAGCTTCTCGGTGCTCTAGCTTGTAGAGGGCGTGTACGTATAACCAAGGCTTGTGGAAACCAAACTCCTTTCTTCTTGTGAAAAAACTCTCTTTAGTGGCGAGTAAAAGATGCCACCGCTTGCAAACGGATTTGCAAGCGATGTAGGATTCGACTGGGAGAAGGATAAGGCAGTTTAGAGCAACATCATTAGGAAGACTCGGGACGAGTGGCTATCCATTGATGGATAATTCCAAATCTGAAGATGGATTTGGCCAACGGCCCAAACGGATGTAGATGAAGCTGAGCTGAATTTTGGAGACAAGCGTGAAAAGGTTTCCCTAAGATTCTGAATTTGTGATTGCTGAGAAGAAACCCTGGATCTTCGCATGTTTGGGTGATGAATTTCCAAATTACATTAAACAAGAAACTTAATTATTAGTAAAATATTAAAAAATACCTTCTAACCAACTAAAATAATGGAGTATAGGAGAGAGTACATAAGGGAGTAGAAGATTTGGACCGTATAAAGATACATTTTAGTTCTCATGCCCAATACGAGAGTTTCTCATGTAAAAACTTGAATGTAACAATATATTTACATAACTTGTTCTAATATTTAACACACTAAATATATAAAATTAGTTCGCTAGGTTTTTTGTGCTTTTAGGGAAAAAAATCATTTGATTATAGTTTATCGGATTTGGATATTAAAATTGTTTTTTATTATTTATAACTAAATTGAGATTGAATAATAATAGGAATACTTTTAATGATAGACTACTTTTCATATAAAATAAGAGAATATAATTATTAAAAATCATATTGTTTCCAAAACTTCATGAATATATTCATTCTAAAAATCTCATTAAATTTGTAACCTTAGGTCAAATTAATTATAAATTTCATGATCAATACCCAAATCTTATTAAATTTTAGATTTTCAATGTAGTTCATATAATATCCAAGATCTTATTAATTCAGATAATATGAATGCATTTATATTTTACATATTATTCTAAAATCTAATATTTTATTATTTTTAATATCCAAGTTAAAACAAATAGTAGTATAAATAAGAAAAGAAAAATATATAAATCATAAATCAATTTTATAATAATATATTTGTTTAAAATATAAATAAAATATTTATATATGGGGTTTACAATCAGATTTCCACCAATAAAAAAATAATTCAATTAATTTAGTTGTTTAAAATTGATTTAGGGTTTCCAAAAATAAATTAGGTTTCAATCGATGCAAAATAATCCATATTATAAATTAGGAGAAGAAAATTATCCATATCCTAAATCAATTTTATAATAATTTAGTTGTTTAATATATAAATAAAATATCTATATGTGGGATATACACTAAGATTTCAATCGATACAAAATAATAACCCAATTAAATTTTGACCAATCAAATTAATTTTAAAAAGATAGATGATTTTTTTCAATGTGGGGTTGAATTTTGTCGTTTTATATATTATTTTAACCTCTTCTTTAATATGTATGATATACAAGAATAATATAACAAAAGCCAAATACTTAGTATTATTAGTAAAACCCAAATAAAATAATATAGCAACAAATAAAATAGTGAGGAAACAAATAACATATATATTTAGTGTTATTAGTTTGTTACCTATAATAACCGTAGAATGCATGAACATTACTCTAACTAGTAAACACTAAGGCTATAAATTCGTTAGAAATGTAAAATGAAACACAAAACATCAAACATTGATCAGCCATGGCAATCCCAAAAGCAATAGTTTTGTACATTGCTCTTCTAATGGCTTGCTCTCTAATTGCACTTGAATCGGTTCATGGCCAACCGTTTATCACATATCCGCCGATTGCGAAAGGAGACTACCCACACTGTGGTGGTGGAAAACCATGCCCTATGTATCCAGTTGCTCCCTATTCAAGAGGATGTTCACCGATAGATAGGTGTAGAGGTGGTGGTGGTGGCGGTGGTGGTGGCGGCGGTGATGTTGGTGGCAAGAGTGGCAAAAATGTCTTATGAGAACAAAATAAATTAATGCATCAAGGAAATAAATTACTTTCGTTGCACTTTCAAGGATTGTTGTAATTGAATGGCATCAAGAAATAAGTAAGAATATATTCTACTTTGTTTGGTTATCGCATGTGTACAAGCTACGTATATGGTGCGCTTGATTTATATGGTGCGCTTGCCTTTAATTTCCCTGTTGGTTTTCATTCTGTGGAAGAGGCACCTTCGAGTGTTCTCAAGTTGTTATCCGATGATGTTGCGGGGAGGGCCACCCCGCGCTCTGTCAATATTTCGGGCCCTCTTATTTAGTTGGGGTCTTCCCCTTGTTCTTGATCAAAAAAAAATGTTCCAAACTTCCAATTGTGAAATCTGCAGATCTCCCTACTACCCTATATCGGTATGTGTAGCTGTCGATGGTTTACACTTTAGACCCTCGATAAAAATATAATGTCTCTTTAATAAATCGATTTTCTTAGAAATTAAATCAAAATAGAAAATTGGGTACTTTTGAAACCAATTAAAACTAAATTTTAAGGCCCTGATTATTTGTCGTAAAATATGGAAACGTAAACGGAACGAAATGGATCCAGATCATTTTTAGTGTCATAATACATTTATATAAAAAAAGTCATCTAACAATTTATCCATTGTAAAAGTGAGATAGAAGAGAGTGATTACAATGCAAAACAAGTTGATTTTTTTTATCAATGTATCATGATACTAAAATGGACTACATTCTTTTTTATCCCGTTTACGTTTCCATGAATTGTAACCAAACGGGACATAAATAATTATTTCTGTTAGTACATAAAATGATAAAAAAAATCGTCTTTTATTTCCTAATGAATGCACTTCTTGATTCTCCCTTTCTTCTTCCGTTCTAAACTTCTTCTTCAACCTAGAACCTGCGTCGCCACTAAGACTCAATTACCTATACGAAGTGGCTTTGTGGATTAGTCGACGGGTCCCCTTAGCGCATTCATATATTCGTATATTTGTATATTCGTATAGTAGTACATCCATGTGCGATGAACATGGGATCCTTGCCCTTATACATACGTGAATATGTAGAAGCCCGTTAATGCGATTAAATAACGTTGCGCGCTTTTTTTTATGCAACACTCAAGCTAATGAAAAAACTTCATCATTTTTTAATAACTAAACGTGATTTCGACCGATGCAAGATCCTTGTCCCAAAAGACCAAACCGTCGATTGCGGGCGTGGGTACAGGAAACCAAACCGTCGACGCAAGTTTTTTTTGTAATAAATAAAAAAACTTTTACCTTGAAGCCCTGAAGCTCGACTATGAGGGTCAAGGGGTCGTTATGCGAGTCTTGGACCGACGCATGATCCTTGTCCCGAATGACCAAAACGTCGACTGTGAGCGTGGGTACAAGAGGCAGTCGCGGTTGAGATTGGTGAATCCGCATCACTTCTAAAGTAAGATGAGGGTAGGTAGGATGTGGTTTAGATTGGAATGCATGTCACCATAGCCACCTTGTGTTCGGTTTGCTCTTGAGCCGATTGCAAGGCTCCACCTTGCATTCTCAATAGATCAAGCAATATCCCTTTTGTACGTCTTAGGGCTCGATTCTCTCCTTCACGCCTTTCATCACTTTTGCTCCTACAACGCCCACGGTCGTCCTTTCTTCTCATTGCCCTGGTCTCGGGCTATCTTAGGCATTGTAGATGGGTGATAACAATCTTTTTTACGGTCGCACGAGCGATCATAACGATTGCTTCATCCACGACTATCGCAATCACGAACAAGACTTCTGCTACCGAGGCGGTGTTTCGCGATCGCGAGAATCATCCGAGTCATTTGAGGTCGAGTCGCTAGACTGGTGATGTTCCCTGGCTCGGGACCTCTTGTGTAGGGTGACTCGCATCGCTCGCCCCTTCGATGACCCCTAGGCGCTCTACAATCGCTCTCATAGACAACTTGCATCCGTTCGGGATCTTCACCACTGCTCACCAGTTCGGGACTATGGCGGTTATCAATGAGTTCGATAAGTGAGTTGTTGATTAGTCCTTTCGATCACCAATGGGGAATTTTCCTTGAAACTTATCCAAGGAATGATGCAGTCTAGCGATTTTTTTCAAGGCTTGGTCAAGGCGAGACACTACTCGGGCATGTTCACCATAAATCCGCTTATTCTCTCTTAACGCGGAGACTAGGGTGTGTGTAAGTTCAGCCTCATCTTCATTCTCGGTGGTGGTCGATGCCCCATTACACGGAGACTAGGGCGTGTGGAAGTTTTAGGCCATGTGGACCAATCAAGATTCTAGGACAGGGAGGTGAGACGTGTTGGGGACAGATGATGTGTGTCCCCTTAGCGCATTCATATATTCATATATTCATACAAAGTGACCATGTGGATTAGTCGTCGGGTCCCCTTAGCGCATTCATATATTTGTATATTTGTATATTTATATTCGTATAGTAGTATAGTAGTACATCCATGTGCGATGAAAATGGGATCCTTGCCCCTCTACATACGTGCATATGTAGAAGCCCGTTAATGCCATGAATTAACGTTGTGCATTTTTATTTTTTTTGCAAGACTCAATCTAATGAAAAAACTTCGAAATTAATTAACAAATAAACGTGATTTGGACCGATGCAATATCCTTGTCCCGAAAGACCAAATCGTCAACTGCGAGCGTGGCTATAAGAGATTAAACCGTTGACGCAAGTTTTTGTATTAATAGATAAAAAAAATTAACCTTGAAGCCCTGAAGCTCGATTGTGAGGATCAAGGGGTCGTTGTACGTAGAGGTGTCAATCGGGTGGGTCGGGTCGGGTTTGGGTCAGGTCAATTCAGTTTTGGGTTAGTTCAGATTCGAGTCAAATTCAGATATTTTGACAATCGGGTCAAATTGGGATGGATCATTTCGGGTTGGGTGCTCAATTAATCGGACAAAGTCGGGTTTCGGGTCAATTTCGTTCGGGTCATTTGGTTTTCAGTCCAACTTAATTTCGGATAATTTCAGTTTCGGGTTTAGTTAGATTTCGGATTTTGTTGGATTTCGGGTGAGTCAAGTTTCAGGTTTTTTACGATTTTGGGTGAATTGGATTTAGTCTGATCCTGTTACTGCTTTGGCTCTGGCTCTTTCCACCTGAAGTTATGATGATCTTTCCAACCAGGGTTGTAGGTGTTTGAATAAGGATCATATCTTGACTTCATTTGATACCCTCCATCTGCATTCACCTCCTCTTGTAGTGTAGGACATGAATCAGTAGGATGAAAGGAGTCATGACAGATTTCACATGCTTTAGCATGTTGACCAGTACCCTTCAGCTTCAACCGCCTCACTTATTCTTTCGATACATCAAAGTCAGCTTGATCAATTTTAGAATGAGAGTTGGCAGCTGACAAGTTTTGAGAACCTCTTCCATTGTATTGCCTTGAATCATTAGCCAGCATGGAAAAGATGTCTAGAGCCTCTTCATGATATTTCCATCACAAGAGGAATTGACCAATCGCCTGTCATTCTCATGGAGTCCTCCATGGAGATAGAGAATAAGATCATGATTAGCATAACCATGGTAGGGACAGCTCTTCCCCAGTTTCTTGAAGCGCTCAAAATATTCATAGAGCGACTCGTTGGGAAATTGCTCTATGTTACAAATATGCTTCTTGAGTTGATTAGACTTGATTGCATGGAAGTATTTGTCAAGAAACAACTTCTTCAAGTTCACCCAAGTAGTAACGCTTCCAAGAGGTAGAGCATGATACCAATCTTTAGCGGATTCCTTTAGAGAAAAGGAAAATGCTCTCAGCCTCATATGTTCTTCAGTGATAACAGAGGGACACATACTGGTGTAGACATCAAGGAAATCATCAAGATGCTAAATAGGATCCACAAGTGGAGTTCCGTTGAATTTCGGGAGTAGATGAACTACTCTTGTCTTGAGTTCAAACTTCACTCCATCACCAAGGGCTGGAAATTGCACTACACGTGTAGGCTGATTCATATTAGGAGTTGTTAAGCTCTCAAGAGTAACTCGTGGATCTCCCATCGTTTGGATTCCTTGCAGTAGTGCACGCACAACTCGGCGAGTTCTGAAAAGAGTCTGTTGAATTTCTGGATCAAAAACTAGTAAAGCAATTAAAGTTGGAGTTTTTATCAAATTGGGAAAACACTTAGTCAACCAATCCACATTGGTATGCCAAGCTGATCATATATTTCACTCAATATCGCATGCACATGGAATTCCAAATTCCTTTCCAAAGATAATTAGTAGCACAACCAGATACTATCAATCCTAACTAATTGAATAACCCTGAAACTATCAAGATTCAATTCAAAAGCAGCAAAAGAATAGGAATATATGCAAGATACAATTCTAGCATAAAACAACCAGTTTTTATCATAGAATGCAATTCAACTCTCTTCTGCAATAGATTAGCACAACTAGATACAAGTACAATGCATTTTGCTACTATGAAATAGAGAAACTCAACTAGTAATTTCTCTAGATCTAACAATAGAGATTATATAACAACAACCCTAGAAATTGTTGAACCTAATCACATAAACAATTAAATCAAGAGAATATAATAATCTCATGCAATAGATAAAGAGTAGAAATCTCACAACTGAAAGTCAAACGAAGGTTTCAAATTGTCTGACTAAGCATTAGGGCTTAGTTCTCCACGAAAAGCAAAGAACTCAAAAGTCTGAAACAAAATAATAATAATAATAGATGAGAGGTGCAACTCTCATAACCTTAATATATAAACTTGGTCTAAAAAGTATATCCAAAAATACATAAATCTCGGAATAAAACTGGAAAAAACTTTCAAGTAGGAATAAAATATGTGGCGCCATAAGGATTTTTGCGCTGTCAGAGGTGGCGGGCGCCGCTTGATCGGCGGCAGTCGCCGCCAGCACCAGAACGTCTTTTTCAAGCTTTTCCTTCAATCTAGCTCTAAACCCCAAATTAATGCATCTTTGGGTCTTCCTTCTCCTAGTTGTAGATAGTCTTTAAAGCACCTAAAACCACTATACATATAGGCTATTGATTTATACACACAGAAAAAGTTGTAAGCACACACAGATATCTGCGCAACGTGGATGCACGCGAATCTGTGTTGCACGGAAGGGTAATTTTGGGATTTAAAAAATTGAGGCTTTCGAGAGCGTGGCGGCCCAGGAGTCGCGCAATGTTGTTGCGCGTAGTCCAACGACACTTTTGGAAAAGTGCCGTTGGACTGGCGCGAGGCCTCGTTCCGCGGATCTCAACAATAAAAAAAACATTCGAATTGCCCCCATATAAATTCCCCTTTCGATTCTCATAGTTACCTTCATTCCACATCATTGCTTAAGAATGTCATCAGGAGAAGAAGATACGTCATCGAACGATTATCATCCCGAGGAGGAAGATTCATCGTCAATCGATAGTTTCATAGGCGAGGATGAGGAATGTGTACCAAGAGAAGAGTACGGAACCGATTCCGATGCATCAAGCGAGCTAGAACAGGTATTTTTCAAAGAAACCATAATATTATGTTTTTAGGATAAAAACCTCAAATCCAAAATATTCTGTTTAGGCTTTTTTCCATTTACGAATGTAGTACATTGAAAATCAGGATAGTGTAATTTATAATATTCTGTTTTTACATTTTGAAATCATAGGTTGTCGGAAAAGATTTTTCTATTGCTTTCCACTACGATGGGTTGTGGCGTGACCGAGGAGAAATGCTTGATTGGGCTAGACAAACTGAAATTTCGAAGAATTTTGTACTAGTTATAAAAACCTCAAATCCAAACAGGGTCATACTCACTTGTGACCTAGCCGGTAAATATAGATGTGGCAAGAGGGTGTTGCCCGGACCAAAAAATAGGAGCATTTATAAGCCACTTACCGATACTCCGACTAGGAAGTGTGGATGTCTGTTTGAATTGAATGGGGTCCACCTAAAGGAAAAAATGGATGGGTCTTAATGGTAAAGTGCGGACAACACAATCATCGGCTATCCACTAGTTTGTTAGCTCATCCATATGCGGGCCGATTGACAGCGGAGCAGAAGGAGTTTGTGAAAGAGAAGTTCCTATATCTAGCCACCCCGAAGATGGTACTTCAAGAGTTGAGGTCAAGGTACCCAGGAAATGTGACCTCAATTAGACAAATCCATAATATGAGGGAGAAGTTAATGCTTGAGGATTGCGGAGAATTGACAGTGACACAATGGTCTTTAAAGTTCTTGAAAGATCGAGAATACATTGCCCATCCAAGACGAGTAAGGGTTTCTAATGTTATGAATGCCTTGTTTTTTGTGCACCCCACGAGTCTACGCATGTTGAAGATGTTTGCCTATGTTGTCATTATGGACTCCACATACAAGACCAATATGTATGTTATTTTAATCTGTAATCGACTTGATTAGTATTTTCTAGTATAAATGTTTAAAACAACTTGTTCTGCTAGGTACACCATGCCTTTATTAGAGATGGTTGGCTTCAAATGCACCGGAAATACATTCAGCATCGGGTTTGCATTTATTTCAAACAAAGATGTCGGTAGTTATAGGTGGGTGTTAACTTAATAGAAAGGCGTGTACGACGAGCTTGGAGTCCAGGTCAATGCAATTATTACAGATCGCAAGCAGGCTCTAATCAAGGCGATAAGTCAAGTTTTCGGGGATGGAGTACAGCATTTGTTGTGTTGGGTGCACATCAGACCCAGAATCCTGGCGTAAGGCCTAAAGGTGTTTGTGAAAGCTGAAAATCCACATGAGTTGTCACGCGGGTTTGCAAACGCATGTTGGGTGCTATTTTGGTCCACCACAGAGGTGACATTTGAAGAAAGGTATGTAGAATTGAAGAGAAGATGGTGACCGACGCTTATTGCATACGTAGAGAAGGTGTGGCTTAATCCATACAAGAAGAACATAGTTCGTGCTTGGATGGATCATACACTCCACTTTAAGACGAGAAACACCAATAGGTAATTTCATTTTAAACATTTCAAATCAGTTTAAATATTAGAAAGTGTATTTGTTCAATATTTAAACTTTGACATGTGTTTTTTAGGGTCGAAGGGATGCACAATGTGCTGAAAAAGATATTGGATTCATCTCGAGGAGGCTTCAACGTCGTGATACTAAGGATTCACATCCAGATGGAATCTCAAACCAACAGTTTGAGGACAACCATTGAGAGAACCAGAATACAGAAACCAACAAAATACAGAATAATGGAAAAACAATTCAGAGCGTTGTTCCGTCCTGTACGCGGACACGTTTCAAGGCAATGTCTAGGTAAGTTGTTAGACATGTATTATGATATAGCTTATGAGTTGACGCAGGGTACACTCGAGATGAAGTATACACTCGAGATGAAGTACCACGATTACTTTTGGAGGGAATGTCATGTTCTTCCATGCAAGGATCGAATTGCACACGCTATCATAACTAAAGTACCCATTGAGCTGGAGGAGATACATCCGTTTTCGAAACAAATCGAATGGGATGGCCTTAGCGATGACAATGATCTTGCCCTTGCCTACGTACCCTTGACTATTCAAGACGCAACGTGGGACGAAATGGTGGCTCTACGAAATAGCGGTTAGATGCCTAGAGACCAGTTTTTGCAGATCACATCAGCGTTCAAAGATTCAAATCATCTTGAAGACACAATCCTTATTGAGTCGATACCTTATGAGACGCTAGATGGAGCCAACAAGTATTCAACCACCCGGGAAAAAAGACACCTTGAGCACGTAATGGAAGAGTACGAGAGGGAGCAACAAAGACGGAAAGACAACAACAGTGGGAGCAAAGCAAATACATCGGCGCCATCCCGACCATGCAGACGACCTAAAGGATCTAGGAATAAGAAACGGACCGATGTTGGAGTTAATACGCCTCCGGTTGCGACCGCGTCTCCTAGCACCGCTACCCCGGCCGATGGAAGCCACCGTGGCTCCCCGACGAGCGTCAAATGGAACGGGGTTGGTAACGCTAGAGACGTGATGGGAGACGGTCATTGTGGTTTTCGGTCCCTTTCTTGCGTATTGGGGAGGCAAGAGGAGGAGTATTACAAGATTCGATGGGAGCTTCAAGCAAAATTGATGCGGAACAGAGATATGTATGAAGTCTTGTTCACTAGGGGCCTTACATCATTTACTGAGTTCTTGGAGCAGATCGGCCATGTGGAGTCTCCTTGCTCGAACAGATACTGGCTAGATATGTCGCTACAAGGCCTTGTGTTTTCTACTTTTTATCAAGTGCCACTTGTGTTCTTATCGAGGGATCGAGGCTCCCACACGTGTTTATCATTGCGGATTTTTGGAAACAATCAATGACATGGGATACCGCCACCAGTCGTTGCTATCGCCCACGTTGGTCAAGAGGACCACTTCATACCGGTGAGAAATTTGTAATCACTTTTTTATCAAGTTGTTTGTTTATGTAGATCTTGCTTGCGTATATGTGACATAGCATTTCTTTTCAGGTATGGATGACGGGGAACGCGCCTATCCTCCCACCTCCTCATGCATGGTGTCAATTTCACGACCGCAGTGCCAACTACTGGCTCGACGCTCTTACCCCGAGGATTGACCATTGGAAGGCTTGCTGAAAGGACATCGGCCGGAATCCGGAGACATTTGCTTAAGAAAGTCTTGTTAGGGGAATTGTTATGGGATGTATGTACTTTATTAAGAAGAACATTTTTTCATATTTCATGTATTGTGTGCCCCGTTTAGGGGATTTATGAACTTTTTTAAGATGTTTCGATGTAAGGGGGTCGAGCTTTCCCCGGTTTGAGGACAACTAAGCTCAATTTATCTTAATTTTAATAAAAAAAAACCCTCGAGGGGACAAAGAGCACCGTCTCTTCTTCAACTATATCAATTTATAAGGTTAAATACATACATGGAGCAAGAAGGTAAGGATAGGAAGACTACAATTATTTCTAGTGAAAGCATATAATGATATTATACTTCTAACCATTTGACTATTGTTGGGGGAATAGAATGATCTTGACGAAATGTTGAAATGGTAAACGATTGTCTTCCTCATTTGCCATTTTCAGAAAGTAAGGATAGGAAGACTACAATTATTTCACTTAAAAATCCGACATGAAATAAATATAGAAACCCGATGACTCGAAGCCTCGGAAACCTTGCGCTCCTAGGCTCCAGTCCGAGCCCGGAGGTGTCGCCTTGCTGCGGCCGCGAGACGATCACAAACATGGGGAGCCCGGGCGAGCTCCGAGCCCCCTTCCCGCGCCCATGGTGGCTTGTATTCTGGTGGCGCAGCGCGGGCAAATGGAGCAGAAGCTGCGCAACGGGCCTTCGTGGCTCCGCGAAATGGGCCTTCGAGCATCACGAAGGCCCATTTCGCGAAGCCACAAAGGCCCGTTGCGCGGCTTCTGCTCCCCCTTTCGCCCAACTAGGTAATTCCATTTTTACCAGTTCCGCGCATGCTTTTGAAAACAGTATACCAACAGCTTTTTTGGTGACAAGACTTATGCATACACATCTCTCCCTTCGAGAAAATTCCAAGCATAAAATGAGACCTAAACCTTCTCCATTGTTGCTCCACTCTCTATCAACCCTAAACCCTAAACCAAAACCAGAATTTCATAATTGGCATACCGATGCCTCAAAGGAAAGCGTGTTCATCGCGAACCTACCCCTTTGCTCCACCCTTCATAAACTTCTCCATCGTGCACGTCCGTGGGATTAAGGAGACAAAGACGGAATGGTCCATGATACCAGGCGCATCAATAAAAAACATCATCATATCCTTGAGCCAATTTGGCTATGGAACACCACCAGGATATTGCCGATTTTTCTTGAACGACAACGATATAACACATCGCATCTATGCGAAAGAAACGACTTTGCTGCTTCGCCTGACTGAAGGTGCGGAGATTTGGGCGATTGATGATATTTCGCCCGAGAATTAATGATGTGGTTTAGTGTTATAAGTCACTTTTTATGGATCCAAGTGTTTGTTCAGTAAATTTTTTAGGGTTTTTTAGTAAGTTGTTTAGTGTTATAAGTCATTATTGTTGTTTAGGGTTTTTTCAGTAAGTTGCTTGTAAGCGTCGTCGAAATGTGGATCCAAGTGTTATAATTCACTTTTTATGAAGTTATGTTTGTCAAATCTTAAATCTGAATACCTCCATTGCAATCATATATATACACACATAGATATATAAAGTAGTAATATGCCAACTGAAATCATCCAAAACATCCGAAATGTAGAGTAGTATTGTGAAATGAAATCAACAATCCAAAACCATCAAAAATAGATGCATAAAGTACTAATGTATGTCAAATATGAAAACATCTAAGTCTGGCGCTCATGTGAGGTACCGCTGCCACTGTCGCGCTCGTGCACTGAATCCGGAAAGTGTCGGGTGGGCATCGGTGGGGGAGGCGGTGCGTCAGAATCTAGGATACTTAGCATGTGCCTGAGATGCTACGCAGCCGGATGATCATGCGGCATCTGTAGTAGCTGGCTCCGGGCATATCCCGCTGCGTGTTGTACCCTCTATGCATATAAAATCAATTAATATTAGTTTGTGCACTCAAATAACAACTTAAACATACAACTAAATAAATAAGTTCTTACCATCTTGTCAGAAACTACTAGTATCGGGTGAGACACTTGAGGACGAGGGTCATCCTGGTGCACTGAAGTCGGATCCACGTACACGTAAGATCGGGCCCTAAACCATGCCAAGTAGTCCTCCTCCACCTGGCATGCATACTCAGCACGCCACACATCCAACTCGATCAGGTGCTCCGTACGCTATGCCCAGTGGAGGTCCGCCGGATAATATGAAACAATGTATGGGCGGTTCTGACTGGCCGCATGCCGGACCAGAACCGTAGGTTGCAATGGTGGAGGAGGGACGATCTGGATATGACTAAATTGGCGCAACACCCTCTTTGGATGGTACGCCTCCTATATGATCCCAAGTGCTAGGACGCCTCTATAGCGAGACACCCGGTACGCGCCATCAAAATCCAGCTCAACACCCCACGGCATCCCTCGAATCTACAGAGCGGAATACAAATCATCAATCGTCGCACTTTTTTACAACACCAGAAACAGAATGTACGTCAGGTTGAAAGAGAATGCGAAGACCGTGTCTAGAAGCTACCGCATCACCGCCAGTCTCCTCGAGTCTCGGCTGGGGGCCCGATCTTTAGTCTGTCGTGCGGCTGCACGACAATCATCTAGCACCTCCATAGCCAAGTTGATCTGTTCCTGGGTGTGCTCGAAATAAGTAATGATCCATGTCTGAAACAATACTCATAAGATATTGAACCCAACCAAATTCGAAGAATGAAATAAAAAGGCCGAAGCACGTACCCTCATAACAAGAGCGCAACTCGAGCATCCCGCTGCTTCGGCGCGCGACGTCATGCCGAGCTCACGACATAGCCCCGCCAATAAACCCGCCCCCCAAGCATATCGACCCGTCTTGTCGTGGTCGAATAAGAACGCCAATATCCACGTCTTGATACAGTTCCTAGACTTGTCGACGAATAACATCATCCCGAGAAAGTACCATAGAAAGAGAGTGGCAATGGTCCCTGGGGGTGTGGGCCGGACCCCCCTAAACATGTCCGACGGAATAGCTGCGATAGCCTCGGACGGGGCTCGTGTCTTCCACGCGTGTGCTGTCTGTGGATCGAGACCCAGCATGTCCCCTAAACGAACCTCGATCTCCAACAGATCCATCGGGGGTATAAGAGCGTCACCATCTATAGGCACCCCGAAAATGCAGTGTATGTCATGGAGGGTGATGGTAATCTCACCCCACGGGAAGTGGAAGGTGTTGGTCTCTGGATATCAAAGCTCCTGAAATGCAGAGATGAGAATGTGGTCCGTGGAGCAAACTTCGAGGCCGATCAACCCAATGAGAACGCTCCGCTGGGCGAGGCCCCACCAAGAATCGGTTCATCCATGCATATACTGTCGAAACCCGCGTAAAGGTGCCAAGTTCCTAGACCACACTCTAATGACCTTAAGATACTAAAAAGAGAAAATAAACGTGAGTTAGAAAATCTAAACATTGATTTCGAAAAAATAAAATAAATACTAATAGTTTGGAAAAGTTTATGTACGTTACGGTCGCTCCAAATCTTGCCCGCCACGTGTGTGGAATACGTCGTCAGCAGGCTGTCGTCCATAGGACCTCCCGGCGCACCCTCCGCAGCGGGAGGGTCCTCAAGAGCAACCCCTGCTGCTGATGCAGGGGGAGGGGGGTCCTGCTGTTGTAGGGGGAGGGGCAGATCCAGTTGGAACGTGAGGAGGGATGGGTGTTGTTGGAACGGGAGGAGGGGGAGACGAAAATATGGATGTAAGCGGAGGAGCTGAAAGTCCCGCCAAGGATGTAGTATGATCGGTCGAAGAAGTAGGTGGAGGACTGGAAAAGACTGATCGCGGGACATGGGTCGTGGGGGGAGGTAAAATAGAGATGGTAGCCTCGGATATGTGGTAATCGTCAACCGAAAAATCCTCCACAATACCCACGGGAGCATCAAAGTGTATGTCCTGCTCCGTGAAGAGCTGATCGTCCCCTGCGACGTCGTTTGGCAAGTCGTCCTGCAGGAGCTCATCCGTAAAATCCACCTCCATCTCGGCGGAGGGGTCTATATCCATCACCGGGGCATGCGTCAACTCCGGATCACGATCTATCCGCTGTTGCTTGGTAGGCGGCACTCCGGCAAGTACAGCACGTGCAATCTCGGCGGTCGTAAGATTGGGCGCCTTCTTTTTCCTTCTCTTCTCGAGAAGGACAGTGCTTAAGTTAGTGTGTACGTCCTTTAGGCGACAAGTTCAAATTAAATTAGTAAGTTTTCTATTAATTATTTTTTTCTTTTATTTTTGTAAAATTAGAAATTCACCCTATGAATATGAATTCAAGGAATGAATTCGTCGTTTCGGTCGGAATTCAAAATCCGACCCAAAAACTCAATATATCATTGCTAATTTTATTTCAGTTTTCATTACGTTTGTAATGAAAAATGAATAAAACAATAATTTTCATTAGGTTGGATACTTACTTAAACTTCGACTTAATTTATTTTCATTTTAATTTGAAATTGAATTTTAATTTATATATTTATTACAATAATTTTAATTTTATTTGTTTAAAATCACCAATTTAACCTACGACTATGAATTCATATTAATTACAAGTTCATAACCAATAATTCAAACTCTAAATATAATTCTAATTATTTTTTTTAAAGCACGAATTCAACCTACGACTATGAATTCATATTAATTACAAGTTCATAACTAATAATTCAAAATCTAAATATAACTCTATATAATACAAATAAATTGAATAAAACAATTAATAACAACAAAAAAAACTAAATATAACTAAGAATTTGAATAGTAAACACATTATGAAATTGAATATCTTACTCAACAAGTGAAATTGATTTACTCAATATATTCAAATTGATTAACTCAATTATATAAACGAAATTGAATACCTAAAATTTGACTAATAATTCATTACTAAATTTTATAAAATTTGAAGAATATATAATTTCGTAATATTACGAAATTTTATATTAATCAAAATTTAAAACAAAAAAAATTAATTTGAAGAGAAAGTACAACAATCGTAAATGTCGCTCGGGTGCGAATCGGGCTACGAACCGGAGCGGCTCCGGAAGCCGTCGGAGCATCGGAGCCACATCCATCAAGCGCCTGTCTAAAAGCTGATAACGTCGCCCCAAAGCTCGATGCCTTTTCCTCCCGGTGGTGGGGCCATGGGCTGGTGGCCCGGCCGGATCGGTGGCCATGGACGGCGCACCAGCGGTGACGGGTGAATGAGCCACTGCATCCACCTCGACCGGAGCTCCAGCAGAGGCGTCGTCGCCCCCAGGTGCGGACGCGGTGGGCTCGGTGGCGACGAGCTCGATGTCCGGTGGGCTCCGTGCCTCGGTGGAGGCCGGTGGTTGGGCGTTCGGGAGGGGGGCATGGTGGCGCCGGTAAACGTGGGTTCGAGGGAAGCCGGGGAACGGGTCTGATCGAGGGGTTGGGACATTTTTTGGCTCGAGTTTTGGTTGCGGGCGAATTGCCGTTTCGTAGATGAGGAGGTCGGAGGAAGAAAACGACAATGGCGGCCGCTCTCGTTCGATTTTAACCCTAAGGTTCCGCGCAGGCCCGTTTCGAGCGGCCTGAAAAGCGCGCAGGTCCGTTTCGCGCTGGCCAATGTTGGCGGCGGCTCGCGTTTGCCCTAAACCCTAAGGCGGTGCGCAATCTCGTTTCGAGCAGCCCAAAAAGCACGCAGGCTCATTTCGCGCGGCCCAACCTCATTTCCCGAATCCACTTTCCAGTTTATGGTTTTGCCCTTCCGCGCAACGCCAATTCACGCGAAACGGTGTTGTGCGTCCGCTCTATGCGCTTTTAAAAAAAATTTAGCGTATATACCCCGCGTAAATATATGCTAAAACTTCTCCTAAATACACAACCGTGTATATCAATTTGCGTCGCTTATACAGGCGCGCCTCTCCCATCTGTTTGAGTTGAATGAAAAGTGTTAGAAGGTGTTATGCTAAAACGGAGCTTCCAACTCTTTTTGATGAAAGTTTTTGGTATTGTTTTGAGGTGCGCATCAAACTTTTTTTTTTTTTTTTTGATGAAGTGCATCAAACTCTTAATCTAATTGTATTGTGGACTAATCTCTTGCATGGCGCGAGACACTTACTTACCCAGTACTATAAACAGCAAAATAGGCTCACATAAAATAATTTCAACTTTATTTCCACAAGTGTCGTTTAATATATGTCCCCTACATATATAGTCCCAGGGGCCAGGGCCCATAAATTAAATGAAAAGAATTTATTTTTGTTTGAATCCACGTATTCATCGTGCTTCAAAAGTGAGACATGCTCTATACTACTATAAGAGTATTTACATTGGTGATATTGTAAGTTTCTTAAATATTTTTTAAAAGAAAAATAATATAAATATTAGATATTGTTAGATCTTTGTGAGAACTAAAAATAATAATTAGAGAAAAATTTATTAAAAGAAAAATCCCAATCTAATAAGTTTCCTTCTAAAAACCAGCTTTTTAATATTGTATTATATTTAAAATATTGTAAATATCAAATACATTATTGCACGGTTTTTCTACGTTTGAAGTTTGAAAAATAATAAAAGTAGTGTAACATAAAAATCCTAGCTTGTTTTATGATGGAATTCTATTTAGCTTGTGTGTTGGAATTCCACTTAGTTTGTGTTTTAGGATGGAATTTCAGTATTTCACTTGGCTCACATGTGTTGGACGCATATATATAATATAATTTTATATTTAAAAGAATTTAATTAAATTAATTTTTCCTACCATATTTATTATTTTATACTAGAATTTAACTAGGATGCATTATAGAAGAAGCGATATTATATATATGCCACAGGCCAGGACACATATAATGATATAAATGGTATGATTTTTTGTGAAGAGGGTAGGGGAAAATTAACAAAAACGAATGATGGAAAATCAATCAAGCATTTCCAGCAACTTTAGCCAAAAGCCAGTGAAAATGTACAGATGCAAGTTCTGCACCCGCAAGTTCGTGAACTCAAGAGCTCTAGGGGGACACCAGAACGCGCACAAGAAGGAGAAGAACATGCTGTTGCAGGATTATTACAACCAAGCTCTCTTGGGCATGGAGCTTCATCACCACGCCGCCGCCGTTATACTGCAAACGCCACCGACGCCAGCTCAGCCAGATCACTCCAACTCCAACTCCAACTCCAAAAGTTGCACTCTAGATCTGGATCTTCACCTCTAATATAATTACGGGTAATATTGTAATACGTACGGAATGTATTGAATGTGTTCAAATACATACACACGTACTTTAATTAATTCCTGTATTAGTGTTGCCTCCCAAGTTTTTTAATGCATTCCTCTTTTCATCCCACCTTCACCGTTCCTATGGTTGAGGCTATTCGATCCTTAAACTATATATGTGTGCGCATTGTTCTAAAATTTCTCGCTTAGAAGATCCGTCTAGGACTTGTTAGGCGTTTAGAAGTCTTTCAGCCTGTATAGACTCATGTCTAGACCACCCAGATAACTGTTTAGGCCGCCTAAATACAAGGCGGTTCTTAGCATTTTCTTAGAACATTATTTGTATGATTGTACGAGTTTGAAGTTTTAGATTAAGATATATATATATATATATATATATATATGTGAGCGGGTAAACCAAATATAATTACCATAATTATTTTCGCTATAAAGGTATTTATTAAAATTACTGTGCAGTTATTTTCGTTATTCTCTATATAAAATTATATGGCGATTATGCAATTTAATGGAAGATTTTATCTTTCATTAAAGATAGAATTAAAGTTGGAGAAAGGGTGGAATATTCTTGACTTGGGCTTTAAGGCAGTTGGCCAGCCCTAGGAGGATAATATTCTCGGCCTTAAGATATAATTTTCGGCCCTCCTACTTCTCCCTCTTCCATTATAAATACACGCCCCAGGCGTGTAGGGAGAGACACATGTGCATAGCATATTCAGAAATCCTAGGCAGGCTAATATTCGCTTAGTTCGACTGTTTAGGGTTTCACCGCTCTCTTGTTGTACCTCGACGCTCAAACGACAATTGCTCTTCTGACTTAGGCATCGGAGGTGGATTAGGAGGTCCCCGCCCCCTGTGTCCATTGTTTTGCAGGTTTCTAGGTTAAGAGATTGAAGATGGAGCGGAAGAGGAGGAGTTCTTAATTGGTGTATTAAAGATGAATTGAAGACTAGATTTTGTACACCAACAACATATATATATATATGGTTTAATTTTAACAAACACATGAAAAAGGAGTTCAAATTTCAAAGATGAACCATTAATTTATTGAATTTTAATTAGGTATATGTGAGGGGCACGTACAATAAAAAAATTTGGGGTACTTTTATAATAAACTCTATAGACTAAGAATTTTTCTATTCTATGTCTAAGGGTATATGTAAGAAGCTATCTTTAGAAAGATTTTATATTTAGGGTTCTCTTAGTTTTTTTTCTAGAGTTTATCTATTTTAAATTAGGGTTTTAGTTTTTAGAATCGAGTTCAGATGTGTGTGAGTATTACGGTGTAATATGCGAGCACGTTACACCCGTTCAATCACGACCTTGTATTTGTGGTCATGATTAACACATGCATTTAAATATTTTTCTAAACAGATGGGTATTTTCATCACTTTCCTATGCACTCACCCCATCTTCTCCTTCTCTATTTTTCTTTTTGTCTTCAATGAGATACATCGATTATGCAGCCATGGTTCGATCTTCTCCTGTATATCATTTCACCATGTTTTAATGGGATTCAGTTGGTATTTTCGAGCACCTTTACAATACTTTCTTCATGAATTTAGATTTTTTACTTTTTTATAATTTTAAGTTCGAATTTAGGTTTTTTTCAATTTGAGGTTTAGGGTTTCTACTGCTTTTTGTTGGTGATTTCAATTTGTATGGATTGTTATCCACCTATAAGAGTATAATTTTCTCTATGTGAACCATATTTTATCATCTCCATTGCTAAGACAACTTGTTTCTTTATTCTAGACTTGATGCATCATATGCTGGATTGCATGTTTGTTGTAAGGCTTAGCAATGAGGATATGAAAAAGGCGTTGAACGTTGTGCAATTTGTTAATCTCTAGTGTTCATAATTATGAACCTTAATGACAGAAATTATGAATCTAGCATAACCCATACTATTTATGAACCATAATGAATGGCATAATTAATAGGTATTGAGAATTATTTTATGAACCTTATTGGTAATTGTTATGAACCTAATCGTATAAAGACATGAACTCGCAAAATATGAGTTATGGTGTAGGCTACGTGATAAATATAACAAGTATTATGCATTAAATTTCATGAACCTTATTGACATTTGTTATGAACTTAACCGTAAAATGACATGAACCAACAAAATGCCATTTATAAATACATGAGATAAAATAACAAGTAATGTGAGTTATATGTAATAAACCTTATTATCAATTGTTATGAACCTAACCATGTCAGGACATGAACCAATACACCAACTTTTATACTAAAAGTCATAAACCATGAGATAAAATATTATGAACCTATGCTTATAAAAACATGAACCAAATGAGCAAATATCATGAACCAAAAGATGTGAACCAAAATAACAACTAATATGACTTAAAAGACATGAGTTGTAAGATAAAATATCATGAACCTATGCTTATAAAAACATAAACCAAATGAGTAAATATCATGAACCAAAAGACATGAACCAAAATAACAACTAATATGACTTAGTAGATAACTTCAACATTGGCAACATATCATCAATTATGACTTCTATACCAAAAGAATGTCATCAAAGAATCAATAACACTTTCAAATTAGCTTTCTCAAACAAAATAATCCATAAGAGTAAGATTGAGAGCCTAAAACAATAAACCCTAGAAAAGTGAAATACAAGCATACCTTTTTATATTCCTCTTACCATTGTTGATAAATGGGTGATGTGGCGCAACGTGGTGGCAGAAATTGTTGCGGTTTTAGTTATTAGTAATAGATAGATAATCAATTTAAAGGAAATATGAATAATTATCCCTATCTAGGACAATTTTTTGTTAAAGATATAAGTTTTCTACATATGAAAGTTGTGACTAAATAGAACTCGTATATAACCCTGTGGGTTACTCCTATTTCTAATAGGTTTTAGGATGGAACCCCACGGACTTATGTATTTGGCTTACATATCGAAAACCTCCAACTCATCTACTCATGAAAAGTTTAATATGGTATCAAAACTATTTACCTTAAGGTTTCTCTCGATCTTGGACATGTTTCCTATACATGGGTGCTTTCGGCTAAAAAGAGAATGAATTGCACCCACTTAGGATTGGTTTTAGTTATAAAAGAGATTGAGACACCCATCACCCGTTGTGTTGTTCAAGTGTCATCTGGATTAGACCACTTTTACTTATGTGGTGTGTAAAAGATATAAATTTTACACATGTAAAAGTTGGAACTAAACAAGACTTGTATATACATTGTGAGTTACTAATTATATTGTTAATTGATTTTTAGATGAAATCCCACTGAAGTTATATATTGTGAAGTTATATATTGAGCTTAAATAGATACTCACAAACTCAGTCTATTGGCCCATAAAAAGTTTAATATTTGTTTAGGCTTTTGTATAGCTTTTAGTTTAAGAAATAGTTTGTAAACCCAAGTACTTGCGTTGTCACGTCGCACTCTTTTTAGTTCCACTTGACAATAATTTCTTTTCTTTTTTGGGTAGAAACTTAGACAATAATTTCTACATGAATGAACATTTGACCCAAAAAAGCTGAATGAATATTGGACCACAACTCATATGCAACTCGATCTTCTAGTGGACATTGGAAGAAGCTAGAAAGTAAAGATGTTGATGTGTGAGGCTACAGCCTATACAGGTGGGTGGCCTCGTCCCACGGGTGTATTTACAGAGCCCGCTGTGAGCCATAATCGAAGTAGTACGATGAATAATTTAATGAATAAGGTGGTTATGTCAGTCTGCACTTTTGTATGGGGAATTAGATTTTCCGCTGCATTATAATGCTAGAAAATCAACGTATATAATTTTTAACTCATCAGTCATATATATGATGTCCAAATCAATAAAAAAAAATCGGTGAGTGTTGGAGTTGGATTAGTCCTAATTTATAAAATTAGAGAGAGTTAGATTTTACGGAATACTTTCCTATTCATTTATTTTCATTAGAGTTACAATATATAGAAGAAGTCTATGGTTTAATCTCCAAGAAAGATATATACAATGATATATATAACATAAAATACCAATATACCTTATTAGTTCCCCTCAAATTAAAGCATGTAAATCGAGAATGTCTAACTTGTTGAGTAGATTTTTCCCAAAGCCTTAGTAAACATGTCAACACGATGCCCGGTGGTATGACCGCAGCTAGTAACAATAGCACCTGACTGAATCAAACCACGTACAAAGTGATAATCAACCTCAATGTGGTTAGTTCGCTCATGAAATACGGGATTTGAGGAAATATACAAGGCATCTTGACTATACAAAAAAGGTGCATGGGAGTCGAGTGATAAATACCAAGGGACTTCAGCAAAGACTTGAGCCAAATGAGCTCACAACAAGCAGAAGCCATGGACCAATACTCGGCTTTCGTAGAAGAACGAGATAATATAACTTGATTCTTGGAAGACCAAGAAACAAGAGAAATGCTCAAGCGAATAAAATACCTGGATACTGTACGAAGAGTGATTGGACACGAAGCCCAATCAAAATCACAAGTAGTCAACTTTAAAGCACTCTTAGAAGACAACATAATACTCTGACCATGCAAGATGTGACTTCGAATAATGCAAGAACTGAAGAGCACCTTGCCAATGAGTGTAGAAGGAGCTTGCATAAATTGAGCCACCGTATGAACAGAATAGCAAATATTCGGTCGAGTGATAGTGAGGTAGATAAAACGGTCGATTAGAAAACAATACTGATAAGGAAACTCGTACAACGAGGTAGTAGATGTGGCAAGCTGATGTTGTTATTCCATAGGAAAAGAACAAGGCTTAGCAACCAACAAATTAGTCTTTGTCAAAATACCAAGGGTATACTTTTGTTGAGAAACAAATAGGCCGGAAGGATTCCAAAATATTTCAATGGCAAGAAAGTATTGAAGGTGTCCAAGATCTTTCATGTAGAACACGAACGAAGGTAATCCTTGAAGCGAGAATTAGCAGAGGCATTATCTCTCACAATAACTAAGTCATCAATATAAAAAAGGACATGTAAGGTAGTGGACGACCGAGACAGAGAAAAAGGCGAGTAGTCGGCTTTACTTTGCGCAAACCCAAACTGACGCAAGGCAGAAGATAACTTAGCAAACCTGTTACAAGGTGTCTGTCGTAAACCATACAAAGACATTTGCAACTTGCAGACTTGTCTTGGAATGCCCCGGAATAACCAGGAGGAATTCGCATATACACTTCCTCATCCAAATCACCTTGCAGAAAAGCATCGTGAGCATCCATTTGATCAAGCTCCCAACCACGAATAGCCACAATAAATAGAAACACTCGAACGGACATCATTTTGACAACATGAGCAAAAGTCTCAAAATACTCGACACTATAAACTTTCCTATTGCCATGAACAACTAAATGAGCTTTTTGCCGCTTGATTTCGCCATCAACACGAAACTAAATTTTATAAACCCATTTGCATCTAATCAGAATCTTACCAACCGGGAGATCCGAAAGCATCCATGTACCATTCCGTTTAAGAGTAGAAATCCTTCCATGCCAAGTGGCGAACAACCTTATTTTAATTAGCGGGCTCAGAGTGGGCAGTAATAGCTGCTAATAACCCAGTATAAAGAGGCCAAAATTGAGTACTAGAAAAGATGAAACTGGTCGAAAAGGCGAGATCATTAGTAGTCATTAATTTAACCCTGCCACATATAAACTCTTGTAATCGAATAGAAGGTTGGCACTGCCGTGTATTGTGTTGAATCGTCGGTGGGGCAGAATCATCTGAATCATTATTGCAATTGGAATAAAAGAGTGAGGAAGCGACCAATGTAGGTCCGTCGGTCGCCAGCGACGAAGGAGGCGAAGCAAGGGGCAAATCATTAGTAGGTAGGGACAAAGGTAAAGGATCAACAGTCGAGCTCCCCCTCGCGTTAGTAATGGGAAAATCATCATATTGAGATGGAGATTCCAAAGAAATCAGGGCAATGTGGATGGTTTCTCACAAAACAGAAAAGTGTGTTCATAAAAGGGGACGTCCCGACAAATAAAAATATCGCCCATGTCAAAATCATACAAACGCCAACCTCGCTTGCCAAACAAATATCCAATGAAGATACACTTGTGACTACGGGATTCAAACATATTGTGATTCCGAGGTATCTTAGAAGCAAAACATAAGCAACCAAAACATATACCGTGGTGGCCAACCATACAGAAGATCGTGAGGAGTACGACCATCAAGAACCGGCGTAGGAGTCCGATTAATTAGATAGGTAGCTATAAGAACACATTCACCCAAAACTGTAGAGGTAAGTGAGTGGTTAACCGGAGAGACCAAACCATATTCAACAAATGTCTATGTTTACCTTCAACGCGGCCATTTTGTTGAGGCGTACCAACACAAGATGTCTCAAAAATAATCCCATTATTGACAAAAATAATATCGTAATGGTAAAACCTCAACTCCATTATCTGCGCGTACCCGATGTACACATTTATTAAACCGCACATACCCGATGTACACATTTATTAAACTGGGCCTGGGTTATTGCACAAAATTGCTCAAGAAGTCGAACTACTTCTGTCTTAGAAGATAAGAGAAGAACCCAAACGGATCTAGAAAAATCATCAAAAACCGTTAAAAAATATGAAGCACCGGTAGTCAGTGTTCTAAAAAACGCTAGGCGGCGGCTAGGCGGTGGGCTAGGGCCTAGTGCCTAGACGGCTAGGCAGGAGCCTAGGCGGAATAGGCGGATTGGTATGATTTTTTTTATATAGGATTATTATTTGTAATTGGTAAGAATATATAAATAAAGAATAATCCTATTACAATGTCTCTATATAAATTCAAGCCTAGAGCTTTCTTAGAGTCCACTCAAGGTACCAAGAAGGTTGCCCAACCCGCCTAAAAGACCGCCCAACCCACCTAGAAGGCCGCCCAGCCGGCCTAGAAGGCTTTCCAGTCCGCTTAGAAGGTCGCCTAGCCCGCCTAGCTCGCACAAGATGCCTAGCCCTCCCAGCCCGCCTAACCGCCCAGAACACCACCCAAGCCAAAATTGGGACGGTGGACCACCTCCCAACGCCTAGGCGGACGCCTAGGCCGTTTTTTAGAATAGTGCCGGTAGTAGAGAGGGTACTATAGGGCCTCAGACATCATAATGGATTAATTAAAATAGGCTGTTTGCTTTATTCAAATTTAAAGAAAATAAAGATATTGACTGTTTAGATTTATGACAAACATCACAAGGCTGTAATTTTTCTAGCTTACTACTACTAAGAGATAGATATAGAGGACAAAACAAAACACGGTCGATGGCCAAAACGACAATGCTAAACGTAAGGAGAAACAACAAACATAGAAGACGATGCTCGGGCTGGAGAACCGAACGCCCAAAGCTAGTAAACACATCCTTTTTGTTCAGCCACTCCAATCACTATCTCGAACTGGAGTCCTGTAACACACACCAATCCTTGGTGAGAACAACTAGGCAACTTAAAGCACTAGTGAGTCGTGCAATAGATAGAAAACTACATTTCAGATTCAGTAAATACAGTACATTCGAAATTGTCACATAGAAAAAGTCAGTTGTGCCTTCTATCAAGGCTTGGGCAAAAGACCCATTGATACGGACCCGAGGTGGATTCGTATCGGAACCTTATTAGTCAAGGCTTGAGACGCTCCCAAGGTGAGAACGACTCGATAATCGTGGTTGGTTTCCACGAGAGAGAAAGCAAACTAGGTTTAGGGCAAAGGAATATTTTCTTGATTGAATGAATGAAAAGATAGTAACAAGAGAGTATAAATACTAAGCCCTAACGGATCAATAAAAGCGTCGCGGCAAAGAACAGTAAAGAAAACCCAAGAAGGAGTTTATAATGCTCTATTTAAAAGAAATAAACTAATTAAATTTTAATCCCTAAAACGCGCCAATGGGCGACACTCTCGAACGGGCCTTGTTACCGAGGTTGGGACCTCCTATATCGAGGCTGGGGACTCATCCCTCGTTACCGAGGCTGATGCATTGGTACCGACCCTGCAGATTCATTAATTAGCGTATCAATCTCTCCCCCGATGAGAATCGGCTTGTCCTCAAGCTGCAAAGCAGGAAATGAAGTACGTAGTGGCTCGAGTGGTTCCCACGTGAACGAGTCTGGCGCACCGTCGTCCCACTCAACAAGCCATTCTGTACATGGTGTGCCATCAACCAACGTTTGATGTTCCTTCACTCAAAGGTTGAGTAATAGGCCGATCATAGAGAAATTCATAAGGCAAGGGCGCTGGCTTGGGTCGTGAGCCATCCGAAATAAATGGCCGCAGCAAAGAGACATGGAAAACATTGTGGATACGCGCAACCAGCGGTAATTGGAGATGATAAGCGATCGAACCCACACGTTCCAAGATCGGGATGGGCCCATAAAAGCGACAAGCAAGCTTAGCTGATAAAGGTCGAGCCATAGAATGTTGACGGTAAGCATGAAGCCTCAAAAGAACCAAATCACCAACCTCATATTCGAGTCGATGTCTTTTAGCTTGAGATGCCATTTGTTGTTGCATTTTCCGTAAATTGGCACGAATGAGGTCTAATACTTGCTCACGATCACGAATGGATTCAACGGTTGGAGAGGGTGGCCCGATAGGCGCGGTGATGCGGCTAATGGGCGAGGCATCACGCCCATACAACGCTTTAAAAGGTGACATGTGCAGCCCTTCATGGAACATAGAATATAGGGCGAGTTCGACCCAGGGCAAAAAATCAAACCAACGTCGAGGACGACCCTGGGTAAACGTGCGTAGACACTGCTCAAGGCTCCGGTTTTGACCTTAGTCTGGCCGTCAGATTGAGGATGATAGGCAGTACTAAGTCGCAATATTGTGCCACTCAAATGATGTAGTTCGAACAAAAAAGCATTAGTAAAAATAGGACCACGATCCAACAATATAGAGGCAGGGATGCCATGATGTTTCACCACAATGTCTACGAACACCGTAGCCACCTTAGGCGCATCGTAATGAGGTCCAAGTGCCCCAAAATGTGCACATTTAGAGAGGTGATCAATGACGACCAAGATAGTAGTATTGCCACGAGAAGGTGGCAGACCCGTGATGAAATCCATTGAGACCTCATCTCAAACTTGTTGAGAGACAGGTAAAGGTTGAAGTAAACCTGCCGGCTTCTGAGTGCTATATTTGGTCGATTGACATATTAAGCAAGAATCAACAAATCGTTTGATGTCAGAGCGCAGGCCTGGCCAAAAGGAAATGCCAGCCACACGCCGGAATGTACGATCAACGCCTAGATGACCGACACTTGGTGTAGAGTGGAATTCGGTCAGAATTTCCGCCTTAAGAGGGGCGCCCGCGCTCACCACTAGTCGATGGCTGTAATAAAGAATACCATCATGTAATCGGAATGGGGCTGCCAATGTACCAACGGTGGCTTCAGCGTGTCGGTCCTGTAAATGCGAAAAAGGTAGAGTTCTCCTGCCGCAGACGATGTAGAAGATCTGGTAAAAGAGTCGAAAAAGCCAAAATTTGAGACAAAGTGGCCTCGGCACCAGCTCAACCTCCTCAGTATCGATCTCATCCACAACACCCTCGGTAGCGAGTGTTGTCTGCTCGGTAACGAGCGCTTCCGCAGCCCTGGTTTCATCCACTAAACACTGTGACAAGGCATCCGCGACTTTATTGCTTGCTCCAGTTTATATTCAATGCGGAATTTATAACCCATGAGTTTGTGGATGAAGAATTTATGGTCCGGCGTTTAAATAACTTTTGTGAGTAGTTCATTCAAACTCTTTTGGTCACTACAAATCAAGAATTCACGACTCGGCAGGTATTGGCGCCAATTCTGCATTGCGGATACGATAGCAAAAAGTTCGTGGTGATATGTCGAGGACCCACGGCGCCGAACACCCAACTTTTTACTGAAAAAAAAGATAAAGGTCGTTCATCTTGTAACAACACAATACCGATGCAGTCATCCGATGCATCAGTCTCTACCACAAATGGTTTAATAAAATCGGGTAATTGTAGGACCGAGGTTGCATCATTGCTTGTTTGAGACGGTCGAAAGCCCGTTGTGCTGTGTCAGACCAAGCAAATTTATCCTTTTGTAGCAAATCAGATAACGGTCCAGCAATGAGAGCATAATGACGAATAAATTTCTTGTAATACCCTGTCAAACCCAAGAAACCATGCAACTGTTTGATGGATGTCGGAACTGGCCAATCAGCCATGGCAGCTAATTTGCTTGGGTCAGCAAGGAGCTGGCCAGCACTGACAATGTGGCCCAGCTACTCAAATTTAGACGTGTCGAAGGAACATTTAGAGCTCTTGACGAAAAAAAGATTGTCATGTAAAACCTAAAAGACAAGATCAAGATGTCGAACATGGTCTGTCAGAGAAGGACTGTAGATGAGAATATCATCGAAGAAAACGATCACAAACTGACATAAAAATTGAGCAAAGATTTGATTCATGGCTGCCTGGAATATGGACGGAGCGTTTGTCAACCCAAAAGGCATGACCAAGAACTCAAAATGGTAGTCATGTGTACGAAAAGCCGTCTTTTAGATGTATGAAGTATGCATACGAATCTGATGATACCTTGAACGTAAATCGAGCTTAGTAAATATGACAACCTTACCCAAATCATCAAATAACTCTTCAGTTGTTGGGATTGGAAACTTGTCAGCTACTGGAGAGGCATTTAATGCTTTGTAATCAATGCAGAAACGAAAACTGCCATCTTTCTTTTTAACAAGAAGCGTAGGGGAAGAAAATGGGCTTGTACTGTGGCGGATAATACCCTGATTCAACATCGCCTGAACAATTGTTTTTCAATTTCGGTCTTTTGAAAATGAGGGTAGCAGTATGGGCACACATTTGCCGGTTTGGATCCCGGTAAGAGATGTATGCGATGGTCCCAGAGACACTGTGGAGGAAGACCAGTCGGCATCTGAAAGACGTCGATATGTTGTTGTAGAATGTCAATGAGCAGTGATGGAAAAGTAGGCGGAAATATCGGCGCATCTGAGAGCTGATCAAGCACAGGCGCTGAAAGCGGAAGAATCTCAAAACACTCAGACACATTTTCAACAACACAATAAGTGCAGCTCATGAAGTGAAATCAATTTCGATTACTGATGATCTCCTTGCAGAAATACTTCTTTGTCTTGCCATAGAAATTGCATTGTCAACTAGGTGTAATCATGAGAAACTGTGGCTAATGTCTGAAGCCACTGGACGCCTAAGACAATTTGCGGCCCATGAATGGCTAAGACAAATAGGTCAACCGAAAAGGTATGGCCGTGAATCTCCAACAATGTCGCCGCACACTGATGTGTGCAAAGTAAATAGGCGCCATTCCCGACACAAACACAAAACGGTGGAACGGCCGATAAATGAAGATGCAGTTGTCCCGCAATAGTAGGATGAATAAAATTGTGAGTACTCCCACCGTCAATAAGAACTTGAACCTGCGTCTTGTGAATAGATCCCAAGAGGTTAAGGGAGGGAGGGTTGGGCAGCCCTTCCATCGAGTTAATGCTCGAAACATCACCAGTAATAATGAGATCGTCGTCAACAGCCTTTTTAACGTCTTCATCATCCGAGTCATCACAACCCAGTAATGCCAAGAATTTGGGCTGCCAATGATGGGCACGGGAGTACCTCTCATCACAATTCCAACATAAACGTTTTTTAGTACGTTCATTACGTTCCGTAATAGAAAGACGTCGATTTGGAAGAGATGAGTAATTACCATTCGCAGGGGGCTTAGGTTGTACGGTTGTCGATGGGCCTGATGGTGGGGTTGGTGTCGACCCTGCAGTGCTCAGTACCGAACCTGATAAGCTCGGTATTGATCGAGTAGTCCCCGGTGCCCAGCTATACCGGTTAGTGGCCCACGATGTCGATGTCTCGACAAACGACACGGCTAATTCCCGTGCTAAACCAAAAGCATGTGACAGAGTAGTTGGATTGCGGAGATTCAGTTTGCGTTTCACAGGTTGTTTCGGTCCGGCTTTAAAGAGAGAGATCAATGTCGGTTCAAATAACCCATTAACTTTGTTCAATAGGCTTCAAACTCGGTTTGATAATCCAAAACCGTGGTTTTTTGCTGAAGTCTGACAAGCAAGCCAACGTAATCTTCATAGTGATGTGGATCGAAACGTTGCTGCACTGACAGAATGAATGCGACCTAAGTCTCCTCGCAGTGGTTTCGTCGCTGATAACGAAAACCAATCTGAAGTAGGATGATCGAAAAGCATGCCAATGAGACGTAATCGATCTGGATCCGCCCTTTGGAAATAGTCAAAATAGGCTTGGACCTTAAAGATCCAACCTTGCAAGTCGGTGCCATTGAAACGTGGTGGATCAACTCGCATCTTCGGTACGTTATCCGGCCATGACGGCGCCCAAACCGCGACACGCTCCAACTGTGGTGGTGGTGTTGGCGGCGGTGGTGGGTGAGGATTGACCGACAAGATCTGATTGGTCACAGGTGCGGTACCAAACGTGGCTATCGCCAGCGTAAGGGTTGCGGTCTCTGTTTTCGGCGCGTTATGGCGGTGGTTCAAGATATCAAAGACATTATCCGTAAAAATTTGTGCAATTTCCTGATCCCGTCAGATGTTTTGAATGTCTGTCGTCAACTAGAGAATCAACTCTCGGAGTTCGACGACATCGGTAGCGGCGAACATGGTGGTATCGCCATTTTTGGGATTCATGGTGTTTGGGATGAAAGCACCAGTTGATACGGACCCGAGGTGGATTCGTATCGGAACCTCGTTGGTCAAGGCCCGAGACGCTCCTGAGGTGAGAACGACTCGATAATCGTGGTTGGTTGCCACGAGAGAGAAAGCAAACTAGGGTTTGGGTAAAGGAATATTTTCTTGATTGAATGAATGAAAAGATAGTAACAAGAGAGTATAAATACTAAGCCCTAACGGTTCAATAAAAGCGTCCCAAGAAAGAACTGTAACGAAAACCTGAGAAGAAGTTTATAATACTTTGTTAAAAGAATTACATTAATTAAGTTTTAATCCCCAAAACGCGTCGGAGGGCGACATTCTCGAACGGGCCTCGTTACCGAGGTTGGGGACTCATCCCTCGTTATCGAGGCTGAGGCCTTCGGTACCGACCTTGCATATTCATTAATTGGCGTATCACCCATCCGAAAGAAGGGAAGGTCGACATGCAGCAAACGCCACCGCGTCGACAAGATATTTCCGTTTCTTCATAGTAGAATGAACCTCTTCATCTTGGACTGCCAAATAGTAGATTTTGCCCAAGAGAGGAAGTGGATGTGGGCCAAGACATTTGATCGAAGCGTACCATAATAATTATCATCAAGCCCAACCAAAAATTAATGCACACGCTTATAAAGACGACCTTTAGTGACTAAAGTATTAAGATCACAAGAACATTTACCACAAGTACATAGCCGAAGAGGGACATAAGTGACCAGTTCTTCCCATAGACGCTTGAGCGATCCATAGTAGGTGGCCACGTTCTATCCGTTCTAGCGGCATTTAGCGATGTTTGGCCAGAGTTGAAGAATATGAGGCCCATTACCGACGGAGAATCGTTGAGCAAGATCATCTCAAATCTCTTTGACGATGTCGTAGTAAGTGATCGACGAACGAAGAGTAGGGTCGACGGTTTGCACAATCCAACCAACGAGCATTGAGTTTATGCTATACCTATCCTCGAAAAGAGTAGTTCCCAAAGCGGGCTGCGGGATCGAGTCATTGACAAAGCCCAACTTTCTCTTGGCATGAAGAGACTTGTGCATCGCCGTAGACCATTCAAGGTAGTTGTCTCCTTTCAAGACCACTGGGCATATCTTCAGACCCGGATGATCGGAGGGGTGCAAATAGAATGAAGACGTGTGATCCAAGGATGGACGTTTGTTGTCGAAACCACCAACGCCGTCATTAACAATAGTCTTGCCATCATTAGTCATTACGGAAGCGAACAGAGAAGGGTACTGACTGTGGAGAACCAGAGAAAGCGATGGCCACTAGGAGGGTGGTAGCGCTAGGGTTCGATCATCGAAAAAAAACCATAGGAAAATATTACGGATATGATACTGTATAAAATTAGAGAGAATCTTACAGATCAGAATACTTTATTTTCCATTTACTTTCGTTAGGATCATAACTATAACTTAAAGCGGAGGTTAAAAAAATTATTAAACGACACATGTCACTTTTAGATTGGACAACACCACCTTTTTAAAAAAAATAATATATTATTGTTGGATATGATAAATTCTTATCCATGTTTTTGGAATATAAGATAAAAAATCATATTATTAAACAATCTTTTATTTTTGGATATGAAAGATAGAAAAATCATTAGGATGTTTTCTATTTTTAGATAGAATCGTTTTCTAACTAAGATATCTTTATCTATTTTCATAATTAAATAAATTATCATGTTTTGGATATTAATTTAATTCGTAATACTAATAAAATATTATTGTTTCAAATAAACAACTTTTATAGTTTATTGATTTTGAATATTTATTCAAAATTTAAATTTAATCATTTACATGATTATTTTTCTCGGATAATAAATATATTTGAAAATATTTTATTTAAGAAAAACCCGTACAAGATAAGGGAATACATACTAGTTACAGTATACAGAGGAAGTATATGGCTACGCTGTACTTCCAAGATATACAAGGATATAATTACATAAAAAACCAATCTACTATATATATAAAAGCAATAAGGTTTGGAGCCTCCACATTGCGCCATGTCATATTTTGCCACATGGCGATCCCACATTAAGCCACATATGATTTTGACACATGTCGCAATTTCCTTACTCGAATTATTTTACACTACATTTTTTAACACGTCATATAACACATCATCTCTTACCACATGCCTATATAAACTTAATTATTTATATGTCATTTAAATTTTAACTTAAAATTTAAACAACACCAATGATTTAGCCTTTACATATCATAAAATTAAAATAACTTATATAATTTATTCATATTAAAAAGAGGAGAAATCAATTACAATCATCCAATTCAAATATTTCTTGACAAGATTTGATCTTCCTCTCCATCAACTTACTTCAATCAAGTTCAATAGTGGCTTCCTCTACCACTCCGTTGTCCTCTCTATCGTCCCCGACCAATGCAACCACCTCCACACCACCCGAATTCCCCTCTTCCTCCACCTCCCCACGATCCCGACATCTGGTCAAAATTTGACAAATTTATACACAATCACATAGGATAAACTCATATACACAATGATCAATCATAAAATTCAATCGCCTAAAAAACAATCCGAACACAAGGAAGCACACACAAGAGACAAAGAGCACAAAAAGAAGATCGGACTATCAAAGTAAGGAAGAAATACTACTGAAAATTAAGATAAGTAAATACTAAGAACAAAATCCATATCGTATTTTTTTAGTTAACAAAATAATAGATTTTACTACCAAAAAATTACATAAAATATAATTTCATAATTTTTAATTATAGACTTTTTTTTCCGTATTATTTATCTCATAGGCAAAGATGGCAAATTTACCTTTTTAAAAAAATACTCTTGGATTTTCAACCATTCTTGGAATTAGGGAAATATAATTAATTATATATTTCCTTAAAAAGAACTTTATTACTCCGTAGTAGTTATTTAGTTTTGATACTCCTATGATCCTATCTTTTATGATATCAAAATTGGATAAGGATATTCAAAGATCATGAAATAAGATTTGATAAGAAAAAAAATCATTTTTCTACATTTTTTTTAAATATGACATCAATTATAAAATTTATTTAGGAATTAAGGAAACATAATTAATTCTTTTCTTAAAAAAAATCTTTATTAGTAGTTACGAAGTATTTAATTTTGCTATTTTTTACCAGATCAAAATTGGATAAGTACGTATATCCAAAGATCATGAAATACAAGATTTGATCATTTTAATCCTTTTATATATATTTAATTTTTCTTCTTTATTTTTTAATTAGTTTTTTAGTTTATTCATTGATAGTTAAGTTTGATTAGCCGATATCATTTAGATATGAATGAATTATATTTTTACTAAATCTTTTACCTTATGTATGGTAATTTACCTTCAAATCAAGAGGAATTTTAGGCAATTTAGGTATAACCACCATATCAAGCCATATCAATAAATATACTTGCTAAATTTTCAATTAATGTACGAATTGGATAGTATGAAAGAGTAATATTTATTTGATTGAATTGATATAATAACAGTTATTTGATTTTATATCTGAAATATCTTTTTACTACATTTTTTTCAAATTTACGTACAAAATAGAAAGTTTTGATTCGTTTGATTCAATTGGAAATTTTATAAATAAAAAAGAAGCTTTCTTTTCCAATCAATTTTATTGATGCATAAAAATTGTTTAAAGATTTTGTTGTTTAATTTTTATGAATGAAAAAAGAAGCTTGATAACTTTTATTATTAAAGTTTGTTTCAAACTTATACTTTATCAATTTGTTAAGTCGTTGGATATTCATATTTATTATTTTATTTAGAATATAACATTTCACAAACATATTAATTTTAGTGCAATTTTACTATTAAATTTTAATAGAACTTTCGAAATTCAAATTTGATTCCATTTAAAAAAGACATATAATTGTAGAGGATTTCTGAGTATATGTGTTTGATTTTTAAATTAATTCATCATAGCCTACAATTATCTTTTTTTTGCTTATGTCAACTCAAAATTACCTTAATTTATAAAATATTATACCATTTTCTACCTTAATTTTGAGCAAAATTGTTCTCCGTAGACTTTCCATAAGTACTACTTATAGTCAAAGATATTACGAACTTTCTTTAAAATTGAAGATTGGGGTATAAGATTTTTTTCGTAAGGATATTTTTGAAAAATGAAGATTTTGTTCAAATTTATAAAATCTTTACATATTTTTATCGAAATATTTTTTATCAATATAGATATTTATATCAAGATTCTATTTTGAGATAATTTTTTCAAACTACTTAAAAATTGAAGACTTGGTTCAATCTTCCAATAGCAATATTTATACTTTAATAGTATGTTTTATCATTGTGATTTATTTACTTTTTTTTAATGTACTTTATAGATTAGTTGTTAGTATATATTTAATTAATTAAGATAGAATATTTATTTACCTTAATTTACAAAATATCCTACCTTCTTAATTCTTGAAAATATGGTTAAAATATAAAATCGTTTCCTTCTATATTTTAATGAAATTCTTGAAAAATTGAAAATTTTGGATATTTTAATAATTTTTTTAGCAAAGGTGTTTTTATAAAAGTGAAGATATGGTTAAAACTATAAAATCGTTTCCTTCCATATTTTAATGATTTTTTAAGCAAACGTATTTTTATAAAAATGAAGATTTTGGTTCAAACTATAAAATATTTTGATATGGACATATTTTTATCTTTGGAGATAAATTATAGAAATATTTTGTTCCTAAACAATCATTAAAATTATACAAAATTATATAATATCTATCAAAAAATATTTTTACCAATAACGATAATTTATACTAGAATTACCAATAGCGATAATTTATGTATAAAAATATGTAATTTGAACCAAATCTTTTTATTGATCAAACCTTTTCAATCAATTTTCCAAACTATTTTTTATTATATAAGAGATTTAGTTATTTAGTCACCTCTTTTTCTATTGATGATAAAAAGAATTTTTGTATAATACTGGATATATATTTGTGGAAGATGAATGTATTAAATCTATATGTAAATTATTTATTTTTCATATAAACTCTAATTAAAAAATTTGAAAAAATCCGCGCAAGGCGCGGGAAACTACACTAGTATATCTTATTATAATTATTAGTGCATGTTTAGCCATGAATCCATGATACTCCATTACTCCTATATACAAGATTGACCAGCAGTATCCATGATAATTGTTGCATTTGTAGACCTGTCAAATGGGTCGGGCGGGACAGATTCGGGTTTGGGTTAATCGGGTTCGATCAGGTCAAAACGGGTCACAAGTCGTCGGGTCATAAAATTTACGGGTTCATATGGACCGGGTTATTACGGGTTTGGTACGAGTTTGGGTTGATTCAACTGGTCATGATCACCAATTTTGTTAACCTTTATCTTTATATTTATTAAAATAATTAATATTATACTATATAAAATATTATTTAATAATAATAAAATATTAATTTTATACAAAATTTATAATAAAATATTAAATTTGTAATTGAAATAATACATTATAGGGTTGGCTGGGCCAACCCAACGACTCAACCCGGTTTTTTCCGGGTCGACCGGATTTGGGTTATTCTTCACCCATTGATTTTTGGGTCGGATTTAAACCCAAAAAACTTCGGATCGGTCGAGTCGGGTCGGGTCAAGTTGTGAGAGATCTATGCATTTGTGATCAACTTTACAGTGCTCTCGCGACTAGCTGTTTTAGGCCTTGTTTCACTTTCTCTATAAAATTCTTTTTTACCTAAAAATCACTTCTTGAAATCCGTGTAATTCTCTCTGTTTTTTACGTTTTCAAGACACTAAAAATTACTTTTCACCCAAAACTCCATTTTTACCCACAAGTGAAACAACCCCTTACTCAACAACGACATCCTACCATCCAGACTGGTGTGCGTGTGGGACATTACATGCCTCAAAATGGAAAACGTCAATCAAGTGTGAAAATCATAAAGATAGCTCTGCTTTTTAAGGATGTTGATTGCTGGCGATGCTAGCTATTTATTTGGCAACACCTTGTATATTTCTCCTCTTTTTTTTTTTTGTTAAAAATAAACAAGCAAATGTGATTAGGTTGCATCACGAGTCAACATGCACAAGGCAAATTTGAGAACTTTAAAATTTGAACTACTTGAAGTCTAATATTGAAGGGATGACATGATTTTACTAAGAATTATATAGTGTTATGATATTAATATAAAATATGAAATGTAGGTATATAATATCGTAATAAAATTATTTAATTTATAAAATATTAGACCGTACCGCATATTTAATTGAATATAACATTCTTTTACTATATGTTGAGATCTTGCTCTAAATTTAGATTGAAATTATTAAAATATCAGTTTTATTGAATTAAATACTTTTAAATAATTTTTAATGAGATAGGAGTATTGATATGCATAAAATGCTCAATCTACTATATATATAAAAGCAATAAGGTTTGGAGCCTCCACGTTGCGCCACCTCAGCTTTTTCCACATGTCGTCTTGAGAATACGCCACATTGGATTTTGCCACATGTCACCTTTTCCTTAAGCCATGTCATTATATTTTTTACACGTCATATACCACGTCATATTATATTCTGCCATATCATTAACATGTCATATTTAACTATAATTAATAAATAATAAATAATTCAAATAAAAAATTAAAATGATTACATAAGGCAATTTATCTTAAATTCAAGAAGAATTATAGGCAATTTATGTACAACCACCATATCAAGCCATATCAATATATATATACTTTCCAACTTTTCAATTAATGAACGAATTGGAAATTATAAAAGAGTATATTTGTTTGATTGAATTCATAATTTTTATAATAACAATTATTTAATTTTATATGTGAAATATCTTCTTACTACATATTACGGGTAACAAATTACTCACAGTAAATTTTATATTATATTTTTATTTATTAATATCTTTTTATAGTATATCTAAAAAATATTGAGTTAAAGTCGTGCATGGCACGACGGGGATAACTAGTTTTTATAAAGATAATAATGAGTAGGGTGTATAGAAGAAAGTAGTATAATTTCCGTGTATGTATGTGCTCAACCAAACACGTCCCTGATATTTCCGTATGGTATCAGAGCAGTCTGATCCTTCGTGTCACCACATCACTCCAATTTCTAGCCGCTCTTCTTTCGTGCCACCTCATCAGTCACCCTTGTGTCTGTACATCTGCTTCGTCACTCTTGGTCTTGGACTCATTATCGATCTTTCTTACCCATGTCCAAGTTCAATTGGATTTGGTACGAGTTCGTGTGGAAAAATAAACATATTCCCACATCTAAAATCTAAAGATTAATAGCCTAATATGTATATCATTCAATTATTACTCCTATTAACATTTGATTTTCGGATAAAACCTCATGAGCTTATATGCTAGGCCCCATCCACGCATATATGTGCCCAACCTAACACGTCCCTGATATTTTCGTATTCGTCTTCCATGGACGAACTTGAGCATTCTTTAATTCAATTTTGAGTTGATTTACAGTTATTGGCTATTACTGTAGTTTCTTAGCTAGGATTGATATATACATGTTAGGTTTCATATATTTATTGCCAAAGAAGAAAGTAAAGTCCATTTTAAAGCGGTACAGTAGGTAGTAGGAAATTCAAATAGTGTACAAACTCGATCCCATTAGGTTTACCTCAACGTACGTACCCTGTCAAAGTGGGTTTTCACGTGGGCAATTATACACCATGTCCAACACAAATCACATATTACAAATCACAAAGTTTTCCACTTACAGACATGATCGATTGGCCATTTTCTGTTTGAGGAAGACAAAAGTTGACATATATATATGAAATTAGATTCCCTTGTCAAGTTCTTTTATTGGAAATGAATCCCACGTAAAACGTCAAGATCAACTAATATTAATTTTTTTTTGGTCGGAAGCAACTAATATTAATTTAAGTTGACACACTTGAATTTATGATATCAATCGAACCTGTTGAGAAATCTATATATAAGAGCGACTGAGCGAGACTACCATAATTTACCGAAAGCATGAGGCCAAATTATTTTTTTTTTCTTTTTTTCAAATGACTAGATATAGTGATCATTTATTATTTTATTTGATTATAGAATTAATTGATATACGTTAATTTTATAGCTAAAAAATATTATTGATCTCTTATATTTAGAAAAATTGAAAAAATAATAATAAAATTGTTCAAATACATAGAGTGTATTCAAGGAAAATACCATGTATTATTCTCCAAATTTTGTATTTTTACATGCTAAATATCACCAAATAATCTTTTATTTTCAGCTTATGTTCACTTTAATTAATCCAAATTAATTTAATTTACAATGTAGATTTAGAATTAATTGATATATATATATATATGTGTTAATTTATAGTTAAAAAATATTATTGACCTCTCATATGTAGAGCTGCCAAAAGCTGACCGAACCCGCCAACCCGACCCAAACCGCCCGATAATTTTAGGGTCAAGACCCGAAAATTTGAACCCGAAACTCAAAATCAACCGAACCCAATAGAACTCGAAACCCGTTGGGTTGAAACCCGAAACCCGTTGGGTTGGCCGATTTAGTATATTTATTGAATTTTTAAATTTTGTTTTGAAAATTATAATTTATTATTAAAATAAATGAAAATAATATATTATAATTAAAAATTGATTTTAATAATCATTAAAAGGATATTTTAAACCCGTTGGTCAACCCGACCCGACCGAAAACCCGCTACAACCCGACCCGGTTGACCCGTGACCCATAACGAAACCAAACTCGATTTAACCCGAACACGAACCGATTGACAGGTCTACTCATATGTATAAAAATAGAAAAAAAATTGTTCAAATACATATAGTGTATTTAATTGAGGGAAATACCATATATTATTCTCTAAATTTTTTTTTTTACATGCTAAATATCACTCAATATTCTTTTATTTTCAGTTTTTTTTCACTTTAATAAATCTAAATTTATTAAATTTACAATGGTTTATAATTATATTCTTTTCTTATTAGAAAAAATAATTAATTTGGATGATGGTGAAATAAATAAATACGAACAACTGTACGTAAATGAGAACAAGGGAAATGAGGGAAACTACGGGTCGGGGCGTAATTTATGGGTCGGGTAATGGGTCAAAAATTTTGAGATTACGGGTTACGGGTCGACCCATAAAATCCGTAATATTATTTTTTATGATAGATAATTATATTTATACTTTATAATATATAATTAAATATTTTTATAATATATAATTATATTTATTCTTTATAATAGATAATTAAATGTATTTTTAAGTATTTTTTACGGGTTACGGGTCGGCTCAACGGTTCAAATGGATCATTTTGACCCATTTTACCCTTTGATCAAGTCAAACGGGTCACGGGTCAACCAGTTGACCCAGCCCGGATTACGAGTCGGGTCACTGGTCCATGAATTTTTTTTACGAGTCGGGTCGACCCGTTGAACAACCCTAAATAAAGGTATGCATGCAATCAGTTGAGCTAGTTTAGTAGTTGCAACATTTCTATCTACTATTAAAAAAAATTGATTGCGAGGGCCATGGCCCACACCAGCCCTACCCTATCTCTGTCAATATATAAGTTTGTTGCCTTTCTTAGCCAAATCTCTATGATTTTGGGTACCTAGGTTTTTTCATCCAAATCTCTGTCTAAGTTGGCATATTAGGGACTATAACTTAAAAGGACTATATATACTAGAATCTCATTGATCTTATTAAGCCAGACGCTGGTACCAATTTCATAAGTAGGTTCAGAAATACAATTATGAAATGAATTAAAACAATTTTATTATGCATAAATCTAAGCCAGAACACCATACAAACTTTGATTAGACCAAGGTACCATAAAAAATGTCAACACCTATATGAGTAATGCACTCATGAACTTTTTCAGGAGGCAAACCCTTTGTCAACAACTTTGCTATAATTGAGCTTGTCCTAGTGTGTTCTATGAAAATTTGACTATTATGAAAACCTCCAATGACAAAAATTTGCAGACTTATTGTCACAAAATAACTTTAATAGACTCTCAATGCCATTGATCACATACAGCTCAATCACAAAATAATGCAACCACATACTATGAACGGAAGCCTCAAAGCAATTGAACTATATAACCATGGTTGAGGTAGCTACAACTGTTTTCTTGACACTTTCCAAGATATAGCTCCTCCAACCAACATAAACACATAACCCAAAGTGGATCTTCTACTATCTAGACATCTTGTGAAAATAGAATAAGAATATCCAATTATTTCTAAACTATCTGGTTTTTGTAAATTAGAAGTCCTTTGTTCTCCACAAAAATCGCCTAACCCTTTTTTATGCTTTCCAATGATCCAATCAACTATTTGCCCAAAAGTTGCACTACAAATGCTATATTGGGATGAGTACAAACTTAAGCATACATCATACTTCCTTATGGATTAGGAATTATTTGCATCTCCTTTTTATCAAGGTCAGTTTTGGGCATTGCTTAAGACTAAACGTGTTCCCTTTAATTATGGAAAATGTTCTAAAAACGCTACGAGGATGGTGGCGGAGAGGGGCCGCCTAGTGCCTAGCCTTAGACGATCCATATAACTTTCAAAATTGCCTTTTGAATTCCATTTGGTCTCAAATATCCATATGTATTCAATGGGTTTCGCATGTTTTGACAAATCAAAAGATCCAAAATATCATTCTTTTTCATGTATTTCATCTTATCTTGTATGGAATATATTATTCCAATTTTGGAAATAAAAACTTTGAATATCTTCACAAAGATTGATCAGATCATTCTTTGCAATTCTAGCAAAATCTTCTTGCTCTATAAGGTACACAAAATAATCATCTAGAATCATGCCACGTGAACTTCTTCTTCTTCAATAAGATATACAATGTAATAATATGGAATTGCATTTCTCCACTCTCATGGGATCTCCTTAATGATACTTCTTAATGTTGTTGAGTTTGCTCTATGGGAGAAATTTCATTATTGTCCAAAACTAAAATTGTTTCTTGTAGATTCTCAGGGTATCTTCCCTAATCACTTTCAATAACAACATTAAGTAGAATAATAAAATCCTTTAACTCGATCAAGGAAACCTTTTTCAAAAGAGATGTTTCTTAATCCTTACCCTCCAAACTCTAAATCCTCACTAAATTTGGCATTTCTCATTTCAAAAAAAGAGCATATAGTGGGAACATAAAACATAAACCCTCAAGCATGTGCAACAAAATAATAACTAATTGTCTAAGATTCTAAATTTCTTCCATTAGACTTATAAGGCCTAGCCTCAGCTGGACTTCTCAATTGGGTATTTACTTTATATTGGACTTTTTTCTAGTCCACACTTGATATAAGATTTTAGTTATGTTACTATTTTTGAGTACTTTGCTAGGATATATATAGTGCTTCTCCCTAAAGTGATTCAAATAAACAAGTGACTAATAATACTTCTTACTATGTTTGAGAGTATTCTTCTTCATCTCTCGGCAACTTCCTTCATGCAAGGTTTGCCTTTTTTTTGGTCAAATCATGCAAGGTTTTCTTGACATAGTGTATAATGAGATGATATCCCATGCATTTAGAAATTTAGCATATGGTTTTGAACATTGCTCTCCTAATATGTCATATGTACTATAGTATTCTCCACAACAATTAGATATGACAGTCTTAATTTTCATGCTAAAGTGAAGCTCAACTTTAGTTATGAAGGGTTTTTTTATTTATCCCTTCTAAATTATAAGTATACATATTTAGAGTAGTCTTCAATGAACGTAATAAATTATTGTAGACTATTCTATGCAGTCCTGGGGAATGGCCCACATATACATATGTATTAATTCTAAGACATTTGTACTTCTATTCATACTTAATTAATTTTCTTGTATTTCTTAATTTTTCCTTAAAACACTTAACTCAAACCTCAAAGTCTATTAAATCAAGGAAATCAAGAATCCCATCGGATTCTTATTTAGAGATGTTCCCAAATTCTCTCTGGTTCCATCTTAGGTTGGGCCTTATTTATGCGTTGCAGCCACAATTAGGTAGGACTTCATCATGGCAAGCAATAAAATTTTGCATATAAAAACTGTCATTAAAGTAAATTACCAATAACATTTGAATTCAAAGAGCTATATATTTTAGGGTGCGTTCGGGTAAACTTTGCTGATAAGTTACTAATAAGTCGATTGTGTTAATAAGTTACTAATAAGTCGATTGTGCTGATAAGTTACGATGCTGATAAGTCAAAACTAATTACTGAGGTAAGCAAGTGGTGTTCGGTTGGATAGTTTACTGATTTTGGTAATTAATGAAAAGTCCAAATTACCTTTAACAAACAAATATCATACCGGCTATGCAACACCCCACCTTTTTAGTTTACAACTCTCTATTTTTTATTTATTACAAAATAAGCCCAAATTAAAGTCTCGTTTTAAAGAAGACTAGGGTTTTACCATTTCCCTCTCTTTACTCAAAACTCTTTGAATCTCCATTCAAAATCCTCTTTTAACGTTCAAACTTCTCCTCGCTCACTCGCTCATTGATTTCGACCTTCGTCGGGCTTTTACGCGTTTCATCCTGCAGCCTTCGGACGAAGCACACAAATTTTTCGTGTGCATACAAATTTTGCACGCAAAAATTTGATGTGCATTTCTTATATGCACACAATCTTTCTGCGTGCACTGCTTCTTTGCACACAAACTTCATGTGTTATGCACACTTGTAAATTGCGTGCACAATTGTTTTGCACACAATCCGCGCACGTGCATGAACAACTGCCGAAAAAAAACGCTTATATGAATGGTGAACGTACCATGTAATCGTGTGCATACAAATTTTGCACGCAACAATTTGATGTGCATTTCTTATATGCACACAATCTTTCTGCGTGCACTGCTTCTTTGCACACAAACTTCTTGTGTGCACTGCTATTATGCACACTTGCAAATTGCGTGCATAACTGTTTTGCACACAATCCGCGCACGGCATGAACAACTGCGAAATTAAAAAAAACGCTTATATGAATGGTGAACGTACCATGTAATTTCGATTACGTAACTCATATTCGGAGTTTCTTTCATTGTTACTCGATATTCTTTAAACAATAAGAGTATGAAGAGATTTAGATTTGAATTAGAGTTGTGTACAATAGAGAATGAGAAGGGAAGGAGGTAAAAGTAAATTTGGACTGACTTTGTAATTTCAGAAAAGTTAAAAGTTGCAAACTAATTTTAAGAATGCTGCATAATATGACCCACGAATATTTAATACAAATTAATTTAATTAAAAAAAATCAATTGAGACAAATTTGAAGAACTTTTCACTTCCAATTTGACGAACTACGCTGAGAAGATACAAGCCGGCGGTGAAGAGTTTCCTTCTCCAAGTCCGTCGTTAGTCCTAATTCTCTCACTGGTTCTTTCTTAGGTTTGTTTATCAGTTGAATGAACTTGTCGGCACCGTTGTTCCGTCCGGATTCTTTCTCCGAGTCCGTCATCCGTCCTAATTCCCTCTTTGTTGCTTCTTTCTCGATTCCATCATCCTTCTTGGTTTTCTCTCTGGTTCGTCGTCCTCCTCCTCCACGCTAACGGTCTTCCGGCGTTCGTCCGTCCTCCTTCTCCAGTCCGATCAATTTGGGAGACGAATTTGTAGACTTTTTGACGAGGCAGATTGGATGACAATTGGAAACAAATTCAATTGAGAACGACGAGTTCAAACCGGTCAATTTTAGAGACGAATTTGTAGAAAGATGCCGACGGTGAAGAGTTCTTTATCCCAAGTTCGTCGTTTTGTCCCGATTCTCTGGCCCTTCGTTTAGATTTCTGTCCTCGCCTGAGACCTCAGCGAACAGTGGTGGTCGATCGTTCGTCGTCATCGTCTTCTGTCCTCGCCCGAACGCAGCTCCTCCGGTGGGTCTCGTCGCCGCCGTCGTCTCTAGTGGCCGGCCCTTCGTCCTCGTCTTCTATCGTCGTCTCCGATGGGTCTCATCGCTACTCGCCCCGCCAGTCGCCCAGAAATGGCTCAAGGAAGGAGGAGAATATCGGGAGAGAGGAGGTGAGGGTAAAGAGAGAGAAAAGTTGGTTTTTATATGGGGTATTAGGGTGGGGCCCACATGCTTATACTTTTGTGAATAAGTTTGCTAAATTCGAAAAGCATGGGGTGTTGATTATTTTTTTTGCTTATAAGCATCGGAAATAAGTTTACTTAAAATCGATAAGCAAATTTGACAAACACCCACTTTTGTTACTTATTTCTGCAAATAAGCATTTCTGTGCTTATAAGCACACACACAAAAAGCATTGCCAAACGCACCCTTACTATTCCTAACACACAATGATAACCATCTTGATCCAAAGAAAAAGTAGAAATAAAAAATTCGGCTTCAAAGATCGATGTAAAAGTATCAATTAAATTCGAATAACAACTAGTCTTTAAAAGTAATCTAAAATCTTATTGCTTCTACATGAACTTTAATTTCATTGACCACTTGAGAATGAATTTCTCGTGGAGTTCTCGAATGAGTTCTCAAAGGAATCTAATTGATAATGGCCATTGGACCATTATCAAAAGCGGACTCCATTTGTAGTTCAACCTCCTTGAGAATGCCCGTGGAGTTCTCAAAGGAGATCATAGAATCATGATTGTCGACTCCATCAGTCACTGATTGATAAAACTTGTCAAGCCCTTTGAGCACATAATGAGTAAGATCCTCCTGGGAGACTGGACTTTGGAGTGAAGGCAATAGATCGGCCGACGCTTTCATCAAGTTCATGTACTCGGAGTTGGACATGTTGCCTTTGTCTGCGGTTCGAAGTTTGGTTTTGATTTGGATGTTACGGCTATGAGAGGGAGTGTTGTAAGTGCGTTGGAGAAGATCCCAAGCTACTTTAGATGTAGGTGCTTGGGTGACAAGGCTTGCAACAAAATTTGTTAGGGTTCCACACAAGGCACCGAAAGGAAGTTATCCTATTACTCCCAAGTTAGGAAGGCATGGTTCGGGATTTGATGCTTGTTTGGTCTAACAATGGTTGTGGCACGAGCCAGATGGGAACCATCAAGAATACGAAAAAGAACAAAACCGAGAAGGGTGACCTTGAACTGCATTTTCTATGCAAAGTGATTTGGTTGGACCAAGTTTTTGGATGTTGAGAAATTGAACTAGAGTGAAAGGTTGATCCGGTTGATGAGGATTAGCAAGAGAAGTGGAAAAATCTCCCATTTTGTGTTTGATTGTGTATGAATGTTGGGTAAGGCCAAGGATTTTCTGGGTTGATACCATGTAAATGAATAGAAATCAACGTAATTAGTATTGATGGATATGAGTCTACTTGTAAGAATAAGAAGATAACTTCCTAAATAGCATTTTCTAATATATTATCAACATAACAGTAATCTTATCAATACTGATTAATGAGAAGTAATCCTGGCAATAAAAAAACTGTACAAACACAGGAATTACTCGCCGTCAAAAAGCAATGTCATATATACCACGCAAGGAACAGTTCAGACAAAGCAAATATTACACCTGAAATAAATGTCATCCACAAATTGCATTTTACCTGTCGAGAGTCCAACTCAATTGATGAGATTGTACTATCTAACTACATACTTGGCGCTCAAGCCTCTGACCTGTATTTACAAGTTCGTTTTTCAAGGGGTTTCTGCTGCCTCTACCTGCAAAACTCTGCTACATTGCCTGCTTTGTGATATTACACTATACAGTTACACAAATGGGAGCAAGTAGAGCACCCTACTTACATCAGACATAGCACAATGTTACCAGACGGTGTTTAGCCACCAATTTCCAGGTGCAACTGTAAGCCGCTCGTTGCTGCCAAAATCAATGCAACAAAACATGAACTGTTATTGAATTCCATGCTAAGTTTGATTTAGCAGAAAAAAGAGAACTTTTGATAAGCGTACCGTGAAGGGTGTCTACTAAACACCACAATGTGGCCAGCAAGGGGCTTGTTGCCCTTGACGCGTGTTTTTGTTGTGAGAAATAGTCTTCCAAAGATATAGTGCTATTGTGTTAATCTTTAAAGGGATCAATCTTGCTCAAAGAAACAAGCCACTGCTGAATAGAGTTGATTTTCTTCAAATGGCTTAGACACATATCCATCCATTCCACAGTCCATGCACTTTTCGCTCGTTGCTTGGATCACATCAGCTGTCATTGCCAATATAGGCGTGTGCCAATGGGTCACGTTTTTCAACTTCAATCCCGAAACTTCACCAGATTTGATCTTCTCGTTAAACTCAATCTCCATGCAACGAGCTCGCCTAGTGGCTTCAAAACTGTCACAAAAGGGCAACAATGCATCAAATTAAAAGTCGGGTTTTTTTTTAGGAAAACCGATTGGAGTTGCAATAGAAAGAAGCGTGAAGGATCATACTAACCCATCCATTTCTGGCATTTGAAGATCCATAAAGCAAGCATCAAAAGAGTGAGGCGGCTCAAGCTTTGTCAAAGCTGCTTGCCCACTTGCCACGCACGTTACAGTAGCTCCGTATTTCTTCAAAGCGCCTTCTGCTACTCTTCTGTTGACAACATTATCATCCACCACTAGTATTTGCTTGCCTTTGAGTAAGCTTCCTAGTGTAGCGGGTTTTTCTTGGTTCAATCGCCTCTTCCTTCCATTTGAAAAGGCCTCCTGAAAGCATGTTACTAGGATGCTTAACCTTAGAGGCTTGGTTAGTATGTCATCAACTAATCCAGCTGATTTGAGCTCAGCACGCTCTGCAGAACTCGTTACATTTGCTAATAGAAACATTTTCAAAGGCATATCTCTCGAGTCACGAAGGGCAACAATCGAATCCTTTACCCAAGAATCCTCGTCAATAAGAACTATGCCTAGTGGTGATGATAAACTGCATTTTAAAAAAATGCCATCATATTTTTTTGCACAAACACATTTTAGTACTATTAAGAAAAAAATGGTCAAAAAGAAAGAAACATACCTTGCATTGCAAGTATTTGAAAGGTACAAGACAGCAGAAGGAAGAGAAGAAGTGAGATCTACTTGTATTCCTAATCTTTGAAGATGGTATCTTGTGACCTCACCACGAACGCTTCTTCTATCAACAATCAAGGCTCTCAAACCCTTAAACTCTGAAACAGATACTTCATTGTTCCGAAATTTAGTATCTAGAGAAGTAGTGTCTCCTCTTGTCAGAACAACTGTGAAAGAGAAAGTACTGCCAACTTCAGGTTCACTCACAAACCCAATCTCCCCTTCCATTAGATCAACTAAACGTTTGCTTATGCTTAATCCGATTCCGGTCCCACCGTATGTTCTAGAAGTAGAACTATCTGCCTGCATAAAAGGTGTGAATATTCGAACTTGTGCTTCTTGAGGAATTCCTACACCAGTGTCCTCTACCGTGACTAGTAACCTGATTCTGTCAGATTCCTTTGCAGAATCTTTTCTTCCCAACTGCTTGAAATTTGCCCAACTTTTCCATCTATTAACGACTTGGTGACCGCTTAAAGTATTCAAAGAGATTTCTGAAGAATCTGAATTGAACTGACCAACATCCAGGCTTTGCCTCAGCACTTCATCCATCATGTCAGGTGGGGACTTCACGTCATCCGCCACATGTACAGATACAAAGATATGCCCTTTATTTCTTGTAAACTGCAAATTGTACAAGGAAAGAGTAATCAACAAAAAAAAAACTAAAAAGAAACAGTAGGAAACTGTTTTTAGGAGGAAAAAATGTTACTGGAGTAAACATGGAAATATAAACAAGCTAGCTTTCAGTTTCAGTCATTTTGTTGCAACAATGAACTTGGGTGAAAGAAAGGAAACTAAATAATGAACCACAAAGAGAAACTACAGACAACCATTCATCTACATAAAACATCTTTATATGATTCATCGATATGAAAACTATACCGCTGGCCAGATACTTGAGCAATTTGAAAATGAAGACAAAACTGACCTTAATTGAATTCCCAATGAGATTGGTGATTATTTGTCTAAATCGCCCAGGGTCTCCTATGACAACTTCAGGCACTTGACTTGATACATAAACAGCCAACTGTTAACATCCAATCAAAACAGTTATCAAGGTGATGTCAGGTCACAAGATAAACAGTGGGGCAGTGGGGATAGAGAAGAAATAACGATCTAATGTTCTGAAACTGCAGTCCAGAAGATTAACATAGAATCCTCACCTCAATCCCCATTTCATGAGATTTTCCTGAGAAGAGTGACAAGATATTATCAAGGACAGCACGCAGATCAAAAGGCACAGTTTCAAGTTCAAGCCTGCCTGATTCGATTTTAGCCTGATCAAGCACCTCATTGATGAGGGATATCAGATCCTTTCCACTCGCATGAGCAGTCTGGGCATAATCCATCTGAGTTGGATCAAGATCAGTATCCATCAGCATTTGTAACATCCCTGATGAGAATAATCAAACATGAATTAGCTTCAAGCAATAAATACTCCAAGAATAACAGTTTACAGTAGATAACAACCTAAGGAATAATTCGTTTACCTAATACACCGTTCATGGGAGTCCTAATTTCATGAGAAACAGTGGCAAGGAACTGCAACAACATAACATTGATACTTCAGATGTTGGGATGAAAGGGTCAAATACTTTGATCTATTAATATACAAGGAAATCTTGAGCATTTGAATGAACTGAGAAGATGAACAAATAAACTATATATCAACTGAAAAACCTGAGACTTCGCCACATCTGCTGCCTCCGCACGAAGTTTGAGCTCCGTCATTAATTGGCAAGCCTTCTCCACTTCAGCAATTCTATTTATAGCAGCATGGAATATATGGCCTATAAGCAAGATGATTATCAAGATTCCCCCTGATGTCAATATTGCTGCCCAAGGAGGAGGAGGCTTCTGCTTGAACCTGAAAGCAAGGACAATCGAATCAGAACAATCTTACAAACCTTAATAACATGGCCTTTCTACCACCCTTCTTATGTTATATACATTGGCATCCTACCTGCAACGCATCTCATGACTACGAATTGGGTCCCCAAAATCAAGACGGCTAACATGTAATAGACCAGTATCCACAGCATCTGGGCCATACATGGTAATAGGATCTGACACATTTGTTGTGTCATACACATTCACAACAATAGTTTGTTTGCTAGCGAGCTGCTGCAGAAGCTTCTCCACCTGTGAAGGGACATCATAAGATGCTCCTAGATACCTACAAAAGGAACAGTCCAATCATATATAGATACAAGTTTACATACACAAATTCCACGGTTAAACTTTGAATATTAGCTATCTGATACAAGGATCCTCCTCAAAAACCATAGGGTGTTGCATTACATAGATTAACAAAAAGGCTCAAAACAAGAGATGGGTTCGTTTTTTGTCCACTGACACTAGAATAGATAGCTTAAAAATGAAATTATTTCAAGAAGGGTAAACACTACTACCCTTACAAGACAAAATGTTATAAGGAAGCCTATTATAGGAATTAAAGTAAGAAACACGATTTCTTAATTGTGAATCTATAAGATACAACAGCAAAAATACAACTTTCAGAGAGATGAGGATTACCCCACGGTGGCAGCAATTCGTTGATCTGGTGTAGCATCTGGAGGAAGGACACCGTTATATACAGCAAAGGTGAGCACCACACCAAGGTGATTAGATTTTAAGAGCTTGAAAGGAGAAGTAAGAACGCCTTTTCCTGTTGCCCTAGCCCGCAGTATATTCTCACGATCCTCCTGCATGACAAACTGAATACATCAGTACAAACAAAAGTTCGCACAGAACACAAAAGTAGGCAATCCCTTGCATTTCTAGAAATAGGGACATCAACCAACAAAGTGTCTCCAAACTTGAAAATGGCTTCATCTTTGTAAATACGCAAAGGTCGGAAGACCAAAGTAATCATTCAACAAGTAAGAAAATAAGTAATCAGTTGAAAAATAGAGACAAGCATAGCTAATAACCGAAAAGGGAGCAAGCTAATATTGAAATACCTTTCCTGACATCATGTCTATTGAAACAAGGTGAGATACTGTTCTTTGAGTAAATATTACAGGAGCATACTCATCTTCATCTGGTGCTGGATCCATCTTTTCAGGATCACAATCCTGAACAAGAGTCTGGTCAACAGTCTCTTCCATTCTCTTTATTGTCCATCCATGCTTCTTTTCAAATTCCTCCCGCTCAGAGTGAGGAACTCTTAGAGCATAAGCAACGCCACTTGTAAGTGGCCTTTCGAAGGCTGTCTGCTCGGTATATTCACCGAACGTTTTCTACAAGTGAAGTTGTACAAAAAAAAATATAATGAATTCTACTAGCATGCAAAAGAAAATTATTCCACATCTTCAATTAAATAAAATTTGAGTTTATTATTAATCAGCAGCATTGCCATTCTGTAATATGCAAGTCTGTAATCAAACTTTCAAATACAGCCATCACATAAGCAAATAATAAAATGCAATAAAATTTCACCCCGCTGGATATTGTCTATAAGCAGTTTGCACATTAAATAAACCTAACGCAGATGATATTCTCAATGTACTACATACATCGAGATCTTAAACGCTTACACTTAAGATCTTTAGAATCAGGAAAAACCCAGCTAATATGACAAGTAGAGCACAAAGTTACCTGATCAATAGCAGAAGGATTTTTCCCATGGTGAAAAGTAGAAACTAAAATGGCCAATGCATGAACATGATTCATGCTAACATTGAACTGATCCTGCAACATCCGGGCTCGTTCATCACACATGTTTGACAATGTATCTATTCTTCTAACAACGGCGTCTTGCTTCATGTAATGGAACACCACAATGGATACAATAACACCTGAAGATACAAATAGTACTAGAAGTTTTTTCCTCCAGTTTCCTGTGCCCTTTGATGTATTAGGAACTGCCTGTTGCTGCTTATGCAGCATCACTTGCTGTTGTGAATGAGTCAAATCCTCCTCCTTGTTTTCCCATAATTTAAGATCTAATCTCAAAGTCTTCAAAGCAGCCATGGTCATTATTACAAGAAGAGCTGACCAGCATAATCTCACAGATAAAGAGAAGGAAGACTGGCATGACTCATAAGTGGTGCCCCCAATTTCTCTCCATTGTCTTGCATGCTGATCAACAACCAATAAATCCAGTCAATAATACAGCTCTTACTGTGTTACCAGACTCATTAAAATAGACTACTAGAAAACGTTTTGATATGGTGCCGAAGCTAATTCATCTAAGTATATTAAATTTCAAGACATGGAATCTGTACTCTATGACCACATTTAAATTTGAGTAAATAGTAAATTAGGCTTAAGTTTGCTCCACACACTTTTCAATTCTGATACTAAGTGAAAGGATATTTGAAGTGTAATAACATGTTGATAGAACAATACCTAGCTAGTTAAGCTTTAAGAATTAGCTTTCTAACACTACCTAGGAAGCATGTGACATCCTGAATATTTGCATACCTTTCCTCAACACATCTCCTAAAAGGCAAAAGACTTAAAATCTTTTTAATTAACAGTGATGAGAAGTCAGGCATTGAATTGAAAGAGTCTTTTAATCAAAAAGTTAAGAAAGATGCCCAAGTTCCAGCTTCTCTACCCACAATCTAGCAACCCACACATATTCTATTCCAGGTTCCAGTACTAAACCAACAAAGGCTTTGGATCAAATCTCAGTAGATTCAAAGACTATCTTAACAGCTGAGCTAATTTTAAACAAAACTTCCCTCAAAATATCTCTAACTAGCAGAATAACACAGGGAAATGCATGGTGTACTGTGTAGTTCAAAACCCAATTCACAAAGAACAAAATCTAGGTTGCAGAATCTAAGCTTCACCCCACGACAAAGAATCGCTATTTAGGTCTAAACCAAAATATTATCTGGCATTAAGTGTAAGGTGTGGCAATAAAAGGCAAAACACAAAACTTAAGCAATATATACAACGCCTAACACGTAAATCTCATTCCTTAAAAGAAAGATACACAATTAGTAATAAGCCTTTTTGGGCATTAAAATCACAAAGCACCTGATCTGGCAAAGCAAGGAGCTGATCCTGGGTACCGTTAAACCGTTCAAACAAGAAAGGATCCTTGTTTGCCTCCATTGACGAACACACAAATTGCGCCTTATAATACCCAACACTAAACCCATAAAAGAAACAACAAACCCCAAGCAGAGTGATGCCCAAAATCCAAGAAATCACCATAACTGCTCTCCACTTGCCGTCACAATTAGATCTCTGCAGATGCTCTTTAGCTTTCCTCATCTTGAAATTACCCGGGAATTTGCCGTAAAACCTAGGAAGCCCACAGCTCAGGGACATTTTAACCTCTTTCGTAGCAGCAGGCTGAGCAAGATCTTCAAGAAACGGGCAAAATAGAAGACAACTTTCCCTCGCCCAGAAGATTCGAGGAGAAAAAGGCGGGCCCACGAGTTGTAATTTGTGGATCTGCAAGCATCAAAGCCAGCGCATCGAGCGCCATACTTGGACCGTGCATCTGGTAAACCCCATAGAGAAGCAGAAGAAGCTGAGCCTCAGATCACGCCAAACTGAAGACCCCAAGCTGGCATTACAGAAATCTACAAACCAAGGAAAGAAAGAAATTGAGAGGGAAATCGGATGTACTGGGGTTTTCCTTTTACTTTTCTGGGTAATATGACTCCTCTAACCCTCTTCAGTTCCTCCCACTGCTTAGCTCTGCCTCTGAACACATGAAAAAGGAAAGCAAGCTATCAATTCAAGAATTTTTATTTAAAAAAAAAAAGAAACTTTAATGAAATTAGAGTAGACCCACTTAGTTTAATGGGGAACCCAACTGGAATCAATGATCAGGGTGAGCTTAAAAAAAAGTTTGTTTCTCTGTTTCTTCTCCTTTTATTCACTCTCTCTCTCCCCTGTCCATTGGCTAATATGGGTGAAGCCTGGGGGAATTATTATCTCATCATCCAAGTGGGCAACAATGCTGAACCGGAATATCAAATTAAAAAAACAAAGGAAAGAGGAAAAAGCAACAATGCACCCAAGACTTACAGAAAAGAAAGAATCACACCCTAAAAAATCCTACAGAGAAATTGTGGCTGTGTTTGTTAGGGAAAAAGAGGAGAAAGAGAGCCACTTGTGTTCTGTGTTATAAGATAGAAGGATGAAGTTTGATGAACGAAACTCAAAAAAAATGAGGTATAAATAAAAAGGAAAGTTTATTAGACATTAATTAATACGGAGTACTACTGTATTTGTTTATGGAAAAGGAAAGGCAATGAAGAGTGAAAGAGAAAGAAACCAAAGTGGTATTCAATTAATATAATTTCTGTGTTTTTTGTATTTAATGTCCCACACATGACAAAGAAAGGAAGTCGCTTAAATTTTCTACTCTTTGTTTAATTTGCTTACTAAGCTATGGCCCAACCAACCAACCCCTACTACAAACCCCATTTTCAGAGGTGTAAATTAAGCCATCAAGTTCAACTAATCCACCTTAAGTGATTTAAACGATTTAAAATCAAAAATAGAAGATTAAAGAATTGCTTGCATGCATACCTAGTCTAGTACTTTCCTTTCCACTTCAATGAAACCACTGAATTTTGCTTTTCAACATCTCATAAACTAGTACTATATTCTTTGATAAATGAAGAAGAAAAAGGACGTGTGTAGTGTAGTTTATGTAAAGCACTGCATTATGTATCAGTGTATAGTTTAAAAAGAGTAGTAGTCAGAGACAGAAGCTCATATGGGGCTCAGCTATGGCTACTTCCTACTAGCTAGTAGCTACTAGCTAGCTAGGGTTCACACCCTTATGTACTCATGCATATTGGCGATGACGTTCTAATACTATAATCGCTTAGATTTATTGATCATATATTATGATTCCACCTAAAAAATTCATTTTGTCATTTAGAGTTCACTTATTTCTATTAGCTTATTAAGAGATGAATGAATGGCGCCCCAGTCAGATTTATATGGCGTCCAGGAAATGAAAGCGGAATAACCTACCGCTTTATATGTTAGCGGTTCTGAGAACCGCTAATCTGCATTTCGCAGATTACGCGTTGACTGAGGGGGCTCATTTACGCCTCATTCGGTCGCGCTCTCGTTTACTCCGTCGTCTACCTCCTACCAACCTCATTTATCCCCCACCCACCAACATAAAACACACTCACTCCATCTCCATTCTTTCAACCGAAAAAAAAAACTCCATTTCGCCCTCCATTTTCCATCTTCTTCAACCTCAATCCTCCATTTCTCCATCAAGCTTCACAACAATGGAATTCATCGTAAAAATTTTACATATTTTTGGTTCTTATATTTTGTAATTTCATTTTAATTTGTTAAATTTGGTAACGAACCGCCTTCGAAGAAAATCGAAGACGCCACCTTGGCCTACTTCTAGTTCGCGTAGACGGCGGGATGCACCTCAATCAATTAATATGAATGAGGGGTTGGCCACAAGGGACAATGTAGGTGGCCAAAGCGCTAGTGAGGCGATTGTAACCACGGCTCTATAAGCAATGACGGTCCAAGCCCCATACACTCCGCACCTTAACCCGTTACAAGGTGTAGGTACGTAATTTTTTTTTTGCGTAATTTAGATTTAAATTATTAGTTAATTATCGTAGTTGTAAATTTTAGAATTTTTTAGAATATTAGTTGTAATTGTTTAGAATTTCTTAGAATATTATTTTTAATTTGTTAGGATTTTGTAGAATATTAGTATTAATTTTTTAGCATATTAGTTTTAATATTATAATAATATTAGAATATTATAGAATATTATTTTTAATTTTTTAGAATTTTGTAGAATATTAGTATTAATTTTTTAGAATTTTTTAGCATATTAGTTTTAATATTAGGGTTTAGGGGAATATTATAGAATATTATTTTTAATTGTTTAGAATTTTTTAAAATATTAGTTATTTTTTATAATATTAGTTTTAATATTTAGAATTATTTACATAATTATTTAGAATTATTTCAGTTATTTTATATCATAATATTTTAATTATGTTGTGATATTTAAGGTTTTTTTTATAATTGCTTAGAATTTTTTAGAATATTAGTTGTAATTTTTTATAATTTTTTAGAATATTAGTTTTAATATTTTAGAAATATTTACATAATTATTTAGAATTATTTTGGTTATTTTATATCATAATATTAGAATATTATTAGTTTTAATTATGTTGTGATATTTAAGGTTTTTTTAGAATTTTTTAGAATATTAGTTTTAATTTTTTAGAATTATTTACATAATTATTTAGAATTATTTCGGTTATTTTATATCATAATATTAGAATATTATTAGTTTTAATTATGTTGTGATATTTAAGGGGGTTTTTTCGAATTGTTTATAACTTTTTAGAATATTAGTTTTAATTTTTTAGAATATTAGTTTTAATATTTTAGAATTATTTACATAATTGTATCGAAATATTTACATAATAGTTTATAATTATTTCGATTATTTTATATGATAAATATAAAATAAGTGCAGATTTCGACGACATTTCATCAATAACAAATTATTTGTCTAGAGGGGGTGTTGATTTTGATATTACCCCCGACCTTTTTGTGGACCCTACTCCGCTCACTAGGAGAGGCTCGACCTATGAGGCAGGTCCGTCCACACATGAGGGTTACCAATTTCCCTCACAGTACCCGGACTCACACTACATGTCCTCTCAGTACCCATCGTCCTCCCAGTACCCGTCGTCCTCCCAATATCCGTCTACCTCCCATTACCCGTCGAGCTCCCAGTACCCCAGCTCCCAGTTCCCTAGCTTCCAGTACCCATCTGAGCCGCCCATGCCACCCATGCCGCTAACGCTCTACACGGCCCCAGAGGGTTATCATATGCCGCCCCCAAACCCACCTATACAAAACATAAACCAAGATAATCCTGATATCGAAGAAGTTGACGTGAATGAACCGGGTTACGATCTCCCCGTGCATCCCGAGGGTGGTTATGGTGGTGGCCCTGTCGACACCTCTTTGCTTACTCACTATCCCACCCATAAGGCAAATTATGTTTGGGACCACCAACTAGTAAGATGACATATAAATTTTTAAATTTTGTTGAAATATTTATAATTGTTACCACCGTTCAAAACTTATATATTTTTGCAATATGATCAGTGGGCGCACCCGTTGAAACTCCAACATCGGGATGGAGCACTTAAGTTCTTAGACAAGTTGGTCAAGGAGACGGACCCACGTGCAGGTTGGATAGGCCTTGTGAATCAAAGTCGCTTGGCCCATTTGAAGGATTGGACATTCAAAGACCACGATGAGGCTTTGGTCACTGCATTTGTAAAGAGATGGCATCCGGAAACTAATAGTTTCCATTTTCCGTGGGGAGAGATCTCCATCACATTGCACGATGTCATGAAGATAATGAAACTTTCAATGTGTGACATAAAGGTGTGATCGGGTCAGAGCGGTCATGACGATAACAACATACATCGGGTATTGGCTCAAATGCTAGGCGTCAGCATGGTAGATGTGAACAGGCAAATTCGTAGTGGTGGCATCAACATCCCTAAGCTCAAGCGGCGTCTAACTGAGTTGGTCAATACTGAGGGAGTTGATCAGCACACCATCACATCTTTGTACTTGATGTCGTTGCTCGGGTCAATCCTATTTTTGGACAAGTCTGATTCTGCGGTGCAATACAAATTAATGCACCTTCTTTTAGACCACAGAGTGACCTCTTCATATGCATGGGGGTTGCTACTTTGTGCTGGTTGTACAGGAAAATGGGTTGTGCATCCTGCACGCATGCCAAGCAAATGAGTGGGTGTCCATACCTCCTCCTTGTAAGTTTTCAATTCCCGTGTTTATTTATCTAACATGCATTTATTTTTATATGCTTTAATTTATTTAATATGTTTATCTTTTGTGTAGTTATGGATATGGAAGTATTTTCCGAAGTTTAAGGGTCGGATGAGCAGGGTACCGGGTGCGAGTGCGACCGACTTTCATTCAGAAGCGAGTCGGAACAGAGAAGTGGAGCAGGTGTTGGGGTTGCGGGAACAATTAGATGCACTGGACATAAACCAGGTGTGTTGGATGCCGTGGGGCCAAGGCCTCGACTTTATTAGGGATGAGCTCAAGGAGTCACGGTATAGGGGTTTGCTCACGTACTTCGGAGATCGGGAGGCCTATATGCCTGATTAATTCTATAGGCAGTTTGGTTACCACCAGAGGATCCCTGTTCTAGACGTGATTAGGCCTTTTGCGGTGAAAAGAGAGGATAATCTGCACCGGTTCCAATATAAAGTTCACTTCAGCAATGCTGATGACCATTGGAATTCACGCCACCAGCACTTGGTGCCCGAGGGGGACATAGCTATTTTCCTTTATGATATGGATGAAGACTATGTACCGTGGATGCAGGCACGATCTCATCCATATTTGTTAAACGCTCGAGTTCCCCGCCCAGCGGTAGCACCCCACGAGATCGACCCTATCGCGGTACGTGAACAACTTATTTCGTTTATTTTGAGTCTTAGTAATTTACTAATCATATTGATGGCAATCATATTTGTAGCGTCTATCTTATTTGGAAGGAGTCCTTTGATGCCTTCGAGACGGGTGTAGTTGGACAGCTCCCGCAAGCTCAACCGAACTGGCGCCCTCCTAACCCTCCCCCCAACAACAACAACAACAACAACAACAACAACAACAACAACAACAACAACAACAACAACAACAACAACAACAACAACAACAACAACAACAACAACAACAACAACAACAACAACAACAACAACAACAACAACAACAACAACAACAACAACAACAACAACAACAACAACAACAACAACAACAACAACAACAACAACAACAACAACAACAACAACAACAACAACAACAACAACAACAACAACAACAACAACAACAACAACAACAACAACAACAACAACAACAACAACAACAACAACAACAACAACAACAACAACAACAACAACAACAACAACAACAACAACAACAACAACAACAACAACAACAACAACAACAACAACAACAACAACAACAACAACAACAACAACAACAACAACAACAACAACAACAACAACAACAACAACAACAACAACAACAACAACAACAACAACAACAACAACAACAACAACAACAACAACAACAACAACAACAACAACAACAACAACAACAACAACAACAACAACAACAACAACAACAACAACAACAACAACAACAACAACAACAACAACAACAACAACAACAACAACAACAACAACAACAACAACAACAACAACAACAACAACAACAACAACAACAACAACAACAACAACAACAACAACAACAACAACAACAACAACAACAACAACAACAACAACAACAACAACAACAACAACAACAACAACAACAACAACAACAACAACAACAACAACAACAACAACAACAACAACAACAACAACAACAACAACAACAACAACAACAACAACAACAACAACAACAACAACAACAACAACAACAACAACAACAACAACAACAACAACAACAACAACAACAACAACAACAACAACAACAACAACAACAACAACAACAACAACAACAACAACAACAACAACAACAACAACAACAACAACAACAACAACAACAACAACAACAACAACAACAACAACAACAACAACAACAACAACAACAACAACAACAACAACAACAACAACAACAACAACAACAACAACAACAACAACAACAACAACAACAACAACAACAACAACAACAACAACAACAACAACAACAACAACAACAACAACAACAACAACAACAACAACAACAACAACAACAACAACAACAACAACAACAACAACAACAACAACAACAACAACAACAACAACAACAACAACAACAACAACAACAACAACAACAACAACAACAACAACAACAACAACAACAACAAACAACAACAACAACAACAATATCGTTTTCACAAACATTCTACAAATAGAAAAACGAATACCCCTACAAACATCCTACAAGCCATATTCTAAAAGTAACTAGGAGGCAACCCAGCTGCATTGTGGTAACGGACGTACTGGGCCATGCGATCATGAAAGGGAAGATCCACTCCACGAACACTATGATGATGAAATTGGGTCCAAATCTTCGCAGAGGTCGGAACGGGGGCGTTATCTAGGAGCGTAACCTGCAATGACAAATTCGTAATTTATAGAATAAAAGTTTTAGCACAACAAGAATATGTAAATGCATGACGCTTACCATGACATAGTGGTTCCCTAGATGAGCAATCGCCACGACGTTATTCCACACAAGACTATTGGGAGCTTCACAAGCAATCATCGGGAGGCATGTATGAGGACCACGCTCGGATAATACGACAAGTGCACACTGGAATCTAGTAGCAAACGCCAATCCAACCATTGGTGTCTCCATCCAGAAGTAATCTGTACTGACCTGATTGATCAAATCATCAATATGTGTCCATTAAGGATTTATAAGTGCGTACGTCTCGTAGTGGGTCCTCAACTCCAAAGTCATCTCCTCTCGCACCCTCCTCCAATTATCCGGCCCCCAGCCAATCATATAAGTGAGTGCCCTGTACCCGCAAGTACCATCTCCTACGACATCAATAGCACTGACGATGAATTGCCTCATGAAGTTGGGTACATGGACACCAAAATTAACTTCAATGTGCCCTTCTACTTCAAGCGTCGGACGATATACCTCTTCCTCTTCATCTTCCCCTTCCCCTTCCTCTTCCTCTTCCTCTGGAACATGGCTATGTGCAACCCCAGGCATAGAACGAGGGTCTCTTCCGTGTTTTTGAAGATGCTCCAGCCTACCCATCTAATTTAACAATTATAACAACTATAAAAAACCTAATTATTTATAAATAACTATATTTAACTAAAAATTATTATTAAATAATATAACTAAAATTCAGGATTTACATTCCACATTTTCATATGGCATTCCGCCTGCACCGTCGTCTTCACCCACGTGTTCTTCGTCGTCTTCACCCTCGTGTTCTTCGTTTAGATTCATGGGATTAGGACTAGAACGCCCATGCCTTCTAAATTGTGGCCACATCTCGGAGCTTTTTACTTGCGGTGAAATTTTAGAGCTAAATTTCTTGCGCGTTTGGCACCGCGTCTTCCACTCTTCCCGGTTAAATTGCGAATTTCACACCTGTGTTACAAATTCCGGTAGCGGAAACCGGGACCTTTTTTCTGTTTTAACCATAGCGGTACCGGTATACGCTACCGGCACCAACAGATGTAATTTTTTTTTACTCGTGTCTCGATCCTCGGTATTTAACAAATACCGGTTCCGCCAACCGGTACCGCTACAACTTTTCAATTTTTTTTAAATATTAGCGGTAAAACCTATCGCTATCCTAAAAGCTGGACGCCCTACAAATCTGACCGGGCGCAATAAACCGGCGTATTAAGAGCCCAGCCTTACATTATTTATGTAATGTTTTAACTTGTATATCTTTTTTCCTGCCAAAACCCATTCGAATATAGAATGATGTATTTTTTTTTTTGTCGTTTAAAATAATCAAATTCTTGGTATGAGATATGTGTTTAGGCGTTTAGTTTATCTTATTGAGTTTAGTAGAGCATAATGAGCTCATGTGTTGAGCAATTGAGTTGGTTAGTTAGCAGGTATAAATAGGCCTTTAGACAGATTTTGGTGGGTACCATATTGTTATTCTTCCGTTCTAAACTCTCTAGAGCCGCCTTCGATAGAATCCATTTTCATAATGAATCTCACATAATTAACGCTCTACATCGAGAAATAGTCTCTATTAAGGAGAAAACGAAGGAAATATACATGCTTGTCAGCATTTGAAGAAGCACCATATACATCACATAGAGCTGACACATGTATCACAAAGAACAAAACCAGCAATCCCTTGCCCAAGTAAAAACTATAAGTGGCCACTAAATCAACCAAAGTAGTTATGAAAAATATTATCACATAATTTGCAGATTCTTCAGTGACAACAATGTTTTTTTTAGTAGCATAACCTGGTTAGGCGCACACAAGGGTTATTGGCCGAGGGTTCTTCGCCGTTAAAAAATCTAGTGACATGGCCATTGAAAAGAAATTACCGGTTCAAGTATGTCTCCAAAAGTTTCATCTTATTTGGGTGGCTTGTCACCATTTGAAGAAGCACCATATACATTTTTGAGCAAGTCTTGAATCTTGGAGTACATCTGGGAAGACTCACTCCCACTTTCCTGAAGTTTAATCTTCTGAAACAGGTATTGTTTCTCAGCCTCTGCCTCACTCATCCTAAGTTTCAAGTATCTGCTGGCGTATTCTTCTTCTGATTTCTCAGCTTTAGCAAGAGCAATTTTTTTAAGCATTTCAGCCTCCCTTTTAGCCTCATCAGCCTTGAGCTGGAACATTTCAGCTTCTGCCTGTTTCAGCTTAACTATGCTCTCAAGCTCGTCTATTTGCTGTTTTTTCCTCTGCCTCTCCAGTTTCAGCTCTTGCACTTCTCGGGCTTTCTCTTCAAGCTCACGGTCACATGATACCACGGCCATCCGGGCTTTTTTAAGCATCATCAATTTTTCATCAGCCACCATTTCCATCTTCCTTATTGCCTCTTGAACTACATCTGCTATCTGTTTGCAGGCCTCCTGTGGTGCTACAAGCCTGCCATTCTCACCAAGTTCTAGGGTTCTTGATGCATCTGCTTCAAGCTCTGAAGTTCAAAGACACAGAGATAAGTTGTATGTGTGGGAAGGAGTTATCTGATCAACCCGATTACATTCTCATCTTTTTGAATTGAAACAACAATTATACAAAAAAGAAATAAGAGAAAAATGGAGACAAAAGCAGCTGCTTTCTTTATGCTAGACTACATACATGAGAAACTCAAAGTTCTGTCTTAAGCAGCACAGGTTGTTTAGAGACCTATATAGCACTTCTTTATAAGAATGTTCGAATAAGAATAAGGGTTTGTTTGGATGGCATGCAGTATAAAAATACTTATACATTAAAGGACACTGAAATTTAAAATGCACTATTTGATTTATATGCATTAAGTTTTATGACTCAAAATACCTCATATCTGATATAGATGTATCATAAAGCATTATATTTTTTAGATTACCAAAAACACTTATTTTTTTACTTTAAAATGCATAAAACATTCTATATAATGCATGCAAATGGGCACTAAGTTATCAGAAGAAGCAACAAATAATATATATGTTTTTGGAGTAGCATAGTTACCTTGGAAGAACATAAGAATCATTCTGCATGCAGTTGACTCCGGCAGTCCACTCTTCATTTTTTCTTTCAGCTCGTCACATTTCCAAAAGAGTTTCCTCCCTTTAACATCTTCACTACCACGAAAAATCCTTCCAACTATATCTAGTTCATTTAGAAGAGAGGCGTGGTTCCATGACGGTGCACAATGTTGAAATACATCCTTAACCCAACCCAGCAATTCAGAAGTCTGGTTGCAAGCTCTACACCTAGAAAGCATCTCTGAAATTCCACTACCATTTCTAGTCGAAGTGCCCATACAAACCAGCCCATCATGGATTGCACAATCTGTATGAGTCCAATGACTACACAGATCACAACCAATCCAACGGCAAGTATTCACTTCAAAATCAAATTTATTGCAGATAACACACATGCAAATGTTGCAAAAGCCATTCTTGGAGCAAACTTCACAGGTACAGTCATCCACAGGGATTTGGTTTTGGCAGGCTATGTTTCTGCATCTCTTGTACAGAAAAACCTCAATAAGAGAAGCCTGAGAAAGGTTAACATTAGGATGCAAGAAAGCTTGGATTCCCATTTTAATGGCTACCAGGACTTCTAACTGTACACGGTGGGCTCTGACCAAATTTTTCGCATTTAAGTCCGACCGGTTCTGGATGAGTTTTTGTAAAGTCATAAACTCCTCTCTGTGTTGGGTTCCGTCTAAGATTGCTCGAAGCCCATTCTTTAGCTCTTCAATATAATCATCAGGAAGAACTTGCATTTTCTCAGAGATGATATCAATTTTCTCTTCTGCTATATTACGAAGAGTTATCTTGTCTCCAGTAAAAATCTTACGAACTACTGATTGTTCAAAACAATCATTCTCTGTCTTCACATTATTTGGCTTCTTTACCATAACTGCATTTGCATTGGGCGAGGTATCATGGGAATTAGCACTTTCTGTTGGGGAATCATGACCCTGTTGAGCAGCTAGTCTAGGATCCATGATCCAAAGGGTTGACTGCACAAAATCAGGCACAAAATCACTCCTCCTGGTAGAGATAAGATGAGACAAAGATCATTACCTATTAACAGTTGAGATGATACCAACTCAACTGACTCATTTGACATTCTTAATGATATACAGCAGAAAACCGAATTGCCGTGACAGGATAAGCTCTATATGCAGATAAAAACCAACATAAGCAAGCCAAAAACATGGGAAAGAGTTGGACTTGAAAGTAAACTCATGGGAAGTGTCTCATTCAACAATCACATGGAAGTAGAAACATATTGGGATCTCCAAAAATGGTAAGCAGAATAATTCAAAAAAGGATGATAAACCAAAAATATCCAAATCTGACCAGCGAGCTCATAAAGACAAATTCGAGAAACAGGAAAGTTGCCCTAGAAAAGGGTAATCAATTTTAGAAGGGTTTACTTTGGGGATCTACAAAAATCTAATGAAAGCAGAAAAATGAATAGAACCAATTTCACAAACTAAACTCGGACACAGTGAGGACTGAAAGCGATCAAATCACTATGATATCTTTCAAGCTCACTTGCTACGCAAATTTCATCATGAACGTGTAACAAATATAGAAGTAACAAGACCAACTGTTCAAATCATCCCAATCAAGCTGGAAAAAAAAAACAAGAGTGGAAAAAAGTAGCAGAGTTGAAACAAAGCATCCAGAATCCAGATCGATTCGAGCAGAATTTATTGCGGGTCAAGCTGTAACTATGTCAATCGCAACACCATGAAAACGGTAAAAATCTAAGCAAGGAAAAATACCTCAAGAATATGCTGGACTATAGTCGAGGAGGAAGCAGGCGAAGGTGAAGGACAAAGACTTCAGAAATGGCGAAAATGAGAAGGAAGAATCAGACGAAGGGGATCGGAGAACGCTTTTTTCCGGTGCGCAAAAAGTAAACGCGTGAATTTAAAAACTGGTAGGAGGGCTTCCTGGCGTTTTCTTATTCGCTGAATCGCTGACCGTTTGCCCCTCTCTATTTTCTTTTTCGTTTGCCAGAAATATAATTTCGGCTAAAAAAAGAAACAGCACTCTTTATATTTTTGAATTTGCACAAAACCACCCTTCAAAATAATAAATGAAGAATAATACCCGTTAAACATATAATGTGCACAATATCACCTGTTAAATTAATTTTTGGAAAAAAAAAACACCAGTTAAATATATAAGTACTCATTTGTGGATATGGCTTGCTGAAACAAATTTTCCGTAAGGACAAGTCGAGTTTTCAGGAAGGATGTAATGATACTATACAATCTATACCATTATACCAACTAAGGATAAGTTGTGGAAGACTTAGATTTTAAATAGGTTTTGTCATTAATTTTGCAAGTTAACTATTTTAGTGTTTTTCCTATTTTTTTCAAGTCCGCAATCGTCTACTTAAAATCTTTATTAGAGTGAAACCTAATAACCTACTTAAAATCTTGCACACTTGGGTTAAAGTGGTTAGTTTTCTCAACAGGCAAATTCACACACATTTTTAAAAGGGTCATATTATACAACATTCTTAAAATTAGTTTGCAACTTTTAACTTTTCTAAAATTATAAAAGGGTCATATTATGCAGCATTCTTAAAATTAGTTTACAACTTTTAACTTTTCTAAGATTACAAAATCAGTCCAAATTTACTTTTTTCTCCTTCTCTTCTCATTCTCTGTTGTACACAACTCTAATTCAAATCTAAATCTCTTCATACTTTTATTGTTTAAAGAATATCGAGTAACAATGAAAGAAATTCCGAATATGAGTTACGTAATCGAAATTACATGGTACGTTCACCATTATATAAGCGTTTTTTTTTTCGCAGTTGTTCATGCACGTGCGCGGATTGTGTGCAAAACAATTGTGCACGCAATTTGCAAGTGTGCATAATAGCAGTGCACACAGGAAGTTTGTGTGCAAAGAAGCGGTGCACGCAGAAAGATTGTGTGCATATAATAAATGCACATCAAATTGTTGCGTGCAAAATTTGTATGCACACAAAAAATTTGTGTGCTTCGTCCGAAGGCTGCATGATGAAACGTTTAAAATCCCGACGAAGGTCGAAATCAATGAGTGAGTGAGCGAGGAGAAGTTTGAAGGTTAAAAGAGGATTTTGAATGGAGATTCAAAGAGTTTTGAGTGAAGAGAGGGGAATTGTGAAACCCTAGGCTTCTTTAAAACGAGACTTTAATTTGGGCTTATTTTATAATAAATAAAAAATAGAGAGTTGTAAACTAAAAAGGTGGGGGTGTTGCATAGCTGGTATGTTTTGAAATCTTGCTTCGAGTTACCAGTTTGTGTGAAACACTACTGAAATTAAGGAAGCATGTATAAAAGTCGGGTTTTGTTCCGGTGAAGTTTATTAGAAACTCTATAAATAGAGTTCTAAAACCCTAGTTTAAATTAATGAATCCTAGGGGAAAAAATGAAAAAGAAAAAATCATTAAAAGATTTGGAGAGAAAATAAATTAAATCTAACCGTCGAATTATATTCAGATGGCTCAGATTTAATCAAATCCACCGATAAAGTTTTTTTAAAACTTCACTGTAACTAAACCCATAGAGGTCTGAACCTGAAAGCCCAACAAGACATTACTATTCCATAATGAACTCCCCTTCCCTTCGCTCTGTACTTAATGAGAAGATATTCACCTCTGGTGATGATATGAACGTCTTTATCTCCACCGACGTGGGAAGATGAGCATTTATGCTTCAGAGAAATTTGTCAGAACAAGAAGTTGATACAGTTTTATGATAAAAACGTCCATCTTCGATCAAGTACTCCGTACTTCTTAATTAGATTCTGAGTAATAGCTAGTAACTACTATGATAACACAATGCAAATAAAGTTATTAGGTTTAAATTACATCATATGGTAGGTAGTCGACAAAAATGGCACCATCTACTTGAAAAAGTTGAGAATATAAGATAGGCGATTGTATTGTAAAAACCACCGTGTGTTGTCTGTCTACTTGTGACCACCAGCTTCAACAGGCTCCACAACTTCAGCCTCCATGGTATCTGGGTTCTGTTGCTGACTCACTGGCTGTTGCACGCCACCCCATTTGTTCGAAAGAGCCAGCCCCATCATTTCGTATATCTTCCCACCAAGCTGCGACGGATTATCCGGCTGCACCAAAGTATAAAAATATAAGTACGGGAGAGTGCTAAAGTTTCCAAATTTAGATTTCGGTAATAGTTTCCAATTTAGATTCCTATCCTATGCCTCAATCTGTAGTGTCAGTGTATAATTTAACGTGTAGCTTCAATTAACTTTGTTGTTCAGAGGAAGGAGAACTCACAGTATAGCCACTGGACATTAAGGCCGTGTCATAAAGAAGATCCACTGCTCTCAGGGCTTCCTCATCGTCAGGGCTACTACTACTTGCAGCCTGCATTCACATCACACTCGACATCAAACCAAAGTTCTTTCTTTTAACCTTCCCTTTTTTTTTTCCCGAAATGACAGAACTTACATGCAGAGTCTTGATTATTGGGTGATCAGGGTTGACTTCAAACACCCTCCTGCCCTTCATGAACTCAAGACTAGATGGATCTCCCATCTGCTGTGCCTTCATCAACCTGCACAAGAATTGACTTTGAATACGCTGATAACAGATGTCACAAGCACTATTCTATTTGCATATAATACACAGATATCAGCAATACCTCTCCATGTTGGCAGACCAACCAAATTTCCCCGACACAAGAACACAAGGTGAGGCACTCAGACGATGTGAAATCTGAACACTTGCAACCTTGTCACCCAACCTTTTCTTTATCCAGTCGCAAGTTTGCCCAAACTCTTGCTTCATCTCCTTTTCCTTATCCTCATTTTTGTCACCTGTATATTCACACTAGTTTCAGACTTTTCCTCCTCAAGCATCAGATGACTGGATATATACTGGCAACTATAGTTCAAACATTTTTTTGTAACTAAGAGAAGTAGACCTAACACATTGGTGGTTCTTCAAATTTGTAAAGATTCTCATAGGATTACATCCATCCATATCTCACTTCCCATTGAAAGTTTACCAAAATCTTTTTCTAAGTTTATTAGGCTCATTAAGTAAGAAAATCAGGCATCACCCAATAAGGCAAACTAGGCAGTATGCTCTGTGCTTAGAAAACTGCAATTAAGGTGAGTCCAACCTATTATTTATATAAAGAAAAAAAAATTGAGATTTTCAGAAATGAAGTGGAATCAAATTGCAACAAGATGTTATATGATGATCAATACACAGAACCAGGGAGTGAATAATAGTCACTCAAAAAAGGGCTTCAAATAAGCATACCTAAGTCCAAGTCTTCCTTGCTTATATCCACGAAATTCTTTTCCTTGTATGATTTCAAATTCTGAACTGCAATCTCGTCAATAGGATCAACCAAGTAGAGTACCTACAAAGAAAATCAATGTATACACCAAAAAAATCCTTTAGAGAGCATAAAAGAAGAATAAGGATAGAAGGAGTAACTGAATACAGATCATACTTCGAGGTCTTTCTCCAATAGTCTCTCCAAGAAAGGTGTATTTTTTGCACTAGTCACACTGTCTGCTGCGATGTAATAGATATCCTTTTGTTCAGGCTTCATGTTCTCTACATATTCGTCCAGGCTGATGAACTCTTGCTCACTTTGCGAAGAGAAAAATCGAAGCAATGGAGCAAGACGTTTGTGGTTTTCACGGTCTTCAAGACAACCTAATTTGATGTGCTTGCCAAAGTTCTCCCAGAATCTTTCATAATCCTGAACAGAATTGGGAAGAAGAATTGCACCAATTATTAACAATGGACTCTTGAAAGTGTAACCATCATTTCATGAAGAAAAGCTGAATGACATAGAAGGCCCTAAGGTGGGAGAAGTTTAAAGTTCCCAGCTGACAAAGCATCAGTATGCAAACAAATATATACAAGCAACAAGGCACAAAATTTTAGGAAAAGAATAGGAATGGAAGAAAGGAGACAATGATACTACTTACCTCCCTATTCTCACTCATAGATATTCCAAGGATCATGTCAAAGGCTTTTCTTACCAATCTTTTTCTCATAATTCTCACCTGGGAGATACAACAAAACATAATGAATACAAGGTAAATGGGTTGCCTGAAATTGTAAACTCCTCGTCTAACATGATCTCTATGGGTGATGGTACTTACAATACGACTTTCTTGAAGAATCTCACGCGAGACATTGAGAGGAAGATCATTTGAATCCACCACACCTTTGATGAAGCTCAAATAACGAGGGAACTATGCATCAAAATAAACAATAATGAAATCATCAAATAAAAGACTTGAGCACAATTTTGAAATTAAACTTGTGAGACAAGTACAATTCTCACCAGCTCTCCATCGAAGTCATCTGATATGAAAACTCGCTTGACAAAAAGCCTTATATTCTTCGTCTTGAAATTCATAATATCATCTTTTCCCTGGGGAGCAACAGCTGGCACATACAGGATTGACCTGAATTCAACCTCTCCCTGCAATCACAACTAGCTATTCAAGAACCCTTACAACAGAAACATTAGCTCTATAAGCAACCATAATTAAAAAAAACTGGAAAGACATTGAATTTCACCTCTGTTGTGAAATGTGATGACGCAAGAGGCTCCAAGTATTCATTGAAGGTTTTCTTGTAAAACTCGTTGTATTCCTCAGTCGTCACTTCCTTAGGATTGCGGAGCTGCATCAACCTATGAAGTTAGTGTTGAATATCTAGTAAAAAAAACTTATAATGCAATTGAAGCAACCTACTCACCCATATTGGCTGGGTCTCATTTGTAAGTTCCCAGTCCCAGTACCTCTCAACAACTGTCTTGGTTTTCTTCTTCTTCTATTTACAAAAGAAGCAGTGTATTAGATTCACTTCCATCAAGTAAACAAAAAACATTTTACAACACATGGAAATTCCTCTAGCATAGAGAGTAATGCTACCTCAGTTTTGTCATCTTCCCCGTCCTTTTGAGCTTCAGCAGGATCTTCATCTACCTCAACCTGTAGGTAAAAAAACAAGATTATTACAGCCAATTACGCATAATTATGTATAAAATGAGATATTCTAGGATAAAGGAATTAAAAAGGCAACAATGAATCACACAATAATATTCTACCTTCTCCACCCTACTGTAAATGCCTAAACAAAACATACACCCAGGACTGGGGGTTTTGTAAATGCAGCAGCCACAAAATTAGTAGAGAAAAAAGATAGAAGGACAACTACCTCTTTAGTGTATCCCTTTTCTTGCCAGGTATATATTGGAAATGAAACAAATTGTGAGTAGTTCTTCACAAGCTTCTGAATCCTCTCTGGATGTGCATAATCTTTGTCATCACGCTAAAAAATTTTAATGTCAGCAAAACAACAGTTATCCAAAACATGCAGCAACAAAGACAAATGCACTCTTTCAAGATACCTTCAAGTACAGGGTAATACGGGTTCCTCTTGGCAAAAGCTTTTCTGGTTCGGTCTCTTCTCTGACTGTATATGTACTCGCATTAGCTTCCCCCTCCCACACATACTGTTTATCTGATTTTGGACTCTTTGTTGCCACAGATACCTTTAATGAGACAAGAATAGCACAGTGAGCAATCACAATAAGAGAAGCCCTTGATGAACTCAATAATATCACCTTTACTTATAAGAAGCTCTCTTGGGTGACCTAATAAATGAAGATACAAAAGTCATCCTTTAAACTGAAAGAGTAGGTATTCCTACCTTATCAGATACAAGGAATGCAGAATAAAATCCAACACCAAATTGACCAATCAAGTTGTTATCTGTTCCAGCATCCTTGCTATCCTAAAAAGTACAAAATGTAGTAAGTTTAGTAAACATAATTATTACTCCAACAAATATGCTAATTTTATTCAGTTATATCACGTAAGATGTGGACCTTCAATGCCTTCAAGAACTTCGCAGTTCCACTCTGGGCAATGGTTCCAAGACAATCAACTAGTTCTTCACGGGTCATACCAATACCTGAATCCCTGTACAAGCCCAACACTTGAGTCAGAATTCAAGAACATAGGGGAAGGGGGGGGGGGGGGGCGTAAAAATTGGGTGAGGTATGTCTTACGTGATTGTGATAATTCCGTTATCTTTGTCAGCCTGGATACGAATATCAAGATCAAATGCATCTCCCAACAGTTCAGGCTGTGTGACACTGAGAAATCTCAGCTTATCCAGGGCATCACTTGCATTGCTATGGATCCATAGATTAAAGAAACTCAATAAGAGATAGAGAGATTGAAAGCAAGATAGCAACAACCCAATAAATAAGCATTTCTAGGTGACCTTCACTGTTTTGAGTATCAAATCTTATTGAGTACAGTAACAGCTGAGGAATCAACAAAATAAGCCTATATTGTTAGCAATACATTATTTAATTATTATCCTTTGTTCTCAACAGTCGACTAGAGACCAGAGCAAGTGACATAAATTGCTAGCTAGAAAAATAATACTCTTCCATTTCATCAATCAGTAGTTTGCAGTAAAAAAACTACTGTACCTGATATCTTTGGAAATAATTCCTGGATTTCATGAAAATCTTAGGTATAATCCTTCAATAAGTTTTAATAACAGGTAGGTTCATCTTTGGGAAACAAATCGAAATAACAGGTAGGTTCATCTTTGGGATACAAATTGAAATAACAGGTAGGTTCATCTTGCCAAAAGAAATATACAGTCAAGGAGAAGAGTCAGGTCTTTTAAAAATACTAGCAACTGACCCTTTAAAACATATTATAGTTTGATAAGTAAAAGGGATGCAAGCACATACCTGATAAGCTCACGGAGAAACACTTCTTTGTTGCTATACAGACTATTGACAATCAGGTCCATCAGACGACTAACCTGTCAGAAGGTGGGAAAAAAGGAGTGAATTATTAGCTATCAACAAAAATGTGCATTTCAAGAAAGTTCAATCATTCTGAGACTAAGGCAATGTACCTCTGCTTGGTATTCATATTTCTCAACAGGTGCATTCGAAGAATCTGATGCTGCTGCAGTAGACTCGTACCTATAGCCACTATACAAGCTATTTGTCTGATTAAACTGGGAAACAGAACCAGCTGTTCGGACTCCATTGAAAGAGGTTATTGTTGAGTGCTGTCGAATCTTTGGATCATTGTCTTGGATCTATCAAAAGGGAATCATCACTTTTAATATCATATTGATAAACAAGCATCAACATATAATCATATGCAACTAGTGTTTGATGTCAGAAGTATGAAAGCATGGAAATGTCTAGCTAAAGATCACTGCTTTTAGGGTCATCCAGCAACCAATGACAGAAATTGAACTCTGTTCAGTTGCTCCCCACTATAAAAACACTTACACTACAAGAAGCGAACTTTATAACTATTTTTTCCCTCGCCTCTAACATTACTGCAACCTTAAAAAGTAGGTGACTATAAGTACCAAGCCAAATAAATTTTCTACCATTCATTTTCAGCTGCTGCTAAACAATCCGAATGAAAATATATATTATCAAACATAGGTCCATAACGACAAAACACTCGGAACTCCTAATTATTCTGATTACTGAACTATAGCTGGTAGGGGGAAAGAAACCTTGAAAAATCCATATTTCCATGCCAAGTCAAATGAATCGAGAACTTCACCATAAGATAGAGACGAGACGAGATGATAAAATCGCAATCAACGGAATTGAAATTGGATGGAGCAGAACTGAAATGCGAGCAACTGGATTAGGAAGAGCTTACCAGAGAGTTCAAGCAAGAAACAGGGGCCGCCACGTTCCGGCGACTGGCGCCGCTGTGGCAAAGGATGGCAGACACTGATCGCCTGGTGATCTTGTACATTTTCTCTCAGTTACGAGACAATTACGAGAGAGAGGTGGAGCGCCGGAATGGGGATGATAAAGGATTTGGGTTTTTTTATAGTAGGGTTTAGTGAGGGTTTTGCGGAAGGTTCTAGAGTTGAGAATCGTTCTATTGTGTATAAAAGGGAGTGTGGGATGGGAAGGCAGAGAGAAATGTTCTGGAACAGGCTTTTGGATAATTTGGTCATTTTAATTGGGTAAGATAATGAGCATAAAGATTTTTTTTCTTAAATAGGCACGGAGGGAAATTTAATTCCAGAGTTACGCTCGGGAGAAAACTTATTCCCGATATAGGCTGGATGTCACACAGGTCGGACCGAAGTCGCTGGGCTCTAAAAAAGTTTTCTCCCGTGCAGTAGACTCGTACCTATAGCCTGCAGTAGACTCGTAGTACCTATAACCTTCAGACCAGAGGCTCTAAAAAAACTTTTTTTGGGTCTGAAGGCTCCAAAAAATTGCGGTGACTGTTATGTTTTTTTATTTGGAGTTGTATTTTACCACAAGTAGCACAATGTACGCAACGGCTTATGTTAATTTTTTTAATTCAGTTTTTGAATTTAAAAAAAATAAGTTAAATGTTTTTCCCAAAAAGTCATTTGTTAAACGTTTATGCCTAAAACAATCATTTGTTGAAAAATTAAAATTGATATAAAAATTTATAAATTAAAATAAATATTCAAAATAAAAATAAACTCTGTACTGGTACTGGTGAATAGACCTGTCAGTCGGGTCGGGTCGGCGGATTCGATCATTTCGGGCTCGGTTTCGTTATGGGTCATAGGTCAATCGGGTCGGGTTGTAGTGGGTTTAGGGTCGGGTCAGGTTGACCAGCGAGTCTAAATTTTTTTTATGATTATTAAAATCAATATTTAATTAAACAATAATTATAATATATTATTTTCATTTATTTTAATAATAAATATATCATAATTTTCATAATAAATTTTAAAAATTCTATAAATATACTAAATGGGTCAACCCAATGAGTTTCGATTCTATCGGGTTCGGTTGATTTCAGGTTTTGGGTTCAAATTTTTGGGTCTTAACCCTAAAATTATTGGGCGATTCAAGTTGAAATAGCGGATTAGGTTAGTTTTTGACAGCTCTACTTGGAGTGATTTTCATTTGGATCGAGAATATATTCGATTCCCTCTATCAAATAGGAGGGAATATATTCGCTATTGTTCATCTTAAAATTTTGACTTATTAAAATTATCAGTGTATTGTTACATTAAGATTAAAAAAAAATATTTATAACCCCCATATTTTTAGAGGGAAAGTCGCTGGCCATTATAGAGGTTTTCTTATGTTTTTTCAAAACCTCTTTTCCATCTACCGATTTACGTTCTTCTTCCTACACTTGTATATAAATCTCTGTTACACCCAGCGACTTTAGTCCAAACCTCAAATGCCAGCCTATATCGGGAAAATATTTTAACCCTAGCGTAATTTCGAAATTAATCTTTCTTTCGTGCCTATTTTAGAAAAAAAAATCATAACATAGAGACGACTTAACAAAATACACTCGACTAATGTAAAACTAGTTGAAGTCCCGTGATATTCACGGAATAATTTTACTAAAAATTATATAATTATACGATATTAATTTAAAATACTAAATATATTTATATAATATCATAATAAATTATGCAATAGACAAATTATTTTTTAGATTGTACTCCCTATTTTAATTGAATATATTAATAAATATTTTTTTCATTAGTTGTGGAGATTGATCTTGTCCAAATTTAGATTGAAATTATTAAAGTATCGATTTTGCTTTTTATTGAATCTTTTTAAAAAGTATTTTCTTATTTTTTTAGACACTAATATAGTAATATGTATAAAATACTTAATTTTTTTATAAATGTAATAATGATTAGGATAGGTTATCTACAAAGCATAATATAATTTATTAAAATATTTTTTTAAAGTTAATTTATTAAAATTATATATTATGGTTCTTATCTTTTACACTATAATAATAAGAAAGTTTGTAAATATGAAAAATACAATATAAAGATTAGTATAAAAAAGAACATTGTCCTTAATTTAAGAGATAAAATATAGAGAAAATTATCTATGTATTATTTTGCAAAATTCAATCCATCTATAAAGTTGTTTTCCATACTAAATTTACATAACGAAGAAATAAAATATAAAGGAAATTAAAGTATATGAAAATTTACAAAATTCAATCAATCTATGATCCATATTAAATTACAAAAAAAACATAGAGATAAAAAAGTTTAAATGTAAGGTGGGGCTAGTATGCTAGATAAAAAAATATTCTATATTTACATAAATAAAATAAAAAAATAAATTAAGAAAAATGCAATGTAAATTTTTATCAATATTCAATTTAAGCAAGTATTCATCAAGATTTGTAAATCAAGAACAATGTTCTTATGGAATATAGACAATAATGGTCTTCCCACTAAAGAGAGATTACGTCAAAAGAATGTGGTAACTCCCGGAGGATGTATACTTTGCGACTGTACTACTGAAGATACTACTCACATACTTACCCAGTGCCCGTACATGACATATATTGCTAATAAAGTAAACCCCAATATTGCTCAGGTGATTAGAGGAATCGATCCATATAACAAAACTCCTAGAGTCCTCATCAATGAGCTTAAACAAATTCTAGGGAGAAAAGAGCTCACAGAGCTAGCAGTAATTTGGTGGTGTGTATGGCACCAATGAAACAAATTAACGTTCCAACAAGATGAATGCGACGAAATCCCTGATTTAACAAGATATATCCGAACCCAATTAAAAAATTAGGAAAAAGCTAAATTGTGGTTGGAAGATGGGGAAAATATAAGAGTAAACAAAACTAGGAAAACAAATAAACGAAATATAGCAAATAGGATATTGAAAAAGCCGACACAAGGTTATGTGAAAATCAAATGTGATGCATCCAAATATAAGCACAACAAACCATGCTTTTACTAGTTCGGATCATTGCAAAATAACTGTAGAACTAAGTAATGAGGAAATGGTGAAAGCACAACCTTTCAAGCTAGAAAAGATGTGGATGTATAGAAAAGATTTCTGAAATGTGGTAAAACAAGCTTGGCGTGTCCAATTCCAGGGATCTAACATGTTCTAATTAGTTAAGAAAACACAACTGCTTAAATTACATGCGAAAAAAATGGAATAAACATACACTAGGAAACATTTTTGAACAACTAAAAGTGCTTGAGGAACAACTACTTGAAATCCAACAGAATATTGTAAGTTCATCACAACCGAACATGATTCAGAAACAATCCAGGCTACTGAAAAAAAAGGAGTGTATTCTGAATTTCCATAAAACATATGGAAGCAAAGGGCTAAGACAAAACACATCAAGTTGGGTGATGCGAACTCGGATTATTTTCATAAAGTTGCAAGCGGGAGACGAAATCGAAAGATATTGAAACAAATTAAAACTATGGATGGCACGCAGATTGTTGGGATTGAGAATATTCATAATGAAATTCGGCAAGATTTCAAGAGACGATACACGAAAGAACCAACTAGTTTGAGGAATGCAAGGGAATTTATGAACTTAATCACTACCGAAATAACGGAGCAAGATAACATGATGCTAATAAAAACGGTTACAAACGAAGAAATCAAGAGCGATGTAATGAACCTGGGGTCGGACAAATCTCCTGGACCAGATGGGATCACAACAGAATTTTATAAAAGGTATTGGGATATAGTTGGACCTTCAGTTATTAAAGCAATGAAAAGTTTCTTCCACTCAGGGAAAATGCTAAAGCAAATAAACCATACATTTATCACCCTCATACCGAAAATCGAAAACCCAGAGTCAACAAATCATTACCGGCCAATTAGCCTTTGCTCTACTATTTACAAAATTATATCTAAGATCATAACGGAACGTCTAAAGAAAGTAGTGGGCAAGATTACTCATCCACTCCAAGGAGCGTTTATCGCAAACAGGGCTATCCAAGATAATGTACTTATAGCTCATGAAATTCTCCACTCCTTTAGAAACACGAAAGCTAAAGAAGGATGGGTTGCAATTAAACTTGACATGAAAAAAGCATACGACAGAGTGGACTGGGACTACCTTCTAGAGGTCCTTAATAAGTTTGATTTCGATAAAAAATTTGTGGGATGGATTAGAGAATGCATAAGTACGGTCTCTCTTTCTGTACTAGTGAACAATGGGCCTACGGACCCGTTTACCCCGGAAAGAGGTCTTAGACAAGGTGATCCCCTATCACCATTCTTATTCGTGTTGGCGGCTGAAAGTCTGGCAAGAAAATTACAGTTAACAAGTGAAATGGATAAGAAGTCGATTGGTTTCCCTATTACTAGAGGAGGTACTAGGATTCCCTTTCTTGCGTTTGCAAACGACATCATAATTTTTGCTAAAGCAACACAGGGATCGTGCACCACAGTTAAGAAAATAATAGATGACTATTGTAAAATCTCTGGTCAAAAAGTTAATTATGCCAAATCTGCTTTCCAAACATCCAAGAGTATGACTACTCAACAAAAAAGCATAGTTCACCAAACTTTAGGAATTCCAACAATGACTAATATTGAAAAATATCTTGGATGCCCCATAATCTGTGGAAAAGTTAACAAAGATACGTTTAAAGAATCTGTTGGCAAAGCACAACAACAATTGACAAAAGGGAAAGCCAACTCTTTGTCCCAAGAAGGAAGAGCAACCTTAATCCGAGCTAACCTAGCGACAAAACCAAACTACATAATGCAAAGTTTCATGCTCCCTACTTCCATTCATAATGAAATGGATAGGATTAATCGAGGTTTCTTCTGGAACAAAGATAGACAACATAAACCATTGATAGGGTGGGACAAAATATGTAAGCCAAAGGATAAAGGTGGACTCGGAATAAGAAAGACGGAGCACATGAACAAGGCGTTGCAAATGAAGCTATTATGGAAAATTTTAGCAGAACCGACTAAACATTTGGGTTAAAGTTGTTAAGGAAAAATACCTCAAGGATGATGACCTTTTTACATATAAGCCAAAGCAAAACACCTCATGGCAATGGAAAAAACTCATACAACTTAGGAACGACTTTTGTAAAGGTCTAATATGGCAAATAGGGGATGGAAAAACGGTGAACTTCTGGTTTGATAATTGGACGAGCAAAGGCCCATTATATCCCCATGCAAAAAACCCACCTACGATGACTGAAACATCAAAAGTTGCATATTGGATATCAAACGATAAGAGATGGAAGGAAGAGGAATTGAAACATGTCCTACCAGAAGAGATTGTCGAACATATTCTAGCAACCCCGATCCCGGATAACTATATACAAGATCGGCTCTACTGGACACCAAGTAAAAACGGGTGGTTCTCGACGGCCTCGGCGGTTGAACTAATAACTTATAGAGGGGATCAAATTCCAAGCCTGAACAATTGGATATAGAAAATTGACATATACCCAAAAGTTAAGAATTTCTTATGGAAGATAGACAATAATGGTCTTTCCACTAAGGAGAGATTACGCGAAAAGAATGTTGTAGTCCCTGGAGGATGTATATTATGTGATTGCACAAGAGAAGATACTACTCATATTCTTACACAGTGCCCTTACATGATATACATCGCAAACAAAGTTAACTCTAACATTGCACAAGTAATTAGAGGGATCGATGTAAATAATAAAACACCCAGAATCCTCATCAATGAGATTAGACAAACTTTAGGGAGAAAAGAGTTTACAGAACTTGCAGTCATATGGTGGAGTATATGGCACCAACGAAACAAGCTAACATTTCAACAAAATCAATGTGCCCGGACTTAAATAGGTATATCCGAACCCAAATTACCAATTGGGAAAAGGCTAGATCATGGTCGGAAGATGAGGAAAATATAAAAGAGGCCAAAATAAGAAGAACGAACAAACGACAGACAACTACTATGAAATGGAAGAGACCGGCAGAGGGATATGTAAAAATCAATGTTGATGCATCTATATTAACTAATAGTCAAGCAACGGGTGGATTAATAATCAGGAATCACCATGGTCGGGTAATTGACTTAAAGAAGTATAGCTTTGGTAGAACCTCGACAATTAAAGCAGAAGCTCTGGCATTTCGAGAGGCAATCCGAGAAATAAAGAATAGGAACCTAGAAAAGGTTGAAATTGAAGGCGACAACCTGCAAGTCATACAGGCGATTAAAGGGTCGTCTAAGTGCCCGTGGGAGGTTGAGATTATAATCTCCGACATCCTTGTCTCCATTTATGGAGCCCAGGATATTTCTATTAACCACAATCCTAGGGAGTGTAACGCTGTGGCCGATAAAATTGCTAAATTGGGCCATAGTCTCCCCACTTAGTTCATTAAGACTCACCTAGAACTTTTAGTTCTCATCTAAAAGGATGTTCTAGGACGCCCTTCGTAGGAGTGCCTCCTAATTCTTACCTAATAAAAAAAATAACCAAGCAACGGGAGGATTAGTAATCAGAAACCATCTTGGCCAAGTAATTGATATAAGAACGTATAGCTTTGGTAAAATATCGGCAATGAAAGCCGAAGCGTTGGTACTTCGAGAAGCAATCCGGGAAATAAAGAACAGGAACCTAGGAAAGGTTGAAATTGAAGGGGACAACCTGTAAGTCATAAATGCGATCAAAGGTTTGTCTAAGTGTCCATGGGAGATTGAAACTACAATCTCCGACATCCTTGTCTCCATTTATGGATCCCGCATTATTTCTATTAACCACATTCCTAGGGAGTGTAATGTTGTGGCCGATAAAATTGCTAATTTGGGCCATAGTCTTCCCACTGAGTTTATTAAGACTCATCCAGAACTTCTGGTTCTCATCCGTAAGGATGCTCTAGGACGCCCCCGTAGGGTGTGCCTCCTAATTTTTACCTAATCAAAAAACAAAAAAAAAATATTGATATTTCCATATGTAGAAATTTAAAGGTATACTAGCTTAGGTAATTCAAGCATGTCATGGTTTTAAAAGATATATGTTATAATTAATGACATATATAATATTAAGCAAAATGGAAAAGATGAAGCATAGGTAGGAGAAGAAGAAAGATACTTAAAAGAAAAGCATTAATAGAAAAGGACTGTGAGCTGCACAATGCTAATTGAAGTAATTATCATCATCATACCTAGTGAAGCATATCTAGGTGGTTTTACGTACTCGCCTGCATTGATTTTGTACTTACTACTCCACTAGCTAGTGTACAACAACAAGTGTATCTGTTGCTTTCGCATTTACATACGAAGCCCACTGTAATTAAGTCGATCTGCAACTCTATCATCGAGTGAAAAAGTATTTGGGCTCCATCTTGAATTAGGCAATCCGGTGAAATCAAAGTATCAGACATCAACTTCACAAAATAAAAATAATAAAATAAAGAAAATAAGAATAACAAGTCAACAAGCTATTAAGCTAGTAGTGAAATCAGACATCAATATAAAACAAATGCATATATCCTCATTTTCGATCACCTCATTTTTCTCTTCCTCAAAGCCTCAAATTTCTTCTTCTCATACACCTCAGTACTCCTTTCCTCCTTTCCTTTCTCCAATGACGGCGAATGCGGATGTCATCCATGATATCTTGGAGGAGTTCCACCACCTTCGCCAACTGCTGAGAGAGAATATCTACACTGCTTACCGTGCGATACTCGAGGACAGAGGAGATGAGATTAGAGAGATCATGGATCGCGCCCGTACCTCCAGTCACAATCCCGGCGTTGAGATTGGAGATGAGTACAAATAAGTACCCTAAACCTTAACTCTTAACCCAAACAACTAATTATATAACCTGTATTTAGATAATATGTACTTTGTAAATGTACTTTTTTCTTCTTTTTTTTACATTGTTTATATATAACCCGTATTTGGATAATATGTTAGTACTTTGTAAATGTACTTTTTTTTTTCTTTTTTTTTTACAATGTTCAAACTTTTAGATTATGCACAATACTAGCTAATTTCCTTTATAATGGAAAATGTATTTCAATTTTGCTACCCAGCCAAATGGGTTGTTTGTTTGGATAGAAATGTAGAGGGATTTTGCATAAATAAATGTAAAGGGATTTTTCAAATATCCAATTGTTATAAAAAAATTCTACGTATGCAATCTTTTTTTGAGAGTTTAGAGAATAAAAAATTAAACCACCTCAATAATAATACTTAAATAAATATTTTGTACAAAAAAAATCATAAAATCAATTTACCAGAGTGTTTAGGAGCTTAACAATAAAGTCAAAACATCGCGTCTGATCTTACTTTTGTTTTTCTTTTGCATTGAGATATTTAGCAAAAAAAACATCTTATTTGCAATTGGTGTAGTTCTGAATTACTTCATAATGCTTTTTAACACAAAAAAAATAGTATATCCGGAGGCTAATTCAAAGACAAAAAAATATTGGAAATTCCTTTAAAAGACATAATACAAAGATTAGAGACAACAACACCTCTAATATCGTATTGTAATTTTTAGACTTATGATCAAAGTTGACAAAATTGATAGCATCATGCAATATAACACCTAGTCCATTTATGAGTTTGAGGGTTTTTTATTAAAAGATAATGTTTTGATTATTTATCTAATATAATATTTTGACATATCATTATTTATTTATTTGTATAATACTCTCATCTATGATACAATTTTCTATATGCTTGATGGACTAAAAACTCTACAAAGAAAAATTTTATTCTATGCTTTAAAATATAATTTTATTGATTGTATCAATTGTTGAGTTTTAGGGTATATAAAGCAAACATAAAAGCATATTCGCATTGTTGAAGTGAAAGTCGATCTTTGTATATACAAGTCACTTTGAGTAGATATCAAAAGGTAATCTCATGAGTAGACCCATTCAAGGGTAGTCTCGTAGGGTGTAGGCCCTAAGGCAATCACATCTTATTATGTCATTAAGTTAACCCGGATATAGGCTACAAGTCACGGGATGAGATCCCGCTTTGCTTCAACGTATATTGTCCCTATTCCATTCCAAGGGATTATGCAACATCGTTGTGGGATAAAACGTACCAAACGAAAACAATAGACTTGTTGGCAAGACAAGCCTATTAGAACAAACGTACCTTGTTCGAGTCCCATCATTCCGCTTCATCCTTTACTTGAACAAAGTCTTCTTCATCTCATGACGTGCGTGGTTCCTCCTTCACTTGAATGAACTCCTCTTGCACTGCCACTTGAAGTTTTTTCTACACTTGCACTTGAGAAGATCGATCCATGATATCAACACTTGTGTTTGATTCTTACGTGAAAACTCACTCAAACGCTGCCTAGTCTTTCTCCGACTACAAGTGTTTTTCTCACCGATTTTGTGTGGACTTAAGGACTGATTTTTTGTATATCTTCTCATGTCCGAAATGGACAACCAACACCCTTTAAATAGGCGTGGAAATCTTTCCAAAAATGCCCATAATGGTGGTTACCAATCGGTTATACAAATGGGAGGTCGAGAGTGTTTTTAGGAGAGTTGTTGCAACTTCCCTTTTCTCTTTCCTTGTCATCTTTTTGGGCGTCTACATGCATCCCCACATGGACTCCAAAATTGCTTTAAAATCAGCCTATAATTAGCCCAAAGGAAAGCCCAAAAATCCAATCCAAAATGCCCAAGACTTCGGCCCAAATGGCAAGCCATGAGGCCCATGTCATGCGCACATGCTTGCGGCCCAACAGCCCATAGGCGCGCCCCATGGGCCGGCCCACCAAGGCCCACACCTAGCTAGCATAGCTAGGTCACTTACCTAGTGTAGCTGGCCATTAGCTAGTTGAGCTGGCTTGAGTTGCGTTTGAGCTTGTTGAGTTGACTTTCAAGCTTGTGGAGCTAACTTGAGCTAGTGTGAGCTAATTTGAGCTTCCATGAGCTAAACCCTAGCTACATGAGCTTCTTACAAAGCTTATACAATGAGTCTAGAGCTTGGTCAAGCTCCTAGAGCTAACTCTAAGCTAGTATGAAGCTTCAATACTTCTTTCTAGCATACATAGCAAGCTAAACTCAAGCTTTGGTTCTTGCTTAGAGCATTTACCAAGCTTAGAGAAGCTTCCTAATTTACATTAGAACATGCACTAAGCTATAAGACTCAAATACAAAGCTCAAAATCTTATCTTAGCTCAATTGAAGTCACTCGACGCCTCGTGCCTTAGCTCTAGGCGCGTCGCAAGCTCCTCGCATTCTACCTTAGTGTGTCGCTAGCACCGCGCAGCCCTTGCCATGCCATCGTAGCACCAAAGGCGCGCTCTAACCGCCATCACATGAACCTCAAAACCGTGCACAAGGCGCGCCCCATTCATCCGAGTCTCGAACCTCAAGATCGAGCCCTAGGCGCGCCCCACACATGCACCGAACCGATGCACTGTGCCATGAACGAGTGGCGATGCCTTCTCGGCGCGCCCTCACCTAGTGTCGTGGCACACGAGGTTCCCTTTCATGGCGTTGGTGTGGCTATTTCTTTGGATTTCTAAACATGATAAATTCCCTTTTATCATATCATGGCAAGTCATATATGCCAATTCCTCAATTAACATTATCAATATGACTTGTTAACCTCAACATGCTCTTATAGGGATTTGATGAATTTACACAAATCACCAACATCAATGTCTCTCACTTTGAAGGTCATGTGGTTGCAGAAACGACTTACTAACATGGTATCAGAGCAATTTGGTTTGGAATCTAGACTCTTAGTTGATTGGGCTTGTCAGCCTTAAGATATAAGTGGGTTGCCGAGCTTAAGGCATGACGTCAAGTTACAATTGACATATTGCGGAGCAAGACAGTTGCACTTGAGGGGGTTATGAATGATACTTAGGTTACCCTATTTTTAAAGTACGCTTGTAATATACTCCCTCCGTCCCTTATTTAAGTTCCCATTTCACCCAATTGCACAAGAATTAAGAAAACTCATTTTAAACTCATTGATTGGACATAAAGCAAATGAAAATAGTAACTAGCCTGGGAAATAATGAATTATGAAATTCCAAAGCACAGTAACAATAAAATGGACCAATAAGAATACAGCATTTAGGGTCACACGGATCACTACCAATTCCACACCCAAATCCACACTATTTAAGTCTCTACACAGATTTAAAACATCCATTTACACAGAGCATTCTAACACTAAGCACTTAAAGCTCTTCAATTAAAATCCAAATCCAGTTCAGTAAAAAAAAACCCATCATTGCCTACTGATGGCTTCAGTAATTAATGAGAATACTCCATTTCCACTTGAACCACTTCCCTTTCCATTTGACCTTAATGAGGCTGTCGGGGTCTTTGAAGACACTCAAATTCTCTTGGATCTAAACCAGCCACCACATGATGAACAAGAGTACCAACAAGTAGACACTCAAACACCAATGACTCAAGAAGAAGCAACTCAAGGGGAAACAAAGCCTTTGGAGGCAGCGGGACATCATGAGCCATCACGTAGGCTCAACAGTGACCAGAGTCTTCATATTCTGGTATGGTTGTTAAGCAGAGAAAAAGATGGATGCATAGAACGTGGGGCAATACAGCAAGTTGCACAACAGTTCAACATATCAAGGAGGAGCATTAGCAAATTATGGAACTTAGCCAAACAATAGAGAATGCAAGGGCAAAGATATGATGTGAGTACAAAGTTCCAGAATCGTGGTAGAAAAAGAATCCAAGTGCAAGATGAATCAATCAGCTCAATTAACATGGGAGAGAGATCATGCATCAGAGACTTGGCCTCAAAATTGGGCATTTCAAAGAGTACAGTGCATAGGATGGTCAAGAGGGGACATATAAAGCCACACACAAATGCACTTCACCCCGGTTTAAAGGATGCAAATAAGATAACCAGACTAGAGTGGGTATTAATGCTACTTCAAGGGGACACAACAACATCAAAGAGAGAGTATTACACTATGTTTGATTTTGTGCATTTAGATGAGAAATGGTTTAATCTTAGCAAGAAATCTCAAAGAGTATATCTTGTAGCAAAAGAGAAGGGTAAATACAGAGCTGCAAGTTCAAGTAAATTTATCCCAAAGGTGATGTTCACAACTGTGGTGGTCAGGCCCAAATTCAATTCAGAAGGCCATTGCACATTTGATGGAAAGATTGGAATCTTCCCATTCACATACCAAGAGGCAGCAAAGAGATCATCAAAAAACAGAGAGAAGGGGACACTTATTACTAAGGTGGTGGAATTTGTCAATAAGAATGCCACAAGAAACATGTTGATCAACCAAATCATACCAGCAATCAAAGTTAAATGGCCACAAGATGCAAATCAGAAGATCATATTCATTCAACAAGACAATGCCAAAGCTCACATTACACAAGATGATCCAGAATGGCAACAGGTTTGCATCCAAGATGGCTTTACTTTTATCCTTATTCAACAGCCCCCTAATAGCCCAAATTTGAATATTTTAGACTTAGGTTTTTTTAGAAGCATTCAGTCATTAATGCATAAAAAATGCCTAAAGATGTTGATGCAATGATTGAGGCTGTTAATGAGGCATTTTATGAGCTAGATCCTAAAACTCTAACCAATGTGTGGATGACACTACAATTTGTAATGAATGAGATTCTCAAAGCAAGAGGAGGAAATGATTATGATTTGCCACATGTGAAGAAAAAGAAGTTAGAAGCTCAAGGAAACCTGCACACTCAAGTCAAGGCACCTATGGGGGCTGTTTTGGAAGCATGGGATATTGTACATAATGGTGCACAACTAAATCAACCACAACCAGTTCAAGAAAATCATCAAGCACAACCAGTGCAAGGCAATCATCAAGCACAACCAGAGCAAGGCCATCATCAAGCACAACCAGATCAAGACAATCATCAAGCACAACCAGATCAAGGCAATCATCAAGCACATCCAAATCAAGTCAATCAGCAAGCAACAACAACATAGCATCCTAGAATAGTACATATATGTACTTTTCTAGGATGATATGATGTATTAATGCAAATGGGACATTCATGTAGTGATTTTGGGCAAAAATATTTTGATGTCATTTGAAAGTGGGACATTAATGTAGTAAAATTTTTGTAATTTTGTGCTTATAGTCTCAAATGTCCCCATCAATCATTGACCTAATCACCCTTTTGCCACAAACCAAAATGAGCCATCCTAAGTCTCAAAGAGACTGATTGCTCATTTGGTAATGGAGGCATCATTAGTATGAATTGCCTCATCTTAAAGACTTCATCATTGACTAAGCATGCAATTTTTTTTACCATCACCAATCATCATGCAAATAACATGGACAATTTCAAAATTAATCAACATCATCATCATCCAAAGACATCATGAAGGGGACATATAGATAATTTTCAATTACCAGAGATATCATAAGCTAGAGACATCATGAAGGGGACATATAAACAATTTTCAATTACCAGAGACATCATCATCATCATCATCATCATCATCATCATCATCATCATCCAGAGACATTATTCAACAATTTCAGAATTAATCAAGACATTAATCAACAATTTCAGAAGTGAAGAGTCATCATCAAGGGGACATAGAAGCAATAAACTTATCTATAACCAGAGACATCATCATGTAGCACACACACATGCAAAGTCAGGGAATATCTAAAATAAACTTAAGAGAGGAGGGAGCACTTAGCTATTCTTCTTCGGAATCTGGAATGGCAATTTCATCCAAAGCCTTATCAGGATCAACTATTCCATTCACAGATTGAGAAGAAGGCTCAGTGACCTGTCCCGAATCACCTTCATCAACCACATCCGGATCATGTTCTAGTGTCCCCTCCATAGTGTCTTCAGATCGACGGGGACTAAAAAAGTGCACTCCTTTGCATTTAGGTCCCCACTCGCACTCGGGAGATAGTGAGCATGAATAGCTCTCAAATTCAGAGCATGAATAGCTCTCAGATTCAAAGCCAAACAAAGAGTCCATGGTGAAGAATCACAAAGGCACCAACATGCAAGCAATTCGACATACAAAAGCAAGAAAGATCACAAACTCACCCAAATAGGAGAAAATCCAAATTTAGTTCAATTTAAATGAACTCCCCGAAATTAGAGGAAAAAATGAACTCTCCTTCAAATCTGGATTTATCAACCCTCATGAAAAATCAAAAAACAAAACTGTTGAAACCCGATATAATGTGCGCTATAAACGGGAATTAAATAAATACTAACTCTCGGGATTCGTACAACCGAACGGTTTTCGTACGTGGATTATTCCTCCTCCCCACCCCTCAGCCGATTGTTTTTGTGCTCTTTACCAATAAAGCCTTTAGACTTTATACCGTTTATAGCGCGATCTCACTCGGAGATCAAACACGTCGAGCTTTGGCAAACGAGATAGTTCTCGAGCTACAGAGGATTTTCGACCCTTTTCCTTGTCTTGCCCTCCCCATACTTATATTACTTGAGCTTCTTGCTTATATTTTATATGTCCGATGTGGGACGATTTTTGAAGCTTTCAAGCATGGTGGTGAACCATAAGTCTTTTGACTTTGCATGCAAATAGGCATTTACGTGGTGATTGAAATACATGCATGGAGTTAGTTTTGATGGGTTTAGTTGCCAACGTGGAGGTGGTGTTTTATGTTTTTGGGCAAATCATTACCGACTTTAGAATTTTGGGCCAAGCCCATATCTTATTTCCATGTTGGGCCGAACAAGTTCGGTGGCCCATTTTTGTTCTTCACTTATTGAACACGAGATATATTTACCATTGCTCCCATATATTTGTACACATGTGCATGCATATTTCATCTACTTATAATTTTGGCCTTGAGTATTTTAGCGGTTATTTTGCGCACCATCACAACCCCTTGGCTTGGTGTCCTCGTTCCACGAGGGCAACGAGACAACAAACAGGTGTGCAACCTATCGATTTTATGCGATGTGATCTAAACTCGAGATCAAGTAGGGTGGGCGTACTTTTGCTAAGGTAGTTAGGACCTCGTCCCTTGAAAATTAGCGAACCTCGTTCGCTTAGCGAGTTAGGACCTCGTCCTTTGAGAGTTAGCGAACCTTTTTCGCTTGGAGAGTTAGGACCTCATCCTTTGAGAGTTAGCGAACCTTTTTCGCTTGGAGAGTTAGGACCTCGTCCATAAGCTCGTCCATAAGAGAGTTTGGACCTCGTCCATAAGAGAGTTTGGACCTCGTCCATAAGAGAGTTTGGACCTCGTCCATAGAGAGTTTGGACCTCATCCATAAGAGAGTTTGGACCTCGTCCATAAGAGAGTTTGGACCTCGTCCATAGAGAGTTTGGACCTCGTCCATAGAGAGTTTGGACCTCGTCCATAGAGAGTTTCCAACCCCAAGCGGGAAGCGAGGGGTGGATTCGCGCACTTTTCGAGAATCTCCAACCCCAAGCGGGAAGCGAGGGGTGGACTTGCGCACTTTTCGAGAATCTCCAACCCCAAGCGGAAAGCGAGGGGTGAACTTGCGCGCTTTTCGAGAATCTCCAACCCCAAGCGGGAAGCGAGGGGTGGACTTGCGCACTTTTCGAGAATCTCCAACCCCGCGCACTTTTCGAGAATCTCCAACCCCAAGCGAGAAGCGAGGGGTGGACTTACGCACTTTTCGAGAATCTCCAACCCCAAGTGGGAAGCGAGGGGTGGACTTGCGCACTTAGAACTGAGAGTTTCCAACCCCAAGCGGGAAGCGAGGGGTGGATTAATTATAACAGAGATTAGGAACTTGGTTCCAACGCGCAAGTATAGATCGAGTATAATTAATTAGCGAGTCAAATTTACAAAGCTTACCTCATTCCACGACCATGCAACACGTGTTATTCGGAACGAAGGCCATCCTCATGACACATGCATGTGTCACACTTGGGCCAATACCTCGGAAATTATAGCCCACCACTCCACTGTCACATTTTATTTTGATGATTTGTTTTAGTCAAATGGGCCAATTCATTAGATGGACCCAAATAAAGGGCAATCGAGATGAAAGGCCTAACCCAACTCATCTGAGGCGTACGCCCATCTTGCTAGCTTTTGGCAAGCGTTGCCCCATTATTTTTTGGCCATGCAACGCTATGGGCACATCATCCCCCTTTACGAAGTGTCGGCCACGTTCGAGATTTTGTGCATGCCGTGCGGTGTCGCCTTGCTCGCTAGCTCAAACAACAAGCTTGAGATCCCGCGCGCCAATCACCTCGCCATCACCTCGCTGTTGTTTGGCCCAAAACACCTCACCTTCAAAAGACCCCGCCTGCCTGCTTCACCTTTTAAACCTCGACCCCGTTTAATTTGATTTTGAGGTTGACAAGTTTTGCTAGCCCACGACCTCGCTTGTTGGCCTTGGATCGCGCCGCATCGGAATCACGTCGCACCCACCATAAATAAAGGAGAATCGCGCCAACTTGCCTCGGAGTAGGCCGCGAAGATCCGCCCCGGCCTAGACCTCGCTTGCCTAGCCAACCTTGACCTCGCGTGCCCCAAAGGAAGCACCCAACGAGATCGCCACGTCGGCCCGGAGAGGATCACCGCGTGATCCCGGAGAAGATCACCGAGATGCTCGACCCAGGTGGGCGCCAACCCCGGCCTTGATGAGAATGAACGCTGTCTTTGGCCTCGTCAAAGGAGATCGTCAACCTTGGCCTCAAGGAGGATCTCGCAAGATTGCTAGCTTGCCATCCTTGACCGCGATGTGGCGTGGCGAGGACGCCGAGTTGTTTGGCCTAGCGAGAAGATGACAGCCATGACCTCGCTTACACACCTTGCTTTTGTCGGGTGACCTCGCTTACACACCTCGCTTTTGAAGGGGAGGAGGCCTCCACACTTGGCTTGTTTCCCGTCCCGAGAGTAGGTCGGATAGGGAGAGCAGGTCCCCACAAACGGCGCCAGTGTTGAAACCCGATATAATGCGTGCTATAAACGAGAATTAAATAAATACTAACTCTCGGGATTCGTACAACCGAACGGTTTTCGTACGTGAATTATTCCTCCTCCACACCCCTCATCCGATTGTTTTTGTGCTCTTTACGAATAAAGCCTTTAGACTTTATACCGTTTATAGCGCGATCTCACTCGGAGATCAAACACGTCGAGCTTTGGCAAACGAGATAGTTCTCGAGCCAGAGAGGATTTTCGACCCTTTTCCTTGTCTTGCCCTCCGCATACTTATATTACTCGAGCTTCTTGCTTACATTTTATATGTCCGATGTGAGACGGTTTTTGAAGCTTTCAAGCATGGTGGTGAACCATAAGTCTTTTGACTTTGCATGCAAATAGGCATTTACGTGGTGATTGAAATATATGCATGGAGTTAGTTTTGATGGGTTTGGTTGCCAACGTGGAGGTGGTGTTTTATGTTTTTGGGCAAATCATTACCGACTTTAGAATTTTGGGCCAAGCCCATATCTTATTTCCATGTTGGGCCGAACAAGTTCGGTGGCCCATTTTTGTTCTTCGCTTATTGAACACGAGATATATTTACCATTGCTCCCATATATTTGTACACATGTGCATGCATATTTCATCTACTTATAATTTTGTCCTTGAGTATTTTAGCGGTTATTTTGCGCACTATCAAAAACCGTCAATGAAAAGAAATTAGGGTACAAGAACAATCCCTAACAAGAGCAATCCCTACATCAGAGAAGATGAGAAAATCAAGATCAAAGAAGGTGAGACCCTTAAAACTTACCGATCTCAGAAATTGAGGCCTCAAATATCTCGATTCACCACTAACAATGAAAATCGATTGGCATCAACGCCACCAAGAGCAATTTCGAGGCCAAATTGAATAGATCTACGCCTTTTGGGGAACAAGTATTAAAAGATCGACAATCAAGGAGTCCAAAAACAAGAACAAAGGAAGATTTGAGAGAGGATGAGTGTTTAGGAGCTTAATTTTTCCTTTTCAATGGAAGAGATTCACAAATTAGAGAGAGTGAGTTTGTAGAAAAGAAAGAAGTGAGGATGAGTGTCGGCGGAAATTAGGGTTTTAGATGAGAGGAATGAGAAATAATGGGTATACAAGGGGCTTGGTTTGGGGTAAATTGTTTTATCACATAGGGATATTTTAGTAATTGTAGCATACCATAAATAGCATTTTTCAGAAATGATAACATAAAAGGGGGACAATGAAAGGAGAAAGTGGGAACTTAAATAAGGGACGGAGGGAGTAATTGGCAATGATGTGTGTTATGAATGATGGAATTCTTCAAATTGGCTGCTAAAAACACTTAATATTTGCTACTTTTGTGAATCTTATTTCTAAAGTAAAAGACCCTACCTATATATGTGTGTGTGTGAGAGAGAGAGAGAGAGACTTCGGACCCATGTTTACACTTTTGAACAACCCAACAAGAAAATCGTCTATTCAACATTATCATTTCTTTTCGGTATGGTCCATCAAGCAAAAGAGGGAAAGTATTAGTCAAAGAAACTAGAAGAAACTAGTCAATAATATTACTCCCTCCGCTCATAAAAATATGATGTCTTAGTCTAAATCCTAAAAATTAAGAAAGTACATAATTTGACTCAATTCAATTACCCTTCTTATCAATTTTTTACTTTTACTTAAACTAGTTGTCCCCGTCGTGCCCTGCACGACTATGAATCGATATTTTTTTAGATATACTATAAAAAAGATATTAATAAATAAAAATATAATATAAATAATAATTGTGAATTGGTGATTTATATAAATTGAAAAAAAAGCATAATTCTAAATTAAAGATTTTGATAACAAAAATGAAAATAATGGGACATTTAATATGGATTAACAAATAAAATTGAGTTGACATATTATAGGATAAGATCTCGGTATATATTATAGGATAAGATCTCGGTATATATTTATATTATAGGATAAGATCTCGTTATATATTTATATGTGTTTTTTTTGGTAGATTATATTAGAGAGTTGTTAGGATCATAAAGATATGGTAAAAAATATTTTTATATGTAAATAAATTTTCAAAAAAACATTATTGTAATTCAATATAAAAAAAATTAAAAAATTGATTGATATTTATAGATTATGTGGCAATATGATGTGTACATAATATATGAGTGATATGGAAATTTTTTGACATGTGGACTATGACATGGAATATTTATAAAGACGTCTAAATTATAAAAAAAAGACACGTGTAAAAATATGAGGTGGCTTAATATAGGATCGACATGTGGCAAAATCCTAGGTGGCGTAATAAGAAGGCTCCAAACCTTATTGCTTTTATATATATAGTAGATTTAAATATGGAATATTTTCTAATTTGGTTTAGATTTACTCTTTCCTAATACTCATCCAATTTAACGTACAAATTCCTAAATTAACTAGATGGATTTACCCGTTTGTTGGACGGGTATTGGATTTATATGCTTGTTGAATGTGTAAGTATGTATGAGATTTATATGGGTATATTAATAATTTAAATTAGAATTCAAAATATATGTGTAATTAGTAAAACTTGAATATTTATTATCTCAAGTGGAGTTAATTTTTAATTTGTATTATGTATAATATATTGCTTAAACAATTAAGTTTTTATTTCAGTTATATTCTTCTAACTTCTCATTTGTTTTCTTACAATTAAGAGTGTAATATTAATGTGTTGGAATGTATATAGTCCAACAACTTACAATTACAAGTGAAATTCATTAATCAACATCAATTCTTTAATGTCACCCCCTCAAGAGATTGCAAGGAGTAGTTATACAAAGATTAAAGAGATCTTGACAAAGCAACCTAATGAAATATTTTTGATATTGTTAATATAAAGGTAATTGACAATATTATAGTTAATATAAAGGTATTTGATTAATTATAATATCAGATTTTTTTATCATTTATAGTAAAATTTTAATCCCAAGCTAGATTATATATACCTAATGATGATTTTTTATTTTTGAAATACCTAATGATAATTTAATGTACAATATGAAGGTTCAATAAACTTGTAATTTTCATGCTAAAAAATAAATAAGTTGGTAGAGTGTTGTTATAACATTGAAGAAGGAAGTTTAAAAGATTATAGAAAAATTAGAAACTCAAAGGAGTGCTAATAAAATTATGATAGTAGAAGTTCAAATGTATTAGTTTATTAGGAAATTAAATTCAAATAAAAAAAGAGCATTTATTCGTCCATGAGGGACAACTTTATAGGCTGTAAAGAAGATTAGTAATAGAGAGAAATAACACCCTTCCAAAATTAAGTTAATAATTTCTATATTTATGTTATTTCCCCTTTCCAATTTACTTTTTTTTTATCTAATTAAGGGAATTTAATTATTGCATGGGTACACACTAGAAAAACCCTTAGAAAATTGCAACAACAATTGAAAGATGAGTATGGAGATTAAGCTTCACTTCGTCAACTATATCATCAATTCCTCAATTTCTTTCGGCCATAATCAATTGCTCAACTGACTTTTCAATTTCCTTCTTCAATTCCATTCTCCATCTCTATCTCGTCACTATTCTTCCATCTTCTTCGTCGCCAGATTCGCCTAGTGAATCTCTGCGGCAGAGCCGCCTTCTAGGACTCCAGGAAACCGTGGCCTCACTCTAAGACAGGAACACTCCTCCGACGACTTTCTACGAGGTCCTGTTGTCTCCGATGGATCGGGCGACAATAATTTCATCCAAATTCACCACGACTACAAGACACTTTCTGATCTGCCTAGGAGGGGGTCTACGACTTGATGGTTAGGTTAGGTGGGAAAGTTGGCACGGCATCGTCCATGTCGTTCGGGCCATGAAGACAACAAAGACATTGCGCCGACAGCGGGAGAACAAGGAGGAGGAGCTGGATTTGGGTTTGGGTCGATGGAATCGACGACCTTAGGGTTCTTGTGGTCGGAGGTGGAGACCATAGATATGTCAATAGGGGTGGGGAGAGAGAAGACCCCTAAATCTTTAAATTGTTTCTTTAACTGAGTTATTGAGGGGTGGTTGTTTGTTAACAAAAATGGAATAAAGGATGGTTTGTAAAAAATTTAAGATAAGGGGTGGTTAAATATAAAGGGGTGAATATAAAGGGCGGTTAAATGCAATTTTTCCAAAGATAATTGTATAGTTGAGGGCTTTTCAATTAAACTAATATGTATTCTCGTACCATGTACAGGTTTTTCTTAAATAAAATATTAATAATAAAATATTTCAAATATGTTTATTATCCGAGAAAAATAATTATGTAAATGCTTAAATATAAATTTTTGTTATAATCTGCGTAAAAAGATAAGGCAATTATCATATAACTAATCAAGATGGTAACAAATGATTGGATTATAATTACATAAGTGCTTATAGTGACATATGCCCCAAAAAAAAGTTAACAATGACAAAAATGCCTTCTTTTTTTCAATTTTGTATCAATGCCCAAATTAATAAATACAATGCCCTAAACAATTGCAATAATGCCCAAACTTTAAAATTTCCTTTTTAAAAAGAGTTAAATTCGTAATTTTATTTAATTTCGTTAAATTTTTCCATTGTGATTTAAGGAGTAAACTAAAACCAGTTTTAACACAAATGAGAGAACAACTCCCCTCACTTTCCATTCCCGATTAAATTTGTGAATCACCATTATCAAGCAAACTTTTCATTCCCGATTCACAAATCCTTTTTTCCACATGCAAGCACTCGGTCGATTTCCAATACCAAGCCTTAAGAGGTCGAAGTCCAAAGATCCCAAACCCTAAGTTTGGGTCATTCGAACCAGTGGCGAACAGATTATTGTCAACCGGGAGCCACATCCGCTTTGAAGGCTGTCACCGCTGGAGAACAAATGCAAGCGATCAATCCTAGGATACGTGACAAGCCGAACAACGCGAGTGTGGCCACGGAGCTATCGGAGTGGATTGCGAGATTTGGTCTCAAATACTTGAACGACACCGGTCTCACATGCCATCGGACCGGAAGGAGGCAGAGTAGGAGATGTCTTTGAAGGCGTTGATGGTGGCGACACATACATGCGGTGAGGGGGTCTGATTGAAGATGTAGAGGGAATCCGAGTGGGTGCCGGCGAAGAGGTGGGGTCATGGGTGAGAGGTCGACAAAGGTGACGCCGGAAACGAAGTCGGGGACTTGTTGCGTTTTGAAGGATTTTGAGTGCCTAGATTATGAAGAAGAGTTGGGCTTGTGGAAGGAGGTTGGCTTGCGACGGGGACGAGTTGGAAAGGATTTGGAGAGATTAGTTTGGTCCGCCATTAATGAGTTTTTGGTTGTTTCCTGCACAAATTAAGGAGGGGGGAAGGCAAATCAAGGTTTTAGGTTTTGTTGTCGATTGAAGCAGAAGTTGGAAATTAACTCAGGGAGGGTTGTGCTAGCTACTGAATTGAAGAACAATACTAAGAAGCTTGGCTAAGTGGACTCCACAGGCTATGAATTATCAAATGTATGAAAAGTGTGGAAGCTTTCATGGAAGCAGAACTAAGATTAAGGTTGTCGAATCGGATGATATAAGGAACTTTTATCTTCATTCTTCACCCAAAAAAAAGGAACTTTTATTATTTTTTAATAATGATACAGTCTTTTATATAACAAAAATAAGATTAAAATCGAGATGGTTAGTTTTGTCAAAACTAATTTATTTTACTTTAAAAGTAAATGAGAAATAAAGAAGTTTAATTGCACAAATGTCCAAAAAGGACATTCTTTGCCATTTAATCTAAATAAGGATATTTTTTAATTTATCAACTTGTTTTGGGGCATTTTTGCTAATTATTATAACCTAATTGGCAAGAAGATTGTTAGTAATATACGGTTACAAAGATAACTATTCAATTAAGATATCTTATTTAAAAAACGATTTTATCTAAAAATTAAAAAAAATATTTTAGAATTTGTATGATAGCATAAAAAATGTTCTAATGATCTTCCTATCTATCATATCCAAAAATAAAAGATTGTTTAATGATGGGATTTTTATCCTATATTCTAAAAATATGGATAAGAATTTATCATATCCAAAATAAAATATTATTTTTTAAAAAAATGGGGTGGTGTGGTCCTATCTAATAGTGACATGTGTCGTTTAATAATTTTTTAACCTCCTCTTTAGGTTATAGTTATGATTCTAAAGGTAAGTTTTTGATTAATGGGTAACATATATATTATAAGAAGAAGGATCGTGTGAGAACAGTCATTTACATGTAAAACAAGAAATAATTGTCTGTTTCTTGAAAAAAGGACGTCTTGTATTAGACTTTCGTTATAAGAGGTAAGAAACGACGTCTACATATTTTTCTCGGATTCTTAGCGTTTTTTTTTATAAAAAAAAATGTTTATGGGGACACAAGTATCTTGTACAACGATTTTGCCTTGAATGTGCATAAAAAACACTTCATGTGCATCAAGATAAGATAAATGTACACTGATTTTTTTATGCACATTGTGCATTAATTTTGAACACTTTGTTTTTCCTTATAAATGTGCACCAATTTTGAACATTTTTATTTTTACTTTATTTATGTACATGAATAAGGTTTTCGCCTATAGTCTAGCTAGTTTTGATGCTCATACTATTAGTTTTGATATACACGCATAAATAAGATGTACTTTTTGGTTGGTTGTTTTGATGTACATGCAGTTAGTTTTGATACACATACATAAATAAGACGCATTTTTCTAGGGTTGTTTTGTTGCACATACAATTGGTTTCGATGTACAAGCATATCTATGCACATGGTTTTGATGCACATTCAACTAATTTTGATGCACAAACAAATAAGATGCACTTTTTAATTGTTTTGATACACACATGACTCGTTTTGATGCACAAAGGACGATTAGTTTTTATGTAAATACAACCAGTTTGATGCACACACAACCAAAATGCACTTTTTAGTTTTGATGTAAACACGATTCGTTTTAATGCAAGTAGGATGGTTAGTTTTGTATACACAACTAGTTTTGATGCACCATCACATATTTAAGATGTCAGTTTGATACACATTTGACCAGTTTTAATCCACACACGGTGCCTGGTATGATAATGATACTCCGTAGCATTTAGCAAGTTTCACAACTAATGTTAAGCAAACTAATGTACAGACAGAATGGCAGTTGCCAATTTATTCAACTCACAGGAAGCCACTGATCTGAGAAAAAAGGGGAACTTTGAAAAGCTCAAACAATGACCAAATCAACTCCCAACTCCCAAATCTAACTCTACAATGATCACACTTAGTCTTGACCAATTTGTATACAGGATAACATGACAAAAGTTTCACAACTAATCATCATATACAAAATATTGAAATACAAGTACATCTGAAGTTCAAGATAGTGTCACAAAGAATATCTATACGGTGGCTTGTTCACTTCTCAAGCCCAGCAACAGAATGAATATCCAGTATCCAGAACCCCGGAAGTAGGAAGGCTAATACAGCACAGACACCGAGAAATCTGAGAGAATGAGAGAAGGCCACAACACGTGAAACATTCCTATGACCAAGCCTCTAAATCTGCTACACATTTTACGCAAAACTGAAAGACGTTTCTAATTCCTAAACTGCTTAAGGATTGATATTGCACTCTCTTAGGTACACCTGGTCATAATCAATATACTTGCTCCAGTAATTTCGGTACTTGGGCATCCCTATCTCGAGCCAAGGCTTCATATTACCATTGTAGTGGATGACGGCTGCTCTTTCGATCTCCCTCTGGTTGACATTGGGATTGTAACCAAGGCCAAGGACATGCCATGATCTATCAAGCGGGTAGGTGCGTTTCCAGAACGTAATTAGACCAGGTGGCAGAGTTCCCAGCTTCCATAATTGCCTGTCATGATTCTGCATTGGAATATGAAAATTTGTCATTCAACATTTCATAGAATCCAAGAAAACAATAATATTAAGGATAAAATGCAATAAAGACAAATCAATCATGGAAACAAATGTAAGCACTGGCATGGGTTGTCCAACTGTGACTAATTAAGCAATCAAGAATAGACGGGAAACAGATAAAACAATATCATATGCCAGCAGCACCAGGAATGGTTTTATTCACGGATCAGCATTGCCTTAACACGCTCACAGAATAAAAACTACATAGAAAAAACTCAAGTAGCAATTAGTAAGATGGCCACTTGTGTAACTTACCAGTTTTTGCCACTTGTGATATACTTCAGTGATATTTTGTCTTTTCCATTCATCCAAATCAAAGACATTCATGCCGTAAGCCCATCCACAAGCATGGGGATCAAAATTCTTGGCAATGAGAGGGTTTGAGAAGTTAAGGTAACGGTCAAATCGATGAAAGTTCTCCCCACAAGTTTCAACTGCACCATTCACATTTCCCTTCATATCAATAGCCCAAAGACCGGAGAGATCTTTTTGTACTACTATATCATCATCTAAAAACAGAATTTTCTTCAGCTTTGGGTACATTTCTGGCAGGTAAAAGCGGAGGTGGTTCAGGATAGATAGATACTTGGGGTTCCTGAATTTCAAGTTCGAATCAGAACTAGCACGGTGTGCTTTGAAGTAGTAATCAATCATAGACTGGGAACCCAATTGCTGAAGTACAGGACTGTAACTTGAATTTAACCACGTAAACTCCTCAACATTCTGGACTTGGACAGTAGCTTTACTTGGTGGATTAGCCAAGAACCACATCCTCATAGCAGCATAGTTGAGTCTGTCAGTAACAATGTGGAAAACATGCCTTGATGGATCCTGTCAACAGCCATAAAACTACGTTAAAACATAACTATAATGGAATTCATAAAACCCAAAAACAAAAGCAAATAACATTTAAAATTGGGTTAATGAAAACATGTCATTTAGTTGGCCACTGGTTCTATATGGTTTATAAATATAATTTGGTCGCTCCCGCATTGCTTTAAGCCCGGGGTGCCTCCATCTTGACCCCCCAGATTTCCGTAAGGGAAGGTCCACTGGGTAAATGTTGTTGTTGTGTAGTTGCACATCAATGAATTGACTGTATGCAGTGTTGCTCACATAAAGAAAAGGTTTGCAACAAATTTGGTAATCACCAATTACTTGCGAGTTTTGCAATGTCTTAAAAATCACATACTCTCCATCACATAAAAGTGGTTATGTCCTTGGACAAAGTCACTTGTAGTCATTCATGGCATGACCAACATGCCATTACTTCCTACTTCAGCATGCAGCTTATAGCATCTTTGGTCCATCATATAGCCTGGATGTTCTTGGTCCATTGTTATGGCCAGGTTAATATCAAAATCCTAGGCATGGCTTCAGCATAAATGCAGCTTTTTAAATAACGGCATACAAAACACATCCTTATGGATCACTTTCGCAAGTCATCAGTGACTAATGAGTTATGAATCATTTAAAAACCCATCTTTATTGCAACATCAGTAGCACTTTGACTAGTCAGCAGCGATCTTCAGACAACATTTCTTATTCTTTATTCTGTTCTATAAAGGAGGTGAGAAAAGAGAAGTAGGCAAATCCAGATTTGTATTATACTAACCTTTGCATGGGAAACAGTTGAGTTTACCACAACTGCTGCAGCCAATATGTTATCAGAAAACAATGCATAATGGTTGAGCATTGGATCGTCCAGCTTCTCTTGATTAGGAAATTGCTGCTGAGAATTATTCAGAGAATAGTACTCAACAGAGAGGCGCAAAGGGAGACAGTGGAGACCTTTAGGCAATGTTTTTGCTGTTAACTGAGTCAAGAACATAGTCTGCTTTCTATGCACCCTAAGCTGCTCCTCTGTAGAATGAAGGATAGCACGGAGCTTTTTTACCATAGCAGCACAATCATCTTGTATTTGCTTTCCCTTGGCCAATGTTTGATCCATTGCCTTTTGTTTTTCATAGGCACTGCATTAGTAAAGAATGTATAACAAAATGTAAATAACTAAGGTGGGAGAGATTTCCCATTATCACCTTTTTCTCATATTATTATTTATCTTGTTTGAAGGTGTAAGAGTGATGTAGAGGGATAACTTACTTCCGTGCCAGATCTGTGTCTTTCGATGCATCACCAAGTACCTTTTGAATTTCTTTCACTCTTTGTCGGAGCTCCCGAACAAAATGAGCATTATTCTTTGTAGCAGAAAGGGAAAGATAGACCCTTGCCCTGACGAGTTGATCTTTGAGATACAGGACCCGCGCATCTGTTTGGCGACTACTTCTGTCACTTCTAGTTACCAGAGTTTTCCTATCAGCAATCAGACGAGAAGGTTGCTTTTGCTCCGGTTCCTGAGGCCAGACGCACATATCGCCATATAAGCAAAGGCAAAACATTTTGTAGATGAACAATCAGTATCCATTAATTGGAAGACAATTCTTTATGATACTATTAACTTCTGGATCCATATTAGTTTCCTCATTACATACGCAGATAAGAAGTATAAATAGTGCTACAATAAATCTCACTGAAATCAAAGTAGTCTGTCCACTTGTTTATGTGCAGCAAACAATGTTGCTAAGTTATGATCGGAAATCTTGAATACTACGAGCTAAAAGCAAAGTTAATGCTTTATAAAGAAAAGGATTTATATGCTTCTGACTTTCTCCAACCAACTAAAGAATGTTTGTCTTGTAAGCAATCTCAGGAGAAGACTTTAAAATAAACATACTAGCACACTCCATTAGGAAGATAGATAGATAGATGCAATCTGAAAGAACAAAAATCACGAATTTAAGAACAAAAAATCACGAATTTTGAACCTTCTTTCCAGGTTTACCTTGTCATAAGTAAGTGGTCTCAAACTGAATATTGAAAGAAGGAAAACTTAGGTAATCTATGGAACAAGAAAACTCACATGGGAAATCTGACTGGAGGCAACTGTTTTCTCTTCCTTGTGCAAGTCTTCAGGATGATGACCTTGATCAGTTTTGGTTTCACGTGTCTGCAAGCCATTATTTTGGCTCTCTGTTTGCCCTTGATCAGTGACAAGTCGAATGGGGTTTTCAATCTTAGATTGATTAGCACTGCTCTTAGTAGTGGATAACACTCTGCTCTTGCGCTCCACTGACTCCGAATCTGATTTCAGCAAACATAATAGTTATATGCTTCATCTCAAAGACGATTATAAGCATAAATAGTACAACTACTCAACAAATTTCAACTTCTCATGGAAATAAAACCAAAATTAACAACCTTGCTGTAGTTGTCTAGAATTGCGAGCATCCTTTTCACCAGATGAAGTTGACTTGTAGGAGCTGTCTGAATAAACAATCCCGACTGGTTCTTTTAGGGCAGTGGTAGTTTCCTGCAAAACCAAAGTAGTACATACTTTTACTTCGATAGTTTCCACGGAAACCAAATTGCAAACCTGTGATTCTCAAAATTAATAAGACATTAGCCATTGCTTCATCACCATACCTTGGGTAGCAGATTCAATTGCCTGGTATCGCGATTGAAAGCCTGGCAAGTATGCAAGGATTAAAAAAAAAAAGGAGAAATCCAGACGAATCAAAGCAGATTAATCCCTTTTGTTAGGTATTTATTTATTGAAAAGACTGAAGCAAGTACTACTGATTACGAAAAGTAAAAAATTGCTCACCAATGTGGAAATTTCCTCGAGGAACTGGTCTCTGGCTGTAAATAAAACACAATCCACACAAGAAAAAAACAAAAAGCAATCCCTCAATTTTTTTAGAGAATGATAATCAACATAGAATTAAAAACAGAAAAAAAGAAGATGAAAAGATAGATACTCACCCGCAGATGAAGAAGAAGACGACGAAGATGAAGAAGAGAAGGTAGTAAGAGTGTCGGTGTAGAGAAGAAGAGGGGACACCACCGTCAAAAACAGCAAGCAAAGTAGAGGAATCCTCAGCTTGGTGTTAATCTTCACTTTCATTTTCAGATCGAGTTGTGTTCTTTCTATTTGGTAGTAATTCAAGAAACTAACGCAGTACTCTTGAACTATCTCACTCGGCACTCACTATCATGATTGAATCGAAATCTGAGGGGAAAGTGAAAGAATAAAACCGAAAATCGGACCAAAATTCGTTTGTGGCGGAACTAAATGACGATTTGACAATGAAAAGATTGAAGATCCAGCTATCCAAATCTAACCTTTGAGTCTGTGACTGAGAGCGAGAAAGACGAAGACACCGATAGAGAGAGAAGAAGGCGTAAAAGAGAAAAGGGCACACACAGGAAAGAGAGTATTTATTAGTATTTGTTATTTATTATTTATTTAAATTTAATTAATGAATTTGGTCGTCTCTTACAACTGGCAGTCTGTATCATGACTTCGAGGGCAAATATGGTATTATACATTTGACGAAACTTGCGGCAACAAGGCTATGGCAGCCACAGGGGTGCATTTTTCCGGGCGTTCTTGTGCAAAGGGGTCATTTTTCATAATTTCAGCGAAAACGTTACGAAAGTTTTTCTTTGATTTCTTTCTTCTTACTATGTTGGAGTAGGAGTAATAATTTTGGACCAATCTAGCAGATTATATGAATGTGAATAGCATATTGTTTCACTGAATTTTTACTAGAAAAGTGGTTATTTTTTTGATAATATTATTGTTCTTAAAAACACCTAGAAAAAATATCTGTAAAATGATCAAATTGGTGTTGTTCACGTGTTTCTGAATAAAATACTAAATTCAAGGCCAAAAGCTGATGGTTTTTTTTTTTTATGAAGAGGACATTTTTAAAACATTTTTCTTTTTTTTTTCCGGTCAGAATTTCAAACATTTTTCTATATAACACCCATTCTACCAAAACTCACCCTATAATTTATATATAATATCTTTTACAATTTATTTCCTTGTGGCTCTCACTACTTATCCTACTTTTTCTACACGACTTATCTGTTATCCTTCTCAAATTCTCCCAAATCATGTTTTCACTTATTTTAATTGGATTTAAGGCTTGAAGATCTTTGAAATTAAATAATTAATTGTTAAGAGGTACCCTATTTCTCTTCAATTTCTGTTCAAGTTAAATGAATAATTATTTTCATTTGAAACTTTTAGGGTTTAAGTATATTTTGTTATGATTTTGGTAAAATTTGTCATATTTTACGCTTTATTTTTTGATTTTGAAATGAAATTAAGATTTAGGCATCAATTTTAGTTGGGAAACGAAATTTCCGGCAATGGTCGATCGAGCCGTAAACTTGCAGCCAGGCGCGCTTTGGCTATTGCGGCTAACGCCCCTTCAATCGCAACGAATGAGGTCATCTTTAGTTGTTACTACTAAAACCATTTGTCGTCTATAGTTTTTTTTCACCTTTTGATTACTTCCTTCACCTAATTTTACATTTTGGTATTCCAGACGTCGAGATGCTTAGAGACTAGGTCAGCTCGTCTTTGTCGACGTGGTGAGCGGAGTGAGCAAGTAGCCCCAGTTATAATGGTTTTGGAGGTCCCACTGGCTTCGGAGGTTTTGCCGGTTGAGTGGTTTTCATTGGCTGCTCATCACTTTCGGAGGGGACCTCGACGGGCCTTGCTCGATTCATCACAATTGGAGATGGGGAGCGGCTCACAACATCGCTATCAAGATTCGACACCTACAATACAGACCGTGAGTACTCGAGCCCAAGTACCACATTCTCGTACACAAAAGTCGTAGAGCAGAGACCCTACACCGACTCCTATTGAGGGTGCTAGAAGTAGGAGACGGTCCTAAGTAGGTGAGCGTCTAATCAAACCATTGCTCACCCATCATGTACTGGGAGGCCCTGAGATCCTAGAGATGTTATTGGCCTTTGAGGAGAATGTAGTCCACCACATCTATGTTGGCAATGTAAATCTATCATTTGTAGCATAGGATAAATAATTGTGCATTATAATCCCAATCGGTATTTTATATATGAATTTGACCATTGTTGAGGGGTAAAATTTCATGACTTTAAAAAAAATCATGATTACCCATAAATATTTTGAAAATTAATTACAAAATATAAATGTGATTAATTTTCATTAAAACAAGGCCAAAAGTTAAGGGTTGAAATTGGGCCCTATAAATATCTAGTTATTTTCAGCCCGCTATATATATACAAATTAAGGCCAATTCTTGCTCCAAACCCAACGATCCAAATTCTTATCTGGGTTACACGTAGATCTTGCCATAAGTCTAAAAAAAATGAAAAAAAATGATGTGGGTGATTGTAAAATGCAACCACCCACGTACTACACTCTCTCATGGAACTACTCCCCACTTATTTTCCTTTCTTGTACAAAAAAAGAATAATATCTAGTGAAGCCACGTGGGATTGAAGGTTATTAAAATAAACTACCTTTCCTCCTTTGAAAGGAGAATACAGAGTTCTTCCCAAGCGGTGGAAGTTATAAGTACAAATACACAATTGATTTTCTATAAAAAAAAAAGAAAGAAAGTTAGTGGGAAAGATTGTCAATTACTCCCTCCGTCTCATAATGTTTGTCCACTTTCCTTTGTAATACAAAGTAAAGTGGACAAACATTATGAAACAGAGGGAGTAGTAGGAATAGTTATTTGAGAAAACTACCCATCTCATTTATCTTCTGCAAAAAAAGTTACTTACACAATTCTCCACCGGATCTCTCTTTCTTTACTTTGTAAAAGCCATCTGCTAACAAAAACGCAAGAAGGAAAACGAAGAGGGCAAGATCAGAGAAACCGAGAGCAAACAAAAAAAAACGAGAGGGAGAGAAAAATTGAAGAAGGTTCTCCAGTTTTGGGTCTCCTCCTCTTTTTTTTCTCAAAATATTCATGATTGATAATCCTAATCTCGCTCGTGAGAATCTAGTTAGAGTTTCACATATGGGCTTGGATTTAGTATTATTTCATGGAAATTCTTTGGGGGTCCTTTGATAAAATTGGAACTAGTTAGTTCCTAAATTCGAATCTTGAGTAGTCACTCGGGATTTCAACAAAAAAATTCTCACATGTGCGTAGTTACGTACTTGTGTACAATTTGCCAAATCCACATGTGCGTAGTTACGTACTTGTGTGCAACTCCTTGTGAAAGGGGTGTGTTTGGACATTGGAACTAGTTAGTTCCTAAATTCGGATCTTGAGTAGTCACTCGGGATTTCAACAAGGAAAAGAATTTCTACATATGCGTAGTTACGTGCTGTAGGGTTCAATAAATTGATAGTCTTAATTAAGACTCAAGAGATTAATTAATCTCACAATTATAAAATGATCAAAATTAAGGGGAAATTCTACCAAATTTTTAACAGCCCGAAAATTTTTTCATTCTTTTGAATATCCCAATCGGATGAACACCTATAAAGAAAACAATATAAAAAAAAGGAGGCTTTGATCAATTGATAAGAGGATACTAATTAACCTACTGATGTACGGTGGTTTTTGGTTGATGTTCTTTATGAACTCTATACCCCACGATTAAGGTTGTATCACCCGAAAGGCTATTTCTTTTCTTAATTACATAAAAAAAGAAAAAAAAGAAAAGAGCAATCTTATTAATAGCTAGTGGTGGAAAGACGTGTTAAAGGCCAAGTAAAAAAAATTCGCCTGTATGCACAATTTTAAAAAAATGGAACCATACGTATAAATGTATAAGTGGTTTAAAATTTAAACCAGAATCATTCCTCTCGTTTGATCCATCGCCGTAAACTATTTATAAAATTGACCCATTAAAATTATTCTCAATCAAACCATGATCAATGTAATGCACAAAGCTTAGACTATTTAATGTAAACAGCTTAGTCTAAAAAATATTATTGATCATATTAAATTTAGGTCAATAAATTAAAATCAAAATACTAAGTGCTTTCTTACCAGAACTACGTAAAACTTGACGCCTAAAAAAAGGCTACGTAGGTAACTCGATATCAAAATTATATCGAGCTCAGTCGCAAATTCCAAATTAAATCATTAAATTGATCGCAAAGACTCTAGTAGTCAAGAGCAAAGCATAATTAATTAATTATGTATCTATAACCATATCCCCAAATTTAGTTTATGACTAATATAAAGTTATGATCATTTAAAGCACAAAGCTTGGTCTAAAAATCCTAATTAATTTAGGTTATAAAATTAAAATTTCATCTTTAAGAACTACGTACGATTTGATCCCTTTTAAAAGTGTACGTAAGAAACTTGATATAAGACAATTTGTCCATCGTGTTCAACACCACCTCAAATTAAATTAAAATTTCCAAATCCAAAATGCACTAAAAATAATTGTGCACGCCAAATGCGAACGACTAGATCACCCTTCCTAGAAGGTGGGTTTAGTACCGTTCGCGTCATGCAAATGATAGTTGGAGCGGTCTAGGCAACCCTTCCTAGAAGGTGGGTTTAGATTCATTCCTCTGATGCATGAAAAACATCACACACAAAAAAAAAACAAAGACAAAAACACTCTGAACTACGTAAGGCTTGATTCTCTTTAAAGAGATACGTAGGCAACCCGTCAAAATTCGGGTGCAGCCCAAATTCTAAAACAAACCAAATCCTTTGTATTTGTATGACTTTTAATCAAAAGGGTAAAAAGAAAGGGTCGAACTCAAATTTTAAAAATCAAATAAAATATGTTTTGCGATTATTTGATATTTTTCCTCAACAACCATAATGTCTTCTATTACTTAGTTCTACCATACACAACTGAAAAAATGACAACAAACGGGGATTGGCACATGGATTGATATCATCAAGGACAACTTTCTTGCCCATCTACAGTCCATTATGTACCAATAGGTTCATATTAGTCGTATAGAGGCATTCATTGAGCGATGACAACTAGAGACGAGTTTTTTTGTTATGTCGTGGGGAGAGATGACGATTACGCTACATGATGTGACGCTCATCCTCAACCTCAGGATCGACGAGGATGCGGTTGTTCCATTTGAAGATGGTTGACCTCTAGGGAGGTCTTTGATGGCAACATGGCATATTACATGATTCGTAGAGTTATTTGGGATGGTCATTAGTTGGATGAGACACCCACATTTCGAGAAGGATGGGGTTGTACACAACCATCTTAGGGACCATTGCATGATTCGAGCATTCGAGGATTACCCTAAGATTGCAACATCAGGGTTTCTACTATATTTGTTGGGGTCGACGATTTGTCCAAACAAGTATTCGTATCCCTATTACATATTGGGACCTTGTACCGGGATCATGAGGCAGTACAAAGCATGTCATGGGTTTTAACTTTTAACCACGCTGACCCATTTGTATAAAAGCCTTTGTGAGTCCACATGGACTAGGCTCGATTGATATCTATTTGTTACGCCTTGTTATAAATAATTGATTGATGTTGGATTTTTCCTTTTTTCTTACTTTGACAAATTTTATCAATTCATTAATCATAAATATATGCCTCATATTTTTTGTTTAGTCTTGGATCTTCGTGTACATCCCCACATTACGTCTTGTCGTGAATCCGTTATGGCATAGCGAATCTCCATGGTTTGAGAGATGAGACAACGGTGGTAAAGTGGATGCCATACACAACTACAAAGCAAAGCTTGATGTTATGACAACGGTGGATGTGAGTACATTCTTTAAAAATTGCTTTGAGTTTTTTTTTTTTTTTTTTTTGCAAAATCTACATCATTTATCTCGAAAATTTTTAATTGGGTGGAATGGATGTTGTATGGGGAGTTGGATTTTACCGGTGCCCTTACTCCGTCCCATTTTCATGGCCTAATATCATTTCTTGGTATATTTGAGTCGTACATACCAAATCGAATCTATAGGAAGTACAAGCGTGTAGAGGATAGTATTTGCAATTATAATGTCATTTTTGACCATCCAACCAACAGAGTTGAAGAGTTACAAAGTAGAGTATGACTCGACCACTGGGTTTTGGAGTGCAGGGAACTTGCTCTCCATCAACTTAGGCATAATGGGATCCCTAATGACTGGTGACCCGCCCTAATGTGCTAAGGACTACATGGGGTGGTACGAGTCACGTACACACTTACGTGTTAGTCAGGCTGTCGTGAGTGTTGAAGAGGTATAACTTTGGGTTTTTTCCTTTATTAAATATTTGTTTTTTCACTAACAATTATTTTGTTATATATGCAGCGCATGGAACAAGTTTTGGGTTATCTTTCACATCGGGTGATATTTGTAGGTGTGCACCCATCATAGATCCAAGAGGCCATCAAGAGATCTATAGAGATCTTGGGGGACAGGTTCCCGGGTATGGGGTCGGACCGAATGATGTTGTTGCAAATGATGATGATGATTTGGAGGAGGAGGAGGATGCTTAGTGTGTAGTTTTCGTTGTTTTGATGATGTAGAACTTGTTATGTGGTTCTAATGATGTGGGAAGACTATATGGATTTCTATTTTAATTATAACTATGGTAGTTTGTAAGATAAATTAGATGACATTTTATTTTAAAACTAGATGAATGTTTAATTCCGATGTAGACCTTTTTAGATCAAACATTTTCATTAAATATTTTACTATAGAATATTAGCTCCTATTTTAATAACTAAAAAAATTGGGCAACCATCGAGTATACTCTTAATAATAATAGCTTCCGTCCCACATTGGGTGAAAAACTAAGTCTCACCATTCTCCCTACCATTAGATCGACCCGGTCGGTGTAAGCCGATTTACTTGATTCATGCGCTTTTCCAATTTACTTGATTTATACACTTTGCCAACTAATTTAAACACCGAAGATTATTTACTAAAGGTGAGCTTCTTGTTACTAAAAAAATTAAAAACAATATTAGCTCCTATTTTCCCTAAAAAATAAAAAATTAAGTCCCTAAGGTGAAGGCGTGAAGCTGTGAAGGACGACAGTAGACAAACAGAAAAAACGAAGACAAGTAAAAAACATAAATAGGGCAGGTTGCCTTGTGTGGAAAGTCTCAACTCCTTCACTCACCAGTCAATCAGTAGTCAATTAGTCATCACATCTTCTCCGACACAACGGACATCCGATAGAATTAGCTATCAGTAGTTAAGGCAGGCCAAGTGCTGAGTTGGCTTTGGATTTGGATTTGACTACAGACCTTGAAGAGAGATCCTTAATGGCGGAGTCGCGATTTGCAATGTAGGTGAGCATTGCCTAGGGTTTGGCCGTCGGATTTGGCTACGTTACCTGTACATCTATCTTTCTCCCCCCTGTGTTCGTGTGTGTTGATCCCAGCACATCCTTGTTTTCATACATCTTCATGTTTCATTTGCTTTCGGATTTTGCTTGGACCTGCTATCTAGAGTTCGCATTTCGAATTTGTTGGAATTTGCAAAATAGGTTGATTTCTTGATTGTGTTAATGCTTTCAAGCTTCTACCGACTGACTGTTTCTCTTTCTTGATCTCTAAAACTTCCAAGTACTTAGTAATAGCGGCCATTACAAACGAAATAAGCACAAAGAAAGATTGCAAATTGCCTAGTGTGATTTTGAGTGGATGTACGCTTGTTTCTTTGTACATAGTCTAAGTCATAGATAGTTTGAAGAGTCAAATGCATCGGAGTAAAGAAGTTGAGTGAAACTGTGATAATGTAAGCCGCTTGAGTAGTATTCGCATAACTGTTGAATTAGATCCATAGTCGCCTGTGATTCTAAATCTTCAGATTGTATTTAAATTCCGTAGATCTTGGCTTTTAAGGAGGTTTTTATATCCTTTCATATTGACTAAGGATTCTTGTTGGAAACGCCCATTTTCCTTTTGGCAGCAAATAAGGAGAACTCTGGTTCTTGAATGGCCTTAGTTCCCCTCAAAGGAAAAAAATGGAATTAATTGTAGTCCTCTCAAGTAAGAAAGTTCATAAAAGTAGCCATTCATATTAAGGTCATCAAAGGAGCAATTTTAGTCTTGCAAGTGCATATGACATCTAAGCATGTTTCTTAAGAAAAATTTAGCAGCAGTTGGATTTTAATTACTTGTAGGTTGGGTTCTTTATGCGGCATAGGAATAGCTGTCCTCGTTGGTATTATGTATCTACTGAAGCTGAGCGTAGAGATACAAAGGTCTATTTTCAATTATAATTATTCTGAAGGTTTTTCTACTCTTCTACAGGGATTCGTCCTGTTGTGAATGCTGCTGCTGCACTGAGTGATGGCTACTTGAGGAAGCAAGAAGTTTGTGCTTCTTGTATAGCAGTGACTTATATAGAATGATCAGGCATTTTCGTTGTGGCTGTCCATTTGCATAGTTGTATTTGGATTTGCAGTTGCCATGATTATGGTTGATCAGTTTATCAATTTCGTGATTCGTCCTCCTAGGTATTACCCATGACCATGGATTAGTTGCCAACTAGCTTTTTTCTCCCTATACATTTCTTCTTTTTCTTCTTGAGTCCCTACATTTATAAAACTTTGCCTACATCATGATCTGTTTTTAGGCTACTTTCTCCTCTTTTTGGCACTGTTCTTTCTTATATTAATAACATGTATCTTTCATATAAATGAAAGTTTAGAATAAGATTGCAAAAGAAGAGATGTGAGACATGAAGGTTTGAACAGGAATGAGAGAGGCGTTTGGCAAAAGGAAATATGACAATTGATAAGTAGAGAGAGTGTGCATGCCCAAACAATATTTTGATAATTTCTTATAATTGAGTTTCTCATGGAGCGCGGGGCTCAATCAATTTAATAATAGAGTCTATATCCTACATCAAGCAACAAAACAGAACCGATTTACTAAATTGCATAGTTTAGCATTAATCATCTTCTTTGCTCCCATTCACTTTACAAATTTATATCATTTGTATATGCGTGTCTGTAAAATCTCATCTTCTCTGGAAACTTAGGGCTGACTATAACCCAGATCAGTATTTATGGGATAGAGATTTCACTCTTGCAGGAAGGGCATACAAGAGGAAGGATTTGGAGGCAAGTATGGATATATGAAATAAATGCAACTTGACTTTTGTTATGTTTTTGGTTGCAATTTTTTCTTTTTTTACCCTAACTTTTTTTTCTTCGTTTTCACTCTGTTTCGTAAGCTCAGTAAAGTCCTTTATGATTTTTCAGCTTAAGAATAGCAGGGGTCAAAGCTTAAAGTGTAGTCATTATGTGCCCTCACCTTACTCTGAAGATACTCCTCTTCCGTGTGTGGTATACTGTCATGGGAACAGGTATGTCTCCAATTGGTTTGAGATTTTTCCTCTTTTTTATTTTTTTTTTGGCAAATTTGCTGGTTTTTAAAGTGTTACCCAAATATTAGTAGGTCATTTGTGCAATTGTTGTGTTCTTCAAACTGTCAAAAACTTACCTTACTTGACACAAAATGTAGTGGATGCAGGGCAGATGCAAATGAGGCTGCCGTGGTTCTTCTTCCATTAAACATCACATTATTTACTTTGGACTTTTCTGGATCAGGTTTATCTGATGGTGATTATGTCAGTCTTGGGTGGCATGAGGTATGTCAAGATGTGAAATTTTACTCCAGCTTCATCAACTATTTATTTCTAAAGGGCTTTATTGTTTTTTCCTTTTACCAGAAAGATGACCTCAAGGCTGTGGTTTCTTACTTGAGGAGTAATAAACAAGTATCAGATATAGGACTTTGGGGTAGATCCATGGGTGCAGTCACAAGGTATGAATAATGATCTTCCTGTACAAGTGCCTCTTCTCTGCAATTCAAGCTGTTTAAATAACTTTCTAGGTTAATGTAGTTACTATGAATCCCAATTATGGCGGGTTCACTCAACTTCCTTGTTAAGTTACTACTGTGTAATGCTTACTTGGAGAAACAGTTAACATGTTCCTCATATATTTGCTTGTATTGTTGAAGTTTGGGCCCTTTCTCATTTTAAGAAAATTCTTTGATATCCAACTCATAAGGGCAACATGACTGATTTTATGTGACCGTGATTCAAACCGGTGTGCTAGATGCATTTGTAAAGGAAAAATAATAAACTTATCCACTTTTGCAATGCTGTGCTTAGTCATATAGCCATAGGAAAGGCCTTTCCCCAATTGTGGCTGCAGAGTTATTGATGTGCTTCTAGGAACTAGCCTCCTTCAGGTATAAGCCTAGCTCAGGATCTTGCTTGTCAAAAGTATTACTGGATGGGTTCAGTGTTTTTTGTTGGGGACTGAAAGAAATTCATGAAGGTTTAATGGAACATACTTTGATTTCTCTGGACAGTTCTTTGGCATGCTGACCCTTTTTAAGGTTCAATTTTATTTCGTGAGATAGAATAGTTGTCAAGCTTATACTGTTGAATATTTTTGCAGCCTACTTTATGGATCAGAGGACCCTTCTATTTCCGGAATGGTGCTAGACAGTGCGTTCTCCAACTTATTTGATTTGATGATGGAATTTGTGGATGTTTATAAAATCCGTCTTCCTAAATTCACAGTATGTATCTTTTTTCAACCCCATATTTATGTTCTGATAGTCAACATTATTGCAGTAGTAAAGCAGTTTACGCATTCCTTTGTCATTTCTTGCTCTGAATGTTTCTGTGTAACTGCTGGTTGACATTATGTACAGTAATCTTTAGCAATCATGCCCAAATTAGTTCTCAGTGCTCGGTGTGTCTATTTCTCGGATGTATGTGAGATCTAACTACATTATCAAAGTGCCTTTTGACCTTGTAGATAAAAAGAAGTCATGTAAAACTCTTAGGATCGAAACAGTGAGATAGAAAAACCTGGCTGGCTTAAACAAATCCTTCCTAATGGAGTTTCATGATTTTGACACCTTGCCATTGGTAAATTCACTTAGCATTGCATCTGTCTGACGCTGACAACAGCTAATCTTAATCAGTATATTGGAGAGACACCGCTTTGCAGTTGAATCACCTCCTCCATCAAATTATTTCAATAATGTTGCATATATTGCTTGTATGACAATGTCTTTGTTCTTAGAGACTGTATGAATAATTTCCTTTCAGCTATTGGGATGGATTTCTTATTTTACGTTTATTTAATTATTTTTCTGTCGTAGGTCAAGTTGGCACTGCAGTACATGAGAAGAGTTATCCAGAAGAAGGCAAATTTTGATATCATGGATCTTAATTGCACACAGGTTCCTGCTTCATTTTTGAGAACCATTTCTCTGCTTATAACTTGTCTTTTAATTATTTAATTAATCCCTGTGCTTAAAACTCTCCAATCCTAGTTTTTGTGCATATCTGTGAATACTGTATTATTCTGCACCACATTCACCACCTTTACACTAGAGTAGCATCTAAAATTTATCAACCTTTCTACATACATTCTTTCTAAGTAAAAGATAATGCTAACTCTCTGATTCTCAAGGGCACCATGGTGAGGACTTAATACACATTGGCGTTGCAACTCTAGGAAGAGAATCCCTTTATTTCTTATTGATCAGCTGCTGCTCTTAGGCACAAGGACATTAAACTGGAATTTTGCTTTTTGGAATAAGTTTGTTTCCATAGAACCGATGCTCTTCAAGCAAATTCTAATTGATGAAGCACAAACAAACCTGAGGGAAACCAATGGTAAATCTTTGTTGTCCCTCAAAAAAAAAAAAAAAAACTGATTGAACTTAATTCATGGTCAACCAGCCTCTCTTTCCATACTCTGCTTATCTGATATCAATCTCCACTCAACGTCTCAACCTCTTGACAAGAAATCTGATACTCATTTTATAAACAAGTTGGCTTTCCATATTGATTGTTCAGTCAATACATAATTTTATACACAAATTGTTATTTTTTCCCTACCTGCAGGTTGCATCAAAAACATTTATTCCTGCTTTATTTGGGCATGCTGATGAGGATAAATTTATTCAACCTCACCACTCTGACCTTATTTATAAGCTCTACTCGGTATCACATGTTAAATATGGTTCTTAATGTGCCACAGTCCTACACAGGACTCTTAATCAGAAATGCTCTTAATGTCAAATGTCAATTGTGTGCAGGGGGGTAAAAATATCATAAAGTTTAGTGGTGATCACAACTCTTCTCGGCCACAGCTTTTCTATGATTCTGTCTCAATATTTTTCTACAATACCCTTTATCACCCACAGCAAGTTTCTTCTAGTTGTTCAAATAAGCTCCAGATGGATAGTAAATTGAAGGATCTGCAGGCTGGGACTGCTATAGATGAGGTAATGTATTCTGGGTATTGTACTTGTGGGTTAAATTGAATCATTATTGTGTAACATGCTCCAAGTAAGAGAGGAGTGTCACTTGTTAATAGATCATGTTAAAAGGTGCGTGGATGACCATATGCTGGCTGCTTTGATATACTCTCTCTGTTCACTTTTATTTGTTCTCTTAAGTTTGTTCACATATATTAAGTAATTCATTGAATATATCAATATTATCTTTGAAAATCCAAAAATTTCTAAATCTAATCACTATTTAATTGTTCACCACCCTTTGAAGCCAATGGATGAAGAGGATTTAGTCAACACAAGCAAATTCCAATACAATTTTCACAATTTACTTCCATTTAATTGCATAGAAAACCTAAATGAACAAATATTTGTTAACAAGATTATAGGACACATTGAAGTGAATGGAGGGAGTATTTTTGGCTATATATTGAAACCTCAGTGCACTCAAATAAACCTTATATTGTCCATATTTATCTCAAAGATGTCTTGTTAAGTGCATGTATGATGGATCAAAATCTGCATTAGGAATGCACAGCCTTTTAGTTTGAGCTTAGATGCTATGGTCCTTAGGCATTGACTCCCCCATGCTATATAAGCTTGAAGTTATGTTTAAAAAGTGGTCGCATTAGCAACTTTATCAACATTGAACGCGTCCAATGCCATTTGATTGTAGAAAGCTTCTATGCTTTGGAGATGCAAGTAAATATGTGAATCTCACTTGTGCTATGTGTGAGTGAATATAAATCTTCTAGACTGTAAATCTGAGCTCTGTTGGCTGCCTGATATTTTTTTAAACCCATTTATTTTAATGTATTGATATCTGCATCAAAGTTATCTCTGTACTTGCAAACTAGAATGTGATCCATGTGATATGAAATGATTTGATATTATTGCAACATAAATCCATTTTGGAATGAAATCCTATTTGGCGAGGTTGTGTATTTGTACATAGTTTACTCTTAGAATTTGTGGTGAAAGTTCTCAAATCGGCAACTGGGCTTGCTGACTTAGAATGCTAAATAGTTGTGAAGTTGAAGTTGAAGCTGTTTTATCATCATTTTAGATATTGTTACCTTAGTACAAACCCAAATATTAGTTTATAACTTTTATCTTCCTATTTTCATTTTCTAGTTCGTTTATCAAATTTCCAATATTCCAACTTCCTAGACATTAGGCACTTTCCTGTTTTCCACTTTCTCCATGTTGTTTTCCATTTTCTCGTTTATTATTATTTAGTTTCAGGAGTTGGTTATTTCAATAATCTAGTATAAAAGGAGGAACACATATTGTAAATGGGCAGGCTTGATTATTAAAATGAATGGCAAATTGTGAGGATTTCTCTTGCATTTCAGATTTTTTTATATTCTATTTTCCGTTTTGAGTTCAAACATCCTAAGTCTTAAAGATTTTATTGTGGAAGTTTAAACGCCCATTAGTTCAATTAGGGATGTATACTTTGTTGACTATGGCTGAGTATTTGGTGTTATTATATTGCTAAGATTGCTTTATCAATTCTGAAAATAACTGCATGATTGCTGAAGCGTTTTTTTGTGGCTTAAGATGGTGACTCTCTTAATTCTTATCTTCCATAGAGTATGCTGTATGAGATAATCGCTAATCTCCGAATCGCAAGCACTGAGGCTGCAAGCTCTTCATCTGCTCCAACAAGCCTCTCAACTGCAAAACTTGTGGGTGATGCTTTCTCTGAAATTGCACCAATCTCGGCTACAGCTGTATGTTTTCTTATCATTTAGTATATCAATAACACTTTTTTGTAGTTTGAGCTGTATTTTCCTACTAATAACATCAAGTTCCCGTTTGGGATGCAATTATCACCGAGCTTATAGTTAAGAAGTGGAATACTTGGAAAAAATATTTAAGTAGTTTTGTAAATGCAGGAAACTATGCTTGAAGAAAATCCTGCATCTCCTTCTGATGTGCATTTCCAGGTGATTATGTAACCTTGTTTTGTATAATCATAACATTGCATCTGTTTCATAACATTGCATCTCTATTCATTTGCTGAATTTGCTCTTATCTTCAGGATGCAAATGTTGGTATGGCGTGTTGCTCATATTCAAGCTCTGCAAGAGAGAGTTGGGATCAATGTTCGTCCTTAGGAGGCAGTGACTCAGCTGATTGTATAGCTGCAAGAAACAAGGATCAGGTAGTTCTTCTTGATCTCGTTTTTTTTGGGTATATAATGAGCTTTCCTGGAAGATGCTTTGCACTTTTCTTATCATTCTCTCATCTGAATTAGGAGAGTGTAGAGGTATGTGAAGCAAGCAAGCAACCAGACCCAACTGATTCAACTAAAAAGGGGAAAAAGAAGAAGAGGAAGAAGAAGCCAACAATCTCGAAGAAGCCGAAAAGTACTGGATTTGAGAAACTGGAGGCGTTGGGCCAGCGTATACGTCTTCACATGCTAAAAAAGGCTAATCTGATAAAACGTCATTCTTAATCACTGTTATTTATCTCGTTTGCTTTGTTAACTCGACATTTATTCAAATTCAATTTAGCTCTAGCTCCCATGTTTTTGTAAAATTCATGTTGTAGTTTGAATGCAGGTTCCCACGTGAACAGATGTACTTGTGTAGTCTGACATGACATAAACAATGTCACTGGCGAGGCCAGAAAATGCTTTCTGACAAGAGGCCACATTGCATGATCTTGCTTGAAGAACAGCATTTTGTTCTATAGGCTTGTACATGTGTATCCCCTAATTTTACAGTTTGCTTGCATATTTTTGGTGATAGGATAATACGTGTGTAGCCCTAATTTTACAGTTTGTTTGCTTGCATATTTGATCCGCTCTAGCAAAACCTGTATCCGGAAAGTGTGAGAAAATGTCACACTTTACAAGATATGAAAATGTGATTATAAATAAAATTGTCTTTAAAATGATGCTAGAAACATACACCCTATCATCTAAAGTAGGAAATGATGCAGTCAAATTCTTTTTGTAAAGGTCTGTTTGGGGACCTGTCATTTTACATTATAATGGGTGTTTTTGACAGAATACCTACATAATTAAGATTAGGAAGGGGGTTAGGAGTTTGGAACAAAAATAAATTCTGGATGAAAAAGGTAAGGAAATTTCGGTTGGTGTCCTCTAGTTAAGGCTATTCTAGTTAGTGCTCTAAGATTAGTTTTTTCCCGGTTGGTGCTTCGAGGTTTTAGAATTGTTTGCTTCGTAATCTTGGTCGAAAAGGGGTTTCCATGGTGCTTGAATGTTGCTTGGATGAGCTCGTTTAGGTGTGGATTCGGTGTGGCTCGAATCACGAGATGCAAGGGAAACACCAAATGGTTCTTGACGACAAGAGGCAACGGTAAGGTGACGACCGATGATTCTAAAAATGGCTCAAAGTTAGTCGAAATACCCATATAAATTAATTGTTGTTTTAGAATTCTAACTGAGATGGTTGGCTACTTGAGGGTATAGATTTGGGTGTATTAGCAGTCGGATTCTACTAATTTGAGGGTGAGGAACACAATGGCGAGCATGGATTTGACTAGTTCAAACCAAAAGAGACACATGCCGGAATACACTTATACTGAGACATGATGTTTATTTACATGGCTATAAATATTTTTTGGATTACTTGGGCTCCAAGGAATTTGATCAAAAGGCAAGGTTTCTGGTTGGTGGGTAAGACTGTCAAGTAATGGTTCTTGGGTTTGGTGCTCCATTCTCAAGCTTAGAGGCCCATCTTACATTCTCTAAATTTATCAATCGGTTATATGGACAACATCATTATTTTCACTATAACTAATGGTAAAATAGATTGTCATGCAGTTTATGATGTTTTCAAATCTCATCTAGTCAAACAAGCATGATGTATTGGTGTTCTCTAATTTGGAAAGACATCAAATCTACAAAATGGAGCTTTCATTGTTGGTTAACTTCTTTGAAAAGACGCCCTACAGCTAGCAAGCTGCATAGATCCTTATATAGAGCTATACTTGTATCTTATTGGATTTCATAATGAAGATGAGATTTATTTGTAGTTTCATTACAAATTTGTTAAAGTTGTGGAAGAAAACACTCCTTCATCCCCTTCGTGTTAAGTAGTTAGCTTATGTGACCCATGTGATACAAAAGAGTGTGTGACCTGCGATTTTGCAAGAAAATTTCTTGGGGGCATTAAGGCTTGACTGGTGCAAATCCCTTTGCACCAGCTCTTCCTTGCAGAATAAGTGATTGTCCTAAGGTCTTGTTGAGCTAGCTTGTTTCGAAAAATTCCTTCAAAAGATTAAAAATAAATACATTATAGCAAATAAAATCCGTGTCGTCAAATCGATATTTAACAACTCTAGTTTGGTTCACACTCAACTTCCAAGAAAAAGTCGTCTTCTTTTATGTGTTTGGTTGACATTTAAAGTTGCGAGCATTTATTTATTACTCCGTAGGAATTTACAATTTCCATAAATCATGGGAATTACACTTACCTTGCATAGATGGGTAAATTCTACTTCCTACAGTTTTAAATGAAAAATTATTATTTTTCATATCAATATAAAATTAAATAATCTTAAACCAAATATAATTTCACACTTCCCAATAATCTATGTATATATATAAAAGACGCAAGGAATAAGGCCATTACGTTGCGTCACCTAGGATTGTCCTACATGTTGTTCCCACGTTAAGCCACTTAGCCACCTAGGATTTCGCCACATAGGATTTTTATGTTGGGAATTTATATATGTCAATATTATTTTAGGATAATATAGAAATAGGATAAATTAATCAAGGAAAGATTCTATCTAAAATAGGGATGTTATCTAATGTTACATATTTGATATGATAATTTATTTAACTTAAAAAGATTATATCTAAAATAAAATAAACTATAAAAACATTAAATATTTGATAAAATACTATTGATGAATATTATTTATAACAATTTATTTAAGTTATTTACCATGTGTCACCTAGGATTTTTTGTACATGTCATTCTCACAATTTATATATATTGAAAATATTCTATCTAACATAAAATAAAATATATTATATATTTGGATAGATTCTGAGTATATAATTGTAACACCCCTATTTTACAACATTGGGTATTACCGCCAATGACCTCGAATTTTACCGTCCAAAGTCACCCTAGGCTTTATAATGATATTAAAACTTATAGAAATGTGGAAATTTACATAAACGTCACATAAATAAACAGATGATCACGAATGAGACTTGATTCTTTAAATGAAGATGAAATTAACTAAAAGCGGAATTTTATTTATTGATAAGAGCTTTCGTTTATTACAATAATTGATTAAAAATTGATTATATATATTATCTTTATCTATATATCTATTTCTATATAAAAAAAATTCTTATATCAAATTATGATAAACAAAAAAAATTACAAGACGATAAAAATTACATTATCTATGTCTTTTAATCCATTTATGATGTGAAAGATTTTTTAAAAATTAAATTTTGGTTAAAAACTCTGTCTATAACTATATATTAAAGTATTATCTTTTTGAGTCACCATATTAACTTTGACCCAACTTTATTTTTTAAAATTTTAAATTTATATTACTTTATCTTTTTCAAATATGATCATTATATTAAAATAAATATGATCATATTTAATCCGATTCGTAGTCGTACATGACACGACGGGTATAACTAGTTAGTATATAACCAAATTTCCGGAAATTTAACCAAATGTAGTTGTAAGTTCTCACAAATATATAAGGTTAAAATAAAAATCCTTTACAATTACAAATCATGTTTAAATCAGTTAAAATTTTGGAAATTAAAAAAAAACTGAGCAGTTAAAACTTGTGAGGGAAAAGTTGGAAAACCAAGAAGCAAGTAGCAAATACCACCAGTCCATCACCGACAAAGTTGAGGTCGAATATTTTTTTTTCGGGTTATCGTTGCGCCCATGTCAGAAAAGCGAGGCGCCCACGTCGGTCACCTCGACCGACGTGCAGCTGCCTCGAAATTGTGGAAAGAGGGTAATTGCGTCGGTCGAGGTGACCAACACTGTTGTCGGCTGTCTCGACCGACGCGCCACCCGTTGAGATAACGGGTGGATTTTCGGTCTATATAAACGTGTATCCGGCATAAATCGAACATACAAACTCGATCTCAAAATTGTCCAAAAAAAACTTCCTCTAGACAATATGAATTGGCTCACTTCAAAATTTAATGTAAGTAATTTATTTGGTTTTTTTCGTTAAATTTATACGATTCGATATTATTTTCTAAATATTTCGTAATTTTATGTAGTCGTTGATGGTGGGAGGGTCAAAACCACCAGCTCCATTTGATTTAAACGAGCAGTACGTTGATGACGACGATGGAGGATATGAGGTTTCAAATGAGCACAATTATAACGTCGTTTGTAATCTAGAATCAAATCAGGTATGTAAATATCAATTTATTAGGTTTAGAAATTAAGAAAAAAAATTCTAATTGTTTTTTTATTATTACTAGTTGGAAGCCCCATGCTTCGCATGGGGTGTATATTAACGAACAAGCATGGTGTATCAGGTCAAAGATTAAGTTGTATTATATATAAGTAATTGAAAATGGCTTGCAACAGTGCAGCGGTTGCAGCCTATTTGCCCCATACACAATCATAGTACACCTTGCTTCAATTTCACCCTTCTCCCACAAACCCAAACAACATAAAAACCTTCGAATAGACAACTTAATCTAGATTTAAGACAATGACTCCATTCTGCAAGCCGCCGCCATCGCAACCCCGCCTCTTATACTCGGCCAACTCAGGTGCTGCATCCTCGCCCGCAAAAACCTAAATCACAAATTGACCAAATTCAGCAAACCCCCTGAAACGGAACCCCTACTCAAAGTAACACAAACTAATAAATCTTCCAATATTAAATCTAGAAATTAGCACAATCCTAGCCTGGCTTGTAGAGTTATAAGAAAATAGCAACCTGTATGTATGGAGTTTTTCCCTTGCATTTAAGGTCTAAGATCTTCCCTTGCAATTTATTAGCATCTAAACCGGAACATGCTAATGTGCAAACTTTAAGCATTTGCAACTATCCAAGAATTTCAGGAAATTGAATCAACAAAGTCTTTATAATTGGGAGCACAATGAAAAAGTGAGGTTTAATTTCTGTATATGAGATTTTGCACCCATATTTTTCAGGTACAAAATCAGTTATGTCAAGGACTATTAAAAATGTTATATAAGATCTCTTCTTAGTATCCTAACTCAACTATCAAAGCTCATAAAGAAAGGAACCAATCAAAGCTGCGAGCTGTTAGCATTAGAAAGATCTATCACCTTATATAAAATAAAATTGGCAAGTTCAATAGGATTGAGCAAGCAATACATTAAATTTAGATATGAACTTCAAAAGAAAAAGAAAGAAAATATGGAGATTATCAAAAGTTGAATCAATTTCAATCACACCTTGCTGGGTTGGTGCAGCAATTTGATCCGTCTGGCCTCCTGAATCTCCTTTAGCAGCTTCTTGACGTCTTGAGATCAACAAAAAAATAATAATAAGAATCATTTCAAAAACTGGCAAGGACACTACATTACTTGTGAAAAAATGATCAGAATCAATGACCAAACTTGCTTCCTAGAATTTTGGGCTAAGTTTTCTTCTTCCTCGAGAGCCTGATTCACTATGCAGGTATAAAAAATTGTAAATTTATATCTTTAAGCTTCAGCAACAACAAAAATGCGCCTACTTGGTTGTGGAGTTCAAATATGACTACGGGTAGAGTTTCAGCTTTTCTATCCATCGGACCATGTCCTGTTCATGGTGGAAACTCTCAAGATTCTGATTCCACTCTTCCAAGTTAGGTTGATAGAAGAGAGAGTACCTGCATATTCAGGAGGCAAAGTAGAAGATGAAATTGGTCAAAAAAGAAGACAAAGATCAAGGAGAGAGAGAAGAACGAGCAAAGAGGAGAGAGATGGGAAGTGAACAAACCAGGGCAACAACAAAACATACAGCCCAAAATAAGAATAAACCCGGGGAAGACTTGTACCGATTCAATGATGAAGGCAGGTGGTCCAACAATTGACGGCTTGATAGGAAAACCCAAACCCAGAAAGTGCTCATGTGTTGCTCGGGAACAATATGTACAACACATTCTCTAAATAATCTACATCCTAGCAGCGCCTTTGTTGTTGTGGACTCTCATTCACAGAGTTGTTTACTACCAGTACACTCTCAAATGCCTTTTCGTTCGACTAAAGTGTTGCAAATCTAATAAGCCGTTTGAAGCTGAAGAACTTTGTTGGTCGGCATTGGCCACCTTGTTTTGGCCTTCTTGTACTGTAAATTCTGAAACATGGAAGCATAATAAGATGCGTTACGCGCATTCCTGACTTACTGGAGTAATCCAATTTTACAAATGATTCATGAAGAAGAATGGTTTAGCCATAAACATACACAAAGAGTACTTGCAAATTTTGTACATGGCAGACCAACCAAATCCATGGACTGTCTCGAGGTGTACTGCTCCATACGGGTTGCAAGGGCTGCTAATTTGTCAAAAAAGATGAGCAAAATGAACACAACAATATCTAAAATAAGCAATATTGATCAGGAAAAGAAACTAAGCCCGCCTAGTCAATCTATACAAAATCCATAAGTCAATAAATCCACAAATTATTATCATTCAAGAGTTCACATAAGTTCCAAGCCTACAAATCAAATAATTAGGTATACTATCTATCAATCAATCCATCTACTACCATCCCCCAGATGAAGGCATAAATTGTATATATTTTGCTTTAAAGAAAAAGACTGCTCAAGTATACATGTATTAGTAGTGATAACCCTGACATAGTGATAACCATGGCATTTTGAGTAATTGCCAACAACGAAACTGCAGAGCAAACCCCAGTATTAATCAAGGAGATTTCCATTGTAGCAAACTACCACTCAAACTACTACAATTCCGAAGTAATCCAATTCTACGCCCTAAATGAAAAGCCAGAGAAGGCAAAGGATGGGAAGAAGACACAGTCACTAAATTAGCCACTCTCTATCTTGTGTCTGTCTAAATCGTACTCCTGTATTTTGACTTGGGTCATTACAAATTGGTCCTAATCTTATTCCTAACAATGGAAATGGTGAGACAATAGCTACAACTGGAAAGCATCTAGAAAAACCCTAGGAATTGCATCTCAAAGGCAGACACTTGGGAAAGCATTTAGCACGACCGAACCAGGACCAAACCTGAAAGCTAGCGGGGGAAGAGCACGGCACCGACGACGACCGGAAGAGAAACCCTAACACCGCGGGAGACGACGGTGCAGCAGCGGCGATATCGGCAACCCCTGTGCGCAAGGAGCAGAACCCTTCTTCGAGCTGCAGATGGCGGTGGTTCGCGAAGAGCAGCAGCCTTCTTGGAGCCGCTGGAGTCGCAGTTTTGCGCGAGACAGAAACGGCGGAAAAGGTTTTAGACGGGAAAGAAGGAATGAGAGAGGATAGGAGAGGGGGAGAAGCGGGGGCAAGGAAAGCGATGTTTTTTTCAGCGCTTTAGGTATCTAACGGGAAAAAACGGAGGGAGAAAGGCAGGCACGCAAATCGAGGGTATTTTAGAGCTACAGTGTTTTTTTACGGATTTTAGGCCGTTTACGGGATCGTTTTTATAATAGTAATGATAATGATTACAGGTTATTTAATTTTCAGATTTTTCTAATCATTTTGCAAATAATTGTGAGTGGAAGGAATGAGATCATATGATAGAATGGGCCCATAAGATAGGGAGGGGGTTAAACATTGTACTCACCATCAAAAACTCTTGGCCGACAAAGGTTAGTTTGGGATGTGTATTAGGCGGTGAGTACAAAGCGGAAAAAAAGGCATACCTCGTAAAATGGTTAAGAATTTAGGTGTCGGTGATGAGCTTAAATCTCTTCCTCGTACTAGAAAGAAGGGTTGCCCATTCGAGTTGATAGGTTGGAGGAACAGAAAGACCCAGAAGTGGCACTTAAGGGTGGAATGTGGTAACCACAACCACGACTTTTCCACCAGTCTAGAGGGCTATCCGTTTGCAGGCCGACTGACTAAGGACCAAAAGATTGATGCAAGAAATATGGCTTTGGCAGATATAGAACCTAGGAAATCCATGACATTCCTATTGGATAAGTATCCAGATATGACCACATCAATGAAGCAGTTGTATGATTTTCGATACGAAGTATTTAAAAAGGAGATGAACGGAATGGGGTTGAGCGAATTTGCGATTCATTTCTTAGAGTCTAATCAATACTATGTCAAGGTACTAGACATCTTCTTTGCCCATCCGAAGTCGATCCAGTTGTTGAAGTTGTTCCCTTACGTTGTTGTGATGGACTCGACGTACAAAACAAACATGTAAGTCTTTTTATTACCTATGATGTAGTAGTAGATTGAAGTACCCGCATTAAATCTCATTGAATTGACATTGTAGGTACGACATGCCTTTGTGCGAAATGGTTGGATTTACATGCACCGGAAAGACTTTTTGTATTGCTTTTGCGTTAATGACAAGGGAGATTCAAGACCACTACGCATGGGTGTTATTCCAATTGAAAGAGGTCTATAAGCTGGTTGGAAGAGAGCCATAAGCCATACTGACCGATCGGGATATGGCTGAGGTGAAAGCTGTCGATATCTTATTTCCCAAAGCCAAACATATGCTTTGTTGGGTGCACATCCAACGCAACTATAGGGCATACGCGTTGGAAAAAGGGTTCTCGGATAAGTCGGCGGACTTTTTTGCGAGCAAAGCGTGGGAGCTATTTTGTTCGACGACCATGTGGGAGTACGAGACACGACTCCAATTGGTGAAAGAAGCCGTGGAGCCAATTTTATTTACATATCTCCAGAAAACCTGGCTCACCCCTTGGCGCGATCGGATTGTGAGGGCATTCACCGACCACCGCTTCAACCTTTTTACGAGGACCACAAATAGGTAAAAATAAGTTATTTTTGCCACTCATTCGAATTTACTAATTTGGGTTTTAATTTCCAAATTTTTACAAAATTGTGTTTTAATTTCCAAATTTTTGTAGGGTTGAGTCACAACACTCCACGCTGAAGGATTACTTGGGGTCATCTGTTTTGGGGTTCAGTGCTATAGTGAGGAAGATACACAACGCGGTCAGAATCCAAGTTATGACCGTACGTGGGCAGATGGAGATGGATCACACCACTGTTCCACTTGCCATCTATCACATGGCCGAACCGCTCCGAACGGTATTCTCTCTCCTCCCAATGAAGGTATCCAACAGTTGTATAGGTCATTTGTTCGATCATATTAGTGCCCCTCTTAGTCCGGAATGCGACGATAAATGGTGGACAACTGCCCGTGGGCTTCCGTGTCCTCATCAAGTCCGCCAATGCATTCATCGATGTATGCCTATTGAGCTTTCAATGATCCATCCTTTTCGGAAGCAATTAGTATGGAAAGGCCTTCCGATGACATTGCCTGAGGATGATTGCATAGAAGATGACGATGCTGAATGGGAGAAGATGATAGCAGACTACAATGCAGGCACAATGTCGAAACGGGTGCAACGTGAGGTGATCCGCGATTATCGTAAGCACAAGGATACTAGCACATTGGAGGAACCCGATGGTGAAAAGAAGAAGGGAAGACCTAGGAAGAAATCGAAGGTTCAAGCAAGAGGGTTGACTAGATTGGAGCATCTACAACAACAACCTCCCCAGCGCAAAAGGGCTGTAAAAGGTGCTCATTCTATGCCAGGGACAACATTTACATCGATCCCAACAGTTGATGAAGAAGAGGAAGATGTCGAGACTGAGGAAGATGCAGACCCGATTTTGCCTCCCTCCGCGGGAATGGGGTTTATTCCACCCAAGGCCCCCCTCTCACTAGCGACTTTGGAGGATTACAGCTCGTACATCATGTACCTCCTTTCATGACCTCATACATCGCCACTGTGCATGATGTTCCAAAAGATGGTCATTGTGGATATAGGGCGCTCGCTTCTCAGATGGGGTGGGATGCGAGTAATGGATGGCAGCGTATGCGATGGGAGCTTGTTCAGGAGCTGAGGACCCACCGCGAGATATATTCGAGGATGGAGCGCTGGGGCTTGAAGAAGGTTGATGAGTTGATTGATAGAGTCAACTGGTTGCACCAGAATTGTCCAAGGCAGTACTGGATGGAGACACCTTCGATGGGCGTTGTATTTGTTACTAGATTTCAGTGTACATTGATCACATTAGGTCGTGGTATGTCACACACATGTTTCCCAATCATAGGAGCCGGAGGCGTTTATAACTCTCTTTGGGACAAGGTTGCATGCATTGCTTTCCTTGGGAACCACTACGTTCCGGTAATTCAATATCCTCATTATTGATAAATATTATTTTTTTTTTATTTAGGACACTTAATAATTGTGTGTTTTGTTTAATATTGTAGGTTACATTGCACGGTGATTCTCCGATGCCACCCCCGGTACTTATGTGGACGAACAGTCATGATCCATCAGTGGGCGGATATCTAGACCGGTATCATGATCGTTTAGCTAGGTTCGATCGGTTCAGATTGCAGAAAATTTGTCTCATCCTTATGGGCAGATATCTAGTCCTTATCAGGTTTAATGTATGAATGGTTTAGTGTATGAATGGTTTAATGTATGAATGGTTTAGTTTGTATGGTTTAGTGTATGGAAATTTAAGCCCCAAATATAAGTAACAAAACAAGCCCAAAATTTAAATTTCAACTAAAAGATACAAAGTGCAAGACTAAGTCTTCGTGAACAAAAGAAGTTCCGAAATTCAAATAAAAGGTACAAAACCCTAAACCCTAACTAAACTACCTATAATAGCCAGCATCACTATGACGGGGCGGCTGGAAGGAGGTTGAGCGGAGGCGAGGCGCTCGTGGGCCATCCCTCTGTCGGGGGGAGGGGGGTACCGTAGGCGGAGCGTGTTGTGCAAATACAATGTCATACAGTCGGCGACTAAATGCTTCGAACATCCTGTTGTCATTCCGATATATCTCCATTTCCCTTACTACGCTTCGTACGTGTTGCATACGCTGTCAATGAAATGCAACTTTTATTAATTCAAGGCAAAAGAACATTAAATCTAAACACTATAGAGGTTTTTACATACCGTACGATCATCCAGCTCTGGTCGAGGGTGTCGAGGGTCATTAGCTACTTCTTGTGCTGAAGTGTGAAGTATAAATGGATGAGTGCGCCTCAAATGCCACTGCTCATACTCGGCATCCATAGAGTAGGGGTACGCCGCCGGTTCACCAAGGGGCACCAAATGGTTCCACCGATCTTCCCAGTGGTCGTCATCATTCGAGAAGCACACCGACCACACACCCCATCTCAGGGTCGAGCCTCAAAAAGAAGAGGTCGGCCTGATGACATCAAGCGAAGGTATAGCTTGGTGCCATCCAAACTATCGGGCAACCCTCTCGGGATGGTACGCTGCCTTGATATCGATAAACGTCAACACGCCCCGGTACCTCGACAAACTTATAGGTGGAGATGAAAAGTCAATAACTTCACGCCACGGCATAAAGTCGACCTGTAAATGTTTAATTTAAGCGATATATTATGATTTGTTAAATAACCTTAAATATTGTTTTATTTAGTAGAGTTGATACTTACTTGGTCGATTCTTAAGGTGTCCAAATAACGCTGATACTGCATCAATGACATAGGATCTCTGTTTCGGCCCCTATCTCTCAAGAAAGCCTCCCCAGGCAAGCGTGCAACATCACCATGGTTGAGCTAACCTCGTAAACCAGGAAAGTACCTCCAAATAAAATTCTACAAAAATAGGTAAAATAAGTGACACAAATAAATTTGGATTAAAAAATAGTAATACTAGATAGCATTACTCACGTGTAGGACATATAAGCAACCGCCTATTTGTTGACCATCAGAACGGGTTGCCATTCCAAGGTGGTGGAACAAATATGAGAGTGTCGCGGAGCACCATGAATACTCACGGGTGAGATTAGGGTTCATCACCAACTGCATCACTTTCAGCAACTCTCCATCGCCTGTCTTATCAATAAATAAAGTACACCCTAACAACTCAAATAGATACCCTGTCGCCAACAAAGCCGAATTTCCTCCATTTTCCATTAGGTTTTCCATGATAGCATGCCAGCGCATCATGGAAACACTTTTCCTAGAAAACAGCCCAACCATCTGCTCCGGCGTCAATTGGTAGGCTTGTATTATCCAATTCTTCAGATCATTATCATCATACGTCTTTCCAGTGTTTCTCCCGTCTAGCGGCACTCCCAAAATGAAATGCACATCATGGAGAGTGATCGTTATCTCGCCCCAAGGAAAATGGAAACTATTCGTTTCCAGATGCCACCTCTCGACGAACGCCGTAATCAATGCTTCATTTGTTTCGTCAAACTTCCAATTCTGTAAGCGCATTAATCCGCTACGGTTCACAAAGCCAACCCACTCCTCATTAGGGGGCATCTTACCCTCCCACCAAGAAAACCCTCCTCGCTTTTGTAACCTTAACGGTTTTCGATTCAACTGGACAAGGTTACAAACAATAAATCATTGTAAAATCAAGTTAAAAAAAGGTAATTTTATAATATTTCCTGAACATTCTTACCTTGTTGGGGTCTTCCCATATATCATTTGCAATATGATTGTTGAAGTCGGTCAATAGACTCGTATCAATAGGTCCACCACCATATTCCTCTTGTGCAGGCTCGACCTCAGCGTCAAATGGGGGTGTTCTATGGTAGGAAGGCTCCGCCTCGCGGGGTGTTGAATGATAAGACGGATTGGCCTGATAGTGGGTGGGCTCAGGTAGAAAGTGGGAAGGTCCGACACCTTGGTGGGAAGGTCCCGGACCTTGGTGGGAAGGTCCGGGACCTTGGTGGGAAGGTCCGGCACCTTGGTAGAAAGGTCCGACATGGTGGGGGTTGGACGGGACTGAGAGAGGGGTGTACGAAATCATATTGAGGAAAAATGGGTCAGTCCCTGGTGTGACGGCATTGCCAAATTCTAATTGCAAGTTTCGAGTAGGCCCGAAATCAAGAGGATTTGGTGTGGGTTGGGAACTAGATGACGCCCACAAATTTTGGTAGTCAGGGGTTGGGATTTGAGTTTGAGTGGGTAGATTGATAGGATTTAGTGGATAGGGAGAGGTAGAGAAGTCGAATTGCGGCCGGGACCAATCTACGCATAAATAATTATACTTAAATGGTACGCATAATAAAAATTATAAATATCACGATAAATTAAATATAGTTCTAATATATTGTTGTATAAATAAATAAATAAATAAATTGATACGCATAATTAAAATTATGATCTAAATAAATTAAATTAAAACGATTAAATTAACATTTCAAGACCTAAAGTATAATAACTTACCTAAATCAAATCCCATCGAATGAGATAAATTGAAATCAAATTCATTTTGAGCTGGTGGTTGAACCGGCATCTCCTCTTGCACAACTTCCGTCATTTCCATATTCGCTTGATTTAGATCAATAGGATTCGATGCAGACGGAGGCGGTGTTTTTGAATGACTTTTTGATTTTCGAAATAATTTCATTTTTTTTCCCTTTCCCTTTCTTTTCTTTCCTTTTTTCCTCTTTGCCTTGCTCGATTTATGGTTGGCTGGAAGACCCGCTTCATGGCCATTTATAAGGATGCAAAAGAGCCGCTGCAATTGCAACGGCTCTTTGTGGGGCGCGTCAGTCGAAGCGACCGATGCGGGCACACCTCGCTTTCTGCAGCAAAGCTGCAAAAGCGATTAATTTTTTAAAAAAAATAATATATCAGCCGCCTCGACCGACGTGTTGGTTTGTCGGTCGAGGTGACCGACAAAAAAGCATGGGCGCTCCTCTTTTCTGCACGGGGCGTCTCGTATTGGGCTTTTTTTTTATGGAAGGTCGAAATAATTACTCCTACAGTATGATATCTAAAAAAAGTACAGAAAAAGGAAATGATGCTTGGTTCACTAACTCCCACACTGGTAAATGATTACAGAAGCAGCAGCAGATCCAATACTGCATCACCGCCACCTGCCGAGAATCTTCCACGGCAAGTCACGCCGTGTTCTATCCATTCAAAGACTTGAGAGACTATAAAATTCAGAATCGGTTTCGAGCTCGAGAAGACGAATAATGGCGAGTACTACTGGTGGCGGCAAGTCTGCAAAGCGAACTAGCAGCAATGTCGCAGCTGGCTCTGTGTGGGAGAGCAGGATGAGAATCGATCAAGTGAGAGGCGGTGTCAAGGTTTTCAGCGGAGGAGTAGAAAACCTAGACGATGAAGATTTGAAATCGGAGAATCGCGCTTCAGAGCGTACCAATAGGAGCTCTCCAGGGCTTGGATTAGCAGAGAAGAGACGAGCGTGCAAGTCTGAGAGCAATTCGATCGAGATTGTCGGAAATAGGTCTCCTTCTCAGTTGCAGAGAAAGAAGACGCGTGTTTCTTCTCTTAATAATGGGGAAGGCAACTGCAGAAGCTCGGCTCAATTTCGGAGGAAGAAGTCGGCATCTGAAAATGATGATCAGAGAAGCGCGATTCGAATATCGAAATCAAGATCTGATTTCAAATTGAGCAAAAATAGGGATTCGTGTGAGACTAATGGATTGGATCGATCTGTTAAGGTTGCAGATGATAGAAATTCAGAGAAAGAGAAGAATTCCGATGATGACGAGATTGAGAAAGGTCCAATTCAGTTGGAAACAGATAAAACTAGATCGGACGAAGAAAACAAAGATGATGAGGATGACTGTGTAAAAGGTAGTGGAGATGACAGCGTTAATGGCTTCGCTAGTGGAGAAGATGAGATAGAGGAAGCGGAAGAGAGGATAGATGATGAGGAAATTGTGGTTGAGAAGAACATCTCTGATCACAAACAAATGAATGTAACACAAATAAGTCATTCAAATTCCAATTTGAAACATAAATTTTCTTCGAATCCGGCAATTGCAATTGCAAAGAGTAGCAGCAGCAGAGCAGAATTTTCTCCGGTCAGGAAGCCACAACCAAAATTCACCAGACCTACTCATTCAAATCCCAGTGAGTTTCAATGCTATGTTCATTTGATTTGTTTTTTTGGCTATTTACTACTACTATTAGTCCTCCTTTGATGTGATTTGGTTTTATTGTATCTTCTTCATATGTGTAGCTAGAGATTCTGATGGCAAGCAGAGAGTTCCCCACACCCACAGTAAACTGCAGAGTATAGGCAAGTTCAATTCAAATTCATTCTGATTTATTGGTATAGGGGTTGGGTTCATCAATCTTACCGTAAATTTTGTTATCTTCAGTTGATTTAGTGATGTGGAAACATGTGCCTAGATCAAGTCTTGTATTCGGATCAGGGACCTTTCTGATAATATCCTCATCTTTTACTAGAGACCTTGACATCAGGTGAGTACAATTTTCAACTCCATATTTTCAGTGGAGCTATATTCTTTTCAAGTTAAATTTGATCAACTTGGCTATTTTTCCCTCCTCATTGCAGCTTCATCTCTGTTACTTCGTATCTGAGTTTGATCTATCTGGCCATTATCTTCTTGTACAAATGCTTCAAAAGCCGGTAAATGATGCTATTTCTTTGGACTTCACAGATCAGTAGTATAACAAGAGTAGCATTTGAGTCTGGTTATGATGAAGCATTGTAGGCACATCATGGAAGGAAATAATATGCATAACTGTCATGGATTGGTGGTTATAGGAGAAGAAGAAGCCATCTGGGTGTTAAGATTGATTCTTCCTTATGTGAATGAGTTCCTCCTTAAGCTTAGAGCTCTTTTCTCAGGGGATCCTGCTGTGACAATGAAGGTAATCTATTTCTATTCACTAGTTCTTTGTTGCACCAATTACCACAACAAAATGCAACAAAGACAACAGTAGTATTATGATATTGAGTACCTAGACACTTGATAAATGATAGCTCACTGACAAAGATAAACTAAATTGTGTAGTTGGCAGCGACATTGTATGCTTTGGCTCGTTGTGGAAATTCCATTACGATCTGGAAGATGGTCAAGTTGGGTTAGTATCCTTCAACCTTTCAATGGATTTGATTAATGTTCAAAATCTGAATTCACTCTTCACCCTCTGACCTTACTTGCTGTCAAACCTTGTGGCAGGTTTTTTTGCAGGATTCATCCTACCAAAATTTTGTTCTTTATACTCTACTCAAATCACTGAATATGGTAAACACACCATGTTTATTTTAGTTCTCTTTTAAAACTGAAGGTTGTACTCGTATAGAATAATAAGACTGTCATTTTGTCAATTATGGATCTGCAAATGTTGTTATCCCTTAACATTGAATACATTAGATGCCATATTGATGGACATTCAAAAACTATGATATTGCATTTCATAACCTGTTATAGTAAGAAAAAATTCTAGTACAAGCTATACTTACAATATGTGTAATGTAATGTGCTCAAAAACTGCCTTATTAGAGGAAGGGCTAGCATTTACAGCACACTTCAGTTCTTCTAACTGGAATCAGGAATTTGGCAGGCAAGTTTTGGATTCTGCGTTTTCAGGATGCATGGAGATCATGCTCACACAAGAAGGTTGTGGGTTTCGCTATTTTCACAATTGTGTGGAATTTATCCTCCTTGGTAGCTCGCATTTGGGCAGGTAATCAAATAGCCTCACTTAGTTAGCAATTTTATCCTTCTCGTTTGCTTAATTTTTCATATTTATCATCTAAGGATCCTAAGAGCCAGGACATTCTTATAAGCAAATGACTAGCTGGTAGATAAAATTTGTGTGAACTGAACTGAGCAGCATTTTATTAAGAGTGATGATCTAGGAGAGAATATATAGATTGAAAAGAGACGACTTATTCTTGGGTTTCACATCATGATTGCAGTCTTCATGTTATTGGTGGCAATTCGATATTATGAACAATCGACAGTAAAGGCTGGGACTTGGGATGGAGATGAAGTTGAGGAGGGAAGAACTTCTAACTCTAAACGTGCTTTTCAAAGGACGCAGGTAATCGACAAAATGAGACAGGGACGTCATAATACTTCATCAATGTCTAGCACTCATGTAGATCTTAAAGGGGCAAAGAAATGCTCATAGCTGGTTGATTAAAATAACTCCATATTGGTGGATGGGACAGGTTTGAAAGTGTAGCAACTAACAAATTTTACTCATAGAATAAAATTACACAAGCTATAAATGACTCGAGTTTTATAGGCTATGAGAGTCGACCCAACGTACTCACCCGTTCATGGTAGAGCATAATGAACTCAAATTGTATATAATGCTCTTGGGAACTAGGTATATTGGAAAACGTAGTGATGACTTCCATTCTGATGAACTTGGTATATTCTCTGCTGGTTTGTACTTAAAAAGTATGCTAGTCGCTCGTTGTTGTCATCTATTAAACAGAGTTCATAAACAAAATCTTCAAAGCCGGATAGTTATTAAGAAATTATTACACCGGCTTGTTTCCAACCTAGTTTCTCTTGATCATGGATTCGGGTGAAAATCCTCCATCAGATTTTAAACAAAATTTACACCAAAATTTTCTATCCAATTACCCTCAATAAAATTTGCAACCAAACATCCAACAAAATCACCCTCAAAATTTTCAACCGATTTTCTATCCAAATCACCCTCAACAAAATCTCAAACCACAAATCCAACATAATTACCCTCCACCACCTTACCCTCTACAAAATTTCCAATTGAATCCTCAATTCTTGCAACAAATCCCATCTCGATCCTATGATATCCCATATGTGCAAGCTTCCCAAACCTTTGGCGAGTCTCAACAATTGTCAATTTTATTAGGCTCGGATGAAAATGTGGTCACTCAGCCAGAAGATGACCCTTCGTACAGAACTCAATCAGAAGGTTCTCGCGGGCAAGAAGCTCGAGGTGGTGGTCAAAGATCCCTTGACGGCCGTGCAACTCATGGTGGTGGATCCCGTCGTGCAAACAATGTCTCTCCTATAAGCAAGAGTTTAATAAAGGATTCATCAAAAACAAATAATAAAAGAGCAAAGATTTTTGGAAGCAAATTAGGGACTATTACAACAAAGAGAGAAACACTAATCAGTGTCGAACCTTGAAGTCGTGTAAGTCTAAATGGACTAGACTTAGTGCGAATTGGTGTTTTTCTCTTTGTTGTAGTAGTCCCTAATTCGCTTCCAAAAAACTTTGCTCTTTTGTTGTGTGTTTCTGATAGCGTCTTTGCTTGTATAACGCCAGGCACTCACTTGGAACAATCCAAGCCTAACAAGATTGGCGATTGTTGAGACTTGTCAAAGGTTTGGGAAGCTTGCACATATGGTATATTATAGGATCGAGATGGGAATTGTTGTGAAAAATGAGGATTCGATTGGAAATTTTGTAGAGGGTAAGGTGATGGAGGGTAATTGTGTTGGATTTGTGGTTGGAGATTTTGTCGAGGATAATTTGGATAGAAAACCGGTTTGGAAATTTTGAGGGCGATTTTGTTGGATGTTTGGTTGCAAATTTTGTTGAAGGTAATTGAATAGGAAATTTTGGTGTCAATTTTGTGAAAAATCTAATGGAGGATTTTCATCCGAATCCATAATAAAGAGAAACTAAGTTTGGAAGAGAGGAATTATTGGAAGTTTGTGTTTGAGTGTGTTTTACAAATGAGAATATCATACATATATATAGAGCAAAAATACTAAGGTAGATGAAACTAAAGTAATTTAATAATAGGGTAGATATATGAATCTTTTAAAATAGAGTAGATGAAATTTGGTAGATATAATTAATTTAATAATAAAGTAGATACAACTAATTTTATAAATTTGGTGCAAATTAAATTGTATAAATGTATATATATGACTATTTTAATTTTATAAAAAAAATTATTTTAATTAAAATAATTAAAATACATATAATACTGGTGCAAATTAAATTAGATACAAAATTATGAGCTTTGTATAATTTCTTTAACTTAAAACCATGAGTTATTTTTAAAAAGTGGTTAATTATCTGTTTAATTAAACTTAAAATAATTTCAAAAATTAATTTAATTTTAAAATAATCAAACATATATAAAATCTATAACTATATATTAAAGCCATCCCTTTTCGAGCCACCAGAACTATTTTGGCCCCACCTCATATTTACAAAATTAATTTTTATTTCTAATATTTTAACTTTACCCTATTATATTCTTCTTTAACTATTTAAATCTATCTTTAACATCAAACAAATATCTATTTAGTATAACAATATCTTTTAAAAATTTCCTTATACAAATATTTAAAATTGAAGATAACAAATTTAAAATATTTTTAAATAAATATAAATATCTTTTACCTTTTAGAATGATGTCTTTTCACGAAATTATTTATAAATATATATTTTTCTCTTATAATAAAAATATTAATGATAAATATTTATAATGTTTAAAAATAAAAAAAATAGGTAATATCTATAACTATATATTAAAGTTGTATCTTTTCGAGTCACCAGAAAGATTCTAGCCCCACCTTATATTTAAAAATTAATTTTTATTTCTATTATTATAACTTATTTCTATTAAATTCTTTTTAACTATTTAAATATATCTCTAACATCAAAAAATATCTATTTAGTATAACAATATTTTTTGAAAGCTTCCTTATACAAGTATTTAAAATTAAAGATAAAATATTTAAATATTTAAAAATAAAAATAAATATTTTATCATATATCTTTTGACGAATTTATTTATATAAATATAGTGATTTTCTGTTATAAAAAATTAATGAATAAATAGTTAAATTTTTTAAAATTAATATAAATGGATGATAAAATATTTAATAGATATTGAAATATTTGATAAACTTTAAATTTACGTACATGAAAAGTAATATAAATAGGAAGAATATAATATTTGATTAAAAAATTATATACATTCTACAAACAATGTATTACTTATATTAAAGTTTATATTATATTTTTATGTATTTATCTATTACTAATAACTAAAGCCGGAGTAATTTCTGCCACCACGTTGCGCCACCCCTTTATAAAAATAATAATCTTAAATAGTTAATTATGCAAAAAAAGTTATCTCAAGTAAAGATAAAAAATAAAATAATATTTGTAAAAATTTATCTTCAAATAAACATACATATAAAATAATATTATTATATTTGATCAATATAGATCAAAAACGACATTATATTTATTATATTTGTAAAAGATAAATTAAAAAAAGATAAGAAAAAATATGTACACGTGATCACATATATATCTTTAAAACAAAAATATCTATATAAATGATAATATCTTTAAAATATGGATTATGTGTTTACATAATTAAAATTTCTAAATAAAGATATAATATATCTGCCACAATATTTTCCTACCTTATATTAAAATAGCTAATTAAATTAGCTTTTCAAAATAGTGATATTAAAAATATTTTTTTATTTTTATCTGTGATAATTTAAACAATATAGATAAAAAATATTAAAAATTAACGACTACAATATGTAAAGTAAATATAGATAAGGAAATATTTTTATGTTATCATTTATGCCAATAATAAGAAATATTTGTTTTCTTTATCTTTTTACTTCCACAGATCAATTAAATATATTAGTTTTTACTTCATTTTTATATAGTTTTTTATTCTTATAAGATAATAGCATAAAAATGTTATTTTAATTGATTTTTCGTAATTTTTATATTTTTTATTTGTCTTCTTTCTTAAAATAAGAATATAGAATTTATTAATTTAATTTATCTTTTTTATAAAGCTATCTAATTATGAAAATTATAATAAAATTATGTATCTAATAGAAAAGGTTAAATAATTAGTTCTACCCTAAAATTGTAACATCTCTTAAATAGTAATTTTATATTTCGTATAAGAATTTTGTGTAATTTTTATACTCAAATTTAATTTTTTTTTCAATTTTTTTTTAATTTACTAAATTCAATAATGTACATTTTGCGTAAATTTTTTTTATTTATCTTATTTCATAAAATAAAAAAATATAAAATTTATTAATTCCATTTCTTATTTTTCTCGAATAGATGTATTTAATTACGAAATTAAATTATAAAACCTTTTTAACAAAAAAGGTTAAATAATTAGATTTATTCTTATGTTTTAATTTTTCTTAAATTTTTTATATTGAAAAAAGAAACTTGAGTAATTCGTATATATGATGACGTATTTAAATTTTTTAATATACTAAATCTAATGATTTATCTTTATTTTTAATTAAAATAATGAAATAAATAAAGCTTATTAATCTACAAGCATATATTAAAGCTGAACATTTTCAAGCCACATGAACAATTCTGCTCCCACCTCATATTTTAAAAAATATATTGTTTATTCATATTATTCCAATTTTTCCTATTAAATTCTCCTTATCTATTTAAATCTATCATTCACACCAACTTATCAAAAGATATTTAAAATAAAAAATAACGACATCTTTTGAAGAATTCCTTATACAAATGTTTAAAATATAAATTTAAATATTTAAAATATTAAAAAATAAGGATAAATATCTTTTATCTTTTAGCATGATATTTTTTACCAATATCTTTATATATAGATAGATGTTGATTTTTTTTTATTATAACAAAATTAATGACAATTTCTTTGTATATATATATGTTGATTTTTACATTAAAAATACGAACAATATAGTATTTAATAATATTTAATGTTGTAGGAATATTAAAATATTTAATATTCTACAAAGTTTACATACATGAAAAGTAATAAAAAAATATACATAGTATATTATTTAAAGATATCTAATTAGTTTAGTTAGCCACTAGAATAAATTTGGCACCACCATATATTAAATTAATTATAATCTACCTATTTTTCATAAATAACTCATATTTTTTCTTTCATATTAAATTATATCTTATTTATTAAAATAATTTTCATATTTTCAAAATTTATCTATTCCATATTTTAAAAGTATATATCTTTTTTGTTTTATTTTATTCATATTTTATCTCATATTTTTAAATTAAACCTATTTTTTTAAATATTGTTAAGGAAAAAGAGAATTGTAAATTATTTTATCTAATAATCTATCTTTATTCTCAACTTTAAACTTAGTAATTTAAATTTTATATTATATTTTTCTTTATGAATATTATATTTATAATATGTCTAAAAATGTTGGGTCATAGTCGTGCATGGCACGACGGACGGGTACAACTAGTTAAACTCCTATTTATAATGTATATAAAATATCGAATCGTAGTCGTACATGATACGACGGATAAAACTAGTTGGTTTTTAATTTCCGTTATTCTTGAGCATCCATAAGACCCTAACAGGTACGGTTGTCACTTTGAAAAAAAAAAAGGTGATTAATTTGCAAATTTTGACAATATCCGGGTTCATATGTAAATTCCATCCTTCAATTCGCCGACCTTCTACTTCTCCTATTTCCTCTCTCTCTCCCTTCTTCGTATCTCCTTCAATCGCAAAAACTCAGAAATTCAATCATGCATCAGAAAAACCCTAATCGATTCCAAATCTTCGTCCGAGTGCCGGAGATCTCTCCAACCCCAAATCAAACCCTAGCAATCAGTATCACCGACCCCAATCAAACCCTCCGCGATCTCCAGCAGTCTCTCCTCCCCCCTTCTATCCCTCCTCACCTGGTTTCCTTTTCTCTCAATGGAAGAATTTTGGATCCTTCAACCAGAATCCTCTCTCCCTCCAGCACAATCGCACCTTTCTCCGCCCTCAACCTCCGATTCAAGCTTCTCGGCGGAGGCGGCGATGGCGGTTCTACGTGCGCCGAGTCTCGCGATTGTTATCTCAACATGTACGCCATTAAGAAGCCCGATAAGGTCGATCCGAACGAGCAGCGACTGTCAAAGTGGACGACTTGTGCGCTCTCCTTCGAGCCTCTTAAGCCTCCTTGCGTGATCGACCGCCTTGGCAACGTCTTCAACAAGGAGGCGCTCGTGAAGGCGCTGTTGGATAAGAATCTGCCGAAAGCGTTTGGCCACATCAAGGGTTTGAAGGATATGATTCCCGTTGAATTGTCGTTCATTCCAGGGCTTGAATCGTCGGACGAGGAGGCGCGCTTTCATTGTCCGATTTCGGGTTTGGAGTTCAACGGCAAGTACAAATTCTTCGCTTTGAAGAGCTGCGGGCATGTGTTCAGTGCTAAGGCAATGAAAGAGGTAAAGTCCTCTGCTTGTCTTGTTTGTCACAAGGAGTTTGATGAAAAGCTAGGAGATAAGATTCCAATCAATGGGACCGAGGAAGAGGTGGCTGTTCTCAGGGAGAGGCTGCAGCTGGACAAGGCCAATTCCAAGAAGCCTAAGAAGGAGAAGAATGGCCAGCTCAGTGGCACTAAGCATGGGATTAATGCTACTTCAGCACTTGCGAGTGCAAAGGATGCTGATCATGGCCTTTCTGCGAAGAGGTTTAAGGCAATTGATGTTGCGCCTGCTAATGCTAATAAGAAGGTCTATGCATCCCTCTTCACCTCTTCAAACAAATCGACAATCAAGGAGACTTACTCTTGCAGATCTCTTCCATTGGGCCGTAACTGATTTAACAAAGCTATTGACGTCATTTCATACTTGTATCAGACCATTGTAATTCTTGTGTTTTTAATTGTGCTCATCATGATGTCTGCTGCTTGGGGTACAACAGATGTAATCTGATCCGTTAATCTAAACTTTGGTTTCCTTATTTGTTAACTTTTAATGTTCAGTGAATATATATCTGCTGTTGAAATGGATTGGTTAAGTTGAGTTAGTACAATGCATCAAGTTTGGAGTTTAGGTGCTTCTTCATTTTCTAAAATTCTTCGATAACCAGTTAAGAAGGGAAACAGGACTTGATTTATGTGCAGCCTCCTTCAGGGCTAGGCTTTATAAACCAAGCATTGGTTCTTGCTTGTAAGTTGTGAAGTATACTACTGGATGGTTGCAGTAATTCTTCTTTGTCAGAAGGAATTAATGAAAGGTTAAATGGAATGTAATTTGATTTTGCCAATGCCTGTAGTTCATTTGGCATGCTTTACATAAGAGGTTCAATTTTACTCTGAGAGATATTATATTACACACCCTATGCCTGCAAAACTGAAAAGAATGGTTATGAAGCTTGTGCGGTTGGTTATCTGCTGGTTGACGTCATTTTGATTAGTAATCTCTAGCAATCATGCCATATCTAGTTTTCATGGTTCAGTGTGTCCTTTCCTTGCTTGAATGCATATCTTATATCTAACAGCATTGACAAAGTGTTCAGGGCAAGGCTTTATAAAGGAATTAATGGAAGGTTCAAAGGAGTTAAAGTAACCAGTTAAGTTTGGATCTTGCTTGTAAGTTGTGAAGTATATTACTGGATGGTTGCAAAAAATTTTCTTTGTCGAAAGGAATTAATGAAAGGTTTGCAGTATATTACTGGATGGTTGCTGTACATAAGGTTCATTTTTACTTTGAGATATATTACATACCATATGCTTGCAAAACTAAAAAGAATAGTTATGAAGCTTGTACTGTTAGTGTTGGTTATCTGCTGGTTGACTTCATTTTGATTAGTAATCTCTAGCAATCATGCCATCACTAGTTTTCATGGTTCAGTGTGTGTCCTTTCCTTGCTTGAATGTGATATATCTAACAACATTGGCAAAGTGTTATTTGACCTTCTAGATAAAGGGAAGCTATGTGAAGCTCTTAGGAATGATGCAGAGTCACTTGCCATTGCATTTGTCTGATTCTCACAACGGCCAATCTTAATCAGCTGATTGGAGAGACACCACTAAGCTCCAATAGTATGCATAATTTCTGTAATTTATGAATTATGAAGCTCTGAAAACACTAGTTGGAATTCATACAGTAAACTTGCAGTTGAATAGTCACTACCCTCTATCATGTTATTTCAATAATTGTATAATGCATACAATGCTTGTTATAGAAATGTTCTCCCTTGTTTCATATTCCCTTACTATCCGCATGCCTTCTTTTTTAGATTACACCCCCATTGAAATCACCGGGGAGGATTTCCTTTTTGTTTTCATGATGTATTTTTTATAATTTTTTTTTTGCATCTATTTGACTGTTTTGTTGGGTCAACAAGATGGCACTGGAGTACATCAAGTATCCAGAAGAAGGTAAACTTTTGATATCACGGATTATAATTGTACACAGGTTCTTGTTTCTTCAAGTATTCAATTCCTATGCTTGACCCTCCAATCTTAATGTATCTGCATTCCTATGAGAACCATTATTCTGCTCAACATTCACCTCCTTTTCAGTAGAATAGCATCTAAGTTCTGCTTACCTTCCTACATATATTTCTATGTGTAAGAGCATGCTTATAAGAACTCTCTAATCCTCAAGGGCACATTGGTGAGGACATTATAGTTTTAAGCTTATTGTTTTTGCAACTCCTAGCGGGATGATGTAATGTATTCTGGGTATATGTACATGTTGGTTAAATTCAATCATTATTGTGGTGGTTATGCTCATTGGCTTTTATACAGTGCCTTTGAGGTGGATTTAGCCCTTATATCAATTTTGGTGAATTCTAACTAAATGCAGTTATTATTGTCATGCAGCTGAATTTCAATTTTCCTTGGATCTATCTGGCGCATCCTCCTGACATGTTCAGGTTATGCTTCAACATATGAATGCCACTTCAGGATCAGATGCTGGCTGCTTTGATTTGTGTATTTTTTTGCCTTGTTAAGTAAAGTTAAACCTCAGTGCATCCGAATGAACGTTGTTTTATTTTCAAATTTCTGTCAAAGATGTCTGGGTAAGTTTATGTGGATTCTTACCTCTTATATGATGTAATATCAAAATCTGGCATTTTATGCACATCTTATACTGAAGACTTCAACATCTGGTTAGGATAGTTCATTTGAACCCCTTGGACATTTTAAGCTGGGTATTACTCCTTTGAAGTCAAGTTTCTAATACTTCACATTTGGGCATGGCAATTATGTAATGAATCTTAATTGATGTTCTGTTTCTTGAAATCTCTGAGCAACAGTACAATAAGAGCAACATTAATCTGATTATGATGCTCTGAAATAATGGAATCTTTGCAGGCACATTATGGAAGGAAACGGTATGATTTACTGTCATGGATTGGTGCTCTAGGCCTTTTTGTGTTCTATTATAGTAGTAAAAAAGGTATGTTAGTAGTAACTCCTATATTTCTTTCAGTGTATCTATCCTTTACTTGGCATTTTGTGTTCAATCATTGTTATCCCACCCCATAAATGACCCTTGTTAAAATGTTTATGAGATTTGACCCAACTTACCCGAGTTAAAATGCTCGTCTTGGGAACTTGGCACATTGGAAAACTCTGTTAACTTCAACTTTCATGATTATGGGCATGTAATTATTTTGTGTTTCAAGTCTCTGTTGTTGGATTGTGTACTTGTACATGAAAAGGAAGTATGCTAGTCACTCATATCTATCAAGTACGGTATCAAACAAAGATTTGAGATAGGGATTAAAGAATATCAAAGGGAGATAGATCGGATCGATCAGTCAATTAGGCCTTGGAATTTGGTGTAGAATCCTTAGGAGACCCATCTCCATTGACCAAATTTGGAGCTCCTAGGGTGGGCGAAGCGCGTCCTCCTCCTCCGCCATTGTTGGGATGGTGGTGGGTGGCAGTAGAGATTGCAGTGGCAAGAGAGATGGGCATTAGACAAAGCCCTTTCCCTTGCAGATATTGCATTGCTGAACCCATGTCCTCTTCCATTAACTTCACCACTTGTTGCTCGGTTATCGCCATGCTGTCGCTCGTGGGACCCCCCTCCTGGCCCCCGCTCGAACTCCCACCAATGCCACCAACTCCTCCAGAACCACCCTGTGATCATTCGTTCACATACCAACTCAACATTTGTTTTGATGTTAACCAAGCTAAAAACTTATAAAGGCTCGTTTGGTTCAGCTGTGAGTTTCCAGTTTTTAGTTTTTAAACATTTTTTTTACTCGTTATCAAAATAATTGATTTTTCATATCTTATAGCCACCTTAGTTTTCAAAACTGTCAATTAAAAATTGAAAAATCGGAGAAAATTCAAAGTTGTATCAAACAAAAAACTTATTCATTTAGTTTTGGTTACCTCGGCAGCAAGACCAGCGAGGAGGGGAGGAAGAGGTGGTCTACCACCTAATCTGCTCATGCTCAGAACCTGAACAAACAAACAAACAAACAAACAAACGCATTCCTTCAACACTTCAATTCCCAAGGTTACATAAACAAATTAAAGTCTTAATTCATCTATTAGTAATGGATTACTAATACTATATTACTATGACCTCCACTAAGGCTTAATTTGACACACATTCTCTTATTCATTATAATGAACTTAGATTCCTTGTGGTAGATGGATTAATTTTTACATGTGTCTAGAGATTTGATTTGTCGAGTAAGTTGACAATGCCTTCTTCCTACCTAATCCAATTAAGACCCATCAACTGTTACTTAATGCCAACATTATTATATATGAAAGGCCAAGATGCATAGAAAGAGCAGATGATGGAGAGATGGATACCTTGACTTGGACTTGTAGGAATTTCACATAGTCGATAATTTCATCAAGCATCGAAGCCTTGTCTGTCTGTTATTTCCCTCCAAGCAAAATAGAGAATGAATTAATTTATATTTCATTTTAATCTTTTCAAATAAAGAAAAAAATACAACAACAATGATAAAATTATTTTCAACAAATTAATAAATTCCATAAAAAAAAAACATCACATGTGTTCATTATTGGCAAAAAAAAAATGCACCTAAGCTTGTGACAAACGAACAACCAAACCAATACAAAAAACCTAGGAACAAATCACACTTATATATCCCAGTCTGCCCTGTAGCTAACTACTCTACCAACTACAACTTTTAATTTGAAATAATAGAAGATATATAAATACTATATGTTAATACATTTAATCATGAAATTTCCAAGGGAAATTGATCATTTAATTTGAAATAATAGTTTATTCATTAATACAAACCAAACGGAGTCAAAATGTGATCAACATCATCATGTTAAGAAAATAATATAAGTAGACGACAGTGTACACGATGATCATAAATTCATGTATATTGTAACACGATCGAATATTCGAAGACCCATAACTACATCACTATCAAGAATAATGAATTGTATATTAGGGCATGACTAGTTAATTTACTCACCCACCTTCTAGAGTTGCAAGTACATGTTCCTACCTCGATCAAGAAAATTCTATTCATCTATTCAATACAAAAAATTAGAAAAAAATTCCACACCACTGACCAACCGTGACATTAATTAATTTCAACATTTATGTGATGCAGGACTTCTGGATTGTGTCTTGTGCCAAATGTTTTTCATTGTCTAATTAATTCATGTGCACTTGTGTAGGTGCAAACACACACAAAGAAAGAACAAATTAATTAAATTGGAAGTAATAATAATGTTTTTGTAAATTATATTCTATACCTTGTTTGCATTTGGAACAAGCTGTTGAAGACCCTTCATTCTCTCGGCAATCCTCTCCCTCCGTAGCTAAACAACAAACATATCAGTGAAGCTCAACGTTTTTATGGTATATGAAAAGCACAAAAAAAATAGTCTAGAAATTCATTAGATGAATTAAGGCTCCGTTTGGCATGCGCATAATCTTAAATAATGACAATCAAAAGGGAACGTACTCTTTCAGCAATGCTATGAGGATCGGTGGCCTGACCTCTGCGTGCCCTCACCCTCTGTCGACCCCCTGTGCCTGTCGACGCACTCCCTCCTCCACCGCCGCCCTTACTTTCAAATTTCTGTCACATTTATCAATGATCAACGAATTAAACTACTAAATCCAAATAAAACAAAACGACCAATCGAGCTACAATTTTCGAATCCCTCCGGAAAACACAAAAAGTTGTTTTTAACTTTTGACACAGATTTTAAGAAAAATATTGATTAAACTCAATCCGTAAAAAATAGTAAAAAAAAAACCAATGTCAAAAACCATTCTCACAGTCACAACTCACAAGCCATAATTAATTATTTGGCATGAAAACTTCAAAAATGACTTACATGTTAGATCAAAATCTACATACTAAAACGATCGACATGAATTTCTGATCGGAGAGAGTAGTAATGAATGAATGAATGAATATAGAAGGGAGAAGAGGCACAAACCTCAAATGGTTGCTGGCTCATACTACTTGCACCATTTCCATTTCCATGAAGAGGACCCGCCGCTGGGAAACCGCCATTGTATAGGGCTTCAACCGCCCCTTCTCCTCCCTGCAATTTTTTAACACATATATATGATCCATCCATCCATCCATAAAATCTGTACTCGATCAATATATGATATATACCTGAGGCATAGATTTGAAAGAGGAAGAGTCAGCAAAAAGGCGACGAGGATCCATGGGATGATCGGCAGCCAGGCTCAAAGGGAGGAGGAGTTGCTGCTGCTGATGAGGGTCAAGATGAGGATTAGGGTTAGGGTTAGGGTTGATGAGGTCATGAGGCCAGGAACAGTTGGAAAGATCAGAGGACAACATTTGTTGAAGCAAGTACTGATCATCATCCTGATTATTATTATTATTATTATTACTATTACTATTATCAGGATGATGAGGATTTGATTGGTGATGGTGGTGATCAATTTGGAGCTCCTCAACTGACAAATCTGAGTTTTTCATACCACCTCCTCCTCCTCCTTCCATTACAGATTTTGATGATTAATTGATCGAACCAACTGATGAGCAATATAAATGAGAATTTGGCTAGAAAATGAGGCAGAAGATTTAAAAATTGATGCAAGAGGCTGAAGAGTTCTAAGTACCTGGATGATAGTGATAACGAATGGAAATTAAACCTGGTTTTTGGGTATTAAACAGTAATGACAAAAACAAGAAAACAAGGGTTTGCAGCTTTTGCATATGCTCCCGAGTCACCATCTCCATATTATATTATATGTACCCACCGGCTTAATTAACATAATTTAACTGCTTTTTTAAAATAAAAAAATCAATCAAAGAAAAATCAAGTGAAAGAAAGTTCATCTTAAAAAAATTGAATTAAATTCCACACTTCCTGCGACTAATTAGCTCCACGTCTCTCTCAACAAACTCATCCAATCATTCACACGACTGTTTTCAAAAGTAAAATCCTTTATATCCAATATCTAGATATCTCTCTCAAATTTCTAGGGCTTTTCCTTTCAAAATTTGAGTTGTTTTGACTTCTTCTTATGTAGTTATGTCCCTTTTTAAGTTTTAACTCCACAACAAAAGGAAAATTCATATGCTATAATTCCTACTTGATAAAAGAGGAAAAACAAAAGAGATAAACATACATTTTGTTTTATTTTTAAATATAACATTAATGTTTAAGAAAATAGTTAGCCTGATATTTGTTTTATTAGGGAATAATGTCATAACTCAATGCCCATCCTTATGAATTCGTTAATTTTTTTTGGTGAAGGACGTTACCTATAAAAGTCGAAATAGAGACATCTTCATATTACTATGTTGCTTGACTAGAAATTGAAAGACTGAATTTGTTAATTTAGACATGATATATGTTGAAAAGTGAAATTCAATTATTTTTTAAAAGTAGAAGTCATAAGAAGTAAGGTTGATTAAACAAAATTGAATTTTCACCAAAAAGAAAACTGAATGGTAGTTACTTTATGTTTTATTAGGTCAGAGGAGTCAGAACATATAGGTCATATATAGATGAATAGGCCCAATAATAAAAACAATAGACCCAGTCAGTACACTTCAATAAGGTAAATCACAGTAATTATTCAACCAAAATAAGGGTAAATTGCGGCAATCTCAACTCACAAGAGCTAGCACAAATCAGGTCCATAAAACAGGGAAGAACTTCGGATTTTGATCCATTGGCTTGTCATCACAAGGACTCAGTTTTCTAGGGCATAGAATATACGTCATTCATGGTTTTAATATTTTTAACCTCGTGGAAATAGAAGATTTTTCATTCAATATTTGGCATCACTTCCTTTAATACTATCAAATTTTTTTCAACTTCTTTAATGTTTGGAACATCTAGGCACTCTAACCATTGCATGAGATTTAGGCCATCTCCAACAACTTTCTCAAATCTTTCTTTAAAATGGGGCATCAAATGTCATATTCTCTACAAAAAAATTGCTTCAACTCCAACAGCTTCTATATTTTGGAGAATATATTTTTTATTATTTCTATTTTAAATGATATGAAATCCTCTAAAATATTTATTTAATAATTAATTAATTAATTAATATTTTTTGAATAATATGAAAATAAAAATATTTTAGAATCTTAACCTATAAAATGAGAAATTATTTTTTATTTTAATTATAAAAAATAAAATATTTTAGAATCTTAACCTAAATAATGCATATTAAATTATATTTTTTGTTTTATATAAAAAGAAAAAAAAATTAAAATCTTAACATAATAAATTATTATTTAGTTAACATATATTGATTTATGCATATCTACATTTTATTTTATTTTTTATTTTACATATAATCATATATATGTAATCATATATATGTAGCTTAGCATATATAGGTTTATGCATATCTACAACTTTTTTTAAGTAAGCGTATCTACATCTTAAAATAAAGTAGAACAAATTAATCTATACATATATCTAGTGTAATACCGGAGATAATAAAAAAATAGTCAAATTTAAATGCTCCATTATACCTTGCACAATAAAATTATTTTGACTCCACACATTAAAATAGTAGACATGTTGTCATAAGATAAACATTTTTTGTTTTGTTAAAATAGACATAAATGCATGCTCCAAAAATATGGAGAACCCCCTACATTTAGGGAATGAGGGTTGATTTTTCCTCTTTTACTCCATAATGGAGAATTTGATGGGGAAGATGTTGGGGTAAATTTTTGGGCTAAATTCTCCAAAAACACACTTCCCAAGAATATAGAGAAGCTGTTGGAGATGGCCTTATAGTAACATTTTTTTACCAGACCAAATTTATATATAATGGGATTGGTTCGGGCGAGAATGTCTACTCAGAAAAAAAAAAAAATAGAAATGGTTATAGAGTAATCGGTCTCTTTTTTTACAAGGACCCATATTGCGCGATTGAAAATAGAAAAAAGAAAAAGAAAATGACCGTATTGAAGCGGCTGCTTGTGATAAGTTGGAGGGAATTGAGGATGATGTTAAGTCATCATGTCTTATTTGTGCGAGCGTCTTTCACTAAACATATTAAAATGTTAGCGTCTTTCACTAAACATATTAAAATGTTAGTGTTTAAAAATTCCGTCTTTAATGCACTAATAGATTGCTTCTTTTGACTCCCTTCTTCACATTTCGTTCCAACTTCATCTTCAACCTAGAACCTGCAAAACAATGAACAAAGGGGGCACTGGATAGGGACCCCCTAATCCACCTCTGATGTCTAAATCAAAAGAACAGTCGATTGAGCGTCAAGGTAAAGACAATAAAGCTAGAAAACTCCGCGAGTATGAGTCTTTCAGAACAAATAAGCTAAGCGATATTAGCCTATTCAATATCTGAACGCGTGTTTTCATATGCTCTCCATACACGACGGAGACATGTATTTATAATAGAAGAGAGAGAGAGAGAGAGGGGAAAGGGAGGCAGAAAATCCTCTCCCTTAGGCTGGCCCAACGCCTTAAAGCCCAAGCAAGTGATATCTTGCTCCCTACTCAAAGCGAAAATTCTATCTTTTCCTTAAGACAAAATCTTTCATTATGTCATATAACCACCATATTTAATAATTGATAGAAAAATAATTATCATGGCTGTCTCTTAAGCCTTCAACCGGTTCGGTAGAACAGGGCCCCTAAAATCATTTTCCATTATTAAGCAATTTAAAATTAAAAGTTAGAAATTATGCAACCATCATTTTCCATTATTAAGTAATTTAACAATTAAAACTAAGATTTGGTAGGGGCTGCGCGAACGCAGGCCCCCTCAGGAGCAAATGATGACGTACACTTCCACATTGGGAAGATGTTGGGCTGGCGCACCCACTCGATGTGCAATGTAAGCCATCAACCCAGGCCACAGGCGTTGGTGATCGCCTGTAGACCGCGTCCAGGTAAGTAATTTTTTCCGTTGTTTCCCAAACTAATTTTATATCCTTCTTTTTATTCACTCTCAATCTTTCTTTCGATGTGGGATTCTCTTCTCAAAATCGTGCAGTCTCTAAAATCAAGTCGTAAATAACAGCAATGACCAGTTTATGGCCGCATTAAAACATTGTCTTGGTAACAAGATGTGTGCTATCATAAAACTTGGGTGGTATGGTCGCATGGACATAAATTAATGAGATATAATCTATTGCTACTTGCTAGCAATATAATCTGCTATTCCTATTATTATTTTTCAAGAAAGTGTAGCAAGGTTCAATAGCATTTCTTACATATTTTAAGATAAAAAAAAATATTTTTTACTCAAAGCTTTTATAAAAAAGTGTAGCAAAGTCTAAGAATTATTTAATAACCACTTGATCGATCTAGTAGGATGAGATGTTAAATTTTTTAAGTGTTTGTCTAGGACTTTTGAAGTTCGAATCCTCCATAATTTATCCGACAATGTGTATAAAAAATGTGAATTGAGAGAGTCATCTCCAAAAATAGACATATGCAATAACCAAAAAGAGATTAAACTATGATCCGTAAAAAAAATAGAAATACTTTGGTAAACTAATTTAATACAAAAATAAGTGAACTCAAATTAACAACATCGAATATGTGGGGAAGTCACTAATAGTTCATATTACAGCTTCACGTAACACAAAATTCTGCATTAAGCCACATATCCTTCAGCTCGGCTATCAACGGCTGCAAGTAGACATCCAACTTTTGCTTCGGACTCTTTGGTCCAGGTGCAATAACCGTAAAAAAAATAACCTCTTCTCGCATACACATTGACGACGAGAGGTTGTAGGGTGTCAGAATCACAAGCCAACATGAGTACTGGCGTCCGGACGCCCCGAACGGATTGAAACCGTCCGTGCACAAGCCTTGTCTCACATTTCGTGTTTCTGATGCAAAATCTGGCCACACAGCATTGAAGTGCCTCCATGCCTTTGCATCTGAAGGATGTCTCATCACCCCATCTTGTACGTGCTTTGCATGCCATCTCATGTGTTCGGCAGTCACCACAGATGCGTACAACCTCTGCAACCGTGGAGTTATTGGCAAGTAAAACATACGAGAATAGGGAATGAGTTTTGTCTTGCTTTGCTTCCATCTAGGATAGTCACATATCTTGCATCCGCGTATTCTGCATCTGCACCCCAATATATCATGCAAGAGTTTGGAGAACAATCAATGGCCTCGTACGGAAGACCGAGACCCTCAACCAATTTTTTCGTGTCGTAAAACGTGGCTGACAATGTTGTCTTCGGGTGAGAAACGCGTCCGCAAAAATCCGAGATCATGTCATATCCGCGCTCCGTCATCCTTAGCTTAGACTTTAGGCTCAGTAGCTCAGTCGCAGCCTCCAACTACGTCATATCACATCCAGGCCACAAATGCCTATTTGCGACCGACAACATGTCGTACATACGTTGTGCACGGGATTGGGTGCTTCATTATAATATTGCTCCCCTTGCTCATGCCTTATATCCCCATTCTGCACGAGATCCTCAGCAGTGTAATCACTTTGGGCATTAAAACCATCATACGTCATCAGTTCCATTCGATTATCATTCCCACCATTTACTGGTGGTGATGTATCAGTATTGCTATAGCCTTCATGATGTCTAGACTCGGCCAACAATGCAGCGAACCTTTCATCTGTCTCGCCGTGCGAAACCCAATGGTAATAGTTAGGAGCAAAACCTTCCTTAACAAGGCGATAATACACATCATTTACAGATTTCAGTTTCTTATTCTTGCACCTCCGACACGGACACCTTAATTCGGATGGGTTATAGGACGTCATAGATTTGCAGAATTCGAGAAATTGCTCTACACCAGCTAAAAACTCGTGGTTCAAAAAACCATCTATATTACGCACATACATCCACTCACGTATTTTTTCATTCCTGCATTTCAATATAAGAGTATAATTAAATTAATTCAAGTATATATTATCCTGAATGTGGCGACCATATGGTCGCCACATTCAGTATATCAGAACGCATATTTATAACATAACCAATTGCTATATTCTATATGTGGTTAAATTATGTAAAACAATATCTTATAATTATATAAACGAAAACTTTCTACCGACAATATTTGTCTAAAACAATAAAATGACGGAATGAAATATTAGGAATACGATTTAAATACATACCTTTAGTGAGGTTGTCGGTAAAAATTGACGGAATTTCTTCCTAGAATCAATTCAGAGTTGTGGTTGATTGTTTCTTTCTTTTGTGAATATTTTGGAAGAGAGCTATATGTATGTATGATTGAGTTGTGTTGAAGCGGAATGAGAGTGATGTTCTTACAACTTAGGTATATATGCTGAAATGGAGGGAATTTTACCAATTACTGTTTTTGCGACCAAGTGGTCGCAAAAAACGCAGGATATTACCCGCCAAAATTGATTTCACGTGCCAAAACATCCGATCCACGTCAGCGACCAACTGGTCGCTATATGTTGCGACCATGTGGTCGTTAGACTTATGGCGACCATGTGGTCGCTAGACTTATGGAGACCATATGGTCACTGAATGTAGGGACCATATGGTCGCAGATATGGGTTCCGAATTTAGCGACCATATGGTCGCTACATGCTGGCCGAAAATTTCCCCGCGGACTTATTACGACTATAAAGGCCCAACGACCACGTGGACTCCCTATGTATCAACCACATGATCGCTAATTTGGTTTTATTTTTTTTTTCCGTTTTAACGTTCAGATTAGCGACCATTAACGTCTATATAATCACTAATTATGGTCGCAGAAATATGGTCGCTAAATCTGCATAATGGTGCAATGACTTTAGACTATTTCCAAATTTAATAATGTCAACCCGGGATACATTTTTTTGAGAAGAATCAACCCGGTATACATAAGTAGCCAACTACAGATTATTTTATTTAATTACTACCAAAAAAGATTATTTTATTTAATTTGGCCGGTATGGGATTAAACTCTCTTATGTATTTAAGAATCCTTTGAAGTTTTGGTCAATATATATTTAAGAATTGTGCACAAAAGGACAAACGCAAACAAATTTTTTTGTTAGACATCTTTAATTTTCTCGTTTTTTTATAAGGTAAAAATTCGGTATATCGGACAAGACAGATAATTGAGAGGCCGTTTTCACGGCTGTCAGAATAACTGGCTAGAAGCGCTTGAAACAACTACAACAAACACGTAAAATTCGGTATATCGGACAAGACAGATAATTGAGAGGCTGTTTTCACGGCTGTCAAAATAATTGGCTAGAAGCGCTTGAAACAACTACAACAAACATGTAAAGTAAGTATAGCTAGCGAAGAACCGAAACTAAAATGAAAAGAGTAATGGAGAAGTGAGGGGCTAGAGAGAACAAAAACTCTAGCATTCGGGTCAAAACGAACAAAACATGAAGAAAGGTGGACCACTGGCGTTGCCTCCAACGGAATGAAGGGTCTTCAGTAGCCTCAAAAGGTCCAGCGACCACGCCAATCACATACAAATTATACTCCATCCTAGAATCAAACCTCAGAGTCATATGTACTTTACCCTGGTCAAACCCGTAAAAACAAACAAACAAACACAAGGAAAGACTAAACAAAAGGCTCACCATACCGACCACCTAGAAACAACAACCACCAAAAAAGGGGAAAAGCCTAACAAGAGGCCCATGAAACTAAATCAACAAATGGGCCTAGGCCCACGGAGTTAAAAATAGAAAACTAGAACTTGAAATTGTGTTCTTCTTCCTAGAACTAGAACATAGAAAACTAAACATAACAATAGTCTAATTTATCTTCCAAGGAGTTAAAATAAGCTAAAAACTAAGAAATTAAAAACTATCCAAAAATAAAACAAACTTGGCCCAAAAATAACATGATGGCCTTCATAAATGTCCAATCCTGTAAAATGTCAAGACCTCTACAGTAGCCAATTTTTTTTTTTTTTTTTTTATCAACACTTAGCCAATCTATTCTCGCCTCCTTCATGTCACGACCATAGCACTCCTTGTCGCGTCCATAATCATCATCAAAGAGCCTCTCATAGACCCATCTCGACTCTCTACTCACCCCTACACCTATAAATAATGTATGGGACCATCTAATCGTCCCCTACACCTATATAAAGGTGTGTTGGGCTAGGTTTAGGGACACCAATATATGAGTGATTAATCTTTTCTTTGGTTGAATACATCTGAACAAAAATACATTTTCGTCTATTCCGTTGGTTCGATAACCAAGTTCTACAAGTTGATTGATGGTTGCCATAAACACCCAATTCCGACACTTCATCTATCACTAACTAATATCTGGATCATGTAATTTGCTGGCCTTCTTTGCATTACCTTATTACCATAGAGAGTATACAATCATCCTTACGTTTTGGTGCGTAATTTATAATCTAATCCCTCGATCTATATAAGTCAGCTACCGATCATTAATTGTAAAATAAGCCAACAAAACTAACATAACAACCTAGCATATGTAGTTATATAAGATGCACTCATGCACATATAATAATAAAAAGCGTTTATTTCATTGAACAAACTCTAGAGCCTACACACTGTGTTTGATCCATCCAACAATATCAAGGTTCTAAACAATCCGGAAACAAGACAGTTTGCTCCGGAATTCGGGATTATTACCCGTCTCAAAGCCCTTAAATGAGTGACGAGACAGCGTTCACTTGTAGCCTGCATACCTCCAATTTTGTTTAGAGCAACAAGTTCTTAAAGGATAAGACAGCGTTGTTCAGCCATACGTTCCTCCAGTATAATAACATCATATCCAGATGTGCAAGGTATTAAGCCAGGATAATTGGATAAAATACCTTGAGATCCTTCTTGATATCAACCCAATCTTGCCTCTCTTATCAGAACCTAAAACAAGACAGTGTAAGACACCGAGTTACAGAAAGCAATGAATAACAACAAAGCATAATATACAATTATGTGGGACTTGGAGAAATCGGTTTACATTCAAGAACGGCGAGCACTCCCAAGCAATAATCCAGTAATATCTCTTTATTATAAGGAAATACAGAAAGACCTAAGATGAACAACAACAGCATACGAATACAGCCTAAAACCTAAATGCAAGTGTGTGATGTTAACGTACCTCTTCGGCAAATTTTATCAAAATAGTTGTCCTTGGTCGCAGCTGACCTTCCACTGGAACAAAATGGTCTGTAACAACAGCAGGAAATCCCGCACTATCCAACACACCCTTTAAGAGAACAAAAAAAAGCAATCGTAAGTCGGGTAGTCCTGCAAAGAGAATCAATGAAGAATTAAGAAAAGCATACCCTCACAATTCCAGCAACAAATGCCCCACAGTTAAATGTGCCCATGTCTTTTGGTATGGATATAAACCTAGCAAAAGATAGATATTTAGCTCATGACGTATGGGCTTTTATATCAAACTGAAACATCATTGTACTCTCCACCAAACTAAGGATGTGTATACTTATTGACGAGAAGCTCTTTTTCACTGATCATGTATTCATCTTCGTGTTCAGTGCCCTTCTCCAGTGAGTCTGCAACCTAAAAGGAAAACAAGAGTCGGTAAATTAATCTAAACAAATTCTACAGCGAGATTCTTCTCTACCGCACGTCCAGCCATTCATGCGTGATTTGGATCACATAGTAGATAGATAAGAGAAATCATATGCAAACACATTTCTGCACATAGGATCAGCAAACAAAATCTTGATGATCTTGTACTTATCATAAATCAAATGCAGAATAATCAGCAAAAGAAATCTATAAGCTCTAATGGAAACTGACATTTTGAAAGAAACACTGCAAAATGAAAATTCTACACGCCTACAACCATCAACCGATATACTTTTTTTTTTTTCAAAGATGAAGTGTAATGAACAGCTTTTCGAAAAATTAGTAATGCAGGGAAATCACCAAAGCATTCTCAAGTAATTGTTTCCTCCGCATATCAACTATGAAAGGAGACAACACTAGATGAGAAACAGAAAGAGAAAAACATGCATGGGCAGGCACACGGATGGACACATAGGTGCTTAAATGGAAAATACATTAAATAACTAAATCAAACAGAAAACTCAAAAGGGAAACGTTCCAATCCCAATTAAAGCATCATTAAACTTACCTTGCCAAATAACACCTTCCACACAGTGCTATGTACAAATGATAATATACCCAGAAGTCGTGTCTCCCTTCTATTTCCCTGTGGGATCAGAACAGAAGTTCTTACTATATTGTAACTAGAGGATTAGTGTGCATAGAAAGTGGACTCCATTTTCTTGCACAATGTATAATTTGATTGGATACACACAAATATAACATACACTGAATCATATGTATTGACTAAACAAAGCAGATTATGATTGGAAAATTTAATATATGTCAAATTTAAAAAAATTACCCTCTCCCTGTGGCAAAGAAGTTCCAGAACTCGAGCACCAACTGCATAGCCAGCATCCTCCAATCTATACATCATTTATCAATGAGATTTGACAAATGGTTACATAAACCAACATACAATAGAACCAGGATCTCATATCTCTTAAAAGAAATTTCTAAGATGAGAAAATAATGACCTCCTCTCGAGCTCAGCAATATTGTCGACCTGGGTCTGGTTGTACTGAACAAGTTCCGAAAACAAGAAGGCAAGTGCACTGAAACTGACCTGCAATTTTAAATCAAGAACTGTGTATTAGGGATGAAAAGTGTACTAATTAAAAGAATCTTTCCAGTTGCTGCCATAGCAGTAAGTTCATTTGAGCTTCACTTGTAGGATATCAATTGAACATGAATTCACAAAGTAACAAACGCAGAGCAACAAATGAGAGAAAGAAACCAGAGAGCAGATGATACGAGTTAATAGTGTAAGAATTCACCTCTTGCTTGCCCTTGCTTAGGGGTTTATCGAGGACATTGGAGTAATGCTTCATCTTTCCCGCTCCAATCATTGTTTCTCAATTCGTGGTAGTTCTGAATTTCTTGCGATTAAAATCAAAATAGGACAAGCGAGATTTCCACAAAGCAAGCAGAGATCTTAGCCACAGTAGAGTAAAATTTGATATTCAAATTCAGAAATACTGGCAAAACTGAACAGAAGCAAAAGCCTTATGGCAGAACAAAATGATGACATTAATTTGCATACAAATGAAATTGAGCAATTTCAGCTAAATGCATAACGGGGCTAACATATTAGTTCTGCATTTTTATAGAGCTAATATGGTCGGATCAGAAAGAGTTCAATCCTTCAAATTATCAACTACTGATGTGGATCTCACTCATGATGGAAACAACATATCAAGTAATCTGAAGTTATAAACACATCAATTGATGATCTCATAAGACATTACACTGAAACCCTAACCAAATCCCAACCTTTTGTTCTCCCTTAGCAGTAATGACATTGATGGCGAGCGGCGGTGGCGGTGATGATTGTCAGCCAACGGAGTGCAGCAAGACACGACAGCAACAACAATTTGACGCCCAAATCAGGGTGGCCAGCGTGAAGTAAGACGATCAATGAAGGAGGGCTGGCGGGAGACGAAATCGACGATCGGCGATGGTATCAGGAAGAAAGAGGCGAAATAGAGGACATTAGATCGAGTGATCAGATCGAGCGAGTGAAGAAATGGAAGAAGACGAGATCAGGTCGACTGAGTGAAAAAATTGGTGGGGCATATATATGTTGCAAGTAATTGTGTTTTGCATGATTTGTTCTTTTGTTTGACCTGACTAGGAAAACAGGCCCGTGCGATAGCACGGGACATATATATTTACAGTTGTTTTTAATTGTTGTAATTTGATTTTGTTTTATAAATTTACTAGTTAAATGCCCCGTGCGTAGTTTTAGCCAACTAATCCATGGATTAAAGATGTCATTTCATAAGAACCAAATTTCATGTTTAGTATGCATAAGAATGTTTAACACCTTTTTACTATCAACTTTCTCAGCAAATCTCAGAAAATCCTTAAAGGGGTATTGGGTTTCAAAAGAGAAACGCAAGTCATTTTCAGCAAAATCACTCTCCCCTGTAGTAGAAATATGTGTCATGACGATGGCTTTGGTTAATAGAGGTATCAGATGTCCTAGAAATCACATAAGATTAATCAATAACTCTACTGAATGTAGTAACATCACTGTAACGGACATATGCTTATACGAATAGGTACACTCAATTTGTTATTCACTTGGAAATCCATGGCTAAACGATGGTACAAAAGCAAGTGAAAACAAAAATATCATAACTTTACAAGAATAAAAGAGAATCTAAGCAATTATCTAGTAGAAGTAGATATACCATCTTAAGGCTAGTTTCATAACATTTGACCAATAGATCATCAAATTCATAATCCATATCACTGTATGTATAAATTAATTCATTGCAATTAAAAAAGAGAGGGTCACCTTCCACCAAAAAAAAAAGAAAGAGAGGGTCACCAACACCCATTCTTTGACCACTAATGAATATTATCACTGTCATTCAAATAACTTTTAACAATTAGTCTAATATATGAAAGCAGACAGAATTTTGCAAACATAGAATTCAACAAGAACCTAAATATTTTTCCAAACTAAAATAGAAATGGGACACCCCCATGGCTCAAGGTAGTACGCCACATTGAACCGCTGAAATCCAGTGTATCTGTGTCCGCCCTCTCCTATGGTAGCCTCAACCCGAGTATCCTCAACCGTATAGTTGATACCCTCGGGTATCGACATCAAACCTAATTTATTAAACAAAACAATAGTGGATTACACAGCAAGCAATTTTTATATACGACATTCGTTATTCATGGACAATCTAAAATTAAACAATTTGTACTGAATTTGTACTGGCTATCTTGATTGAGCCTAGAAGAAGAACCTTAATATTTTGACTGTTTCTTACACTTGTAACAACTATGCTCTCCCAAGCAACCTTTTTCTATCTAAGAAACAAGAGAACAAACAACTTAGTTTTCCAAAGAGAGTGGTCTTTCCTAAACACAGCAAAAGGTAGATGTTATGAATTGCAAAACTACAATGCCTATGTCTTTTATCAATAAAATTTAGATTAATATATCACTTGAAGCAATCATTTACTATGAAGATGACATAATATGGTGGAATACTTCACTAATCTGGGAATCATGCTAAGTAAACCACTGAATTGAGGAGCAAACTAAGCATCCATTGACTTGAATACTCGGAACAACATTAATTATAGGCCTATTTAACTTCTTAAAACAATGCATGTAATTTTATCTTTTTCTAAACATGACAGAGCATTACCTTATAGACACAAAACACTGTCATTTACATCATGCAGATAAATTAAGCATTAATCGTGTATCAAATATCAAAATTAATAGGAGAGCACATGGCATGGCAGTTTGTTCAACCAAAAAAAAAGTAAATCACCACTCACATTTTAAATTAGAAGCAAAAGTGCTCTAAGGAATCATACAAAGACCAAAATCATGCCTTTATCTTGACTTACCCCAGTTGCTAACTTAATCAACTAAACCATCAAAAAGTCAACTAAAACTTGATCATACAAAGACCAAAATCATGCCTTTATAGCAGAAATTAATCACGTGATCTGAAATTGAAAAGCAAATTATGGAATAGCATTCATAGTAAGAAAGTGGACATACTGAACATGAGAATTGACCTATAGTTAACATAAGAATTAATCTATAACAGGGTTATTGTTATGAGCATAATTAGGATAAGACAAGCGTATTGCACAGAGATAGAAACCACCAGAAGCCTATGCTGTAGACGCACAAAAAGTAGTAGCATAGAGTCACAGACATCATTTAATGAAGAGCAAGAGAGAAGATGAGTAAACCTCGGCAGGAGAAGGCCTATGTTCGCGAGGCTTGGCGAGGCACTGAATGTGAGGTTGGCCGCAGACTAATATGGTACTAAGAGCCATAGATAGAATGCACAACAACAAAATCGTTGACGGTGCAATGCAAATGAGAAAAAAAACATGCAAGTGAGAAACCAGTGCAAAAAATTAGAGTGTGGGCACTAATAATCGATAGCATATATGCATTAAAAAAATGGCACAGGGAGAAAGTGATACCTCTGGAGTACAGAAAATCTAGCCACTGCTTGAATCAATGCCACCAACACTGGCAACAGGGACATCACCAGAGGGGTAAAAAACAACCACACACATGCAAAAATGCAACAAACAAAATGAGAATCAATAAAGGGCAACGTAAGGCATAAAAGAGGGAAAGACCATAACCTCAAAAGATGAACACACCTGAGAAGTACATTGACTCCCTAAGAAATATGGAGGCAATAAAGGACAACATAAGGCATAAAAAAAAGGTGAACACACCTGACAAGTACATTGATTCCCCAAGAAATATACATGCAATGTAAATATGTGAATGATTCGAGGGCAAGAAATTCGTCTTTATATAATCTGAAATTCCGTTTGCATACATGAGTTTGTATATTCTGTATTTATAAATTTGTGACAACTGCATTTTAGGCTTCCCTCTTTTGAAACCACTGCAGTAAGGAGGAGTTGAAAGCAAACCTAGAAGTTGCCAATTCATCCCTATAATGTGAAGCAATTTGAATAAACAAACATTTTAGAATCAACTGAGCATTCCATAATTCATTTGAGCTATAGGAAAATGGATTTTCATGTTTTATTCTTCACATAATGAACAAAAAACCAGCCGTATTAAGGAAACAAGATGTTATAAACAAAGGCCCAGAGAAGAAACATCTTGTTAACAAGAGGTTCCTGACCTGGCACATTAAAAAAAAGAATGGAATCTAAATTTTTGAAGACCAAATGGAATTTAGTAATAGATTCCAAACAAAGAGAATAGGAGAAAACAAAGACATACCCAGTTTGTTCCTTGTCATTGATAGTAAAAGATTACCTTCTTTTTTATGTGCTGATGGAAATCTGCGTATCCAACAACTCCCTAGTTGCAGAAGCACTTTCTGACGTTCCAAAGCTGACTCGTCCATCTTCATTCTCAAATTGATCATCTGATAGTTTTCTAACAATGCCACCCAAAGCACCAACAATCTCTGCAGGGATAACATCCTGAAACGAAAGTATTGATGAAGTTTATATGAGCTGACTGGTTCTATAACATCACAATAAGGTTCAATTTTGATGAAGTCAGAGTATTATACAGCTTCAATTATAAATTAAATACCCACCCTCTCAAAGATAACAACGAGACTATTTGAGGCATCAGGAAAAGGTTCTTTAACAGCCAAGATTCTAATGCAATAATACAAAGCAAGGAACTCATTGCCAATGTACCTTGCCAGCCACAACAATTGTCAATTCTCATATTACAAAAATATCAACCTGAAAAGGCATCAATTCTTATAAAAATGTGGATCAAAACAAGTACCTGATTGTGGGGATTTCATCCATCAGGATACATCTTTGCAGCTTCCAAGTAGAATTTTGCTACAATAAACCAATTCTTTTCTTGACTGCTAAACTTTTCTTGTACTTGGACATATCTAGCAAGATCCCCAACTCTAACTAAAGGCGATGGAATAAAAAGCGATATTTATGCAATCTTGATTGGTCAACTTGGATCAAAGCTTGGTAAAATGTAGAGGACTCCCTTAGAAACAACTTGGATCCTTCTAGAACATTCTCATGATTCTTAGAAGTTTCGGTTTCTTCTTTTCCAGCATTTTGAGATGCTTGTTTTCGGAACTCATCAATGTGTTTGCAATGGAGCTTCCACAAAGCATATTCAATTTCTTGTAGTTCTTCTAGCTCCTTGTTTCCAAGTAAGATTTTTTCGTAAAAGCTACATGCCTTGCGATAAAGATTTTGAACATCAGCATTCAATAGCCCCTTAGAACGAATGTATGCCCAGAGCTGTCTTTCTACATCAAAGATCTGAAGGAAAGAAATCAAATTATCAGCAAATGGTACATAAACATTACACAAATATATACCCAGTAATATACTAATTAGTAGAAACTGAATAACTTAATGGGCTAATTTAGGGTTCAGACAGAAGAACAACTTGTGTTTATCATATAGTCACATTCAAACCGTGACTCTTTGTGCATATCTGAGTTAACTCATTTCACCTAAAAATTATCTGTCTGCGTGGACATGTAGAACATGTTTCCACTATACATATGGAGTTAAATTTACGTACCTTGATAAGTTTAGCCAATGCTTTCATTTAACTCTTTGACTTTCCCTATTCCGGAAATAAGCGGATCAATTTATCAGTCTCATCTAAATTACACAAACTACCAGCTTATTAGGGACAATTTGACAATACTACCATAAAATGAAATTATGCATTTACAAACTATCGGTTTCTTTTCTAAATGCTACCTTAGATTATATGCTTCAGTCTTTGCCCACGAACAAATGCATCAACCTCGCCGGATAAAGACCACTTGCTAGTCTAGGGAAAGGACTAATTCGAACCCGAACCTACAACCGAATTAGAAGAGTAAAGCGATCATATTCAAGAAGAGGAGAGGAATGTAATTTTAACAAACTAACCTGGATAAGAGAGAGCTGAGAGAGAGATAAGTTCTTCGCCGGAGCTCATGAACGACAGAAACGGGCAATTCTGAACAAGAAATCAGAAATTGCATCAAATTGTAAACACCAAATCAGAAATTGCGTCAACCCTATCGAAAGTGAGTGTGCAAATAAACAAAAGACCTTGCCAAGTTGAAACCCTAACCTGCAAAATCACTACCATTGAAGAAGAACGAAAACCTCTGAAATGAATATGGGAGATGAAGGAGCAAAGTCAATATGAGTCAACGTGCCTCCTCTCCCTCTACGAAGTCAACTGCGTCATCCTCTTCCATCAACTCGCCACCGCCGCCACGTCTGACCCCTCGCCGTCGGCCAACTTCTCCAAAATGAAACCCTAAATTGGAATTGGGCGAGAACAAGCCATAAGTTAGAACCCTAGAAGAAATATATATGAAACATGAATTGAATCTCCTTACCCATGACCTATTGTGCTTGGCTAGTGGTTCTCCTTTTAGCGCTTTTGAATCCGGGAAGTTGAGATCTAGTTGACGAGAAATGATGGAGGGGGCAGAAGAATGAGAGATAATAGGGGAAGAGAAGATTAGGAAGGCACCAGAGAAACAAGCAGGAGGTGGAGGCGCGATGGACACGTCGCCTGTGAGAAGCAATCGCCTGTGAGAAGCAAGAGGTGTAGTTCAAAAAAAGGAGGGGAAAATATAAAACGGAGAAAGAAGAAAGAGAGGGGAGAGATTACAGCCGTAGATAGCTAAAATATATAGTTAATCAAGGGCTGAGGGTGTAGGGATGTATGATTTATTCTTTGTTGTTACAACTTACAACAGTTTTTTGGGGAGGCTAGAGACCTTTTCTTTAAAACAATTTTGCATTGGAGTGTATGCCTTGTTTTTTGAGATCGGTTTGCTAATATATCAAAGATGATGACATTTTGAATGTTTGCATTTGTTTCATCTTACTTTTCGAGAATAAAAATTGTACTACGCAAGTAAAAAAAAAATGTTTTCATCATTGCAATTAAACATTTACCCACAAATCTCAACAATCGTACGTCAATGGGTATTAATTGTGGTAACAAATTGGATACAAGATCATGTCAGTTACATCAAAAGCAGGATCCCCCTTGAGCCTCATTCCAACTTAGCTAGCTTCCCACCAACAACAATCCAAATCATACACAAAACAACACAGCACAACCCATTTAAATTAAACTAGTGATTTCCAAGTATAAACACCAGGATTGACACAATGCAAACTGTCACTTTACCAACACTAATCTTAGTGCTTGCACTCTTTTTATCGCCCGAGGGTGACGAAGGTGTGGTTGCCGATACTGAAGGTAGCGGTGGCCCAACCACCTCGGCCGCTGTTAGTGCTAACGGTGCTGGGAGTGGCGCCCCGGCGCCTGGTGGTGGTCCATAAGTTGAAAATATTTGGCCAATTTCTGTGGGTTTTATCCAGTACTCCGCATTCTCTTCTACGCACGGGCTCTCTGTCACATTAATAATATTCAATTCACAGAATAAAGTATCTGCCTTCAAGCATTTAGTTAAACAGTTAAGCCTCAAGGGTAGTAAGTACCCAGAGGTCCCCGATTCGACAGTGCCCTCAACAAAAAACAGAACAAAACTGTCTCATAAGTGAAAGGTTGGCACTTACTGAGATAATTTCTTGCAGTTGCAGGGTAATCAGTGACAACACCATCAACTCCAAGGCCTTTGATAAAAGTTGCCAAATTCACCAGCGGGTCCGCAAACATGTCGAACAAGAAAGTTGTGAACTCGTTGTACATAACATAAGCGTACACGGTGATGTTGGCATCATGCATTCTCTTGACAAGATGTGTGTCGTTTAAGGTGACGAAGTAGGATTCAGTGATGAAGGCGCTTTTCGGTAAATTCACCGTATCAGCAACTTTCTTGATCTCCTTCACTGCCGCCTCATCGATTGTTGTTATCCCATTTGCGGTTACAGTGTACACTTTTTTGTAGGATGTGGAGTCCTTGAACATGGCCAGGACAGAGCTTTCGGCCGATTGGATGAGCACCTTTTGGGTGGATTGCTTGTCGAGTGTCGCGTTTTTCAAGGCTGAGGCGACTCCATTTGTTATGTCCAACTTCTTCTTGGAAGCAAGGTAAGCTGCATTCTATTTTAAACACAAGATGTGGACCATTTATTTATGTAGATATCAATCAATAGGATATGAACTGAAAAAAAATTCTACCTCTATGTTGATCAAAATTCCGGAAACAGCCTTTTTCTTGGCTAAGTCAAGGAATTCTGCTAGAGTCAACAATTTACCCTCATTCTTGGCTGCTGGATTCCTTGTCATATTTGCAATGGGGCTTATGATTTGTGCTGCAACAAATAGACAATTCAGTTTATAAGAGCACACATCCATGCTCTTTGACTTTTATACACTACCTTTGAGATGAATTTAGTTCCTATATCAATTTTGATACATTCTAACCGAATTCAGTTATTATTGTCACATAGCTGAATTTCAGTTTTTCTTGGGTCTATCGGGTGTACCCCTTTTCCTTGGGTAGGGGTACCCCCATCTTGACCCCTTCTGCTGTAGCGGAGCCTCACTGGGTCAATGATGAAGTTTATAAGAGCCTATCATTCTTTCTTGCTTAAAAAACATTATATAAAAAAAGTTTCATCACAATATTCTTACGCTTTAAAGCCTGAATCTCACTCCATGCAAGATTAAAGGAGAAAACACCAGATTGCTCTTGAATTTCAGGGATTTTGGTAGCCTGAGACATGAGGGCAGGGAAAGCAGTAGTTGAGATTGTGATGTCAGCTGAGGGTGAGCAGAACATGACTCCATCTTTCGACATCTGAACCGAGCAGTCGATAATGTCAGCACCGTCGTTTACTGCCTTCTCATATGCAAGATCAGTGCACGGGGCATAGTCTCCACTCGCACCGTTATGGGAAATGATCAAGGCTTTGCCTACATTGATTAAAAGATAGATTATAGTGAAGGAAAATTGATTTATTTCGAAATTCGGTTGAGGCAAGTTTAGATTTTGGTTTACCTTGCTGTGGCTTGGAGGGATTCTTGTTGTGTGCTATGCATGCTGCAAAGCAAACAACAAATTATGGTTTTTTTTTTTGGTACAAGAATCTCAAGATTGGATTTTTTTTTATAAAATTAAAATTGAAAAGTGATATAAGAGATCTCAATCTTACTTACCAATGGCTTCAGATGCAGTACCGGCAAAGTCAGTGAGAACTCCATCAACAGAAAACTTAGAGTTATCAACAAATTGAAGGTATTCAAGTGTAGGATCATAGCTATAATTATAGCTTGTTGGCATATCATTTGCAAACCCTGATGCGAAAACCTCAATTCCCAATTTGTGTGCATCACTCACAAGATTTGTAGGAGCCTCCAAATACATGTCCTTGCTAATTGGAACTATATAGTCTTTTGGTACAAGAAATCCTGAAGCAAACTCCTTGATTGTAGCAAGATCTTTTAGTATATCAGAGTACGATTTTCGTGTGGTGGGTTCGACTTCAATTGGTTGTAGAAACTTGAATATGAGCTTGGTTTTGGTCTTGTCTATCTTTGGATTGATGAACTTCAAGAAACCGATTTCAGTTGATGAAATGTATTGTATACTTGTCAGGTTTGGGTAGGTTTCTATGATATTTGCTGGATTGATCCGATGTTGATTATAGAATGTATCGTACTACCAAAAAAGAGAGAAAAAGCTGTCAAAAGATGATCGAACCTAATCAGTAATATAAAATCTTGACCCAAGGATTGTAGGGTGCGTTTCGATTACACTCGATAATACATTATTTTACTTTATAATGTATCATCAAGTGCAATCCAAATCCACTCAACCTATTTGACAAGTCTAATTGTTACCTCAACATTTAACCATTTGAGGCCGGCAGGGTTGTTCTCGATTAATGCCTCAAGTGTTACTATAGGAAACAAATTGTCAAACATGTCGGTTCTTGTTAATGTGCTCTGAATCACTACACCACAAAAGTCCATACCAAAGAAAAATCCATCAGCCCAAAGAAATGAAGCAAGAGTTATAGTATTACCAATTGTTTTGGTTTCTTGGTCTTACGCGATACTTTTGGGAAAAGCTCATCAAAAGTGAAATCCATGGAGAACCATCCAGCGACATCTTTCCCATTGACATTGTAAGTTTTCTGGCCTTTCGGAATCACATTAGCAATATTTGTCGTCTGGTCGAGTCTTATCTCGGTTAGGCAGAATGGCACTAAATCTTTTGTTAGTTGGAGGTCACAGAACAATACTGTTCCTTGCAAGCTTACATTTGCTGTTGTTGAAAATGCAGGATCACTAGAATCTGGATATACACCAGATAAACCTCCTCTTGCTATTACAAGAGGACTTTTCCCTGTAAAAGACCAATGCTATTAATTTCTTAATTAATGGCATAAGTTTGATCTGGATCAAGCCACCTCAATTCTTAAAATGTCAAAGATTAAGTTAAATGTTTACCAGATAGAGTTTGCCATGTGGGTGGATTTGGAACAGGCTGAGCCTGTGTTATCTGGATTAGTAGGGAGATTATGATTGACAAATTCCTTAGGATCATGGTTCTTTTGCTACTCCTCTGCCTGGAAGAATAACATTCTTTTTGTTAATTACAACAAATGAACCATGTATATTTTATTTGTTAATTACATTCTTTTAAACCAAGGATTGGTTCTAAGGGCATGGATTTAAAGCAAAACGAAAGGTGAAAAAAACAAAAGATTAAAGATGAGGAAAAGGAAAAGTGATTTAGACCTGAAACAGAGATGAGTTAGAATAGATCAGGATTCGTCCTTCTGATGTACCGAGGACGAATAAGAGATGCAAAAGAGGATGAATTTGCATTTATTCGGAGATGGGGGAAATTCTACCTAGCCAAATTCCTACCAGAAAATAAGACAGATAATAAGAGTTTTAACGGTTGGTAGATTGGGGTAAAAAATGGGATTAGCATATGATCCCAACTCCGAAATTAAAATTGGTCGGTTAAGTAAACAAAGGGTTTAGGTGGTTAAAATCCATTTACTATTAAAAGGGGTTGAAAGTTTCTCTGAATGGCCTTTTAATATATTGCAAGTTAGGGTATGTAGAGAGTTACAAATTTGGTTTCATGAGTTGTAGAAAATAATGAGGTGACTTTTGAATAAGAGCAGCCCCATTAAGAGCTCTCATTAGGTCCTGTCAGATTTGGGTAAAAAGATATTTCATTGATTAGAAAGAGATTACAAAACTCTCTTTTATAAGGGTTGTTACAAGGCTTGCTCCCCAAACTATATATTAATTACATAAAATATTATAAATATAACCTAATATATCTCAATACCCTCTCAAGTTGGAGCATATAAATCAACAATGCCCAACTTGGATAATAGATAACAAAATTGTTGTCTGCCTAAGAATATAGTAAACAAATCAGATGGCTGTTGTGATGAGCGAATATACGATAGACCAATATTGCCACGAACAAGCTCATCACACACAAAATGACAATCAATTTCAATATGTTTGGTGCGCTCATGAAAAACTGGATTGACTGCAATATGCATAGCAGCCTGACTATCACAATAAAGCTGCATACGGAATGAATGCAAAATGCCAAGGGAGAGAAGGAGATATTTCAGCCACATTAACTCAGCACATGTATAAGCCATAGAGCGATATTCTGCCTCAGCATATGATCGGGAAACAACGTGTTGTTTCTTTGTTTTCCAAGAGATAGGAGACTCCCCAAGGAAAATAAAGAAACATGAAATAGAGCGCCGGGATAAGGGACAGGCGGCCCAATCCGAGTCACAGAAAGCCGAAATCTACAAAGAACTAGAAGCTGACAATAAAAGTCCTTGACCAGGATGAGATTTAAGGTAGCGCAAGACTCGAACCGCAGCATGCCAATGATCAACACGAGGAGACTGTAGAAATTGTACTAAAGTATGAACATCAAAACAAATATCTGGACGTGTAATGGTTAAGTAAATGAGCCGACCAACCAGACGCCTATACTGACCGGGTTGATCAAACAGAGGACTCGTAGACGTGGTTAGCTGCTGATTCTGCTCCATTGGAAAGTCACAAGGCTTCCCTGCGAGCTTGCCAGAGTCGTTCAAGAGATCAAGGGTAAATTTCCGTTGAGAAAGAAACAACCCCTTAGATGAGCGGGCAATTTCAATCCCAAGAAAATACTTAAGGACCCCAAGATCTTTCATAGAAAAACAAGAGCTCAAATATGCTTTGAATTTGGCAATAGTAGAGGCATCATTTCCGTCGATAATAAGATCATCTACATAAACAAGGACATGCAAAATCACAGAACTAAGAGCAAAAGTGAAGAGAGAATAATCAGCATAACTCTATAAGAAGCCGAATTGTGTCAAAGCATTAGCAAGCTTAAAGAACCAATTCCGGGGGGCTTGTCGGAGTCCATAGAGGGACTTTTAGAGGCGACAGACTATTTCGGAGAGGCACCACTGAATCCCGGGGGAAGCTTCATAAAAACCTCTCCATCTAAATCACCATGTAAGAACGCATTGTGAACGTCCATCTGATGTAATTCCCAGCCTTTAATAGCAGCAACAGCGAGAAAGACTCTTACAAAGACCATTTTTGCAACATGTGCAAAAGTTTCATGATAATCTATGTCCTCTACTTGGCGATTTCCAAGAATAACAAGGCGAGCTTTGTACCTTTCAATTTCACCAGAAGAGCGATATTTAATACGAAATACCCATTTGCAACCAATAGGAATTTTCCCGGGAGGCAAATCGCAGAGTGTCCAAGTCTTATTCCTTTCCAAAGCAACGATTTCAGCTGCCGTTGCCTCACGCCAAGGGGCGTGTTTACTGCTTCTGAATAATTTTGGGGTTCACAACTGGTAGTGACGGCAGCCAAAAACCTAGAATGAGAAGTAGAAAAATTAGTATAGGACACATAAGCTGCTATAGGATAAGGTGTACCTGAGGACAATGTAGAAACAATAGGTGATGTTGAAGCAGAGAGGGGTTGAGCGCTCGAGTAGTGCTACAAACAAAGTCCTGCAGATAATCCGGAGAGCGGCGCTGACGAGTACTCTGACGTGTTACAGCAGGCGGACTCCCCCTGTCAACCCCTGTCGTTGACAGCAGGAGGAGCCGTGAGAATAGGCACATTAGTAGGTGGGTCATCATAAACACCAGGAGAGATATCAATAGGCACTGTAACAGGGACATCAGAAACTGGTGTATCAGACGGAAAGAGCTGCTCATAGAGAGTAACATCCCTGCTAATAAAAACTTCCCGAGATTCAAGATCAAATAAACGCCATCCACGTTTGCCATTCGGGTAGCCTAAAAAAATGCACTTCCGACCCCTAGAAGCGAATTTATCCCGAGATTTCGGAATTTGTGGAGCATAACATAGACATCCAAATGCCCGTAAGAACTTATAATTAGGCGATCGGTCATACAGAAGTTCATACGGTGTGCGCCCATTCAACAACTTAGTTGGGGTCCGATTAATCAAATAACATGCAGTAAGAACACAACCTCCCCAAAATGAGATAGAAGCTTAGCTTAAAACCGGAGAGCACGAGCAACGTTTAATAGATGACGATGTTTGCATTCAACACGGCCATTCTGTTGTGGTGTATAAGCACAACTATTCTCAAACAAAATTCCATGCTTAGTAAAAAAAGGAATTAAAGGCAAAAATTCTGTTCCATTATCAGCTCTAACCCGACGGACTTGTTTCTTGAATTGTGTTGAGACCATGGCACAAAATTGTTCAATGCATTTAGCAGTTTCAGATTTAGCTTTCAACAAAAATACCCAGACACTCCGGGAATGGTCATCAACAATAGTCAAAAAATAAGAAGCACTAGAACAGGACAGAGTACTATAAGGTCCCCAAATATCACAGTGAATTAAATCAAATAATGCATCTGCTTTATTATAACTATTAGAAAAAGAAACACGAGTCTGCTTGTCCTTAAAACAAATATCACAAGGGATAACAGTAGAATTACTAGAAGTCTACAACACATGCAAATGAGATAAAACAGAATCTGAAGGATGACCCAAACGTAGATGCAACAATTCAGCCGAGAATGCAGTGGTAGACGAGTTACAAGCCCGAGCAGCCGACTTGAAAGCGTGTAGCCAGTACACCCCCCTCGTTGCTCACCCGCTCCAATCACTGTCCTCAAACTTAGGTCCTGTAAGACACATAATCTTTGAGTCAGCGTCACAATACAAGAGAGATCGGCAGTCAACTGAGCAAAGGATAGTAAGTTGCAGGTAAGACGAGGTACAAAAAGCACATTCGGAATTCTCAAAGTTCCAGAAAGGACCCAGCTTGGGAAGCAATAGAAGTCTTGCCATCAGGGAGAATAATATTAAAAGATTCAATAGGAGCAATATCAGATAACAAATCAGACTCTCCCGTCATGTGGAATGATGCATCGGTGTCTAAAATCCAAGGCTGAGAAGTCTTACCAAAGAATTTATTGGAGGCAACAGAGTTATTAATTGCATTGTATAGAGAAACCATAGTTTGCCATTGAGAATCGGAGAGGTTTCCGAAGGCTTGCCGATCTTGAGCGTTGGGCTGTGAACCCGAAGGAGCGCCCATTGGTTGCTGTTGCGCCGCATTGGCGCTTGCTGTGTTGCCTCGGCCTCGACCAGATTGGCCACGCCCAACCTCGGAATCAGCCGACGACCTGCAGCCATGACCACTCGATGAAGATGACGACCCGCGACCAACATTTTTCTTCTCGTAAAACCAGTCGGGATACCCGATAATCTTGAAACAAGTAGGAGCATCGTGTCCATCTTGACCATAGTGAGTACAATGCAGGAGGCTGCGATCGATGGATGGAGCGCTAGGCTGGCGTGGCGATGCCGGAGTACGAGCCACAAAAGCCATATTACCCGTCTGCTGTTCACGGTCTTTTGTTGCTATTTTATGGCGTTCTTCTTGAATGACCAACGAATAAATACGAGAGAGAGGTTGAAGATGATCCGACGCCATTAGATTGGATCAAAGAGTTCCGAACAAAGAGTCATCAAGCCCCATAAGAAACTGTTGTGTTTGTTCCTTTTCCATCGCCTTTGTTAAACGAGTGTTGAGGCCGCAGGTACAACCCGAGCAAGTACAGTTGTCCAACGGAACATAAGTAGAGAGTTATTCCCATAGTTTCTTAAGAATCCCATAGTAGGCGGCTACAGAATTCCCTTTTTGACGGCAGTTTGCGATATCCGAACGAAGTTGCAAGATTATCGGACTGTTACCGACACAAAAGCGTTGTTGTAAGTCATCTCAAATCTGCTTGGTTGTAGCATAATAAGTAATCGATGATCGAAGTGACGGATCAATAGCCTGTACAATCCAACCGACAATCATGGAGTTGACCAGAAACCAGTACTCAGCATCGGGGGATCCATCGGTAGGTTTAACGACCGAACCATCAACGAAACCAAGCTTTCACTTAGCATTCAGGGTGTTGCGCATACTCGTCACCCATTCATTATAATTATCGCCTTTAAGAGCGATAGGGCAAATCGTAAGACCGGGATGATCCGATGGATGTAGATAGAATAGGGAGTTCGGTTTTGGATTTGTGTTTGCAGCGACCTGGGAAATAGCGAGAGCATGTTGAAGGGCGACAATCTGCGCGGCGGCGACGGTAGCAGAGGTTTCTTCACCGGCCATTGGTGGCGGCGATCGGAGAAAAAAAATCTGTGCGGAAGGTGATGAGCGGAAAAAAAATTTAGGGCTTTGGAGGTGGCTCCGATACCATGTCATATTTGGGTAAACAAATATTTCATTGATTAGAAAAAGATTACAAAACTCCCTTTTATAAGTGTTGTTACAAGGATTGCTCCCCAAGCTATATATTAATTACATAAGATATTATAAATATAACCCAATATATCCCAATAGGTCCTCCCAAGCTTAAAAAAAATAAATAAAATGAAAAAATATACTCAGTTTTCTATTCAACTTGTCATATTAACTAAATTTACACATATCAAGACACTACAATATCTTACAAGAATGCCTCTATTAAGTACACTTTATATTAAGTTTAATTTTTTTCTTTAACCTCTAAAACTGAACCACATTAATATTTTTTCTTTGGAAAAGTTAAATTCTATTCCAAATAGATATACAAATACCAGACTAGCCAGCGGAGTATTCAGTTACTAACTCGAATCAACGCCTCAAAAAGTTACAAAATGGCAAGTTAATCAGTTGGAGAAAATCCACAACAGGAAATCAGTTAGAAGACACATCCTGCCCACTACACTCTAAATTTGGAGCATCCTAATTCACCTTATCCCTGTCTTGTTCTTAGGCTTTAGTCCGCCTTTAATTCTTGCTTTCACCATGTTGATGCAAACATAGGCACATTCTTCCGAGTTAGGGTCTTTACCTCTGAAGCATTTATCATTCTGGGCTATCCATATGGAGTAAACCGTAGCAATGAAGCAACTGAAACGAATTTTGAAGACCAAAGAGTTCTGCCAACTTCTAGATGTGAACCAGACGAGCCACTCATTTAGTGTTGGGACAAAGCAATGCACACCCGTCCAAGCCATAGTGCTTCTAATCACCTTTCTTGAGAACTCACACTCAAATTAGATGTGGTTGGTGTTCTCATTCCCTCTCTTACACAACACCCAAGTAAGATCAATAGAGATGTCAAGCCTAGCCAACCTCACTTTGTTAGGAGTTCTTCCCATGCTAGCAAGCCAAGCGGTAAATGCGTATTTGGGGACATTGAATTTGTTCCAAATGAGCTTCGTCCCAGGGATTATCTGACTTTTGCTGCGCCATCTGTCACACAAAAATTGGCCCTCTTCTTCTGGTTCTGAACCAGCCAGTTGCATGCCCACAAATCTGAGTTCTCGGTTCTAATTCTTGTGAGATTATCTCTAATGTGGAGGATACATTTCCAGCTCCAGCTGTCACTAGCCTACCCGCGAGTCATCCATATGTTAGTTGAACGACAGATTGCTAGCAACCCACTTCGTCTAGATATTATCATTCCTAACATCAATCTCAAAAATAAGCTTTTCCATTTGTACTCTATTCCATGCCAGAGTCTCCTTAATTCCCAGACTCCCTTTCATCAATCGGTCTACACAAATTACTCCATAAGATGAGGCTTCTCTTGGAACTATCAAAACCACTCCAAAGATAACTTCTGAGCATAAAATGAATTTTTTTTATGACACTTTTAGGGAGGATAAAGACACAAACCAGAAATTAATGACTCCCCACAAGACTGACTTGATCAGGACAATTCTACCCGCATAAGAGAGATTTTTGGCAGCCCAAGAATGGATCCTTCGAGAAATTCCCCAAATTAGGTCCTTGGTATCAAGGGTCTTGAGTTTTTTGGAATGCATAGAAAGACTAAGATATCGAAAGGATAGCACTCCCCCACCAAAATTAGTACTAACCTTGGTGGCATTCTTGATGTGTTTAGGGACACTAGCGAAGAAGATACTCGACTTAGCTGGATTGAAGTGGAGACCAGAGGCCCTAGAAAGGACGTTGAGGGTCTTCATAATTTTGTTGAGGGATTCTAAGTTGCCTTTGTTGAACACAATGAGATCGTCAGCGAAAGCAAGATGGGTGAGCCTAGCTCTAATGCATCTAGAGTGGAATGAAAAGGCACTATTCTCAGCCATTATGACAAACAATCTGTTAAGATACTCCATGCCAAGAGCAAACAGATAGGGGGCCATAGGGTCGCCTCGGCGTAGACCTCTTTTTCCTTTGAAGAACCCTATTAGGCAGTTATTGAAGTTGATAGAGAAGGAGGATGTCTTCAAGCATTGCATCACAATCTCCAGAAACTGCAGCGGGAAACCAAAGGCCCTCGTCACCTCAAAAATAAACCTCCAATCAATGGTGTCATATCCCTTTCGAATGTCAAGTTTGATAGAGCATATGGGGTTTTCAAGGAGCTTCTACCGTAATGTCTCATAACATCTTGGCACACGAGAAGATCATGAACAAGATTTCTGCCCGAAATAAAAGCGCTCTGTTTTAGGTCAACCAAGTGCTCCATAGACTGCCGGTGATAAGTCGGAGGAAGGTGAGGATGGAATTCCTCCATTTAAAATGAGACCGAAAATTGGCTTGAGTCTTGTAGTGATATTATTGCATGAAGGGAAATGTAATTAAGTTGGGATAGAGATTTAGATAAGAGATGAAGGGGTATATTTGGAAGAAAAAATAATCTAAAATGACAAGTTCTATTGTACACAAAGTCAAGGCTAAAATGATAATTAGAATAGAACTAAGGGAGTAGTTTTTTTGTGAGAAGAGTCCATCAAATGAGGGACAAACCCTTTCTAACTTAAGAAATGATATTTAATTCATTAATGAAGAAATAAGAGTGTTCTCTTTTATAACTTTAGAAGCAAAAAAATACTTATCTAATCTAACTTACTTGTAAATTAGTGTTTTTTTACATACAATTCTTTGATTATTAGTATTAAATTGCTTGTCTAGACCTTATATTATAAATTTGTATCTCTTACATTCAACGCTTTGATTTTTAGCATTCAATTGCCCCTAAGACCTTATAATATACATATCATATGTACTTTGCTTGATGCAACCTTGCTGATAGCTTGCATATAGGAGTAGTTTAGATGCATGTTTTATATATGTTTTAGTTGAGTTTAGGTTAGTTTTTATGTAGTTTTTAGGTTTTTGTATTATCGAGTATTATGCACTGGTTTGCTCGGTTTTACAGGTTTTTAGGTTCAGGAGTAACAGCGGGGCGAGTGCAGATGGACCATGGTGGTGGTGGACGAGTCAAGCAAGCTAAGGAAGCTAGGACATGCTAGGAGAAGAGCCAAGAGAAGAAAGAACCGAGCCAAGCCAAGAACCAAGGGGCGGGATCGAAGCCGCGTAGCAGCCCGCGCAATCCCATCTGAGAGCCAATTGCGCGGGGAGGACATTGCGCGGCCGTGCAATATGGTGCCAAGCCGCGCAATTTGGCGTTTCTCACGGACGATGGACTTGGGCCGAGATTTGGTTTTTGGGCTTTTGTGTTGATCTTATGGGCTTATGATTTCCGAGTATATGTGTTTAAGATATAGTTCGAGGGATATTTTTAGAGACATATAAATACTTTATGTTAGTTTATTTTTAGATAACTTTTGATCAACTTTGGAGGCTAGGGTTTTTTTGGAGAGAGTTTTCTCAAAGGAGCAATCTTTGAACCTCTTGTAAGTTTGATTTTATTTTAATTATGCATTGCTAATTTCTCTTTGTGTTTGACTAGTTATTGAAATCATAGATTGCATATTATTGTGAGGTTTGATTGATTCTCATCAATTTGAATAGGTTTTATTCCCTATGCTTAATTGAATCAGAATTATTCTAGGGTTTTGTTAGATTGATCACCTAATGGAATTTCTAGGTTAATTTACAACTAGTCTGATTAATGCCCATTCAGGGGTTGATTAGATAGAGTAGCATCTATAATTGTTTGGACCCGTTCGGGCTATTCAATTGTAGAAGGGAATAAATCCACAAATAACTTAGATGTCTGTTTGCTCTAAGTGTTTGTTTCTATTGATAACTTGATTCGTAAAGCTGTCGTTTAATTGAATCTAGACGTTGTTTTAGGTTGTTAAATGATTAGGGTTGTTTAGACTGTTAGTTCTTTCAACTATATATGAAGTTTGGGTCATAATCCTTAGTAGGAGTATAATCCACAATAGATTATTCAAGGGAATTGAGAATTAGGAGAATCGATGATCAATTAGCATATCTATGATGGATTTAACTAGTTGAACATATTTCTCTCATATATATTTACAATCAACTTTTGCATTCATAGTTAGTTTTATTATTGCATATTAGGTTAGATTAATCATTCCACCCCCCCATATTAGTTACTTGCACTTAAGTAATAACATTCATACACGAGTCTCTATGGGATCGACCCTTGCTTATCATTCTACTCAGATTGGTTAAGTTAGGATTCTTTGATAGGTAAACGACTGAAAAATACCTCATCACCTGCCTAGGGTCAGACCTACCGACTAGTCCGAGGCGCTCGAGACCCTGGCGTCCACCTTGGATTAGGTTTTAGTCTTATTTTATGTATTTTTCTATTTTAATATTTTTCTATTTATGTCTTTCTCATTTTGGTTATTGCTAATTTTAGTATTGTCTATTTATTGGTTTTGGGCTTTGGACGTTGGGCCTTTGCTTGCATGCAACCCTAGTCCATTAACGTTGTTACTAGTTAGGGTTTTGGAGCCACCTCTACATAAGGGGTTCTAGAAATCATTTGTGTTTACACATAATTATAATTCGAGTTTACTAGTTTAGGATTGCTCCTACTATTCTCAATTGTGCGTCAACCCCTCCTCTATCTATCTACCCTGTAGATCGGTTCTCACTTGAATCGATCAACTCTTATCTCTGCTCTCTTCTCATCCTTATTCTAAAGACCTCACATCAATCATTATTGCTTCCGCTGCTCAAATGAGACCCAATACGCATCCAAAGACGAGATCCTCACGTGGATTCGGATTCCTAGAAGACGAGTTCAAACATCATTGACTTTAGCCTTTTGATCTTCCAAACATGTATCTTTATATGTAATTTTTTTACCTTCTATATTTTGATTTTTAGCATTCAATTGCCCTACTTAATATTATACATACTAGGTTGCTAACCTCGTGCGTCACATGTGTCAAAATTTATATTTGAAAATATTATAGGACACTTTTATCTTTACAAGTCATTAGTTTAAAATATTCTATGTGCAATGCACTAAGACCCATTTAGCTTAAATAATAATTTAGGCCCATAAATAAAAAATTAGGCCCATAAACTAATCTTCACTCATGAATAAAGCTTTCACATAATGTTTTTGATCTTCTACACATAATATTTTTAAGGGAAATTCTGGTTGGTACCCTTGAGTTTTTTGCTTTTTCGAATGATACCGTGAAAAAAAACTTATTTCGAGTGATATCCTCGAACTTTAGCAAAAGTTCGGCGCATGCCCTTACTTGTGAATTTTCATTAGTTTATTACAAAATTAGTATGTTTTCTCATGAAAAAAAAATTATTTATATATATATATATATATTTCATTAAGTTAGAATACAATTTTAAATTAGAAAAAAATAATATTAAATTAAAACATGAGCTCTTGAGCACCATAAAATTAGTATTTTGAACAAACCCATCACTCATATTGTTGGATCGATACGTGTTAGCAAGAGCTTGGGAACTAGCAGTTAGGCTGTTCTGAAGGCAGCAGAAGCATAAAAACAAGCAGGTAAACAGAATGCAATTGACACAATTCCTTTATAGAGGAACCCTACAACAACCAACTAGTTGTGTGGGTAAACCTCTACCTCTGCTTGGAGGATTTTGAACGATCTTCTTATCTTATTGATTGTTCCCTAGTTACACAGGCGGACTTACACTTCTCTGTTCCTAGCAGTTCTACCTAACTCTAGCAACACTAGTAATCGGCCTTGTTCCTAAGCGAACATCTCAACTAAGCATAAGACAAATCGAACCTTACACCTTGAGCTCAATGTCACAGTTCTCTATCTCCTGGGAACTTGCATTCGTCGTCGTCGACATCGCACACTCGCCGCCGGGGACTTCTCTTCTCTTGTCTTTCTTTCTTTGTGAGTGAGTTAATTCTGGGAGAAGTATTTTATCCGAGCACTATTCACTTGGCTTTATACTTGTCTTTTCTTGGGCTGCAATCTTGACTTTTATTGTGTCCAAAATGCCTTTTGTCTTGTATGCCAAGTCTTTGTCTTTCTCATGTGACTTGATTTGAATTGAGTCAACTTTGAGAAGCAATCGGGTCATTGGATCGCTCGCTTCAATCTGTTCCTCAGACTGAGCGCTTGTTTTGTCCTAAGACAGAATCCCGAATCGTGCCGAGTGGTCTTTGTTTGCACATGTGAGTTCCCATTACATGGGAACTGTCTTCTCCAGAGTTCCTTTGAAGGGAACTGTTCGTCATGTATTCCTGTGTTCCTTTGGCATTCTTGGATATTATTCATTAGACCTAGTGTTCATTAGATATACTTGGATGTAACACGTTAGTTCCCATATGGAGTTTGTCATTGTCAAAACTGGAGAATGGTATCATTGTTCCGATATTTGGAACCAGAGTTCCCAACACCGTCCCAACAATTTCCCCCTTTTTGATGATGACAAACCCATCACAAAAATAACCTAGTATTTCAAAGTGTGAAAGTGTGGCATGCAACAATGTTCCTATGTGAGATCCTAGAGAGCCACTTCTAGGAAACAGTAAGTTCTTACTTAGCATTTTATGCGTTAGTTCCCCCTTAGCAAAAGCGTTGTCTATGATAACTCATAATAAGACTCATCTTACACATTTTGTCCTCCCCCCTTTTGGCATCATCGAAAATAGAAAAGCATAAATAAGGAAGAAGGTAACACACAATAATACTAAAAGCCATTGATATTACTTAAGCATAATAAATGTACAAGAGCAACGCATTACATATAGTGGGGAAAACAGGGGTAAGGAAAAAGAAAAGGGAGATCATGGGCCTCGGGGAGTAGTATTGTCACGCAGCTGAGTCGTGACGAACAAAATATTCTTAAGAGTTCCCGACATATGTTCTAGAGTGGCTGCAATGTGAATCAACACGTGAGTGTTCCCAACACTTGAGTCACCACCAGAAGGAAGGGTCCCTTCATCCTCTGCTTGCTCTGAATGACGCGGCTTTTGGACCACGTAAAGGTCAAGTTCCCTTCCGATGGTCACTTCTTCTTTGGTAGCGTCATAGAGCCCTTCCTTGATCATCAGCTTCTTGATCAGACCGGCGTAGGGCAGGGAGTGAGAGATCGAGGCCATACACTTCTCCATGTGCCCAAAGATTATAAAAGGGAGATTTATGGGCATCTTGTGAAGAAAATGATAGAGAAGAATGGCATCTTGAATGTTGATGTGGTGACGCTTCTCCTGTCGTGGGATCACAACCGTTATGTTGAACTGGTGAACCAGTTTTCCGATGAGAGACAGGTTATGAGTGGGTGTTCCATTTTCGGGAACACGACCTTCATAGATGTCGTTATAGATGACCTCTTTGTCGAACTCACCCCAGTTCTTGATGGGAACAGTGCTTAGGCCCTTGACAGGGACGTGTAGCTGATGACGGATCGAAGAGGCGGTGAAGACATAGTTGTCGCCCTGGAGGGAGAGAGTTCCCTTGGTGGCCTCGTCATGAATGACGAAGTTGTTGTAGAAGAGGTGCACCTGTGCAGGGTCGACGGTCACAACAACATCACACACGCGTTCCCACTCTTGGGCCTTTATGAGGTCCTAGAGCTCCCCAAGTCCTTGTTCTTGGAGTTGTGGCTCAGTGAGGATGAGTGGGGAGATGAGTTTGCGGTCCTCGGTTATGGGAACTCTCTTCGACCATGTGCCCTTCCCTTTCTTCTTCTTGCTCGTGTTCCCCATGGACGCGGCATCCTTTCTTTTCTACTGAGGGGAGACAGTTGATTCGAGCAAGAGAGGAGGGTCTCTTTCTTCTTGAGCTCCTTCGGACACCACCATTTGGCGTCCTTGTTCATCTTCTGTTATGGCCTGATCGTGTTCTCACTCAAGTCCATCTTGATCGAGAACCTCGGTGGGTGCTCCATCATCCGAGGTCCCTTCAGCATCGGAGGACAGCCCCATGTCCTCGTCATCATCTCCTTTTGGATGACCGGTACTTTTCCTAACACCATCATCCGGTGCTGGGTTCCCTTCTTCTTGGGCCTTGCCTTCTTCCCTGGAAGGCGGTTGATTGATGACTGCCTGTAGCTCGATTTCAAGGGCATCGAGGCGAGCATTCTCTTCGGCAGTTCCCATGACAATGGGTGCCACTTTCTTGGCCTTCTGACGAGCAACCTCAACGATTGGTAGCGCGTCTCGTCGGAGTCGAGGTCTATGTGTTTCTCGGTCGGAGAGGGAGAGGAGGTTGTTTCTGTGGTGGATGGAGGAGGGGATTTTTGAGAGGGAGGAAGAGGAGATTTTGGAGGAGAGGGAGATTTTGTAGGGGGAGAGGTAGGAGGTGTGGGAACTTTGGGTTGTGACGAAGATGTGGGTGGAGCGGAAGTTCCCTCAGTAATGGGAAGAGAAGAAGAAGTGGGGATATCATCTTTGGGACTAGAGTTCCCAGAGATGGGATTAGGGTTGGTGATAGGTGGCGGTGGAGGATTCTGGGATTAAGCGTTCCCAGAATCGAAGGGAGGTGGAGGAACAGAGGTTTGAGAGGGGGGTAGAATGATGTAAGAATCGGGTTTGGAGAGGTTGAGAACTTTGTCCATGGCTAGAATGGACTTCTTCTTTTTCGATTTGGGAAGATCGAAAGAAGAAGAGGAGAGTTGTTTATGTTTGCTTTTGTGGGAAGAGCTTTTGGATTTTGTGTGTTTGGATGAACGGGGTTCAGAACCGAAATTGTCAACTATGACAGTCCCGGAGGAGGAGACGGAAAGAGGTTTAGGAGGAGGAGGAGGAGGAAGAGATTGGGAGGAGGTGGTGGAGGAAGGCATCGCTAGAGTTTGCGCCGCCGGGAGAGAGGCAGGTGGCCCTAGGATCTCGAATTCAAGAAGCGAAGATCCGGTGCGAGGCTGATGAAGGAAGGGACGAACATAATCATGAAGCTCTTTGTAAAGGATTTCACGAAGGGCATGATCTTTTTCATTGTTGGCATCCCTTAGCATGGTGATTAAGAGGGTTCTGGGATTGTTTTGAATCAATTCACGGACCTGCTCATTTGGGTGAACTAGAGCCATGAGGAATTCCGGGAATGAGAAGGGTTTTGGAGTTTTGCTTGAAAAGGAATGGAAGGAAGTTTCAGAGAGAAAGGTTTGCAGAGAGTGAAGGTTGAAGAAGGGCCCAAAAATGGCAAGCAAGGGTTTTTATTAGAGACAAAGAGGAGGGTAGAATTGGAAGGGCAAAAGTCCTCGATAACCGTTGGCCAATAGATTCGGAGAGTTGTTTCAACTTCCTTAGCACGCTTATGACACACGTCGCTTTCTCCAATGGAAGTCACTTCGAGAATTTCAAACGCTTGGCCCATAACTCTCCTAATTCTGACACAAATTCTCATTTCCCAAGTGACGTTTCATCTTTCCAAAAGTACCAGTGTTCCGTTGCTCTTGATCATTTTTGCACACCAGTTCCCATGATCTTTTAAAAGGTCAAGTTGAGTGGAGTGGACAAGGGAACGCACACTCAAGTTCTTTTGTGAGGCTAGGGAACTCAAAGGGGAACCAGACAATTACAACTCGATAAAGGGACAAAATGTTGGGCTCATGAGAAGCGTTTGTCTGGTTCTCGGCTAAGGGTTGGTTTTATTATCAACCGTCATAGTGGCTTGTAATGAGGGTTAATGGGAACTCTGGTTGATCATTTTGGGCCAAAAGAAGTACAGTTCCAAATTGTACACTAAAATCTCTAGACTAGTAATATGGCAAAATGAAAGCGATTGATCCTAGTGTTCCCTATCACGCAAATCAATATAAACTAGCCAAGCATTGAGGGAATAACAAGCAAGGACTTGTTCAGTTTAGAGTTATCATCCCTAGAAGCATCCAAAGACGCTGGTAGGGACGTCTGTCTTAAGCCTTAGTGAGAATGTCCGCAATTTGCTCCTCAGTTCTACAGTGTTCCATAGAGATGTTCCCATGTTCCACATTGCCACGTAGGAAGTGATGCCTAATGTCTATATGCTTAGTACGAGAATGATGCACTAGATTTTTGGATATGTTAATGGCACTTGTATTATCACACCTTATGGGAATAGGGCCAAAAGACATACCGTAATCCTGAAGTTGGTGCTTAAGCCATAGAACTTGGGAACAACATGAGGCGGCATCCTTGTACTCCGCTTCTGCTGTGGAGAGTACCATTGAGTTTTGCTTTTTGATCCCCATGAGACTAGACATGATCCTAGGAACTGGGCCATTCTAGAGGTGCTCCTTCGATCAACCAAGTGCCCAACAAAGTCTGCATCTGAGTATGCAACTAGCTCAAGGGAACTGTTCCTTGGGTACCAAAGGCACAAGTTGTCGTTCCCTTTGAGATACCTAAAAATTCTCTTCACCTCTTTCAGGTGTGATTCCTTAGGGTTAGCTTGAAAGCGTGCACATAGGCACACTGAAAACATGATGTCGGGACTACTGGCAGTTAAGTAGAGAAGAGACCCAATCATACCTCAAAAGTTCCTTTGATCTACACTTATACATGTCTCATCTGCGTTGAGCCTTGAGTTTGGTGAGATGGGAGTGTCGATGGGCCTGGAGTGTTCCATCCCATACTTCACTAGCATTTCTCTGATGTACTTTTGCTGATGGATCCTTGTTCCCTCCTTGGTTTGGGATATTTGAAGTCCTAAGAAAAACGTGAGTTCCCCTATGAGACTCATCTCGAATTCGCTACTCATCAAGTTCTTAAACTTTTCAACAAGAAGCTCATTAGTAGCACCAAACACAATGTCATCAACATATACTTGAACAATTAAAATGTCTTTTGGTTCTTTCTTAATGAAGAGAGTTTTGTCTATGGAACCACGAAGGTATCCATGAGACAAGAGAAATTAGGCAAACCTGTTGTACTATGCCCTGGGAGCTTTTTTGAGGCCATATAGGGCCCTCTCCAAGAAGTATACGTGGTGTGGAAAGTGCTCATCTTCAAATCCTAGTGGTTGAGCCACGTAGACTTCTTCCTTGAGGTGCCCATTTAGAAACGCCGTCTTGACATCCATTTGATATAATTTGAAGCCTTTGTGGGTTGCATATGCTATGAGGAGACAAATTGCTTCGATTCTTGTAACTGGTGCGAAGGTCTCATCGTAGTTGATTCCCTCCTCTTGCATGTATCCTTGAGCAACCAGAAGGGCCTTGTTCCTAGCCACATCCCCAGTGTCGTCAAGCTTGTTTTTGAAGACCCATCGAGTTCCTATGATGTTCTTGTTCTTGAGCCTAGGAACCAGTTTCCACACCTTGTTCCTCTCGAATTGGTGGAGTTCCTCTTGGATGGCTTGAATCCAGTCTCGGTCCTTTAGAGCTTCCTTGATGCTCTTGGGTTCCACCAGTGAGACGAAGGAATTGAATGCACAGAAGTTGTTGAGAGATGAACGAGTCTGTACGCCTTTGTCATAGGGAGTGATGATATTGTTGATGGGATGATCCCTCTTTTGATGGTAATTCCTGGTTCGAATGTGTGAGATTTCAATCTGTTCCCTTGTCTCTTCTTCATTTGTAGCTTGGGTTTCCTCTTCTTCATGGGAACAGTTGTTCTCAACTTCTTCACTGAGTGTCTCTTCAGGACTTTTTTCAATGTTCACTCGTTGCTCCCCCTGAACACTAGACTCTAGTATGGCTTCATTTTGGGGAACGAGAGAGTTGGATGCATCTTGAGGCTCTTCTGTTGAGGAAAGTTCTTCAAAGGAATCTTGATCCGTGGAATTTTGACCTCCTTCGTTGTTCCCTGGTTGTGAGACGTTGTTCCCACTTGGATAGTCCTCATCTTGCTTTCTTGGCTCGTCATCATCGTCTTCCTCTTCTTGTATGACCAGTTTGAACAGTGTTCCCTTTCCTTGGGACTCTGTTCCCATCTTCACATATTGTTCGTCGAAGATGACGTGAATGCTTTCCTCTATCTTCTTGGTTTTCTTTTTGTACACTCTGTACACCTTGCTCTTGGAGGAGTACTGATGTTCGCATTTTTAGTATAGTTTTTAGTAGGTTTTCTTTGCTTAATAGGTTTAGTTTTGTTCAGTTTAGGTTTAGTTTTGAGTGTTTTTAGATAGTTTTGCATATTTCTGTGAAAAGAGTGGAATCTACGCTATTTTGTGAATTTTGTAGGTTTTAGCGAGGAAAGGAGCTAAATGGAGTTGAATTTGGAGCATTACAACGAAAGATGGAGGAGTGCAAGATTGAAGAAGTCAGAGCTCGAGATTACAAGAGGAAGTGTGGAAGAAAACAAAGCCCAGGCCCGTTAACGAGGCTGTGAGGGCTCGTTAATGAGGCCACGAAGAAGAAGATTTGGAGTATTTATTTTATAATTCACCAATCCTGAGCGGGAGTCGGTTGAGTATCTTTTTAGAATCTTTTGGGGTTATTAGAATATGTATTTTAGGTCTTAATATCTTTTTAGATTTTATTTCTATCTTTTAGGGTTTGTTTTTATCTTTTTAGGAAAGTTTATATCTTTTAGCCTTTTTAGTTTTTAGCTTTTTAGTATAAATACCCTTCTATCTAGCATATAAAGGGGAGGCTTTTGGAGGAGAATTTTTAGAGAAAGAGATTTTCGAAGGGCCGAGAGAGAGAAAGTCGGATCGGAGAGGATCGAGGAGGCTCGGTAGACGACAATCACCGGGGTCGTTGGTCGTGATTTTGGTTCAGTATTTTGATGTTTTTCGGTTTCTTCTAAATCTCTGTAAGACGATATTTTTCTTATTAATTCGAGTTTGAGTTTTGTTTTCATTGTTTCTTTTTGAGATTTTTAGTTTCTTAGATATGATTAGTGAGTAGTTTCCTTTTCTAGGATCGGAGTTAAGCCCGACATAGTTGAGCATGTTTGATGAGTAAGATTGTGTTGTGATAGCCTTTTATCTTTGATTGAGAATTGTTTGTTTTGCTTATACCGAAACGAAAGTGGAGGTAATTTGAGTTTTTAACTTAATTGAAAGAGGAAGTTAGTAACTTGAAGGTTGATATTGTTTGAATACGAAAGTTTCAAGCTTTAGATCCAAAACAAGCAATTAAGTGAATTAGGATGCGAAAGTTTGTTAATTTACTTGCTAAGTCAACGAAAGTTGATGACTCTATCTGTTTAAAGGCATGATCTTTTCTTCTTACGAGTTTTTATGTTTGGCTATGTTGTGGTGTCCCTAGTCCTAGATTTTTGTTTTAATTGAATTATTTCTAGTGAATTTTCGTTGCTGAGTACTTGCCTCGGTACCGAATTTAATTAGATTTAATTAGGTCGTTAGTTGAAGTGTTTTTGTGTTCGGTGGTTCGTTAACGACCCTGACAATGTCGTTAACGAGGCTGCTCATAAGTGTTTTTATTGTTTTTGTTTGCTTTTTAATAGATCGATAGACGAACAACCTTGCTTCCTGTGGAACGATCATGACTCTGCTATACTCAGTGGGGTCTTGACTTACAAATTTATTTGTTGGCCGAGAAACCCTATCAACAAGTACCCTAGGAAGATCCCTTCATCACTCCTTGGGTCAAACTTCCCAAGATTGTCTTTGCCATTGTTGTGGACGAAGCATTTGCACCCAAAAGTCCTGAGATGAGAGATGTTGGGCTTTCTTCCCTTGATTAATTCATATGATGTTTTCTTGATCATGGGACGTATCATGGCTCGATTTAGAATGTACGTAGCCGTGGAGATTGCTTCGGCCCAGAAGCTTTCAGGAATTCCACTTTGAAGCATCATGGTCCATGCCATGTCTTCTAAAGTTGTGTTTTTCCTTTCCACCATGCCATTTTGCTGAGGACTACGAGGGGCCGAGAAGTTGTGGGATACACCGTTGTTGTCACAGTACCTTAGGAACTCTGAGTTTTTGAACTCCGTTCCATGATCAGATTTGAGGGCCTTGAGCTTTAGTCCCATGCTAACTTCCATCCTCTTGATTAGAGTCTCAAACTCTTTGAATGTATCTAATTTTGATCTCAAGAAAATAACCCATGTAAATCTTGAAAAATCATCAATTAAAACATACATGTACCTTTTTCCGCCATAGCTAGTGGTTTCCATGGGACCATAGAGATCCATGTGGATTAGCTCCAATGGCCTTGTTGTGCTCACCACCTTCTTTGGTTTGAAAGAGTTCCTTGTTTGCTTGCCACGAACACATGCATCACACATTCTTACTCCCTCAATGTTGATTCGTGGGAGGCCAATGACCAAGTCCTACAGGTAGAGCTTTAGGTTTTGATTGATGCCTGCGTGGCCCAACCTTTTGTGTCAGAGTTCTGTATCATCATGGGAGCTTGCGAGGCACAATTTCCTTGGTGGTTCGAACTCCGTGTCTACCACATAGACATTGTTGGACCTCCTTCCTCTTAGAATGATTTTGTTGGTTTTCTTGTTGATGACCAAGCATTCTTCCGAGTCGAAGGTGACAACATTGTTCCCTTGATCACATATCTGAGATACACTCAGGAGATTGTATCCCAGATCTTTAACCAAATTGACATTGCTAATCTTAGTTGACTTGTTAAGTAGTACTTCCTCTGTTCCTATGATTTCTCCTTTATTCTTGTTGCCAAAGGACACATGACCTCCTTCGGCTTTTGTGTGAGGTGAGATTGTCTTTGTTCTCAGTCATATGATTTGAACATCCACTATCAATGACCCATGTGTTGTTCCCCCTCACTTCCACCTACAAGGAGAGTTAGTTTTTGATGACCCAGACAAGATGACTCTTGCCTGGTCCCTTACAAGGAAAGACAGTTTCAAATAAAACATAATCAACAATATTGATATGACGAGGGTTCCTAGAGTTGTAGGCAAAGTTCCTATGTTGGTTCCCATGAGTGGGCCTCTAGCAGATTTGTTGGTCTTTTGGTTTTTCCTGTTCCAATAGTCATGATTTCTCTGAGATTGAGCTCTAGCTTTGGGACAACTTTCTTTCTAGTGCCCATGAGCACCACAAATCCAGCAGGTCTTGTATATTCGCCTAGGTAGTACTTAGGATGTGGTCTTTATATCTTGTTCCTATCCATGGTTTCGTTGTTGTAGTCTTTGGACCTACTTCCCTTGGCTATTTGGACATAGAGTTTGTGCTCAGTGTTCCCAGTGTAATAGTCCCTCTCTCCATTTACCCCACTTTCCAGGACACGTATCTTTTCCTCTAGATGTGCATTCTTTTGTTTTTCACTTTGGAGTTCTAGGGCTCTACACTCATTTATCTCCTGCTCACTTAAAGGAGACTTCCCATTCTTTGGGCACTCAGACTTGTACCTAATCCCATGTTTGGCTGGGACAAATTTTGTTTGGGAACTTGAGGCTTCAGGACTCTCACATCCCTTACTCAGCTTTTGGAGGACATCATTTTTGTCGCTCTCTATGGTCTTAAGCTGATCTTCAAGAGCTACTATGTGGGAGAGGTAGGATAGAAGCTTATCAATCAGTTTCACACAATTGGAACAAGATTCAAGACCAACTAACTCAGCATTTGTGTGTTCCGACTCATCTAGTTTCTTTTGCAATTTTAGGTTATCCTTAACAAGACTAGAGAGAAACTTTAACAACTCAGGTTTTTTATAGTTGGCTAAAGAAGCGAGAACAGTTTTGGTGGTTACCTCATTGGGTTGTTCCCCAGTAATTTCTCCTAAGGCCATAACGCATAGATCTGGGCGTGCCCATGATTCAGGATCATCATCCTCGTCATCTCTCCAGGTTGCGATGTAGGCCTTCTTCCCTTTCCTTCGGTCTTCAGTTCCTTGTGGGCACTCTTTCGCGAAGTGCCCCTTCTTGTAGCACTTGTAGCAAGTGACGTCTGAGAGGTCCTTCTTAGTAGGCTTTCTTTGGAAACTTTGACCCCTTTGTGAGTTCCGATATCCCCTTTTGAACTTTCCTTTGTTGAAGAAGGATCGAAGGGCCTTTGTGACAAGGACGAGTTCCTCTTCTTCTTCTTCCTCAGAATCTTCATGTTGTTCTTGAACCGACTTGAGCATCTTTTCTGGTTTTAGGGCAATTCCCTTGTGTGCCTTCTCTTGCTCCTTATCGTCCAGTTTCCTTTTCTCATGTCCCACCAGCTTTCCAAAGACTTGGTGAAGCAAGAGGGTCCTATTCTCAGGATTCTCCTTGAACATGGTCCTCTCATTCGCCCATTCATCGGTGAGGCCGTTGAAGAGCTGTTGAACCTTCATTTTGTCAGATATTTCGTCCTTTGTGATCCCAAGCCCTGCGAGCTTGGTACATAGGCCTTCGAAGCGTGATTGGTAGCTATTGACTGATTCTCCCACCTCCATTCGGAAGTTGTAGAACTCCCTTCTGGCGTTCATTTGGAGGTCTTCTCCTAGATCAGAGTTCTCAATGTGCATTTGCTGGATGGCTTCCCACATTTCTTTAGCTGTCTCGATATTTGCCACTCTGTCACAGTCTTGGACTGACATGGCATTTTTGAGCTATTATTTCGCCTTGAAGTTTGCCTCCATGCACTTCCATTCATTTGGTCCCCATTTGGTGAAGTCGTTGCGAATGGTTGGGTCTACCTCGAAGTTCCCTACTTCGATCACGCACCAGGCCTGAAAATCATGGCTTCGCATCCAGTCCTTCATGTCGCGTTGCTAGTTCTCGAACCTTCCGATGATAAGCCTTGGAGGCTTGTTGTTCCCATGTCCAACTTGAGTGAGTTGTTCAGCCATTATGTAACCTGCGATACTAACACAGAAGATCTAGAGCGTTCCAGCTCTGATACCAATTGTTGGATCGATACGTGTTAGCAAGAGCTTGGGAACTAGCAGTTAGGTTGTTCCCAAGGCATCGGAAGTATAAAAACAAGCAGGTAAACATAATACAATTGACATAGTTCCTTTATAGAGGAACCCCACAACAACCAACTAGTTGTGTGGGTAAACTTCTACCTCCGCTTGAAGGATTTTGAATGATCTTCTTATCTTATTGATTGTTCCCTAGTTACACAGGCAGACTTACACTTCTCTGTTCCTAGCAGTTCTACTAACTCTAGCAACACTAGTAATCGGCCTTGTTCCTAAGCGAACATCTCAACTAAGCATAAGACAAATCGAACCTTACACCTTAAGCTCAATGTCACAGTTCCCTATCTCCTGGGAACTTGCATTCGCCGTCGTCGAGATCGCACACTCGCCGCCGAGGACTTCTCTTCTCTTGTCTTTCTTTCTTTGTGAGTGAGTTAATTCTGGGAGAAGTATTTTATCCGAGCACTATTCACTTGGCTTTATACTTATCTTTACTTGGGCTGCAATCTTGACTTTCATTGTGTCCAAAATGCCATTTGTCTTGTATGCCAAGTCTTTGTCTTTCTCATGTGACTTGATTTGAATTGAGTCAACTTTCAGAAACAATCGGGTCGTTGGATCACTCGCTTCAATCTGTTCCTCAGACTGAGCGCTTGTTTTGTTCTAAGATAGAATCTCGTGAATCGTGCCGAGTGGTCTTTTTTTGCACATGTGAGTTCCCATGTAATGGGAACTGTCTTCTCCAGAGTTCCTTTGAAGGGAACCCTTCGTCATGTATTCTTGTGTTCCTTTGGCATTCTTGGAGATTATTCATTAGACCTAGTGTTCATTAGATATACTTGGATGTAACACGTTAGTTCCCATATGGAGTTTGTCATTGTCAAAACTAGAAAATAATATCGTTGTTCCGATATTTGAAACCAGAGTTTTCAACACCGTCCTAACACATATATTTAATAAAATTAGCATTTCATTTGGCCCAGGATTCCAGGAACAAACCCATCACCATAAAATCTAGTTTATCGAGTTGTATGTAATTAAGTGGAGTACATACATATCATATAACCTTGTGATCCTAAATATACTTCTAAAATATTTCCATCGAATCAGGATCAAACTCTAATAATTATTTAATAAAATTAGTACTCCACAAAAGTTAATTTCTTAATAAAATTGGTATTTATTTAATATAAAAAAATTAACTAAGTAACAATACTCTAACTGAATAGATTACCTGAGAATTACAAATATGATTTTCGTTTACGTCAAAATGCAATCCAACAAAACCATCACTCATATATATTTATCCACAAAAGTTTCAAAAGTAGTAGCATCAAACACGCTATTGTCTAGCGTAAATAAACAACTCATATATGGTGATGAGATGATCAAATTACACTTTGAAGCAAATAAAAATCCCATTTGCACATCGAGAATTTTATTTTTAAACTTTTGAACAAATGTATAAGCGTGTTTTTATTTGAGAATTTTTCATTTTGACATTTATTAAAAAATGTGAATACTTTTATAAATTATAAATAAATAAAAACACTATTAAAATTCTTTTTGTGCATGTGAACTGAGTTTTTTTTGGTGGAAATGTAATTGAATAACCTGTCTTCCAACATTTTTTAATGTCGAAATGTTCAAATGATTATTTTTATTACCCAGATATCTAAAGATGACATTTTTAAAACCAATTTGACATTTTAACCATTTCGGAACTGTCATTCTTGTTCCTTGAATTCGGTCCAACTATTTTAATATTCGATTCATATTTTTTTTTTGGTTCATATTAACACTATATGTATCCATTATAGTGCAAAAGTATTGAATTATATATAAAGACTGCCAATCACTTGTTACATGGATCGAGTTCGAATTTAGCTGGGTCATTTGGTGCTACATTAAACATCATGAATCAGATTCGGATTCAGATTAGAAGGTTTGGTATTTGGCTGAGACATGTTAAGTTGGTACCGGCACAGCTCCTATTCCAGCCATCGCAAGCATTTCGCCTATTGGAGTGGTTGGAATCCTGTATTCAGCCTTTGCATCTATACATGGGCTCCCTGTAACATTCATAATAAATAAATAAATCAATCACACAGTGTTTTTTTTATTGTTGCAACGAGAACAATAAACAGAATACATAAATTTACGTGGTTCAATAACAGTGTTGTACTTACTGAGATAGTTTCTTGCTGTTGCAGGGTAATCCGTCACCACACCATCAACTCCAATCTGTTCAATGAAGGTAGCCAAATCCACCAACGGATCCGCAAACATATCAAACAGAATCGCGGTGAACTCATTGTAAAGAACCGAGACATGCACCGAGATGTTTGCATCATGCATTTTCTTGACGAGCTTCGTGTCGTTCGAGGTAAAAAAGGCGTCGAGAGTGATGATGGCGCTTTTCGGTAGTTGTATTGTATCAGCAACCTTCTTCACTTCCGCCACATCAATGGTGGCTATATCATTTGCGTCCACCGAGTACACTTTTTTGTAGTTAGGATAGTTGCTAAACGTGCTCAGAACAGACTTTTCGTCGGATTGGATGAACACTTTTTGTGTGGATTGATTGTCGAATGCCGCTGTTTTTAAGGCTGTGGTCACTCCATATGTTATGTTAAGGCTCTTCTCAGATGCAAGGTATTCTCCATTCTGGTTTCAACAAAGTAAGGAATTCGATCATTAATCCAAAACCACTTTTTTTTCGGTAAGGACATTGTCCATAAGAGTTGAAATGGAGACGTCATGGTACCACTTGATACATTTACCTTTATGTCGATCAAAATTCCAGGAACAGCCTTTTTCTTGGCAAAGTCAAGAAATTGTGCTAGAGTAACCAATTTACCCTTATTATTGGCTGTTGGGTTTCTTGGCAAATTTTGCTGGACACTTGCCATATTTGCTGCAAAAAAAAGGAAACATTCTTTCACATTTATAAGATTGATCCCTAAAATTCAGGCAACCAAAAAAGTTTGTTACAAAAAGAGTCTTACGCTTTAAAGTCTGAATCTGGCTCCAAGCAAGATTAAATGAGAAAACCCCAGATTGTTGCTGAATTTCAGTAATGGTGGTAGACTGAGACATGAATACATTTAAAGCATTAGTTGAAACTGAAAGGTCAGCTGCCGGTGAGCAGAACGCAACTCCGTCTTTCGACATCTGAACCGAGCAGTCGATGATGTCAGCACCATCGTTTACTGCCTTCTCATATGCAAGATCAGTGCAGGGAGCGTAGTCTCCGCTGGCTCCATTGTGGGAAATGATCAGAGTTTTTCCTGTGTTTACAAGCTAGTTTATGAAGGAATTAAATCAATCAATCAAAAACACATAGCCGAATTCGGTTTTCTTGTCTTGCTCTTGTCATGTCTCAGTCTTTCGGGTGCATACAGTTATGGACCCAACAAATAAGGCCGTGAGATTTCATCCTAAAACCAATTGACAATAGGAGGAATAACCCAAGTGCTTATATACTAGAGAAGTTATGCTTCATATTTTAGATGTGGGAGAAGCTTACTTCACACATCTTGACCCCCAGAGCCCGCTTTGTGCAAAATTATAGTGATTTGATAAGGAAGTTTCATATTTGGGTTCAAAAGTTGGTAAAGTTACCTTGGTGTGTCTTGGGTGCATTCTTGTTATTATGTGCTATGCAAGCTGCAAGAAAAACAAGGATTTGGGTTGAGTTCAAAACATTCAAAATACTACCTAATATGTGTATTAGAGGATTTAGAACATCCAATCTTACTTACCAATGGCTTCAGATGCAGTACCAGGAAAGTCAGTGAGCACTCCATCAACAGAAAACTGTGAGTTATCGACAAACTGAAGGTACTCGAGTGTTGGATCATAGCTATAATTATAGCTTGCTGGCATATCATTTGCAAACCCTGATGCATAGACTTCGATTCCCAATCTGTGTGCAACTTTCACAAGACCCGTAGGGAGCCGCAAGTACTTGTCAATGCCGATTGGAACTATGTACTCTTTTGGTATAAGAATTCCTGAAGCGAAGCCCTTGATTCGAGCAAGGTTCTTCAGTATTAGAGAGTATGGTTTCTGGGTGGTTGGTTCCACTTCATCTGGCTGAAGAAACCTGAATATGATCTTGGTTTTGGTCCTGTCTATCTTGGATTTGATGGATTTCAAGAAACCAATCTCGGGTGATGAAATGTATTGTATTCTTGTCACGTTTGGGTGATTCTCTATGACGGTTGCTGGACTGATTTGATGCAGGCTATAGAATCTGTCATACTGCCCAAAATTAAGAACAAAATGACCCTTATTGTCCTAAAAATTTCCAATGCAAAGATTCTAAAGTTGAAGATTTCAAATCTAGGAATAATCTTAGTAATCAACCAATAAGTTTTAAGGGGTCATTTACCTGAACATTTAACCATAGGCCTGGAGGTTTAGACATGATTAACTCATCAAGTAGTGTTAAGTGATAGAGATTGTCAAATGCATCCGTTCTTGAGTACACATTCTGAATCACTACAACAACAACAACGTTTACCCAGTGAGGCTCCCCATACGGGAAATCTGGGGGGTCAAGATGGGGGCACCCCTGGCTTAACGCAAGGGAGTGTGACCAAAAGACCCAACAGGATCGCAGAACGCAAGAAGAAAAACTTAAAACTCAAGAGCGAGGCAAAGAAAAACTTAAGAACTCTAAAACTTAAAAACTTTGAAACATAGAACCAAAAGGCGTCGGCGCCTCAAGGCCCCTTGTACCGGTCTGTTCAGATGTCTAGTTGTCCACCACTCGAATCCTCTCTCTCCAGTTAAATCCATATAAATAATATAAAAATGAGTTTTTTTTTCACCAAGTAGTGATTTGCATTTGTTGTTTATTTTTGGTCTTACATAATGTGCTTGGAAAAAGGTCTTCAGCCATGAAATCCAACGCGAACCAGCCCGTAACATACTCTCCATTGACATTGTAAGTCTTCTTGCCATTTGGAAACGCGCGAGCAATGTTCGTCGTGTTGTCAAGTCTTATGTCAGATAGGCAGAATGGAATGCCATCTTTGGTGAGCTGAAGGTCACAGAACAAGATTGTGTCCTTCAAGCCAATTGATGTCGCCATTGAAAAAGCAGGCTCACTCGAATCTGGAAATACGCCCGATAACCCTCCTCTTGCTATCACATGAGGCCTTTTCCCTACAAAAGATGTATGGTACTGATTAAAATTTAAATTGTATTTATTTATGTTGAAGGTTAATGAGATGTTTAATTAATTACCAGATAGAGTTTGCCATGGTTGGGATAGGGGTGGCTTCAAAACAGGTTGTTGTGCCCATGTTATATGGATTAATAGAGTATATGTGAAAACTACATACCTTATCATGTTTTGCCTCCTGCAAGAATATCGTTCTTTGTTACAACATAATAAAGATGAGATATCAGTTGTTACATGTAAATTACATTATTAATATTTTTTATGAGCATTCTTCAAAGTCAATAAAACATGTAATGCTAGATTTTAATTATTCCTAGAATAATTAACAAGCTGAATGAACATGTATGTATTGAGGGCATGGAATTGAAACAGAATGCAATGGACGAAGACAAGAGAAGATGGATTTGGACTTGAAACAGAGATGAAGAACAACTCTGGATTCGTCCTTGCGATGATGCAGGCGGGACGAATGAGAGGTGCAAAGGGAGAGGAATGTTCATTTTTTCGGTGATGGCAAAACATTTTACTGCCCAAATGTGTAGATTGTGGGCAGGGGTAAAAATGATACGATCATATGATCCCAAGTCTAGATGGAAGTTGGTATAGAGAAACAAAGGATGAGAAAGAAACAAACAGCGGGAGAGATGAGAGATTGTTTAGGTGGTTTAAATTTGTTTACTATTAAATAGGAGTTTCCGTTTAATTTTTTTTTTTGAATGCCCTTGGTATATCTTTGCCATTGGTCCAAAACTGAAAGTGCTAATCCTAGTAGTATGTCCTGCCAATAAAATGTGTTATCTTCTACCAAGGAAAAAATGCATTATCTCAAATTCATGTATTATAAATATGTTTCCCATTGATCTAAAAACACCGAACTTGTGTTAAAAATTAAAATAAATATTTTCTAGTTTAGAGTCTGCCTTCTCTTCAACGGCGTTGCATTTCAGATATATTTTACTCACTCATCTCTGATTCCGTATGTAGGGAACTTGTGTATAGTATTCATGATATGGATCAAGGGATGACTTGGATAAGGATTCATTGAAGAGGATTAGAGTCTAAATTAAGATCAAGACTATTTAGAAGGTCTCGAGCATTCATATATAAAATGGTCTAGAAAATCTACATGTTTTTCAACAACCTTTGTTGATCAAGTCGACATTTCAAATTAACGAGTAGTGTCTTCATGCATTAATTTATACCTATATACAAAGATTGTTGTATGCGTATCTTTAGAGGTGGGTTCGGTTCCAAGGAACCGAGGAATTGAACAGGAAAAAAATCGGCGGTTCCGGAACCGGAATCAGAACCGAACTGAAACCGGTAGAACCGGGGGTTGGCTGGTTCCAGTCCTGATTCCACATTCCTTTTCAAAACTGGCGGTTCCATCCCTTAAAAAAGGAAATATACCGTGAAAATGGAGAACCGTGATCGCGATTTTACAATTTTTATTTTTTTAAGGTTTGGAACCGAAACGAAACTGCCTCGGAACCGAAAAAACCCAGAACTGAACCGTAACCCTGAACCGGACCGAGGAACCGGGAGGCCGGTTCCGATACCGGTTCCAGGGTTCTGAGGAACCGAAACCATCGGTTCCGAAACAGGAATTGCCGGTTCTAGAACCGAACCCACCTCTATGTATCTTAGTACTTTCCATATTTATAACTTACGAACTAAATTAAGGTTGTCTTTAGAATATGTGGACCGAAAATAATGTATAATGATTTATGAGCTTCCTTGACTAATTTATTATGGGCTTAGGAAATTCATTATAATATTGATCTTATGAGACTATAAACAGAAGGTGATATGTCATCTTCTAATTTTCTAATTAGGTCATGCACGATCAATGGATCAGATGTGGATCGATGACATGGCATCCTTGAAAGTCAAGTTTGGCTAGAATTCATATGAATTAGTTAATTAGTTATTTTATTATTATTTCAAATTAGGATATAATTTATACATCTAGATGCATTTACTATTTAGGGTCCGTTCGGCGGGTCTTATTTTGACCTTATACAACTTTATTCAAGCTTATGGTAAAAAAATAAAGTCGTTATTATCTGTTCGGTAGTGGGAGTTGATGAAGATTATGGCAGCTTATGGGAGTTGATGGTAGCTAATATTTCACCCAAAATTTAATCTACCCCTCCCAGCCTTATCTAGCCTTATGGAATTTATTTCCTTCTATTGCCCTTCACTAATTTAATTTAGGAAAATTTAAAAATTAATCTTCTCTTTATAAATTTATAAATATATCCTTTTTGGTAATTTTATACCCATCTTTTATAAAATCAGTCTCCATCAATTTAGTCTACCGAACACCTATATAAATTTTCACAAAAATAAGCTAATAATTTCAACTCCTAAAATTAACTTGTAAAATCAGCATTAACCATTAAATCAGTATCAGTATTAACATCAACTCGTATCAGGTTTGAAGTGCCGAGCAGACCCTTAAACTGATGTATTATTCTTTCATTAAAAAAACGAATAGAATCGGGTTAACCTTAGTTATGTCTAACTGAAGTTATGATCTTAAATTCCTTGACAACTCTCACTTGTGTTTCTCTAAAACTATCTCCGGTTCAGATGAGAATGTTGTTCCACAACCAAACCTTGCCTACACACATGGAAATGCCAAGATCAAATCTAGTATAAAACCCTACTTGTAACGTTCTCCACGTCTATTGCCAATATGGTGACCCAAACGAAAACCACCAAAGATGTTTGGGATTTTCTCCGTAACACATATGCCACGACATCTCGAGGCCACAAAACACAAGTCAAGAATAAGCTACAAACACTAAAAAAGGTAACTCCATCGTGATTGAGTATATGCAGTCCATGAAGAGTTTTGCCGATCTCCTTACTTTCTTAGGTGATCTGGTCAACAATGAGGATTTTATTGATTATATCCTCAAGGTTCTCGACTCGACCTACCAAACTATAAGCAATGTAGTTAACAATCGAGACTCTAGTATCTCCTTTGAGGAAATGCATGAGAAACTCATCATCAAAGAGTCGCCTCTCAAAACTACACCAGACTCCTCCGATGGGCCAACTACTACACTCATTGCTCAAACATGTCAACAAAAAGGCAAAAACAAGGTATCCTCTCCAGCTTCATGGAATTAACCTCTTCTCCCCAGACCACCACCACAAAATTGGAATAAAAAATCCTATTAGCCACCGCCTAAATACTTTCTGTACCAGCAACAATATCCGGCCTACCAAAACCCTAACTTTGTACCAGCAACATTAGGGTTAGGGCCCTAACCCTAATGCCATCAACCCACCTAACCACAACCAAGGCTACCATCAATCCAAACCCTTCCATGGTAAATGTCAATACTGCCAAACCTAAGGCCATGTTATCTCCCATTGTGCTGAATCCTGAGCCATGTACCCAAGTGTTGAACTCCCTTCCACGGTTCGCTTTCCCACTCAACCAGAGCCTCAAGTTAACTCTGCGGTTGTCTCCTATATCCCTAATTCATGGCTTATGGATAGTGGTGCCTCCCACAGTGTGACTAATGACATAAACAATCTAGCATCGCACTATGCCTATTTCAGCGCCGACGAACTCTTTGTTGGCAATGTACAAGGTTTACCTATTTCTCATCTTGGATCTCTTTTCTTAAACTCTCCTTCTCATAACTTTACTCTATCTAATGTCTTATTTGTCCTCAATATGTCAAAGAATATCCTTTCTATTTCTCAATTCACTACTCAAACTCGTTTTGCCATAGTATACTTACATGACTGCATTCTTGTGAAGGACACCAAGTAGAGAACAACAACCCTTAGGGGTCCTTGTCAAGATGGAGTTTATGTTTGGTCAGCCTCCTCTCCAACTACTCTTTTCGCCCCAGGTTCTTCTTCTGCGTTGTCCATCACAAATAAGGGCATACGTCATCCGCTACTTTTAGTTTCTTACACAATAAGTTTTCTCTAAAAAAGTCTAGTTATTTAATTACTTTGAAGTTGTACTTCTTGCAATATTAATAAAAGCCATAAACTACCTTTCTCTACTTCTTCTCTGATATTTCATTATCCTCTTGAAGTAATTTTTTCGAATGGTTTTCACCCGTGATTTCCTATTAATCTATTCACATGTGGTGATATAAAAAAAAAAATAAGTACACTATTACATTACAATGGTTGCATATCTGTAATGTTATTGGAATATAGCAATTTTTTTTTGATAAGGTAAGGATTAGGAGATCCTCTAAAGAGGGCGTCCTAGAGCATCCTTGCGGATGAGAACTTGGAATTCTAAATTATCCAAAAGTATGCTGATAGGGATGTTGTGGCCCAACTTAGCGATTTTATCGGCCACAGCATTGCAATCCATACCCACATTTCAGACGGATACAAAGTTAAACTGTTGAAGGGATACCATAATATCCGAAATTATTATTTCAATCTTCCAAGGGCATTTACCTGTATTGTTAACATCATTTATAACTATAAGGTTATCTCCTTCAATCTCCATTTTTTGTAATTCCTTTTCTCTAATCTTCTCTGATTCCTTCTTTGAGTGCAAGAGCTTCTGCCTTCACAATTGAGATTGATCCTTGTTTTTTAGTTCCTAGACCAATAATTTTTGCCTCATGATCTCGTAGAACATAGCCCGAAGAAGCGTGGTTGGAATCAAGTTTAGATCCGTCAAAGTTCAGTTTGACTACATTATCATAGGGTTTTTCCATTTTTCTATTCGTTTGTCTACTTTGGGGTCGAAGTTGTGTTCTTTCTTCATCCTCTTCCCATCTCTTTGTTTTATCCCATTGTTCAATTGATTTTTCGTATATTGTTCAAGATTCTGAATAATATCATTGGGAGATTGCTAAAATACTAGTTTATTCATTTGGTGCCATATACACCACCAACAATCTGCCAGTTTCGCGAACTCAGTGCTCCCTAAGTTCCGATATAAGTCATTCAGTATGGTGCTAGCTGATTTATTGGTTACATTGTAGTTTCTAATAGAGCTTTCCAACTTTGTGTTAATTTCTAATAGAGTTTTTTCGTGTGTGGACATTCAATAATGATGTGTCCAACATTTTCATTGGTACAATTGCACATTAAGCAACCCGGAGGATACCTATACATTTTTGTAGCACTCTTTCTTTGGTTGGGGAGTCCATTACAGGCTATTTTCCATAAAAAAAAAATTCTTAACCTTAGGGTGTGTGTTAAGTTTCCATATCCAATTGTTGGGGTGTGGTGTTAGATGATTCACACCCGTAATAAGTTTAATAGTTGAAGCTGTCGAAAACAACCCATTTTTGCTCGGAGCCTACTACAATCGGTCTCTAATCAAATTATCATGTATTGGGATCAATTATCAAAATATAAGGAACATTTATTTATATGTTAAAATAATTATCAAAGTATATTATAAGTACAAGTAGATCAGATTATATCGAATAGTTTCAAATTTTAGGTGATTTCAAATCATATAAATTCTCCTTTTAAATGTCTTTCGAGTGAGTGATATTGACTATTAGGAGGGTCCATAAAAAAACGAAACCGAACCTAAAAATTGATTACTTTTTAGGTTAACCAAACCGATTTTTTTTAAAATTTCGGTTTAGTTAACCGAACTGAAAATATTTTCGGTTTATTGGTTTGGTTTTGGTTCACGACTTTACATATAACGATTAACCGAAAATATAATAATATTTTTTCAAATATTAGTTATCTTTGATTTATTTAATGGTTGAACTCTATGATCTTGAAGGTGTTAATGTAGTTTGAGTCTTTCCTTCTTCAATTTTAACATTTTACACATTATTTTTCTACTTCTCATTGATATAAGAGTCGCTTATTAAATTTGATGGGATAAAATTTAATACACATAATGTTTGATTCTACACAATATAGTATATACGCTCGATATTTGTTTACAACAACCAAAATAATATGATATAAGTACATATTTAAAATAAAAGTATCACTTTTTTTATTCAAATTTTATTATTTAATTTAGTCTTAATTATTTAAGGTAAAATTACATAACAGCTATCGGTTAACCGAACCGAAAAATGAATTAACCGAACTACAATTAACCGGGATTCACGGTTCGATTTCGGATTATGATTTTAACTAACCGAAATCATGATTAACCGAAGTTCGGTTAACTGAAATCTCGATTAACCGTGTTTGGACATCTCTATTAACTATGTATCTGGCTATGTCAGGCAACCATGCTAGTCCAATAATCCTTTCAAATATAATTGGTGTAAAATTATTTTGTGTTCATGTGAAAGGTTTGTGTAGATTGGTTTGGGTCTGTCCAATCTCGATCATACACTATATATTTTTGTTTTTTTCATGAGTCGTGTTCGATATCATTCGTGTTTCTTGGGACGGTTTCATTTTTTACAATAAATTTTGAATAAATAAGTATACGTTATCAATATACTATAATTAAACTCGAATTCCTATATCCTATCATCGTCTTAACTATGTCATGTAGGCGTCTTAATTTTTCCATTTATCTCTTTGCCCTTTATTTGTTTTAGTATTTATAATCTTTATTTTATAACAATATTTCTTATACTATTAATATACAATTATATTTAAAGATCTTAAATTTTGGCAAGTTATGTTTGGAGTGTAATCCATTATATATGGAACAATTTTATAAAATATAATAATGTTACTAATATTACTAAGGGTCCGGTTCAGGTGCGAATGGGCGTCCATGTGCGAAATAAGAAAGAATAGGAGCCGTTGGATCAAGAAAAATCAAAGGCGCTGATCATTTCACTTAAAAAGAAGAATAAAACGGCACGGGCGAATTATTGGCGAATTATTCGCGTATTTTTGAAAAAAACGGAAATAGGACACGCGCCCAGATTGTTCATCAGTATTGTGGATTTGTTCATCAATAATGTGGATTTGTTCATCAAAATTGTTATTTTGTTCATCAAAACTGTGATTTTGTGCATAAATAAACTATTGCTTTTGCATAAAAAATCTATTGTTTGTACATAAAAAATGAACAAATGTGTATCAAAATTACATAAAATATGTTCATCACCATTGTGACTTTGTTCATAAAAAATGAAAATATTTATTCATTGGTTTTGGCATATTTGTTCATCGGTTTGTGCATATTTGTTCATTAGTAACATCAATTTGTTCACTAGTTTATGCATATTTGTTCATTGCCTTTTTCATATAATTGTTAATTACTAGATGCATATTTCTTCACTAGTAAACTCAATTTGTTCATTGCTATATGCATATTTGTTCATTAATAACATCAATTTGTTCATAGCTAAATAAGGCACAAGCACTCCTTTTCGATTTGTTGTTATCTCGTTCTCTTAGCATACACCATATTATTGCAAAGTCAAATTCTTTATCTATTATCTTTTGCATTCAAATTTCTACATCAAACTTATCTTATTTTGGTAGTATATTGAGCACTTCACGTATTGATAAGTTAGCCTTAAAGCACTTCATTCGTATTATACTTTGAATTCAAGATAGCCCTAAAGCACAAAATAAATGCAAAAAATGCGCAAATAGATAGTCCTAAATGTACAAGTTGATGGTATTCATAATCCTAAATGTACAAGTTGATAGCATTGACACATAAAACATAGGTTTATTTCAATTCACAAATAAGGGTATAATAATGAACAAATAAGGGTATATCCATGAACAAATAGGGTATCATCAATGAACAAGTAATGATATACCAATGAACAAAAAAGAAGTATACTAATGAACAAATAATGGTATACCATGGGTATATCAATGAACAAATAGGGGTATATCAATGAACAAATACGAGTATATCAATGAATAAATATGGGTATATCAAAACTAATTATATATGCATAAAAAACTACATAATATTATATTCCTACACATAAATAAGGTTAAAAAATAAAAATAAAAATTAAAAAAGTTCTAAATCGATGAACAATGTTATCAAAAACTCAATGCACAATTAGTTAGTATTGATGAACAATTGGTGAATATTGATGAACAAATCGCTTTTTCTGATGAAAAAACTGGGCGCGTCTCATAACAACGTATTTTTCGAAAAATTCGTGAATAATACGGGAAAAATTCGTCCGTGTCGTATTTTTATTGAAAAATACGCGAATAATACGGGAAAATTTCGTCCGTGCCGTATTTTATTTTTTAAATAAATGTTTAATCATGGACATTGATTTTTTGGAATGAACGAGCGAGATTTATTCTTATTTCTCACACAGGCTCCCATTCGCACGAGACTCTTTCACTATTACTAATATACAATTATATTTAGAATCTTAAAATTTGGCAAGCGATAGAAACAAATTCTATCATTTGTTTGATAGCTTAAACTAGGCTCCATTTAAGATAGTTTTCGAGAACCCGATTCGAGAACTTTCTTTCATTTTATTCACCAATAAAAAGTGATGCGTTAGGATTTTTTTTTTGAATTTGCACATGTCCGTTTTTGTTATTACAACCTTCTTTTTTGATGTCAAAGACGACCTTTTTTTCATTTTCGTTAGCCTTAGACAGCGTCTTCAGGTACGTCTATTGGTGATTCTTCAACCAAAAAACACGGGGTTGAGAAAACTTTTGACTAGCCATCCTTGTCCCATCCATGGACTTAAAGTCAAATCTGATAATACGCTTCGGCGATGTTACCTAAAAAAAGCCTGACTTATAGTATAGGTGGATTGCCATTCTTGTACTCCCGTGCGATTTATCGCCTGGCTTTTTTATGGATTCGTTATAAAACCTTTGAGGGAGGTCATCATTTCAACGGCTAACTCTATTCCAATTTTATAATGTTCCGCGCCAACGATTCGAGCTTGGAGCATAGTTGACGTTGAAATCGCCTTGGGCGGATAGGAATTGAGACTTTCAATGGTCCAGGAAGCCCGTCGAATTCTCCGGAAAGGATCAATTGAAACCCTCTAATTGTTTCTACTAGACCAACATATTTTCCTGGACCCTGCGTAAAAATAACTATACGTTTCGCTTTCCTCGAGCGAATTTGATGATCTACTATCCACTCTTCCCCCTCTTCCATTGTTTCAGTTTTTCCAAGTTATTCTACCTCGCAAGCACAGTTTCCTACCTGAGGCATTGTCCTAGAAAGGGCTTTTTCAGCTGCTCTCTTTCCTTTTACTAGTCTTCTCGGCTGGAATCATAAATGGCTTGTCTCCTCTCTGATGATCTTTTCTATAAGTATAACTAGTATTCGCGGTCTAAACTTCGACCCTGATTTATTCCATTACCTGACCGAGCTTGCATCGACAGCTAAAACCCGGACTTTGCTACTGGAGAGCTAAAGAAACGCGATGGTGATTCCGAAACATTTCCTGGAAGTAGACGACAAGCATTAAACCTCTGTTTAAGGAATAAGCCCAGCTATTTCAGCTTAGCCGATACAAAGCTATATGATAGCACCCAATTTTACGACTCGGCGGTTCGATCTATGATTTATTATTCAATCTTCATTATAAAATAATTTTTTAAATATAATAATATTATTAATATATAATTATATTTAGAGATCTTAAAATTTAAAAAGTTTAGAAACATAATATTCATTATATGACATTTTATTAATCAAACCCCGTACAAAGTACGAGAACAAATGCTAGTTTAATACTATGCTAAAATATAATGATAATGATACAGAAGTAATACACATTAAATCACCTAATATATTGTAGAATTAACCAACTCTTTCCCAATATTCTACAACTTTCATTTTCGTTATTTATTTTCATTTTAATATGTTTTTTGAATGTATGTTCCAGATTTAAGCAGCTTGTAGTGAAAGAATAGGAGAGACGTGGGTAGCTGGAATTCTTCATTCATCGGTGTACAACGGTCCAACCAATCCATTTGGCGGGATCCGAAGGACTGGAAATCAAAATCAAATCACATCTCAACTACCCTTAAACCCTAAGCTTCCTTGTTAGCCAAAAAAATCAACATCCAACATTAAGCAATATCTCAAATTTCTTTCTGTCTCCCGTTTTGTTTGCATCCTAACGCATGATTCCTCCCTCCAATCCTCCATGGATACTCAACTTTCACAAATTTAGCATCAAAATCTTAAATTTTTTAATACATCCCATATCAAACTGGGATCCAAAGGAAGCATTACATTATTTACAATCTAAGAAACCATCTGCCATAGAAAAGAACCCACTAGAACACATCATTCATCTTCACATCAAGCCATAAACAAGCAAATTTGAAAAACATCTTTCAAAACACCAGTGTTATTTCAGCAGCAGCAGCAGTAGTAGTACGTACTACTAGTAGCCATAAAGCAGATCCAGAATCTCCCATCTTACTTCCCAAACAGCGATTTGAACCACCAGATGCCCTTGTCGGAAGGCGCGGCGTCACTCGGCGGTGGCGGATCAGCTTGCGGTGTCTTCCTGAGCTTGCTGATGTCATACCCCTCCTCCACCGCCTTCTCCACCAGACGATTATACACCTCCTCGTCCAGATGCGTCTGCCTGCACAAAATCTGCACCACGAAATTAAATCCAAAATCAGCAACCTCCGATCTCAAATTGAGCACGAGGAAACTAAAATTGAGTGAAATTAACTCACCCAAAGGTACTTCCTGGTCGGTTCGCCGATCAAAACGTACTGATAATCGTCGTCGAGGTAGAGAACCCAGTAGTTGCCGGTAACCGGGATGATTGGGAGAAAAGGCGGGACGTAGAATTTGACCTTGAGCTTGGCTTCGTCGCTCTTCGGATCTGCCTTGTACGCCGTCCCTTCGATGGAATCTCGCTTTCCGTCGCTGAAGGTCTCGTTGAGAACGTGAACAGTTGCGCCGTCTGGATTGAGGGTGTAGGTTGCTCTGGTGTTCTCGCCGTTTCTCGGCTGGAAGAAGGACGGGAAAGAAGCGATTTCGTACCATCTTCCCATGTACCTCTCCAGATCGATTCCCTTTACGACCTCCATTTCCTTCTTCGCCATTGAGGAGGATGAGCTTGGTAAAGTGTTTTTGGGTTTTGGATAGGGGGAGAATGTGGGGGGTTTTAATTTGTAGGGGAAGATTCCTTCAGATAAACGGTATAGGGATATTTTTTTTACTGTAGACGTGGGATGTTTTGGACCTTACACGTGGACGGATACAACCGACAACAGAGTTTTCTAGTCCCGCTCTTTTTCTCTCTTCCGACCTGCTTCTTGAAGGACCCTGCCCCTTGTTTCATTTGTAACGTCCCATCAATACGAGTGCTCCCCTCATTTCTTTCTAAATAAGCTAGATACTTTTGTTCAAGAATTGCAAGATATTATTAGTTGGAAACTAGGAAAACAGGTCCGTGCTATCGCACGGGACATATATATTTACAGTTGTTTTTAATTGTTGTAATTTGATTTTGTTTTATAGATTTATTTATATATTTGGACTTATATGTGTGTGATTTCATGATTTGTTGTTTAGCGTTTTCATTGTGTTCTTTAGATTAGAATGATTATGTATTTAGATGTTAATACTTCTTGTTGTATTAATATATTTTACAAGTGTTTATCTTTATTGGTATTATTTTAGTGTTTTATGAATATATATGTTTGTTTTTAGGTTTTTTAGTTTAAATATATTTATTAATTCTTTGAAAAAATTATGAAAGATAACTATAAATTTTAAGAAAAAATCTCTTTTAATATTTGAAATGTAAATTTTGAAAAAAGAAAAATCACTATGGTGTCCCATATTTAAAATTGATACGCCACTTAATTATTATCCATAGTTGTTGGCTACAACATAGAGCAAGTTGATTAATATTTTTGTAATTACAGATATTCAAATGTTACAATACAAATAATAATTTTGGTATTTTAAGTGCAATATAAATAATAATTTTGATATTTTGTGTGCAATATAAATATGAATATTACATTAAATGTATGTAGACAATGAATATTCAAATATCCGAAAATGAAGTGCCATCTGCCAAGAGTAGTTTCTCTTTTGTTTAAGCATTTATTTGGCTAATAGGTATGCAAATGTAAAAGGCTATTAAATTGTGTTTTTTGTTCAATCATTTATTTGGCCGGTAAAATATGTAAAAAAAATCATAATATTTGGTCAACGATAATTAAGGATTTATATAAATGGACAACGATAATAAAAAGCGAAGAGGAGTGAAACCTTAAAAAATAACTATAAAAATTTATAATTTTTGTCAAATATATTTTGAGTTAGCTATATCATATAAAAAAAATTAATAAAATAAAGAATTTTATTGTTAGTTTTCATCGATGCAATGTAAGATGGACTCCGCCGTTTCAACAATATACTTCGTATAGTCTCACAAAAATAATAATAATAATATATAAACAAAATTTAAGAGAGGAAAAGTTTGAAGAAATAGTAAATCATAATACTTATTGCTCCAATTAATTGACCTTTTTAATGATTTGGATTTGGAGAGTTAGGAATAAGTATAGGTAAACATAAGAATCTCATTGTAGCGCTTAGAGCAAGCCCAACAGCTTTCCCAAATTCTTGGGGATTTTGGACCAAAAAATTGCCCCAACAGATGCTCCATTCCTTTCTCCATTTTGGAGTAATTCTCCAAAATGAGGTGAACTTTCTCTAAATTTGGGGTGATCCCCAAATCAATATATTTTCCTTTACTTTTTTTTTTATTTACTAATTTAATGGATAAAAAATAAAAAGAGCCAGTCAAAAAGTGAGATTATTAAATTAAGATTCTAGAATATTTTTATTCTTTATAAGTCAAATAACAAATAACAAATATTTTTATTCCTTAAGATTCTAGAATATTTCCTTATTAATCAAATACAAATAATTTATGATTTATTAAATTTAGATTCTAGAATATTTTTATTCCTTATAAGTCAAATAACAAATATTCATTTATTAGGTACAGATTCTAGAATATTTTTATTCCTTATAAGTCAAATAACAAATAAATTATCATTTATTAAATTAAGATTTTAAAATATTTTTATTTCCTTAAAATTCGAATAAAAAATAATTATCATTTATTAGTTTAAGATTATATGATATTTTATTGTCTTATGTAAGATAATATATAATTAGTTATTGTAATTTATATGGTAAAAAATGAAAGTATTAAATGCAGTGTTCTCCAAAATAAAGAATCTGTTGGAGTTGGGTTGATTTTTTTTTTTGGAAAATATGGCAGTTGGTTCTCCATTTTGGAGAAAATTATGGAGAAGCTGTTGGACTTTCTCTTAATGCTCCTAATTAGAATATGATAGACGTTTTTTTTTTGTTTGATATCTAGCACTTAATGCTCTCCCAATTAGAGTCAAATATTATAATTTTTATTGAGCTTTTATTTTTAGTATTAAGGGAAAATGCTTCTGGATAAATTTAGATATCTTATTTAAAATTTGCTTCTTCACTACTCATAAAAAATTAGAAATGAATATTTAAATATTATTAACGTTGGAGCTCCAATTTGATTTTTTAAATTGAAAATGCCAACAACGATTTAAAAGCATAAAAAAATTTACTATTATTTTATTAAATTGATGTGTGAGGGAAAATGGGACAATTTTAGCCATATCATTCTATATAATTTACCTTTACAAAATGAAATTCTACTCACATTTATTATAAAATTTATTACTTTCTAGTTTCTACCTAAGTACTAATAATTTCTAATTATTGAAATAAGAAAGAAGTTTTGACATAAACTAAAATATATACAATATACGTATATTATTTTTCACTAATTTAATTTATGCAATAGAAGCTTTTTTTACCTAATTTTTTTACCAACAAGATTAATGTTGAAAGAGAGTATGAGTATTATCCATTTCAAGTTGGCTTGAATTGTAGTGACAAAACTATCAATCTTACGATTTTTTCCTTGTCACTTCTTGAGCTTTTGGAATAAACCACCAAATGACCTTTCTTTTCCATTAAAGATCAATAATCACGTAGACGCTTGTTTTAGCTCTCTACATAGGCATTTAAAGGAAAATAAATAATAAAATAAAGAAGAAGATTGTAAGTGAAAAATCCTTAATGTTTCACTATATATGAGTTAAGAAAGAAGTTTTGATAATTTTATGAATTTAATATATGCAACAAATGCTTCTTATACTCAACTTCTTACCAATAAAATCAATGTTGAAAGATGTTGGAGGTAGTGACGAAATTATTCGTTTCAAGCTTGCTTGGATTGTAGGGCAAAAGCATCCATCTCACATTTTTTCGGCTTGTCATTTTCTGAGTTCTAGGATTAAGCCTTCAAAATGACTTATTTTTCCATTGAAGATCAATAAACACATAGTTGTTTGCTTTAGCTCTCTACATCTACATCTACATCTACATATATTATAAAATAGAAAATTTTGACTAATTAATGACCAAAATATGTAATATAATACAAAGAGTCAAAAGTTTATCTACCCATCTATACAATATATAAATGGTTTTAGGATGGTTGATCGTCACCGTGGTGGTCGTGAACCGCTAGAGATCTTCCCTTGTGATTGAGACTTCGGAAATGTAGAGACTGAATTCTGCCAAAAGCCATGAACACAAACCAATCACATCCTGGCCGTTTCCTCCCAAAAAAACACAAATACACGAATCAAACATTCAAATAAAATACCAATAAACATTCAAATACACGAATCACAAATTTGACAACTACTTCCATACCAAAATAAATCAACGTGTAATTTAATTGAAAGAGGGAAGAGATATATCGATACGAATTCGGGCGTTGAGAAATCAGAAGGAGAAATATACAGGGAAGGATCCGGAGACGTTGTCGTTGTCTATGCTGGTGTAGCTGTTGGACATCATCTTTGCTTCTTCTTTGTCGTCTTCTTCTTCAGATACAAGAGAATTTCATACGAGTCTAGCTTCTTCCTTCTCATGTATTTAAAGAGATCGAAGTAGGTATGAATGGGTGTTATGGCTGAAAAAAACGTAGCCAATTTAAAGTCTTTAATTGCCAAACTTAATCACAAGCGTTTCAAATTTGGTCAAATCTACTTTAATGTGAATACTAAATGTGAGAGTCAATTGGAAGAGCAAATCAATGGACATAACATTCGACCAAAAAAAATCAATGGACATAACATATATAGTATTAAATGCATATAATTAAGGTCAATTTATAAATTGATAATCCCTCAAAATTACAATAAAATTGGAACAATACCTTAACTTGTTGTTATAAATAACCTTTACTTTTTTGGTCGAAAAAAAACCTTTACTTGTAATAGTAAGATTGATTGTCTAATGATCCATTACTTTTAAAATTAGATTATTTTGTTTGGTTTTTTTAGGAAAAAATCTCTAAAACGGAAGTACAAATCAAATAAGTAAATCCTAAAAAAATAATTAAAAAGAAGATAAAAATAAGTTGTTACTAATAGAGGTATTTGAGCATTTAAATTTATGAAAAAGTTACCATAGTGATGGTTAATATAACTGTCGCATAGTATATTTTGATTGATTCCAATTTGCAATAAAATAAAATAAAAAGAAGAAAAAGAACATGCATCTAAAGTGTTTTTTTTTGTTCGGAATGAATTGACTATGATATCTTTCATAAGAAACATGTTAATAGATACGTACTATCAATTATTCTAATTATTTTTTCTAAAAAAATATATAATCATTGTGTTAAGATTATAGCTTTAATGATATATAGTTTTTTTACTATAGAATTAATATATATATCTTTCAATTTCATGGTTCAAAACTATAATCTTTGTGTTTATAATCTTAATCAAAACAATAATATTAGCATAATTTGAATCAACATTGCAATATATGTTTAGCAATAATAATTGAATTCATTATAAAATCAATACTTATGAGATTTTGAAATTCAAATAACAATCGATTAACTACATTATTAATTAATGGGGGGATTTGAAAACGTTAGTAAAAATTGAATTCACTATAAATTCATTATTTAGGAGATTATCAAATTGTAATAACAATAGATTAATTACACTACTAATAATGGGGGCTTTTAAAATGTTAGTAATAATGGATAGATTTTGACAGCAGTAATAATAGATTTAAAAAAACCAAAAATAAGTAGCTTGAGATTAGAACCTTAGACCTCCAATACACATGATATGGGCTTAACCATTGAGCTAAGGAGTTCATCTTAATGTATGACACAATTAGATTAATATGAGTAAGATGTATTATATGTGCAATAAATGCACTTCGTACACAACTTTTTATTGTTATATATAGATGGGACTTATATATCTTTTTAAGTTTTGCGGATGATATAATTATTTTTGCAAACGCCACCCAACATAATATGGGTTTCTGGAGAAATTTAGTACTTTGTCTGATTTATCTATTAACTATAATAAAAGCTCCTTTCAGACTTCAGCAAATATCTCTCGTCTGACAGCAATGACTCTTACTAGTATTTTAAATATCAAAATTACTACTTCAATGGAAAAATACTTGGGAATTCCCCTTCTAAAAGGTCGAGTTCAAAATTCGATGTTCAATGATTTAATATCTACATTGAAACAACAACTGTCCTAATGGAAAGCTAATTCTATTTCTCAAGCAGGAAGGACGGTTTTGATTCAGTCAAATCTTTTGGGTCAGATTAGCTATCTAATAAAGAGTTTTTTGCTTCCTAAAGGAGTTTGTGAGGAAATAGATAAGGTTAACAAATCTTTTTTTTGGAATAAATTCACACCGAACCATCATCCTCTTATCATTTGGAAAAAAATTTGTTCACCCAAAGAAAATGGGGGTGTTGGTCTGCGTTCAGCTTATAACGATAATGTTGCTCTTCAGATGAAACTTCTATGGAAGATTATAACTGACCCTTCTAATATTTGGGTTAAAATTATACAAGAAAAATATCTACACTCCCAACATATTTTTAATTATAAACAACAAAGTACTTCGTGGCAGTTTGGTCGTTTGCTAAATTTAAGAGATTCTTTTTCTAAAGGTTTAAAATGGTTAGTAGGAAATGGGTGTCAAATTAATTTATGGCCTGACATTTGGATTGATAATTCTAACCTGTTGGAATTTTATGACAATATAGACCCTAATTTAAAGGCTCAGGCCTATATTAATCAGGATATATCTTGGGATCTTCATGCCCTAAACCTTTTACTACCACCTTGGGTTGTCCAAAAAATTACTTCTGTAAGGATATCAGCCGTCTGTGTGGAAGATAAAATTATTTGGACACCGGTGTCGGATGGTGTCTTCTCCGTTCAATCAGCTTCTACACTAATCAATAATATGCGGCAGCTGCTCCTTTCAGGGTATGCTTGGATTTGGAAGACTAAGCTTCCCCCCAAAATACAAAATTTCATCTGTAAATCTTGTACGGATTGCCTTCCTACGACTGAAAGACTTAATAGATATGTGATATGAGTAATGAAACTATAAATAATTTATTTTTTCTTGCCCATACACATTAAAAATGATTTCAAATTTAGAGCGGATTTTAAATGTTTTCTTTGAAATCATTGATTCAGGAGGGTTTAATGAAAATCTAGTATCAACTTTAAATGCAAATTCAAATAGCAATGCTCTGTGTTTCCTTTGGTGGTCTATTTGGAATCATAGAAATACGATCATTTTTAATCGTGACACTGTAGATGTAACTTAGTCCCCAGTGATTTAGCAGTGCGTGATTATTTTGTTTGGGTCTCTTCGCAAACTATCCCTAAATCCAACTAACGAGATTTGGACGAAGATGATACAAGACTTCTATGAAGGCAAGATTGATTCTACTATCAAGCACCAGGTTGGTCGAAAATACTTGAACCTCAATTATCCTGAGGAGGGGGATGTGGTGGAGCCATCTATCTGTAGGAAGAAGAAGGGTAGGCCAAGGAAGAACTCAAAGGTTCAACCAAGAAACTTGACTAGGCTGGAGCATCTTCAACAGCGCGGAAAGGCACTCGTTCTATGCCTGGGGTCGCACTTAGCCATGTTCCAGAGGAGGAGGAGGAGGAGGAGGGAGAAGATGTATATCGTCCGACGGTTGAACAAGGAGGTCACATTGAAGTTGATCTCGGTGTGCATGTACCCAAATTCATGAGGCGATTCATCGTCAGCGCTCTTGATGTCCTAGGAGACTATAATTACGGGAATAGGGCACTCGCTTGTCTTGTTGGGTGGGGGCAGGATTGTTGGAGGAGGATGCGAGAGGAGTTGGCTTTGGAGTTGAGGACCCATTACGAGACGTATGCACGCTTATATCCTTATATTACACATATTGATGATTTGATCAATCAAGTCAGTACAGACTACTACTGAATGGAGACGCCAACAGTCAGATTGGTATTTGCTACTAGATTTCAGTGTGCACTTGTCGTACTATCCGAGTGTGGTCCTCATACATGCCTTGTGATGATATCTAGTGAAGCTCCGAATACTCCTGTGTGGGACAGTGTCGTGGCGATAGCTCATCTAGGGAACCACTATGTCCCGGTAAGCGTCATACACTTACATAAATTTCATAGTGGACTAGCTTTTATTTTATTATTTACGAATTTATCATTGTAGGTTATGCTCGTAGATGAAGCCCCCATGCCGACCTCTACGAAGCTTTGGACCCAATATCATCATAATAGCGTTGATGAGATGGATATTCGCTTTCATGAACGCATGGCCCGGTATGTTAGTTACCACAACGCAGAAGGGTTGCCTCCTAGTTTTTATTAGAGCAGGACTAGTATTTGTATTTGTATTTGTATTTCTATTGGTACTTGTATTGGTACTTGTATTTGTAAGATATTATTGTGGTTATTATTATTTATGGGACTAGTATTTGTATTTGTATTTGTATTTGTACTTGTATTGGTACTTGTACTTGTATTGGTACTTCTAGGGTTTAGTGCTTAGGGTCTAGGGTCTAGTGTTTTTAGGGCTTAGGTTTTAGGGTTTCTAGGGTTTAGGGTTTAGGGTCTAGGGTTTAGGATTTAGGGTTTCTAGGGTTTAGGGTTTCTAGGCTTTAAGGTTTAGGGTCTAGGGTCTAGGGTTTATGGTCTAGGGTTTCTAGGGTTTAGGGTTTAGTGTTTTTGGCGTAAGCATACTAAAAAACACAAATAATTACTAAGACAACAATGTCCATACAACATTCAAATATCCAAAACACAAATAATTATTAAGACAACAAAGTCCATAACACATCCAAACAAATAATCCATAAAACATCTATCGGTAATAACCAACATCACTATGCCGTCCAGGCTGGTAACGGAAGGGCGGCGGAAACGGGTGCATGTCCAGTTCAGCTTGGGGCAACTGTCCAAAAGCTGCGGTCTCAACAGCATTGACATATTATGTGGCATATGGACCTCTCAATTGAGTAGCGTATGGTCGGAAACTTCAGATGATCCTTTCCAAGTAAGCCATGCGCTGCGTCAAAAAACATTATTATTTAAATAGTAATATATTGGTATAAGGAATAATGAACAACATATATGGTTCTATACTGTACCTGGACAAGTTCGACCTCACGGGGGGGAACTGGCGGTGGATTAGCACGTTGATCTCTCATAAGATATGGATGAGACCGAGGCTGAAGCCATGGTACATAGTTTCTATCCGCTGCATTAGGGAATATGCCCATCTCCCCCTCGGGCACCAAGGATTGATAGCGGGATTCCCAACGGTCATCCTCGTCTTTGAAAGTGACTTTATATCTGCTTGGACCCAATTTCAATTCTCTTTTTACAGCCTTTGGCCTAATGACGTCCAACACAGGAATCTTCTGGTGGTAACCAAGCTGCCTATAGCATCTGTCCGGCATATACGACTCTCTCACATCGAAGTAGGTGAGTACCCCACGATAACGAGACAACACAAGCTCGCCGATGGAAAAGTTAAGGCCCTGGCCCCACGGCATCCAAATAACCTGATCAATCTTGAACTCATCTAATTGACGTCGTATGGCAACACATTTTTTCATCATTGCCGTGTCGGTTCCGATCTGAATGGTACGGGGTCGAATCATCACCCAACGATTTGCTCAACCGACCCCTAAAGGTCGGAAAGTACCTCCAAATCCAAGTCTGTGAAATATATAAATATGTTATGTTGGATGTGTGTATGAAACATTACAATATATTTAAAGTGTATATAAGGTTAGGTATACTCACGTGTAGGACGAACATGCACCCACTAATACCTGCAACCTCCCAGCGGCTTGCACAACCCAACTGCCTGTACAAGTAGCCCAATGTAGCCGATGCCCATGCATAATGAGATGTCGTCGTATGGTCTAGTACAAGATGAAGGAGCTGTAGCTGGGTAGCGCCATCAGACTTGTCCAAAAATAACGTGTTTCCAAGCAACATGAACAAGTAAAGAGATGCGATCAAATGTGGGTCCTCCCCTTGTTCCACCAGGGCCGACAACCTTTCCTTCAAAAACACCGTGTTGATGCCACCGGATGAGGTCTGCCTGTTCACCTCCGTAACTTCAACTCCTAGCATTTCCGCCATCCTCAAGCGTAAAGCATTATCATCCAAAAGCCCTCCCTTGACCTTAGCGCCATTAAATGGAAGGTTCAGTATCTTTGAGACGTCGTGGAGGATGATGGTAATCTCTCCCCAAGGAAAGTGGAAACTATTCGTTTCCGGGTGCCATCTCTCCACGAATGCAGAAATCAACGCTCGGTCCATTTCCCGGAACATCCAATCCTTTAGATGACTCAAGCCGCTTTGGTTTACAAGCACCACCCAGTTCTATCCTCGAGAGTTGTCCGCCAAAGTTTTCAAGTAGTCTAATGCCTCGGACCGACCTTGCACTCTAAGGTTTTTCGCCCACTGTTCACATTACAACAAAAATTATGTTTTGAACATTATAAATAATATCATAAATTTAAAATTTATAGGCCGTTCTTACCTGTTGGTGATCCCATATGTAATGTGCCCTATGGGTATGAAAGTGGGTGAGTAAGGACGTGTCGCTTGGGCCGCCACCATATTTGCCCACCGGATGGACCGGGGCAGCTAATTCAGGGTCCTCATAAGTCGGGACCTCATCATCATGGGCCGGGATATCGGGCTCCGGAGGAGCCGAGTAGCGCATGGGAGGGGGTGGGTTTGTGTACGACGAAGGAGCAGGGTCTGTGTACAACGTCAGCTGCATGTACGACTCTTGTGGTGGCGTGCTATGGCTCGTACTACCATAATGGTGCGTCTCCTGTGGTGACATATAGCTCGTACTACCACCATACTGCGTATCTGGGGGTGGCATATAGCTCGTACTACCACCATACTGCGTCTCTTGGAATGGCGTATAACTCGTACTACCGTAGTTATACGCCTCTTGTGTTGGATATTGCAGCGGAAATTGGTAAACCCCGTATTGCCCATGAGCGAATGATGGACTAGCTTCACCATAACCCGTATTAGCATATGTGGGCTGGGTAGGGTCCACATAGAAGTCCGGAAATATATCACCACTTCTATTCAGCAATCTTTCGATTGCTGAAATATCACCTGCATGCATTTTTTACAATATTTCTCTAAAATCTAATAACGTGCATAAAGCTCATTTAAAAACATATAATTAATATATCAAACTATTAATTCATCCGTAAATATAGTAAACATGCACATTAAGAAAAATCATATTCACCTTCAACAACTACTTAATCGCTTATTTTTATAATACTCATAAATTAACTTACTAACATGTATGAACCTAATTTAAACTCATAATTAATGAAAAAAACTAATAAGTACACCATAAATAAATTAACTATTCAAATTATGAAATTTTATTATTATTTTCTACAGCTACTTAATCACTAATAATTATACAACATATATTAACATATAAATTTACTATCATGTAAACTACTTAATCGATCAAACTCTCGGTAATTAACCTATAAACTACTTAATGCATAAAACTAATAATTAATCCATAAATTAAAAATAAATTTAATATTTTGCGTACCAAAACCCTCCACAAGGGCGACGGGTTGGCTCGTCGTCGCTTCCGGAAGCGGAACTTCAACCTCCTCTCGAACTCTCGAGGTTGCCTCGGTCTCATTCAAGTCAATATTTCGTCGGGATTCATTCCGTCGTCTACGCTGGGAACTTGAAGATGACTTTGAGCCAAACAAACCCTAATAAAAAAATTACGTTAGTTTTAACCTTAATAACTTAAAAATATATCAATTAAAATAAAAAAATCATACATACCAATAGCGAAAAACTTCTATTTTTGGGACCAATTGAATCGAATTAATGGATTTTGGACCAGTTTCAATCGGATTTGGGACCACTTTGCAAGGGATAGGGGCGAAAATGAAGAGCTCGTTCGGAGCTGGTAGATGTAAATGGATAGGGAGTGAGGAGGAATTGGTGTGGAATATGTGAAATGGCTTATTCAACTTTTAAAAGGGCCGAATAACACCCACGCTCCCCTCATTTATTCCAGTCAAACTGGGATTCTGCAAAATCCCAGGCATGCAGAGGCAGATTCCCACGCGGGATTCTGCCTCGTTGACTGTATTTTAAAAAAAAATCAAGCAGTAGGTTATACCGCTGCTATGTGCAGCGGTAGGGCCTACCGCTCTAAATACCGGGGCGCCCCTCATTATTCATGTTGTTTTTGTGTTGGGTTATTCTAAAATCAGAAGCATTTGTTGCTTTTAGCCTTGTATGATGGGTTATTCTAAAATGAGAAGACAAAATGAAAGTACATATTGATGTTTAGAATGATGTGACGAACCAAACATAAATCGCAACTTGAAATAACCAAGGCCTCGTTCGGCAACAGCGTTTTCAGAGCAGGAGAGGGCGCGGAAGGCAGCGTCTCAAAGCCTCGACCCTGTTCGGCAGCAGCGGGCGATTGAAGCGGAACGATGGCACGCAAGCGTGGAGACGCTCGTTTTCGCCCCCTCCTCCCCCCAACTTCTCCTTGTTCCGCTCGATTTCTCCCCCCTAGCGTCCTAATTTCCCTAAATTCTTTCCCCCGATACCCCTAAAAATCATCATCATCAACTCTCTGTCGAAGAACGATGAAGGTGGCTTGAGCGAACGCAGATCCGTCAACAAATCCGTCGTGATATCCAATCATTAGCTCAGTGGTCACCGAATTCGGAACAACCGGATTTCGAATCGGGGAGGAGGTGGAGAAATTGGATTCGGGATGGGTGCCGATTTTGAGGGTTTTAGGTGGTTGTTGTATGTAGGATGAAGCTTGGAGGAGAGTAGTAATGGTGGAATTGTCGATATTGCAATAAACGAGCATTAGCTCGAATGCAAGCCGTGAGGAGTCTGAATAGGCGGGTCGACCCGAATCCAAGTTCGAATGCAAGCGTGAGAGGAGAGTAGTAAGCGTGATTTTTGTTTTTGATGAAAGTAGTAATCGTGAGATTTTAAGAGTATATGTTAGGGGTATTTTGAATCGTGATTTTTTAGAATATATTTTAGGGGTATTTTGGTCATTTTTTACTAATATGCTTAGGATTCAGTTACGAAGTTGCCAAACACTTTTTATCCATTCCGCTCATAAATTCAGTTTCAGCTACTATAAAAAATCCAGCTACCAACTCCAGCTTCAGCTAGATTCTAGCTCCAGCTGCCAGCTCCAGGTAGGTGTGCCAAACGGAGCCTAAAAACCGAACATAAATAACATCTTTATTATAGGACATTGTATATATAAATTTATTTTTCATTAATTTTATGACATACAACTTTATTCAACCGGGCGATCTATTTTAGAACTGATCGAACCAGCAGGTAAAGGGAAGGAACATCATGCATCATTTTTTATTAATTTATCAATGAGAGCACTCGATCGATCAGCCAGTTCCACCAAGGAGCTTCTTAAGCTTCTTAACCTGCGCCCGATCAAGTAGCATTGACTTCTCGATGAACTCGGAGGGCAGGTTATTGGCAAAGAGCGAGAGGTCAAGGACCTGGATTCCCGGACGAGTACTACTGAAGCTAGCAAAGGCCACAGATTGGGCGTCGCCGTTGACATGGAAGTGAAGCAGTCCTTGCGGAAAGATAAAAAGGTCCCCAACGGCTAGCGTCTTGTAATAGACCACGTTGGAGGAGCTGATGAAGCCGACGAGGACGCTTCCTTGGGTCACCAGCAGGACCTCGTTTGCTTGGGGATGCGTGTGCATTGGCACGACGCCCCCGGGCGCATAGTCGATCCTCAACATCGAGAGACTGAGCCCGTTGAGGGCCGGGAAGTCGGGGGAGAAGGCCGTGGTTATGTTGATTTTGAAGATGTTGGAAGTGCTTCCGGGGGCGCGGAGCCCCGAGAAGACGAAGTCGTTGACGGTTACGTTGTTGGGATTCTTGCAAGAGTAGCCGGCGGGGCCGGAGGGCGCGCTCAGGTCGCCCACGCAGAAGTCTTGTGCATTGGTGATGGTGGGGGGTGAGGAGAGGAGGATGGAGAATAGAAAGGCTGAAAAGTGTAGGATTGTTACCTTCATGGTTACGTTTGTGAGAATGGATGGATGTTTTAAGGACATCAATTCGGTTTCTTTTATAGAGCCCGATCTATAGAGTTTTGTTTAGCCAACTTAGGCTCGAAAATAGTTTGAAGTACAATGTTAGGATTGACATAAAAGTAGTGTGGTTCTAGTTAGGTGAGGACCACAAGAGTGGTAAGTACTCTTATTTACTTCATTAGTTATTATATATTGGATAGTTAAATTTTTTATTTTTATTTTCGGGATTTATTTACTTTTTTTTATATTATATTTTTTAGAAAAATATTATAAATTTTAAATATGGTAGTTCAATTTTATATACTATCAGTTCATTTTATATATAATAGAGGTTTTTTTTTGAGTTTGGTTCAAATAAAATAAACTCTTATCATGAAACAAACTCTTATTCTTAACGAATTCACTTTTCCTAGTTCGTAGTGCACTTTTCCTATTTCAGATTGCACTTTTTCGGATTTGGACTTTTCGTACTTAGTAGTGCACTTTTCGTACTTTTTGTAGTACACATTTTCGGATTGCACTTTTTGTTTTTTGCAATGCACTTTCGTGTTAAAAGTGCACTACGAACTAGGAAAAGTGCGTTCGTTTCACGTTTCAGGATAAGAGTTTGTTTCATTTGAACCAAACTCTTATTTTCTTATGTTAGAAGTCTATTATTTCTATATAGTACGAGTTCAATTTTATATTCCATGAGTACATTTTTAATCTATGATAAGTTCATTTTCATGTGTTTTGAGTTCATTTTTCATATAATTTGATTTTCACAAAATTTTGTACAAAATAAGCATTATAAATCTTCAATACGGTAGTTCACTTCTTACAAACTAAAAGTTCATTTTTAATATATTAAGATTTTTTTTGGTATATGCTATGAGTTCAATTTTATATATTGTATGGGTACACTTTTCATACTGTATGAGTTCATTTTTATCTATTATGATTTTATTTTTTTGTTCTTTGTATTCATTTTTCATATAATTTGATTTTCACAAAAATTTAATTAAATTTCAATAATTTTTAAATAATTTTTATAAAATAAACATTATAAAAAATAAATACGATTTTTCCCGAATCTACTAAGCTTGATATTTGACTTCTTGTAAGCTAATGTACCCTGCTTTCAAGGGCAATATTGTGCAAGTCTTATATAATATATATGCCATGATTTCAAGGGCAATATTGTGCAAGTCTTATATAATATATATGCCATGATTTTAAGGGCAATATTGTGCAGTCTATGACATGCTTTTGAGGGCACTATTGTACAAATCTTATGTATGCATTAATTATATATTCCTATTTTTAATTTTATTTACAATGAAAATAACTATTCGGTGTATAGTCTGAAGAAATCAAGAGGGTATCTAATACCCTCATAGGGAGAATGGTCAAATAGCAACAAACAATGCAAAACTGAAACATAACAGTGGAAAAATATCAAGAAAAACCATTAAAAACACACACAACACACAAACACATTCTAGAAACGGCCAACACGCACTCAAACCCAACCATACCCAAAAACACAAAGCAAAAACCTACCATGAACCCTACGGTCCACTCTCCCTACACCTTCTCTGCCTCAATATTTGGATCAGATTGGATATATATGAATCAACCCAATTACGGTCTAGTCCCGGGTTTAAATCGTTTAGACCGATTTTCTAATTTTAACTTATAGATTTTATAATTATGGTCTAGATTGGACCGAAGCTTAATAGAACCCGTAATAGATTGTATTTTACACATTCAAATCCCCACAAATAACCATTAGAATTTTATGTTAATAAATCAAACAATAACCATTAATTAGAATTTCTATGTTAATAAAAGTTTGATCTAAACCGTTAATTTTTTGAGATGATGGGTTTATTGAAGATCGACGTGTTGAATCATCGTAAAGACCACACTACAATCAAGGGAAGCTCTACAAAAAGACTTCAAGTCGCCCAAAGAAACCTCGTCTCAGACAGAATCTCGCTCAAAGTCACTTCGCAAACTACAATCTTTGTGCAAACACTCAAGTGTACAACCTCGCTTATTAGATGCTAAGTCTTCATTTGTAATAGGAACGAGCCTCACTAGTAGTTTGTAAAGTAATAATCTCGTTGTAATCAAGAGGTCTCGGGGATTAGTTAGGAAGAGACCTCGAATCTCGTGTAAAGAGATCTAGGGCATAATCTCGTTGTTGTAATCTCGTTCAGAAACCATAAATAAAAAGCAATGGTTTGTCTCGTCGAATAAATACAACCTCATTTCTTGTCTTTAGCGCCATTTTATTTCGGGTTTCATCAGGTAAGTTTTATCATAAATCTCGATATGGGATAACTTTTTATCTCAATACGCCCCCTCGAATCGAGACGGGTGAAAACACAAGTGGGATCATTGTTGATGGAAGCGAGCAGTGGGAAGAGTATTGGTGAGAGAATCTACATGTTGCTCCTTTGAAGAGAACGATTTTAAACTCTTTCACAGACAAAGTGCTAAACACGAGACAAATTTTTAATCCAATGATGGAGGACTGGATTTACCGCAATGCAAGTCGCTTCAAGGTTATCACACTAGAGAAATGGAGCTTCAAAGAGGTTGTTTCCCATGCCATCAAGTAGGGATTACATCCACATCAATTCTCGAGTTACATTTGCCAAAGTCCAATATTCAGCCTTAGTGGTGGATCGTGCTATAGTAGCTTGCTTCTTGGAGCAGTAGGAAATCATATTCTTGCATACAAAAATACGTACAATAAGCTTCGATGGATTTTCTGTCCACTTGATCACTAACCCAATCGACTTTGGAGAATGCACAAAGGAGGTGACTTGAGTTGGAGAATATTTGTAACTGAAGATCGACTATTGAATTGAAGTAGTGAAGTATCCTTTAATTTTTACTGCTTGCCAATCATGATCATGAGGACTTTGCATAATTAGCCTGTAATCTATCCCTAATATATTATAAAGCGGAACCCAAGTCTATTGTAAAATTTGCACCACGTGGTATTTTTGTAATAAATTAATGTAAAATTATATTTTAATAAATTCTGTAACAACTTATAGTATTCTTGCTAAATATAATAAATAGATAACGTGTTTATATAAATTTTTATGTATATAATTTTCTATCTATGGATTATGTATTAGTTTACTACAATATATAGCATATTTATATAATTTTTATATACATAAATTCCTATGAGATGATATTTTTCATATTAATTTAATATTTTTATCTCTTAACAAGATTTAGGGTCTTAATATTTTTTTTATCTTTTAACAAGGCTTGAGCTCCAAGTATAAAATTTATATCTATATAATGATATAATTTTAAATAATAAATATTGTTATGTTGATATATTTTTGTTTTGAGAAAAATATATAATTTTATGTTGATAACTAAGATTATATGTAAATGTTAAAAAAATCGAATTATAATTTAAATCAATGAAATTAGATTTTCTTTATCTTTTTATGCATTTATATTAAAGATTTTTCTTAAATCAAAGTTTGATAAAAAAAAAATAGAAAAATATACAAATCTGGACGAATACTTGCTTAGATTGAATTTTGATAAATATTTACATTATATTTTTCTTAATTTCCTTTTTATTTTTTTATGTAAATATAGAATTTTTTTATCTAACCCCACCTTACATTTAAATTTTTTTATCTCTATGGTTTTTGTAATTTAATATGGATGATAGGTTGATTAATACATTGAATTCTGTAAATTTTCATATACATTAATTTCCTTCATAGATGGATTAAATTTTGCAAAATAATACATAGGAAATTTTTTCTATATTTTATCTCTTAAATCAAGGACAATGTTCTCTTCTATAATCTTTATGTTGTATTTTTCATATTTACAAACATTCTTATTATTATAGAGTAAAAGATAAGAACCCTAATATATAATTTTAATAAATTAACTTTAAAAATATCTTTTAATAAATTATATTATGCTTTGTAGATAAACTATCTAATTATTATTATTATTTTTATAAACAAACCAAGTGTTTTATACATATTAGTGTCTAAAAAAATAAGAAAACATTATTTAAAGATATTCAATAAAAAGTGAAATCAATATTTTTATAATTTGAATCTAAATTTGAACAAGATCTCCACAAATAATGAAAAAATATTTAAAATTATATTCAATTAAAATATTGAGTACACATACAATCTAAGAAAAATTTGTCTATTGCATAATTTATTATGATATTATATAAAAATATTTAGTATTTTAAATTAATATCGTAGGATTGTATAATTATCCCGTGAATATCACGGGACTTCAACTAGTTAGCATGTACAATGAAGTAACCAAATGGGAGGAAGAATAGGGAAAGGCCTGCGGCCATGGGAAAGAACGGACGAGAAAGAGAGAGGCGAGAAAAGAAGATTAGGGCATAAGATAATTCTGATTGATTGATTTTCTAAAATACATTATAGAGTATTTATAATACTGCCCTAGCGGTTCAATAAAGGCTAAATGGGAAAGAATTAACCTTAAAGAAAATCCATGAAGGAGCATAAGACTCTATTTAAAAAAATTCACTAATTAATTAATTACTAACAATAACTCCTAGACCATATTTATAGCGTATCACTAAAATACATTATTCACGGAGAAGGAGATGTTGGGCGAGTAAATGCGAGATATTGAAGGCTCCTGAGTCCTTACTATGCTTTTGTACAACTATGGATTTGAAAGGAGAGTCGTGATATTTTATATCAGAGTCATGGACATTGGTATAGACATTGCTTTTGAGTTATAAACATTTTCCTTAGAACAAATGTCCTTTATGTAGCAAAATTGGGTCAGAGCAAAATCATCCTTTGATCGGTGCACCACGATGCCAAGGAAGTAATTTAAGATGATAGCATGCATTTTAGGTGTTAGTTTTTACAGCATATTTATGTTTAAATCTTAGGTAGTTGCATGTGTTTTGCTTAGTTTTCGCAGTTTTTGCATTTCGGTGTCTACTCTTGTGTTTTCGTGTTTTTAGGTCGTTTTGAGAAGCAAGGATTGGTTAAGATAAAAGATTCAAGATTGGAGGTATTCAAGTATCTCTTCCAAGCATATCCAAGCCACTTATGATGATCATTAAGGCCCAAGAGGTTGTGGAAAAGAACGCTTAAAATCGGGCCATGTATAGGAGTTGTTGTTTCGACACCACTTGCTTGTAACGCTTCGTTCAGGATCTATAGTAGTCGGATGAATCTGAATTTGGTGTCATTAGAAAGCTAACTCGAAGAGCTACAATTCACATTTTTACTTCAAGTTCAAATTCCAACTCTAAATGGGTCAAAACAGCCTATGAAAGTATGGTCAAAATGTTGTACTAATAGTACTTAATTAAGTTGATAATAATAGTACTTGGGATACAAGTGTCTCTTGGGTTCGACCTTGACTTACCAGCTATACTAGTTGTGTAACTAGAGATTTATATTTTGATTTGGCAGGATGAATTTCAGCCAGTCAAATTTTGGCGTCGTTGCCGGGGACACTTTGTTTAATTCTAAGTTTATATTTTTATCAACTTTTGTGTGGACCTATCTTACGGTCCACACCTGTGTTTCTAATCAATGGCTAAGTTTGAACGTACACAACTACAAGATGAGTTATAGTATGATACTACTTGTGGTGATGATTTACTGTCTATTTTAGAGAATGACATCGATTTTTCATGCTTAGATTATGAATTTGAGAGATATCATGAGATCCTGGCTGATTTGAGTGTTTGTTGTGAATCCCATGTTGATGCTTTGGCCATTGAGCCAATACCACTAACTCTCCCTAGTGAAAAGTTTCTTCCTTATGTAGTGCAGGCACCACAAATTGAGCAAAAACAACTTCCTGAACATCTTAACTATGCTTTCCTTGGAGAGGGTGATACATTACCTATTATTATCTCTAACAAACTCTCCAAGGAGCAAGATTGTTGCAAGCACTCGAGGACACCAATAAGCTTATAGATACAAGTGAGCCTAAGATTGGTGCTAGAGATTATACGGAGTTCATCTTTGAAGAAAGTGGTAATGATGACAAGTATTTTGACCCATACTATAAGTATTTTCTGACATCACCACTTGTGTTGAATTTGTTTGAGCATATGCCATCTCATGAAAATTGGTCTCACAAGTTTGATAAGTTGAAGCGGTTTTTAAATGGGTTATTATTCAATTTGAATTTATCCTTGTGCTACTTATGTTTTTGTGAGATGTGTTTTCAAGGATTTTGACAGGTTGTTAAGGGCATTGACAATGTCTAATCTTGTGAATTCATTGCTCTCCATCTATCTTGTGTCTTCAACACCAGACTGTTGCCACTTTGAACCTCCTCCATATTCAAAAGAGTAGATGACTTTGTGAGTGTTTTCTCTTCCTTTCTCTTTTATTTTATACATTGGGGATAATGGATTGTTTAAGCATGGGGTAGGGGAACATTTACATGTTTGGGTAGTTTTGCATTGCATATAGTTTAAATTCTTGCAAAGCATGTCTAATTGTTTTTTCCATTCATAATTGCATAAAAAAACAAAAAATAATTCAGAAAAATTGAAAAAAAAATACCAAAAATATCATGCATTTTAGGATTGTCATGTTTCCCTAGGCAAAGAAACCTCTTGTCCTCTAATATATTTGATGATGATTTTTTCCCCTTAACTTGCTTGGATTGCTTGAAGCTTGATAATGTTTATTTCTTTAAGAGCATGTTAGATAATTTGATTGAGCATGTATATCCTTGACATCTAAGTTGCACGGAAGTCCTAGGCAAATTTTACCTAGTGGGATTATTTTTTTGGCCTTTCTAGGACTATGCATCTATGAGTCCTCTTTTTCATTTGTGTTCTCACTTTGATTGCTTCCTCTAGAACCTGCACTTAGATATCTTTATCGAGACTGCATTCATGACTTTTGCATATAACATTAAAATGATTGAGGCGTTGTTTTATTAGCCTATTATTCCCTTATCCACCCATACATATGTCCTTCTTTGAAGCCTCTTTCTAAACCTTAATAGCCTTATTTTTGGAATCTCCACAAAATAAATTTGATCCTTATATAAGCTTGACTCATCCGGGAATTAGATTTTTACTTGATTTGTTTTGTGGTTTTGAGCCAAGTATGGGGGAGTTGATAGGGAAATTGGTGGATGAATATTTGAATTGAAACTGAGGGAGAACTAGAAAAAAATAATGACCTTAAAAGATGAAGTCTTCAATTGGTTGAAAAATATTATATGATGTTTAAGCAACAAGAAGAAAAAAAATGAAAGTGAAAAAAGAAAAGAGAAGATCAAATGGAGTTAATAGAGTAGGAGTTGGGAAAGAAAAAGAATTGAAATTTGGTGTTGATTTGGAATTGAGTTGAGTCTTGATTTTTGGATTAGCACCACAAGACCAAATGATTCCCTACCAAATTCTTATTACCTTGGCCCCATTACAACCCTCAAAAGACCTCATGATTTTTGTTGTATGCATAGTCTCTAGCAGTGGAGAAATTGAAAACTCATGCAAGCTTATGGTAGCTAGACTTTCAAAGTTAAGTTTTGAGTGAAACACATTTATCTTTAAACACATGAGTGAGAGTGAAAACACAAAATCCTAGTGAGGTTTAGAATGGATGTGTTTACTTGATCTATTTGGATGCCAAAATACATGCTACGATGTCAATTGTTGAATCATGTCTCTTGTTATTCTTGCTTAAGCATTTATCAAAGTGGATACATGAATTGCTTGTTTGTGGGGTGTTAAATCTATTTCTTGCTTGATGACAAGTAAGGTTTAAGCATGGGGGGAATTTGATAGCATCCATTTAGGTGTTAGTTTTAGAGCATATTTATGTTTAAATCTTTGGTAGTTGCATGTTTTTTTCTTAGTTTTCATAGTTTTTGCATTTCGGTGTCTACTCTTGTGCTTTCTTGTTTTTAGGTCATTTTGAGGAGCAAGGATTGGTTAAGCTGAAGGATTCAAGATTGGAGGTATTCAAGTGTCTCTTCCAAGCATATCCAAGCCACTTATGAAGATCATTAAGGCCCAAGAGGTTGTGGAAAAGAACGCTTAAAACCGAGCCATGCATTGGAGTTGTTATTTCGACACCACTTTCTTGTGACGCTTCGTTCATGAGCTACAGTGTTCGGATGAATCTGATTTGGTGTCATTGGAAAGCTAACTCGAAGAGCTACAATTCATATTTTTACTTCGAGTTCAAATTCCAACTCTAAATGGGTCAAAACAGCCTCCGAAAGTACCGTCAAAATGCTGTCAGGACAAGAACCGCGATCGCGGCCTACCTCTATAGCTATCGCGGCTATGGAAGCCGCGGCCCTACTGAGTTTACACGCGCGAGATTCTTCCGCCTATCTTTATTGCTTTATATTATATATTTTTATTTTGTGTTGAGAAGACTATTTAACCTACTTTTCAACCTTTGTTTGAGACTTCTCTTAGACATAGTTTTTCCATTATTCTAGACTTTTGTATTCTCTGTTTCATGGAGAACTAAACCCTTTAATTCTATTCAAATTGAAGCTTTCAGATTCAAGTTTATTGTGAGATTCTATAATTCAGGTTTATTTCTATAGGTTATTTTAATTCTCTTCTGCAGAATTTATATTGATTGTATTGATTCCTTCTCGCCTAGCTAACTTGTTGGAGTTTAATACTCTCTATTGCTAGATCTAGGTTTTCTCGTAGAAAAACCTAATCATTGTAGCAACTCAATCGTTTTAGGACTCGTTGGACTAAAACTATTGAGAAAGAGATTTGATTGCATGCTTATTGTTTGACTCGTTGGAACTCAATTTGCATGTATCCTGCATATATCCTTATTATTCATAATTGTTTCATGTTTGTTTTGATATTAAGTATTTACATGACCTGTTGGCTTGTTTATTATATCTGATAAGGATATGAATACCCAATAGAAATAACTTGTTTGAATCAATGATCAATAACTTGATGATGAAAGTGGGTGCTAGAATAGGATTGCTTTCCTTAATCTGATAAAAACCAAATCTTTGCTTTGTTTGCTTGCTTTACTTGTTTGAATTTCATAGTCTTAGATTAATAATCAAAAAACCCCCTTTATTACTTAATTGAGTTGATAATAATAGTACTTGGGATACAAATGTCTCTTGGGTTCGACCCCGACTTACCAGCTATACTAGTTGTGTAACTAGGGATTTATATTTTGATTTGGCAGGAAGACTTCCAGCTAGTCAAAAGACTCGAGATCTTTTATTGGAAACTGAGTAGAGAGAGAAAAAATGAACTGATCAATGAGTGTAGTGCTGGAAGACACCATCAACAAGTCATCAATGTAGACTAAGATGAACATAATTTGATTCTAGTGGCGTAAACTTCACAATGATATGTCTGCGATGGAAGCAAAACCAGGAAGAACAAGAGCATCAATCAATTTAGAAAACCAAGTTCGCGGAGCTTGTTTTAGGACATACAAGGATTTGTGTAATTTGCAAATAAAGGAGGGGTAGAGAGGATTGGTAAAAGTTGGTGGTTGTTCAATGTACACACCCTCGCTCAAGTAATCGTTAGAAAAAGTGTTTTGAATGTCAAGTTGTCAAACGACCCATTAGTGTGAGGCTGCGAAGGAGAGAAAGAGGTGAATAATTACGGGTTTGTCAATAAGGCTAAAGGTCTAAGAGAAGCCAAAACCTTGCATTTGAGGATGCCATTTCTCGACTTGGCGCACTTTTCGACACTCAATGAAAGCATCAGTGTGTCATTTGGTCTTAAAAACCCATGTTGATATGCCTTGAATCAATCGTTGACCGGAACCCGCCAGGGGTTCGGGGGCAGAGCCGCGGACAACATGAAGGGTCTCGGGGGCTCCGACAGAGAGTCTGAGGGGCAACACCCCCCGGCGTTGGTCTCGTCCAAATGATATACAATATTAATTAATGGTGGGCCTCTCGTGATCTATTTGGTCCTACGGTCCATACTCTATAATAGGGTTTCCTGAGTCACTATATAAACTCTCAAAATACCTAATATTATGTACTCTGTAATTAACCTCCGTATTAATATACTCTTTCTCTGCATGTGGACGTAGGTAACACAATGTTACCGAACCACGTAAATCTCTGTGTTGATTTTGATTATTGTTCTCGTTCAATCTCTCGTTACAACAACCCATTTGACACCAAGTATATTTAACGAGGTCGTGGGATGGATAAGGGACCAAGTTCCATGGAAAGTATGTCCTTGTATTCTGTTGAGATGGCTTGGTGCCATTTAATGAATTTGGATGCTTTAGTAAAATTGGAAGGATCACCATGGATCATCGTGGTATTTTGGCTAGAGGGACATGAGGAATAAGGAATAGTGGCATCCTTACAAATAAGGGTTTTGTGAATATGGCGTTTGGAACGAGTGAGCATCGGATGACATGGTGGAAAAGAAGGCGATAGATAGTTTGTAGGGGAAGAGGCATTAGGTTGTGAAGAGGATGAGGAGGGTGTAGATTGAGTTTCTTATATTTGGGCCGGTGAGTGGTGAGGATAAGGTGAGGTTGGGCCAAAGGATTAAGAGTGTGTGGGCCTGTTGTTGGAGGTGAGCTCACAAGAGAAGGTTTAAGAAAGGGAATAGAAGTGTATTCGACCCAATAGACAAATTGGGTGCAGGGATCGAAAAGAAATTGTGGAGCCCAATAGAAAATGATCTTCATGGAAGATGACATCACAATATACAAAGTAATGAGAACTTGCCAAATCATAGCATATGTACCCTTTATGAGAGCTACTATAACCCAAGAAAATTGTAGGTGTCGAGTAAAAGACAAGTTTGTATCGATTATAGGGGTGTAGATTTGGAAAGGCGAGGCACCCAAATTCCTTAAGGAAGTAATAATTGGGTTGGGTATTCTATAGACATTCATGGGAGGTGTTTGAGAATAGGAATGGGAAGACGGTTTAAGAGATACATGGATGGTTTAGAGGTGAAATCCTAAAATATAGAGGGAGAGATGAGTGCTTGAGTAGAGTAAGACCCATGTTGATGATGGGGCTCGAGACTCCCATTTTGGGGATGCAACTATGTACACGTGAGACAATGAACAAAACCCATGTATTAAAAAGCTGTTTTAAGGGTTTGAATTTGGTTCCCACATCGGTTTGTATACTAAGATTAGTGTTTGGGAAATGATTTGTAACAAATTTGATAAGATTCGTAAAAATTGAAGAGTCAAGATATTTAGTTGACGATGGAAACAACGAAGTAAATTTACTAAAATCATCTCAATAGACAAGTAGAAACGATTTCCCTTTTTAGAGAAGGGTTTAGGATGGACCTCTTACATCCATAAGAGTAGTGCAAAAAGCCTAGTGGATTTTTTTTTGTAGAAGGTGGATGTGGAAGGAAATGGGTAATGAGGTATTTTTCAGCCATTTACCTATCAAAAAATCCTAACTTAACCAAACTGAGTAGAATGGTAAGTAAGGGGTCAATCCCACAAAGACTTGTGTATTTTTGTTTTACTTGCGTGCCAAGTAACCAAAGTATGGGGTTTTTTTAATTGATTTTCTATTCTAATATACAAATTAAATCTAAATATGAATGCAAAGATGATTATAATAATATGAGACAAGCGTGTTCAACTAGTTAAATCATTTATGATATTGCTTTGCTGATCATTGATTCTCTTGATTCTCAATTCACTTGAATAATATATCGTGGTTTATGATCCAAATTTCAGATTTAGTTGAAAGAACTAACAGTCTAAACAACCCTTATCATTTAACAACCTAGAAGAACATCTAGATTCAATTAAACAACAACTTTAACTTTCAAGTATTGATAGAAACAAATTCTTAAGGCAAACAGTTATCGAAGTTATTTATGGATTTATTCCATTCTAAAATTGGATATCCTGAACGGGTCCAAACAATTATAGATTATACTTTATCTAATCAATCCCAAACGGGAATTAATCAGATTAGTCGTAAATTAACCTAGAAATTCTATTAGGTGGCTAATCTAACAAAACCCCAGATAAACTTTGATTCAATAAGCATATGGAATAAAATTCATTCAAGTTTGTTGAGAATTAATCAAACCTCACAACTCATGCAAATCATGACTTCAGTTAACTAGCCAAACACAATAAATTTAGCAATGCATAATTAGATTAAAGAAAGCTTACAATTGGTTCAAAGGTTGTCTCTTTGAGTTTTCTCAAAGAGTTTTAAGTATCTCTCCAAAAACTACCAAAAACAAGAAAGGAAACAAATCCTTACAAGCCTACATACATGGCAACACGTCGTAAATCATAAACTAAGCCCAATAAGTCGGTATAACTTCTCCCGCGAAGCACCAAAAAGCGTGCTCAAAGCCCATAAAGCTCGGCCGAGCTATTTCTCCCTTGCCCACGATTTTCTCTCTGTAGGAATTGCGAGGCTTGATCCATGAAAAGCGCGGCCGCGCTTTTCCTACATATCCCACGCTTTTCCTCCCGGATCAGGATTTAGGTGATACTCAATAGGCTGTTTTGACCCCTTTCGAGTTTGAACTTGGACTCAAACATGAATTGTAGCTCTTTGAATTAACTTTTCAATTATACTGAAACCAATTTCATCAGACCACTATAGCTCCCAAATGAAGCCTTACAAAATTAGAGGTGTCGAAACAACAACTCCAATGCATGACCCGAATTTAAGCGTTCGTTTCCCACAACCTCTTGGCTCTTCCAATCTTCACTTGCACCACTCTAAGCTTCATCTTAATTGTAAAATTCCACCATAATCATCTAAGATCCGTCCCGTCCACGCTTGTTTACCTAAAGATTTGCAAAACTAAATAAAACAAGTGCAAAATCCGAATTTCCTAGAAAACCTAAAAACCTTAGAACTAGACTAAACTAAACTAAAACCATGTAAAATAAACATAAATATGCATCCTAAACTATACCTAAATTCTAGCTATCAAATTCCCCACGTACCCTTGCTTGTCCTCAAGAAAGACATAAATCCAAATCACACCACATCATTACAATCATGCATTCATCTCATAATCAACCGAGCAATTCAACATGTAATCAAAACTTGACGAAGACATCATAGCATGAAATTATTCAAGCAAAGACTAGATTACCTTCATAGGCTTGCCCTCACTCTCAAGTGTTAAGGGCATATGTGTTTCACTCAAAATCAACCATGAAAAACTAGACTACCTGCATAGGCTTGCATTAACGTCCTAATTTTCCACCGATGTGGACCAAACACGCAACAAAAATAATGAGGACTTATAAGGGATGTAATGGGGCCGAAGAAAAGAGAATTTGGAGGGAATAAATTTAGTCTTGTGGTGCTAAATCCGGGATAAAGAACTAATCTTAAACCCAAAACTCAACACTTATTCATACTTTACTTCTCAATACTCCCAAACTTTCTTCACCAACTCCCTACATTCTCATTCAAGCTCATATTTTTTCTTTCTTTTCTTTCGCTTTTGCCTCTTTTTTTCAACTCTTTCTCACACTTATGAAGATTACTATTCTTTGAAGCTCATCATTTTTGTCTTCTTTCTTTGCAACATATTTCTACATCCTCAGTTTTCCAAATCTCACACTAATAGAGTTGTATTTCCTTTCTTACACCTCTTCTTTCAACATCCCTCATACTTATACGAAATTCACACAAAACAAACACAACCTGAAGTTATAAATCCCGGATGGGTTAAGCTTGTTAGGCTAGGGATCATTTTGTGGAGCTAATAGAAATAGGCTTTAAGCTCAAAGAAATGGGGTGTCAAAACATGGATCTAGTAAGGTAGGAAGAGATATAATAGGCTAAATATGAAACATGCCTCAATCATTTTAATGTCATGTATTTATTCATGTAAAGCAGTCTTGAAAAAGAGTCATAACGCAAGTTCTAGAGCTAGCAATTCAAGGTGATACACGCAAGATATAGAGAACAAAATATCAATAAAGGGCAAATAATCTCACAAGGTAAATTGTGTCTAGAACTTCAAAATAAATCTAAAACTCAAGCTATTATGCACGCTCAATCCTATAGTCAAAGTATGTAATCAAAGATCATGCTCGTATCATAGAAACTTCAACACATCAAGCAAATCATGGGTTAGGATTTCATCAAAGCATAGAAAAATAAGAGGTATCAAACAATAGGGAAATAAGAACCTAAATGCAATATTTTTGTATTTTCTGATTTTTTTTTTTCAAGATTTTTAATCAATGCAAGCAAAAATTAAACATGCCTAATCTAATGCAACTATATGCAATGCAAACAAGTAATCCCCTTCCCCCATGCTTAAAACTTACTTTGTCCCCAAAGTAAAGTAAAAAGAAAAGAGAAGAGAAATACTCACAAAGATCTAGCAAATCGGGTAATGCGACAGGAAATCCGACGGTGGTGGTGATGGGTACTCTGATGGTGGCGGTTAACCTCCGGACTTGGGATATGTATTATACTTAAAAAAACCTACCTAGAAAAGCAACAAATTAAATGAAATTAGAACTACTCTAATCCTTGGGTTGCCTCCCAAGAAGCACTTGTTTAATGTCATTAGCTTGACCCTTAGCATGAATTGACAAGATTAGACATTGTCAATGCCCTTAACAACCTGTCAAACCCATGTGCGCAGATCTCATAAAAACATAAGCAACACAATGATAAATTAAACACAAGTGGTGGAGTTACAAAATACTTACTATATGGATCAAAGTACTTGACATCACTACCACTTTCTTCAAAGATGAACTCCATATATTTTTCATATTCCACCTTGTGTTGTAGACTTGGTTCCTCATCTTGCAACTCCATAAGCTCTGGATGTGAAAAGATAGGGAAATTGAAGCGCGGGATTTCAAGGCCTAACATAGGATACACCATGACAATGGGAGTCTTAACAGATGTATCATGATGATTTTCTCCCTCATGGTTGTCTACTTCATCAGCAAAGAAGTCATCATGGTCGACAAAATAATCTTCTTCCAAAACCACATAATTCTCAAACTCATGAGTCCACATAGGTGAAGATAATTCAGGCTCCCTAGGCTTTGTAAGTATCTCTATGCCAGAACAGACTTCATTGGGCTCTGTGATAATCTGCTCAATATGCCTTATAAGTGAATTCATATTGGGCATCAAATTCATCTTCATAACCCACATCAATTGTCTTAGATTACTCCACAACTTGTATTTGGGTGTTTGACTCATGCTTGTTCGATTCCAATGTAATTCCACCACTCCTTCCGAGGATGATGTCATAAGGGGCCATTGGAATGCATATCAAGTTGGACTTAAAGCTTCCTCCTTGAATGCTTATAGGAAAGTTACTTAATTGTCTTGCTCCTATGATCTTTTCTCCATTAGGGAAGTTCACAATGAATGGTTCACAAACTTCATGGCACTCTAGTTATAAGAGTTCTACAAAACTTTCTAATATAAAGGAATGTGAAGCACCAGAGTCAAACAATAAGAATACTGCTTTTGAGTGGACGTATAAGGTACCTTGACATATGTGTGCTTCCGGCTCGTCGCTATAAGGCATACCATGACATATGGACGTATAAGGCGTTTCCCCTGATTTTGAGTTTTCATCGGCTCCTTCCCTTTTTTCTAAGTTGTTGATTGAGCAAAGTGGTTTTAGCAGTCCTGTTTAATGCCTGAGGGTATTGGGAAACCGAGTTTGAGCGAGCTTGGCCTGATTTGCTCCCGTTCTGTCTGCAGTAAGTACGAAGATGTCCCTCCTTTCCACACTTGTAGCAAGTTCGACGGTCCTTCGGGCAATTTCTATTGATGTGCCCCTGCTCTCCATACTTGATACAATCTATCGGGCTCTTCTTGGATTCCGACCCTTGGAATGACTTTGCCCTAGTTAACTCGGGCCTATTCTTGTTCTTCTTTGACCAACCCAAACCTTGTGGAGACGATAGCCTCTTAAACCCACTTTGATTCTGATGATGAGGCTTTCCTCCACCGTTCTTCCTATGCCCAGGCTCATTCAAGGTGGTCTCCATTTTGTACGCAACATCCACATATTCCTCTAAGGTCGAGAAATTGTGGTTTACCATCCAAGGCTTGATGGTGTCACTCATCCATTTGTGGAAACGATGGATCTTTTGTTGCTCAGTAGATATCTCTGGCCCAACATACTGAAGTAAATGATTAAACTTCTAGGCTCTGTCGAGGACGCTTAGCCCATTGACCTTGGGCGAGAATAGTTCGTCCAACTTCTCGTCCTTCATAGAAGTAGAGATGAACCTGTTCATCATCTTTTCCTTGAATATGTTCCAGCTTAGCTTGGGATGGGTGGCCAAGTTCGAGCTCTCCCACCATTCTTTGAGCCTCAAATCGGCCATGTGCACTTTGTCTGCCTCTGAGCAGAGCACATTATTGGATGATAGCAGGGTCTCTACTTCCATCGTAGGAGTTAGGATTCATTGTGTTGAAGGTTTTGAGGGCATTAGCAAAGCTTGTCTCAACTTCTTTCTCACGAACGTCAACTGCTCCTCGACCTCCCTCTTGATTTTCCATATTAACTTGATTTGGCACAACGTCCAGAATCGCCTTTCATACCATTTGATGAATCATGGTCCGAAAAGCTTCCATAGTGCCTTGGTTAAAAGTGACAGTTGGGTTAGGCACTGGGGGATGGTTATCCTGAGGTAAGCCTTTGACTTCTGATTGACTTTCCTCGTTCTCATCTTCAGCTCGGTTTGGGTTGTTCCTGTGGCAAGTTCTTCTTGTAGTGACCATCTAAATAGTTATACAAAACGTTCCTTCTATTATTGAACATTTGTATAAGACAAGTATTAAGGCACACTTTTTAAAAAAGAATGAATGCTTTATTAGAACTTTAGGGAAATTTGATTACAACAGGCTTTATATATGAAGCTGATACACTACAACTAAAAAGAACTACTACCAACCTGACTATTCAAGGACAAAATGGATAGTCGAGTGAAGTGGTCCACCTCACTTCTTAAATTTAAAGGAAACGACAACCTAAGAGTCTAGAAGAAATCGGTAAAGCTATAGTTATCTAGGAACCCATCGTCGAACAAGCTTTCGTCGAGGATTCCTCCCTCGTGGTTCAGCAAGATATTGGCTTGCTCTACTTGCCTGCAATTCCATGCCCTCCTGCCGCGAAGTTCAATGAGCTGAACCACATGCTGGAGAACTTCATCTTGGTCCGCCATTAGCTCATTCAGCCATACCTCTCTACGTTGGAGAACTGGATGCCCGCTTAATGAGGACGCGCGTTCTCGGGTTGTTGCCATCCTTGAATTTGGGATGACTCTCCCTGAACCCATTTTGAAGTGCCTTCCATTTGAAATTCCATTGGATCCTGGCTCGCTGCTTGGTATAGTAAGGGTTCTGTTGCGGGTCCCCATGGTTATTGACCAGGGAAACCTTGCTCCGAGTAATCAATATTGTAAGTACCAAGGCAAAGCTGTTGTAGAAGCATATCGTTCTCATGGGACCAAAAGTCTGCGAGTGGTAAGGGTCCTTCAGGCTCGGGCACTCTGGGAGATGAAGCGACTTCAAGCCTTGGAACCAAAAGAGGTGGTTCCTCGAGGTTATAGACTTCCCCCTCAGAGTTTTCATCCATCGGTTCGTCCTCCTGCTGCCATGCTGGTATTCTAGCTCCATGTCTCCTTCATCTTCCAAAAAGTAGTTCTCTGGACTGATTTCCGGCATCATCCCTTCTTCTTCTTCTTCTGAAGGGTAGTCTTTCGGATTATATTCTAGCACCATCTCATCTTCCCTCGAGTCATAATCCTCGGGTTCATAGACCAGCGATTTCACATACCCCTTCGGCTCTTCGTTGGACTCCTCTTCGAGGTCCTCTTCTTCAGCTTCTCCTTCCATCTCCTCTTCTAGCCCCAACTCCGGCTCTAGCTCGAGGTCTAGCTCAGTGTCTATTTCGGGATCCTCTTCGTGATCTTCCTCTTCTGGTTCTTCCAAAGGAAACTCCTCCTCGGGCTCGTGGAAAGGGTCATCCTCGGCATTCTCATAAGGCCAGTGAAGATTTTCGGCAAACATTTCTTCAAGGTCTCGGAGGTTTCCCTAAGGCGAGTATCTCTATGAGTCATTACCATTTCTGAAAAAGAAAAAGAATGAGTTAATATAGAATGTCCTTTGATTCTATATGACGAAGATACTTGAAGGAAGTAAAGAATTCTAAACAAGGATATAAACATGGAATATTGCTAAGAGAAATTTTCCTTTCTTGGAATTACTTTAGAAGAATTATTTGATTCTTGAGGTTTATCTAATACTTGAATCTTAGAAAAATTTATTACTTATAAATTTTTCTAGAATTAATTTAATTTTAAAAAAATTTCAATAAAAGTGACTAACTCATGAAAATCTAAAGACTTATTAATTAAGTTTTGAAAGAGAGAAATTTTTTAAGAAAAACATTTTCTGTTTGAAACAAAGATTTTCGGTTTTGAAAACAAAACTTTCGGCTCTGATACCATAACTGTAACACCCCTATTTTGCAATGATGGGTATTACCGTCAGTTACCTCGGATTTTACCGTCTAAATTAAGTCACCCAAGGCTTTATAAGGTATTAAACTTAAATTAAATGCGAAAATTCAACGATAATACATGATATTAAAGGTGCTCAAATATGAGACTTTAAGTATTGTCATTACATCATAAAATGTATCAAAACGACATAATACGATAGAGTTTAAGCAGCGGAATTAATAAAAATACTGCTCTTGCGAAGAATAGTGGAACCAAAATACGAGAGAAACATCTTCGAGAAAGACTCGACCTTCCTTCCTTCAACTTCTGATTCTTCATCTTTAAACCTTCGAGAGAAGTTTCCTAGAGTCTGGCTTTTGTCGCGAAGGGTGAGAAATACCAGGCAAAATGCGAAAAATAGCGTAATTAGTCTAAGGAGACTAACCAAGTGAGAATAGAAATTCTCAAGGGCAATTTGGTAATTTAAAATTTCATCAAAGAGATATAGGAGAGATGTATTTGAGATTTATAAACTTTATGTGGAGCTTAAGGATGGAAATGAGTCGATCTCGAAATGAGATAACTTTGATCCGAAAAGAAAAAAGTACGAGATTGTAGATCCTCTTAGAGTACAATAATGTTGAGAATGTTTTAATTACACAACAAATTTTAGAAAGCCTCTCGCGCCGTTTTCGGACCTCAACCAACCTCATCATATTCGGTGCTCTAGATTGGAGAGGTGGCTTGAAGGTATTTAAGTACCAAACCCACCTTGACAAGCCCGAATAAGTATTCGGATTGGAAAGACGATCGTCCAAGAATACCAGCATGGGAAAAGTTGCTTGTGTATTTGTTTCTTTCAACTTTGATTAATTTTCGATGATGCCGAATGGGAAAAGTTTAGAAATTGTAGAAATGTGATTAGTTCATGGTACAAAGGTGACATTGTTTGGCTGAGGGGGGATATTTGCTCACATTGGTATGTAAGGAATGCATGTCCTTCTAAGGTAGAATTTCTAAATTTTGTATTTGACTTGCATTCTTGTACAAATTTTGTATAGGATTGTATCCTCGAAAGAGGGGAAATTGTTGAAAACTGACTATTCCCTTAGCTTTTGATGATGAATAATCTTGTGGATTTTATGGTCTGTATTTGAAGGTACTTCAGGTGTGAAACTTAAAGAGAAGAATAAAATAATTAATTCCCAAGCCTTAAGGAACCGAGAAAATGAAGTAAAAGCATAATTTGTGTTTGTTGGTCTCAAGGGAACAACGCAGAAACATGGGTTGCTAAAACTAGAAGGCCGTAATGAGGAAGGCATGTGTGTCTTCCGAATTGTACAAGGGGTGATTGAGTTGATACGCTTGGAACGCAAGGAACATGAGGTGGATGAACATAAGGAAGGTTTAAAGATAGACTTTATTTTAGTATATGTCTTGGTCAAATAAACGTTGATCATGTTGATAGAGTTCTTCAAAGCTTTGTGAAATGAAGATGAGAAAAAGAACACAAAAGGTAGCTTGAGGAGTTGTGTACGAATCAAGTTTGTGGGTTGAGTTCACTAGATAGAGTTCTTAGAAAATGTTCGACTCTAAGGGAAAAGTGTTTGTCACTAGGTATTGTGTACACCTAAACACTTGTTTGCATTTGTAAGTCCGATTCTATTAATAAAGTTAGTGAATTTGATTTAGAATTTTTTCTAAAGAAGTGACTTATTTAATTTTTGTTTATTTCGTTAAATTCATTAATCCCTAAGAATCAATGTATGTATTCTAACAAATCCGATTCAATAATAAATATGACATTTGTTCTTACACAAAGTTATGTTTAAACTCCAACACAATAGTACACAAATTAAATCAGAAAACACAGGGCCATCTTTTTGGTCAATTCATCTTACACTCTTGTTTCTTGAACAAAATATTGTATACAAATTTATTCCGACGGTGGGATAGTTTATTTCACCAACTAAACCACGAGTGTCTTGTTCAAACTTCTTCATACAATGCCTTCACATCACTATCAGAAATATGCTGCATACCAAAGAGAGTAATACATTAATCCCCAGAGGTTAATTTTGTCCAATAAATACTGGAGACAACAGCTATTGCTTCTTACACATAATTAATAAAAAGTAGTAAAAAAAAAAAGCATGTTCAAACCTTTTTGTTTTGAGCCATCTCTTTGAAACGTGAAAAAAATTGCTTAAATTTTGTATCGTCTACATCGTAACCGAGCTGATCAAATAAGATAGCCAACATTAATTAAATTAAATCTTTTTGTTCTAATAAAAAAAATTGGAATTGTCTTTTAAATTGGGTCCAAATTGGAGGCAAACCTTTCGGAGTCGAGATTGTAAAGCACGGCGTCCACTGGAATGATCAATAAACATAGTATTAATTTTGAGATCGATGTGTAAGCATACAGGCACAGCTAGCCTCATAAACAACTATATGTACTATAGTGCTTTACATAATTATATGACAAGGGTAAACAGAGAAAGGTTAATTAATAAAATATACGATTAATTTAGAAATATAAAAGGCCGGGGTACGTATTAATTAAATTAAACCTCTGTTTTCCAAGAACAATGCCAAGATCGTTTGATCTGGATCTTCCAATATCTTCAGGCGACATTATTTCATAAGTTCCTCTATGTTTGAGTACTCCATCCTGTAAATAAGAAGGTTAAACTATTATGTCGGAGTCCACCGTTACTTTTTTTTATCAGGAAAGAAATTCGAAATACCAGACAGACTTAGTAATTCGAGAGACCGAGACACAGCTCGATAGTCAGAAAAACCGACACGAAAAGACAAACCAACGAAAATCACCACAAACCAACAAAATCAAACACCAAACAAAGAAGCCGGAAAAACATGAGACGAGAAACCAGCGTGGTAAATTTGCGAGTTAGAAGAGAACTAATACAGACATATAATGCCGCCAGAGATCAAGACAAAAACAACAAGAAGTCTTGAGGATGTGGGACGAAACGCTTTGAGAAACACAAGATTAACTACTCAAATATTCTATTACACAAGAGTAGATTAACTACTATATGTATCCTATCAATATGTTCTTAACCATTTTTTTTTCCATACTCACTATCAAGTATTTTGAGTCCAAATCGAACTATGGCATGCATCATTCACTAATTCACGCTAAACTCAAGTGTTCTACGCTTCCAGCCACAATGTATGTATGCATGATTAAGTTGGTAGTTTAAATCGTATCAGTTGTGCAAAATGATTTTATAAAAAAAAAAAAAAAAAAAAACTGATGGACCCCTGAGGCATGGGAAAAGACATTTGCTCCAACGATGGCTTTATTTGTTTGCAAAGCCATTCCACTGTATTCTTCCACCTTCAAACCAAATTATACATATTATTTATAGACTGTAATAACTGTACAATCTATCTATCTAATCTAATCTAAACCTACAAGTAAATTTATATTTTTTATATTTAATGTTTTGAATTTAATGTATTCAATTGTCTCCTATAAATTTAATGTCATATATATACTTAATCTGACTTATGGCGTTCTATAGTTTATTTAATGAAAAGTATTTTTTGGAAAAAATCATGTTTTTCACATTTTCCAACACAAAAATATTATTTACGTAATTCGAGATAAAAAAATATACTTTTTCCCAAAAATTTCTTTCCAATAAGTAAGTGTAGCAAGTCCTTAGCCTCTTGACCTTTCGATCATAATATTTATTTAATATCATACATCAATTATATATTTGATCTTTGCATCTTGGGTTTCACACGTAATATTTACTTATTATCATACATCATACAACAAACATTTGACTGAACCTCAAACCTGACCCAAACCGCTCAAAAAATTTAGACTTAAAGACCCGAAAATTTAAACCTAAAATCTGTTGGGTTGACAGATTTAGTATATTTATAAAATGTAAAAAATTTATTATGAAACTTATAATATACTTTATTATTAAAATACATAAAAATATATAATTAAATATTATTGTTTAATTAAAAATAGATTTTAATAATCATAAAAAATTGATGTTTTTGACCCGCTGGTCTACCGGACCGGTTCGAAAACCCGTAATGACTTGACCCGATTAACCCATGATCGGGAACTACCTAAACTCGACTCAACCCGAACTCCAAATGATAGAACCGATCTCGACCCAACCCGATTGAGAGGTCTACTCTCAAGGCATAGATAAAATTAACTAAAAGCCTAAAAATTTGATTTTATAAATTCAATCTAATAAGGGTCGTCACACACATTAACTAGACCCTTATTATATATATAATGCATTATGCATACCATCTGGGAGGTAGGAGCAAGGAGATGGGTGTTGATTCCAGTATAAAGCCCATCAAGAAAAGCATCACTACGACTTTTAATGGCCATTATCACCTCCTCTAACGCCGCGTTTCCCGCCCTTTCTCCTATTCCGTTGATCGTCCCTTCAACCTGCCTCGCTCCTGCTTCTATGGCCTATTAATTAATTAACCATTTAAAAATGATAAAACTTTAAAAAGTTAAATTCATTTATCAATAATGTATTATTTTACGGGCATTAATATATTATACCGCAAGAGTATTGGCAGTAGCAAGGCCAAGATCGTTGTGGCAGTGCGTTGAGAGGACAACATTCTCAATCCCTCTGACGTGGTTCCTGACGTCAGTGATGAAGTGGGCCCACTCTTGCGGGAGCATGTACCCGACCGTATCGGGCAGGATCAACGTGGTGGCTCCGGCGTCGATGGCTCCTTCAAGCACCTGGTACAAGAACTCCTTGTCTGTCCTGGACGAATCTTCGGCTCCGAACGAGATGTCGTCGCAGCCAAGGCTTCGAGCATACAGCAAGGACTCTCTCATTAGCCTGACCACTTGTTGTCTGGTCTTCCCCAGCTTGTGTTTCATGTGAATCTCACTGGTTGCTATGAACAACGTCATTCGTGGGTGCTTGGCGTCCCTCAACGCCTCCCACGATGCATCGATGTCCGCCTTCACGCACCTCGACATCGCGCTGATCACGGGTACGTATTCCCCACCCTCCTCTACACCTTTCGTATGCCAAAATTTTCGGATTAGACACATACTCCCTCCCTCAGTTTTACGATAGATGTTTATAGAGACTTTTTTATATAATAATTCCATTTATATGTTGATATTCGTAGAGGCTTAATCAATTGACTAGATACTCGAACCTCGAACCTCAAACATATGTATATTTAATCAATTAGTTAGAAGTGTAAGTACCATTCCCCACAGTGAGGGCTATTTGCTTAACCGCCTCGGCCGCCTCAGGTGACGAGGCGGGGAAACCGGCATTGATGATGTCCACACCGAGGCGCACCAGCTGGCGGGCGATCTCGAGCTTCTGGTCCAGGGAGAAATTGACGCCGAGAGTCTGCTCCCCGTCGCGTAAGGTGGTGTCCAGGACTCTGACATAGGAAGGGTCAGAGATCTTGCTGGGGACATAATTCGGACGTTGCTTTGTTGATGAACAAACAATATTGCTATTCATACAAGCACTAATACTCACAAACCATACTTTGTTGTTCTTGGGGATGAAAGTTGTGCAATTTATAGAAGAAATCTGCGGCGATGTGGGCTTGATGACAAGGTTCAGAGTTTGACACTGAGAAGCCATGTTTGAATGTTTGATGTATGAAAATTTCTCACACACTACATATATAGTCTATATAGATTGGAAATTTTAATGGAATATTATTGAGATTAGCTGGCCAATGACGTCGATCACAATTATTATAGATCTTGAACACACCACATATGTATGGGCTGGCAAGCTTGATCAATTTTAAATTTATCTATCTAGACATATAAACCACACTAGAAGTAATACTTCATCCGTACGTCTCTAAAATTAAAATTAAAAATCTATAAATTTGTGCTTAAATACCCATAATTTTATCAATTTTTTGTGCCATGCATAACGACTTAGTATTTTTTAAACATATTATAAATAAGATATTAATAAAAAAATATAATATAAAATTTAATGTAAGTAATTTATTGTCCATAACATGTACAAACATTATTCTATTTTCTTAAATCAAATAAAAAAAATTAAATCCAGAGTATTATATTTAAACTTGAGAATAAAGATAGATTATTAAGATAAAATAATCTACCATGTTCATTTTCCTTGACAACATCACCTATCACAATCATAGGCATAAATAAGTGAATAGTTCACACGAACAAAAGGAATCAAAAAGCCGAGATTTTATAGGACCCACCGACCCAAATACTCTAATGTGCACCAACACAAGAGGCTTGAAGGGTTAGGGTAGCTTAGAATCTCAGCCAACACAAGCAAAATGCAATGCAAACAAGCAATCAAGTATGTTGTATGCCAAGAACAAGAGAAGAGAGAAGAGTTGTGAACGGCGGCTACGGTGCCTTGGCTCATGAGAGAAAGAATAAGGAAGAGAGGAAAGAATCTCAGCCAAGATAATAGGTGAGATCTTTTATCAATCAACATCAATCAATAAGATAATAATCAATCATGAAAGATATGATAGACACAAATATAGAAGATATGGGAAAGATAGGAGAGATGATGCAAGATATAGTTGATTGTGTGTGATAGGAGAGAGGTGGTAACACTTGCCTTATTTTGACTTGTGTGTTCCCACAAAATTTTTTATATATATTTTTGGCAATATGGTAACAGAACTGATTTTTTTTTTAAGAAAATCAAATCTTATGGATTTTCTCCTCCAAGATTGCAACCAACAAGGAAACTAAGGTTTGGCGAATCTCGGCCAATCCAAACAAGGAATGGATTTTATCCTCTTGTCTTGGAAGATCGAGCGAGACGGAATGGATTTTATCCTCTTCCAACCAAGAACAAGAAAAACAATGAAATGATGCTCGATACACACACACAAGAAATTGGCACAAATTGAACAAGAACGACTCTTATAGAATGTAAGACCCGAAAAACTTGAGCAATAACACCAAACAAGTGCAAATCGAGTGGTAATGGCAATTTTTTTTTTCGAAGCAAAAAACAAGGGTTCCTACGTGAATGATGATAGATGGCGGAAACTACGGTGAAAAAACGCAAACAAGGATGGTAAAAAAAATTCATACACAAGATAACACAAGGGTAAGGTGAGACTTATGCAATCCGTAGGCTCTGATCCTAGTTGATGTGAACCCATCTTGGTAGATAGAGTCACTCAAAGGATCTTAATGTTGGAAAGCGTATATTGTCTCGAACACAATGTGGATGCGTTAGATTTGAGGCTTGAGGCCTAGAATTTGAGGGAGACATCAGAATAAAGAGACGAGAATTGTCGAGATCAAGGGAGAAATCGACTAGCGGAAGAGATAAAGAGGTTGACGCTCAATACAATAGGATTCTGGAAACAATTCAACAAAACATCGTTATCAATTCAATCAAGCATGTCTAACAAGGACAGGTGTGGCTCCTTATGTAGAGGAGGCCACGAAACCCTAGGAAGCAATGGAAGAGGTGTCTAGGATTATGCATGCAAGCGGCTCAATGATACTTAGCCCATTAAACACATATATACTAAAACTAGATAAAATATAACAAGAATGTTTAGAAATAGAAAGATGTCCAAAATAGCATAGAAAGATAGATGGCCGTGGCAAAGGGGTTGTGGGTGTCACGACCCATGCCATGACAAAGGTCTTGTGGTGCAGCAAGGGCATTGGTGCGCTGGCCTCTCGGCGCAAGGCATGTCACGACATGATGTGTGCGATGTGGCATGGCCTTGGCCGATGCGAGAACCTCAAGTGTCGGGGTTGGGGTACGCCGACACTGGCATGTGGATGGCGAGGTGCGCAAAGTCTGGCACGGTAGTGGCGAGGTCCTCGGCACCGAGACTCGGGTCCTTCGCAGTGCCGAGGGTGATGACGCACATGATGCATGGCTCGGCCATGGGCGCGTCGTGACTGGCTAGTGTCCGTGCCACAATGGAAGCATTGGCTCGAGCAATGGTGCGAGTACGGGCTCTCGTGATGGGTCCGTCGTAACGCATGGACAAGGACTCCTCCTCATGGCTAACTTCCATAGGTGGGGTCACATCAGAGGTGTTTGCTACCAACTCTCAATTAATAAATTGAGGTGTTTACCGCTGAATCTTATTATATGTGCAGAACCATCGAGCTACGCTTGGTTTCCCCGACTCTCATTTGACAAAAATGTGGCACCACTTTTCTTGTGGATGTCCCATGTTTGGATAAAGCACACACCATTTATTTGCTCGAAGCTCCACGCAAAGGCCATTTGCAAATTAAACCCAATATGGAAATCAATGCCATTGATCGGGATAAAACAAAGTCAGCAATATATCTATCTTTTGAAAGATCATTTCCTAAGACATCAAAATGGGAGCTCATATCCATATATAGCATACGAGAGTCATGCATGGCAAGATCTTGATTCTTGACAACATCACGCAACCTAAGAACACCATGGTTGATGGCTAATCATAAGGAGAGAATAAAAAAATATTAAGGGCGATAAGCTGCAAGAATTAAGATAGCGTTCACTACTAGAAAACATGTTGAAACTCGACGCTTTTTTAAGCATTAGTCGACATACTAAAGCGTCGAGAATTACAATCTCGACGCCTCGGAAAAGCGTCGAGATTTTCAGTGTCGCATATTACCGACGCTTTTTCATGTCGGTTAAAACGACACTACATTGCGTCGAATAATACTTTGACACTAAAAAGTGTCGGTTTTTGCTGAGGCGCCTACACATGTATCCAAATATTGACATTAAAAAGCGTCGAGTTTCGCACATATCTCGGCACTGAAAAGCGCCAATAAATATTTCGGCAATATAAAGCGTCGAAATATGGAACAAAAAACGACACCTTAAAGCGCTGCAATGTATGATGACGTCCAAAAGCGTCGAGTTTTGCGTACTTGCTAAGACGAACATCTTTATATGACGTCAAAAAGTGTAGTATTTTTCACATATAGTGACATTAAAAAGCGTCGAGATGGGAAACAACAATAAAAGCTGTCGAGATTTGTTCCAAATATTGACATTAAAAAGCGTCGAGAATTGTAGTGATAACATAAAGCGTCGATTTATGTGTGTATTGTTGGAACTACATGAATTCATGACATGGAAAAGCATCATTGTTTTGCGAAACGTTGACACATGAAAGCGTCATGCATTGTTAAGACAATTAAAAGTGTCGAATATGTACATTTGGCGCTAAAGCATGACTAGAATCGCAACACATTAAAGCGTCGACTTTTGCTAAGAAAGGATGAGGGCTTTTTTATGCGTACATTTTTTTTAAAATTATTTTGCTTTTTTATATACTCATTCATTCGATTATAATTATATAAACTAAAAGGTCGCAAAATACACAACTCTAAAAATTGCAACATCCAAAAATCATATATATATATATATGTTCCTAGAAATAAAATGTGCAAATTACCACTTCAACTGAATTGTGCAAGCTAGAAAACATCCAAAACATATTCAAATGTAACATAGCACTAGCTAACTATAATATTTGTTTGTCCAGCTATATATATGTCCTATAAAAAAGATCCATAATATAATGCTCTATCTCAGTTGGCTTGAAGAAGGAAGATCACCCAATCCATTGCGACCACTACTACCACTTGTAGCTGAACCAACCTTCAATTCATGTACATAACAAAAACAAATAATTAAGCAATTATTAAAAAAAATGATATACAAAAATAAAATGACATGAACTAGTTTAAATATACCAAAAAGAAAGTGGATTCTCAATCATTTATGTAGCTAGAAAAGATATATCAACCTTATACTTAGCTACTACAGTGATGATTAACAATCACATTCGCTAGGTATTTTGCAAAGCATTTTCATTGCAATTTATTTTAAAAATGAACAATTTCCTATGCTTTCTTTAAACACCTTAGTTATAAAGAACAATTCAATCAAGGGCAAGATTCAAGAAATAAGTGTACAAGAATAACTCTCCAGGAGTACTCACTTCTCAGTACTCAGTAACATGGTGAAATGAATTGCACTACTGATATTGGTCATTGTTCTGAGTCCACCCCAAATCAGATTTCATACTTATCTATATGTAACTTATGCAACTCCACAATCTACTAGAATTAAATACGATCAAATGCATTAACAAAGTTAACATTTTGGAATATTGAGCTAAACATTTAGCACATAAACAATGTAATATGGAGACAACTTATTGCATACATAAAAGCAACATACCTCAGAATTAGGCATGCGCAACGCCAACTAAACGAATCCAATTGCCTCTTGTATGTCCAGGGGGCACATCATTGATGATTTGTTCTTTTGTCCGGGTATCTGGGTGAAATCTTGATTTCTTCAAGGCATGTTTATAATTCCGATAAAACTTAGAAACACGCTTGAGGATTGCACTATCAAATATCTCTCCATGTTCATTTGGAATGACAAATTTATCCTATAGCATAAAATGCAAATTCTAACTATGTAATAAACTTTAAAAGTACCTTAGATTCATAAGATAATATATATTAACTAAAAAAGAAAACTTACCCGAACTTTGCTAACAATGTCAGTTTTATAAACTTTGTTAACATGGTGCCAACTCTCCTCTCCAATTGGACAAAATTTCTCAATCTTTGCCAACGATCCAAGATATTTTATTAGAACATTTCCACCTTTTCGAATTGGTTGGTAGAACTCATTAAAATGAATTATGCACCTGACTCCAACTTCAAGGTTATCAATATCTCTAGGTTGTATTGACCCACTCAATATTTTATAGTTTCTTTCAGCATCTGTACATATAAATATATCAATATTTATAAAAGAAATGAATTATATATAAAAAAAGAAAACAAATTAAATATTTTTACCGATGGTCAAAACGTCTTCCTTGTCATCAACGTCCAAGGAATCAGGTCAAGTAGGAATCACATTTCTTGACTTCATTGATCGAGCATATGACTTTGGTTTTCTCACATTATTTTCCTCATTCTCTTGTTGCAATGGCTCACTATCACATCCATCAGATTCAACCACATTATCTTGCATATGTGGATTCAAGTCTTGCGCTTCAGTTGCATGCAATTCTGGCGATGGCTCATGTAGTGGTTGTTGGGTGAATATCTGTGACACCTCTATTGGTTGGGATCCCTTCTCCATGTTTGCATTGGCTGAAATAGGCTTAGATTTTTTAGACTGCCTAACAAATGATGGATCATCTATGGGTTGGGATGAATTGGCTGAAATAGGCTTAGATTTTTCAAATAGCATAACAAATGATGGATTATTTTCCATGGGCTGAGATCTCTTCCCAATGTTTGCATTGGCTGAAACAGTCTTAGATTTATTAGACAACCTAACAAATGATGGATCAAGATGTGGTGGGAATGTAAATTTATGTGACGGTTTAGTAGGTTGAGCTATATCTTTTGTGGGTGGCAGTATAGATAGCACCTTATCATGTGAAACAGGTCTGATTTTTGGGTCTAAATTGGAAGCCAAGCATCTAGGTTTTGTTGCCAAGGACTTGGATAATGTACCAGGTCCAGAGTTGTTTGATTGTACCATTTGATCACCATTTATTTTTGTCCTTTTGCTTCTATAGCTCATCTTCTAAAAATCCCTGCATTTAAATTTATATAAAAACGTTAATATGTCACAACTTTATATCCATTAACTTAATTGATATTAGGATATGAAAAATATAATCAAAAGATTAAAAGAAGACTATAAAAACATACCTGCTAAATATATCAACTTATTATCCATTAACATGAGATGATGAGGAGATGACAAACATTATAAAAAGGTTAACAAGACAATAAAACCATATCTGCTCAATTTTACTCAAAATAATCTAAACAAACATAAAGCATAATTAGATAGAGAAAAAAATTAACATAAATTGATAATATCATCAACAATCTAAACACCAAGCAAATAAGAAGTAAAAATAAAACGGATCTAGGTAACAAAACAAGTCTAAGATTATTATTAAGACTATGATATAGTAGTGCATAAATCAAACAAATCTCTAGGCTTGGTCTGAATGACATGAAACCATCCTTTTTGTAACTCATCTTCAACATATATGACTTGCTTAGCTTGAGATGAAAATATAAAAGGATCATCTTGTAATAATCTGCCTGTATGCATAAGCTTAGAGAAGTTGACACAAACTCCTCCATTATCATATATCCTCACACCTTTCTCAATATCAACCCATTGGCAACGGAAGGCCACAACTTTATACGCTCCATAATAATTCAACTCATACATATCTATGAGCTTTCCATAATATGTTGCTCCATCTGCTTCCACCATCACTCCCGAATTTTGTGTCTTTCGAAATGCTTCTCGATCAATGGTGTGAAATTTATACCCATTGATCATAAAGGCTTTCAATCTTTTTGCATTTTTACTCAAACCACCTGCTAAAGCCTTTCTCAAACTTCCCTCTTCAGTGTTTGTATCTATACTATGAACCTATAAAATTAAAAAGAATAGAGTCAAATGCTACTTATCAAGGATATAATTTTTATTGTTTTTTTAAACCAAAATGACCTGATTTTACAGCCATTCGGAAAATTCATGAAGAATCCATCCATTTTCAATGGATCCATTCGCTTGAACTCTTGGGATTTCTTGATGTTTTTGATGAATGAATTCACTTCATGGAAAAAAAAACTCAATTAGATGAATATTAATATTTCATTCTTAATAATAATTATTTTATAACTATCACTTACGCTTTTAGCTCATTTATCTCATCGGAATGTAGTAAAATATAGCGATGTGCTTGCTTCAAACTTCTTGCATCAATTTTAACAAGCTTTGTCATCCCAACTACTCGACCACCAGAGTCATATAGATAATTATCCATACTATCTATAGTGTCATCGTTCCTTTTAGGCTTGTTAAAGATTGTCTCAACTGCTTCTAAGTATCTTGAGCAAAAAGTGGTTGTCTCCTCTAAAATATATCCTTCAGCAATGGATCCCTCTGGCTGAGCTTTATTGCTTACATATGACTTCAAATGGGCCAAATACCTTTTAAAAAATATTATTGGTTAAAGAATAATACTTTAATAAAATCTACAAATTAGAAAATGGTAAAATTAGGCCTAGGTATTAACCTCTCAATGGGATACATCCATCTGTAGTGAACTGGTCCACCGAGCTTAGCCTCTTCTACTAAGTGAATCAGTAGGTGAACCATGATCGTAAAAAAGGTTGGAGGAAACATCTTTTCCATGTCACAAAGAGTCAAGATGATCTTAGCTTGAACATCATCTAGTTCATCTAAATCAAGAGTTGTAGAGCACAAAGACTTGAAAAATGAAGACAGCTCTGAAAGTAAATCAACAACTTGTGTTGCATTCGATGCGCGCAAGGCTATGGGCAGAATATCTTGCATTAAAACATGATTGTCATGACTTTTGAGTCCCATCAACTTTCGTTTCTTCATATTCACACATCGAGAAAGATTAGATCCATATCCGTCTGGAACTCTAAGCTTTTGCAAAACTCGTAAGAATCTCTCCTTCTCTTCTGATGACATAGTGTATGGAGCAAGAGGCTTAAACGGTTCTCGATTAGTACGATGTTGAAGCCAAAGATGGGGCTTCACCCCTAACTCTTTTATAGCTCCTCTAACCTCTATATTATCCCTGCTTTTATCTGTATCAAGAATGGTCCCTAACAAAATGTCACACACATTTTTCTCTATGTGCATAACATCTAAATTATGTCTCAAGCTATTATACTCCCAATATGGCAAGTCAAAAAAGATGCTCCTTTTAGTCCACAGAACATTATCCTCCTCATCTTGTATATCAACTCCATCATTTGATGTGCCAACATCTCGTCTTCGTCTCTTTTTTCTTGACGCATTCTTTGAGGTACCATAAACATATCTTATTTCTTCTTGTTGCCTCAGAATGGTCGTCCCGGATGCGGGAATTGGAGCATGACCAGACTCAACAGTCCCATCAAACAATTCACTTTGGGATCTATAAGGATGATCATCTGATAGCCATTTTCGACATCCAACATAACAAATCTTTCCAGCAAACCTATACGAACTAGTTGAATTTGTACACGATGGGCAAGCTTTGTAACCCCTAGTACTCCAACCAGATAACATAGCATAAGCCGGAAAGTCATTAATAGTCCACATTAAAGCAGCACGCATCTTAAACCACTCTCTCTTATAAGCATCAAAGACATCAATACCTTCCCATAACACTTTCAACTCATGTAGCAATGGCTGCAAGTACACATCAATATCATTGCCAGGGCTTGAGCTTCCAGGAATAATCATTGATAAGATAAATGATGATGGCTTCATAGCCAACCATGGTGGCAAGTTATAAGGAATTAATACCACAGGCCATGTACTGTAAGTAGTAATCATGAGACGATAAGGATTAAATCCATCACTAGCAAGACCAAGCCTTACATTACGTGGCTCTGAGGAAAATTCAGGGTATTTAGCATCAAAATTTGTCCATGCCAAAGCATCAGCGGGATGTCGCAACTTTCCATCCTTCACACGATCTTTATAATGCCATATCATATTTTCAGCAGTCTCAGATGACATGTAAATCCTTTTTAACCTCGGGATAAGAGGAAAATAACGCATCACCTTGGCAGGTTCACCTCTCTTAGCTGCAGCATTTTCATCAATGTGATCACCCTCTTTCCCTGTTCCCATTTTCCACCTTGATGTTTTACAGACAGGACACCTATCTAATTCTGATGATTCACCCCAATACAAGGTGCAATTGTTTGGGCAAGCATGGATTTTTTCATATCCAAGACCCAAGTCCTTTATCACTTTCTTGCATTCATAGTAAGATGTTGGAAACTCTATAATTTGAGGAAATGCATCAAGTAGAAGTTTAAGCAGCATACTAAAAGATTCAGCACTCCAATGAAATGTCGATTTCAAATGAAACAAGTTGAGAAGAAACGACAATTTTGAAAATGAGCTACAACCAGCATAGAGTTCCTCATTAGCAATTTTCACTAAGTTTTCATATTTGGCGTATTCAACATTGTCGTTGGAGACATCAGGTTCAGTAGGTGCATCAAAAAATTCTATCCCCTCAGATTGTCCACGCAAATCATTCATATGGTCATCAGAATAGGGAATATTAGAACCAAAAGCTGCATTTAACAACCCTCTCATATCATCCTGATCTATTGTCACTGGCTGATTATTGTCAGTTGCTTCACAACTTCCTAACCCATTCCTAAGCGTTGTATCATCTTTCACATGATGAATCCAATTCTTATAAGGCTTGTAAAATCCTTTGAATAGAAGATGTTGCTCTACTTCATCTACTAACAACCACTTATCCACCTTACAATTCTTGCATGGACATCGAGTTCTACCTTCTATAAGACTTTCCTTGGCTAATTTTATAAACTCAATGACTCCATTGATATAATTTATATGATTATTTGGCAATTCAATCCAACTTGTGTCCATGCCTACATGTGAGCACAACTTATTATATTACACTATAATTCAACTATTACGAAGAAACACACGCAACATCATTAAAATAACCAAACTAATGACTACAAGAAAATTAATCATTGAACAGAAATACACATTTCAAAAGATTCATTCAACAAGATCACAATTTCAATTGCTTTTTTTTTCTCACGAATTTATTGAATTTAATTATTGATCAATTATAAATGACAAACCATTGTAAACTATAAATACTCTAGTATTTTGAAAGTTACAAACATAAATTTCTTCATCCTAGCAATCTAGTATAAAATTGCCAGCACGTCAACTTAATTATATCCTAACACTAACTAGCAAGAGGAAAAAATCAGCCTACTAGATAATGTAAAATTACTAAAATCCGCCTAAACATAAGTAACTTGTCTCTTAAAAAATTAAACATTTTTTGGAATTAAATTTTCAATTTAAAAGTAACCGCACTTTACAAAAAGAATGCTAATGCTACGAGTATACCTAAAAAGAAACTACCCACAACATCTAGATACATAAAAATCACAAAACAAATGAATAGCATCAGCATCTAAAATGATAACACAACTCACTCAATTCTCAGATACAATACAAGAAGACAAAATAGACAAGAAGCCTCTCAAATGACAGCACATAATCCATTCTCGATCAAACAAAAATCTTTAAGCCTTGAAAAACCATTTGATCTTCAAAAGCTATTCAATAAGCATGCATGTATACTCATGTAGTGATATAAATAGGTTTCAATATAAAAAAAGAGAGTTTTTTTCTTTGCTTGAACAAGGGCCTAGCCCAAATTTGTTTTACTGATTCACTAAGCTGGATGTCATGTCAGATAATACAGGCTTGGAAAATCAATTCAGTTCCTGGTTACTTGTGATGATTAAGCTTTAATTGACTATAAACCATTAGCAATATACTAGCTAATGTAAAATTACTAAAATCAGCCTGCTAGCTCAAATCAGCTTCCTAGTTAATGTGAGATTTCTTTCCTAATGCTTGTCTCCCTAGCTAACATAAATGTGTGGTTTTACCCACTTAGGCTAGCTAATGTCAAACCTATTCATTTTTTCATTTGCTTATTCTTAAACACACACATTTGATTATAATATACTTACATCATGATCCTCCAGTTATCACCAAGCAGAATCAGATTGCACTAAAGCCATCAACCTTGATAAAAAGGTATGTAAGTGACTAACAACTTCAATTCTCTGATGACTTGGGACAGTAGATTATATATGGCCGTAAAATTAGAAACCTATTAATGTTTGTGTGGTTTTACCCACCTCTGCTTTTTGTCCAAATTTTCAAAACCACACTAACACTGAACTTCTAATTATGATGATCTGGTACAAAACCAACCCAGAACAACTTCAAGCATTTCAGATCCAAGTTTTCGTAGCCAAAACACGTGCAAACCACTCAAAGACAAACACTAAATCAAGCACAAATTACATCTCCTTAACCCCAAAATTCTAAGTTAACGCTATGTGTAGTGAAAATCAAAACCGGAAACAAGCAGCGACTGAATTAGGGCTATAAGAGCCCGTTTGGTATCCATATCAGGATATCAGATATGGGTATGATATGGGTATGGATATGACTGATACCCATATCTGGTGTTTGGTATATGCTGATATCGATATCAAACTGATATCTGCTGTTTGGTATAGGAGTATATCGATATCAGCTGATATCTTTCTGATATCAGAGTGATATTAGAGTGTTATTTTCATATACCCCAGGAAATTGGTATATCAAAGATATCACTCATATCCATACCCATATCCGATATCTAGATTTCACTCATTATCTTAGATATCAAAACCAAACGAGCCCACGCCAATTATATCAAAATGAATTAGAACTGAATTTAGGGATATTGATTTTCGTTCAATAAATTAGGGTTTCTTTTATATCAAAATTCCTACTATAAAAAATCAAAACCAAATAAGAACTGAATTTAAGTTATCATAGAAGGATTATGGATCAAAAGCGTACCCGCAACCAGATTTTCAATCGGCACCAAAGCTCTTAGTGTAGACACCAGAGACTTGTTCTCTCTAACTCAAATTTGACACCAGAGTCTGCTCGTCCCTCTCTTTCTCAAAAATTCCGCGATCGACTGAGAGTGAATCTCGACCTAGAACTAATTACGGAGTTAAAGTTGCGCAGCAGAGAGAGATTGTATGAGAAGAAAAGCTTTTGAGGATTTTTTGAAACAAAATAAGGAAGGATCGGGGCCTAAGATAACCGCTTCAATAGAGGAAGTATATTTTCTTTTATAAAAAAAAAAATTATTATTAAATTTTGGCCGGGGAATTAAAGCAAATTTACGACACCTTTTACAACATGCGACAGATTTAAGTGTCGATTTTTACGACGCTTTAAAGTGCCTAAATAAAATGTCGAGATGTATCAGCGCGTTCCAATTTTCCATCGACGCTTTAAGTAAGTGTCGTGAGAAAAACGTCTATTTTTTACCTAGTTTCTAGTAGTGGTTGGTTTGGACATGTTCAGAGGCGGGATCTTGAGAAGCCAGTTCGGCAGTGTGAGAGGCTGGCTCTAGGAGAAGTACGTAGAGGGAGAGGAAGACCGAAGAAATATTGGGAGGACACTATAAGTCAAGATGTCATCCATTTGGGGATTTCGAAAGATATGGCGATGTGCAGAGATAACTGGAGAGAGAAGATTCGAGTGATGGACAACTAGGCATTCGAGCAGACCGGTCCAAGGGTGCTTGAGGCGCCAACGCTCTGTTTTTGGTTCTAAGTTTTTTAAGTTCTTAAGGTTTAGTTTGCCTCGTTTTTCGTCGTTTCCTTCTGCGTTCTGTGGTTGTGTCGGGTCTCTTGGTCACACCTCCTTACATCAAGCCAGGGGTGCCCCCATCTTGACCCCAAATTTTCCACAAGGGGAGCCCACTGGAAAAATATTGTTGTTGTTATTGTTGTATGGGCCAGTGACCAACACCATTATAAAATCTCGTACTTTTCAATATTGAATGATGTTTTCTACAAGCAAAGCTTCTCATATATGCATTGGAAAATGAGGGTTGTCTATGAAATTTAATCAAATCTATATGTAAGAGTTGTTACATGCCTATCTTCATAATATTTCCTTTATAAATTTCTATTTTTGATAGTTTCTATTAATAGAGGCTGATAACACATATGGGCCCATTAATGGCCCATGTGTTATGGCCTTGTTAACTAGATCAAACATCTATTATTAAATTTAGCTTTGGCCATATTTTAAGTCAATTGACTCCACCATAGGCCATGTTAGACAAGTAGGACATGTGGGGTCAAATGGGTTTGTTTCTTGCAAGATAATGTGGATATGTATAAAAATCAATTTATCATAATCTATACATAAAAATCAGTATATCATAACAGTAAAAGTTAGTATTTTATGATAAATAAATTTTCATATTTAACGTATATTATTTTTGAGTTTTAACAAATATAATAATAATTTTTGCTCGATTAGGCCTTTGAAATATCAATATATACTAAAATTATATCAATTGGTACACCAAATAATTAGAGCATCTAATCAATTTATTCAAACAGTTAGAATGTAAAACGTGGATTCATATAAAATTATACTCCCTTCGTTTTACAATAATTGATCTTAGACAAAATTTCACACATATTAAGGAAAAAGAATTTTTCCCAACTTGCCCTTATTAAACACTCTTTCTTTTTTCTCAATTACAAAGAAATTTTGCGATATGTGTAATGTTGGGTATACACAAGGGTATTAATGGAAAAAAAATTACATGAGCAAAAGGCTTTAAGAGCAAATGTTGTGAAATGGAGGGAGTATCAATATATATTAAAATATATTATATATTTGATAAATGATTTATTATATTAGAAAATATCAACATATTAGATAAAAAACTATATAGTTGGAGCCCAAATCTCGTTACAAGATAATAAATATCCATAACAAATATCAACATATAGGTCAAGTTATTATATTATACAAAATTGGATACATAGAAAGAATAATACAAGTAATTATAATGTTTATTATTAAAAAACTCAACATTAATTTATTTAAATAATGTCACATGGCATAATTGTTTCAAGAGTCATGGTTTCTGCTTTATAATGTATTAGGTAGGGATCATCAACGGGTCGGGTCGGGTCGGGTCGACCCACGACCTGTAATATCCGCTCTTTTTAATAAAGAGATGTTACTTTAATTCTTTCGAGTTAATATTAAGTGAAGAGTTACACTTAATTTAATTTCTCTATAAATGAGTAAAACTTAAAAAAAATAAAATTTATTTTATATAAATAAATTTGACAAGTTTAAATCTTATTAGAGAAGGAGAGATTAATAACAGACTTTTTGCTATTTGAGTAGGCAAAAACAAAGAATTTGATTAAAAAGACTTAAATGTCTTCTATGAGACTTGAACCCATGAGGTCATGACCTATGGCATAGGTAGAAAACACTCTTGCCACCATTCTAGCATATTTCTTCTAATAGAAACGGAATGCATTTTATTATAACCTATACTTAGACTCTTGTCCTTTTCCTCTGTTGGGTGCAAGAGACGACTTTTGCTCGACTCAATCCGGACATAATCCAATGTCGGGAGCCGCCACCATCACACACGGTCGTCACTCCATTTACGAGGCAACCCTACCCCATTAGCCCACCATAGTTGGCGAAACTTGCACCTGCCACACACCTTGTGCTCTGTTCGAGAGCGTTGTTGGCGCGAGAATTTCCTGCCTCATGTGGCCTTCTCTGATTTGTGGTGTGACTTGGAAGATATTAAGGGAGGTTGAGCAGCATATAAAAGGAAGAAGACGACCGGAGTTTTGAAGGGGAATGCCCAATTTCGAAATAGAAATCAAACACCCCTGTTTTTGACCTATTTTTGCGCAAAACTTCAAAAATCAGTTGCGGGCTCGCTTTTTAACAAAAATTGGTGATTCAAATTGCTAAATTTTGAGGAAGAGGTGCTCTACAATACCCCTCAATAAAATTTGGAGAAGTCATTAAGGAGTCGAACCAAATTAAAGGTTTTTATGCACGAACGAATTTCTGCCCAGATTGGGCGGAATGGTGACGAGCCATGTTCGCGGGCTTCGTGCGACACGTTCCCACCGCCAAACCGCCGGAAACTGCCGATTGTTAGTATAAGAGATGTCGGAGGCTCTTCTGTCGCCTCCCGCTCCGCCTTCTAAGCCTTGGTGTCGCGGCTAGAAGCTGGTGAACACAAGTTCCTGACCAGCTTTTCTGCTGATTTCTTTTTCCCATCTCTGTAGTTTTCTCATGCTGAGACATTGTCAGTATAAGAGATGGGAGTGTAGTCTCCAAAAACATCTCTGTAGTTGTCTCATGCTGAGACATTGTTTTGAAGTAAGTTAGTTTCAGGGGTGATGGTTCGCAAAACAATCGGCTGAGGGGTGGGGAGGAGGAATAATCCACGTACGAAAATCGTTTGGTTGTACGAATTCCCGAGAGTTAGTATTTTTATAATCCCGTTTATAGCACGTGTTATTTCGGGTTTCATCACTGGCGCCGTCTGTGGGAATGATCTCTACCTAACCGTCCTACTCTCAGGTAAAAATCAGGTCGCGTCCTCTCCCCAAAGCCCTTGTGCGAGGTCTAGTTAGATTAATTAGGTAGCAAGGCCAAGTCCATCCAAAAGGAAGGCACGCGAGGTCTTTTGAAGGCATGTGAAGTCCTTGTGAGGGCAAACCGGCGAGCGTGGCCAATCTCCACGGTCATGCGTCAAGGCCAAATTTTCTGAGGCCAGTGGAGAGGTGATTGATGGATATTGTCGGCGCGGGGTCGGTTCGACCACACCATCTCGCGTGGCCATCTCCATCTGCGCAAACCTTTGCTTGGCTTCGGCGTCGTCGGTGAAGTCGGCCGACATGGCCTGTGGGCAAGGATAAGTGAGGCGAGGTTGGGCCAAGCGGGCGAGGTCGGACGCGTTCTTCTTCAAGGCCCAAATCACCATGGTCATTTTTGATCTCTCGAATAAGCTCTGAGCGTCGCGATCTTAACATCGTGGTCTTCTTCGGGCACCACGGGTCATGGCATGAATGCGGTGGTGCTTGCCATCGTCGGTCGAGCTGTCAACCTCGCCCCCGCGCACCTTGTGCGAGGATGGTTGGCACTCCTCGCGGGGTCATTTCATGTGTGGGGCACCACTTCCCATCTGGCTTGGTGTTTGTTCGAGGCTTGCATGGTCCAACATCGGCTCTACCTCCTTGGCCATTCCTTGCGGGGTTCCGGCGAGTTCGTCATTCCCGAGTTCTTCGTTAAAGGTGGTTTTGCGGGTTCGCTTGGCCGCTTGGGGGCAACCCGCAGGGCTTCTCGACCTCGCTTCGACATCGGCGGTCGGATCAACCTCTAAGGAACGAGGTCTTCATTCTTAACCAAGCGTCGTGGCGGCATCATTTGAACTGTCGGGCCACGCGACCTCATCAATGCGAGGTCTTCAGGCCACGGTGACTCTACGTGGTCATTCTCTAAAGGGTTGATCGACGCGCGGTTTCGCCACGGCGGTGGTGCGTGATCGTTCTCTAAGGCAAACTTGCAATATGATTCAGGGCTAGCCACCGTGGAAGGAGGTAAGCCTCAAATTCCCTATTTAAATTAATTATGCATGGTAGAATCTCATATATATATATATATATATATATATATGGCATGACAAATTCTCATTCACATGCATGAAGTGATTCATGGAGTGTATGCGAATTCTCGTTGCCATTAGTTTGAATAACAAAAGCAAACAGAATGGAGGAAATGGGCTATTTGGCCTTGTTGGTTTTCCGTTCCAAATGGGCCCGATTGATGATTTTCATGGGCCCATTTGTCTCTCTCTTTAAGTTAGAGCAAGTTAATGTCGGAAGGGTGTTGATCCATCATCAAATGCGTGCACGTCGCGAGTCGGTACGAGGTGCATAGTAAAAAACCACCGTTCTAAAAGCACGTGTTGCATGGTCGTGGAACGGGATTAGTCCTGTAAACTAGACTAGCTTTTTTTATACTCGGTATATATGCTCAGGTCCTGGGGCAAAGTCCTAATTCTCTCTAAATAATCGAATCCACCCCTCGCTTCCCGCTTAGGGTTGGAGATTCTCGAAAAGTGTGCAAATCCACTCCTCGCTTCCCGCTTAGGTTTGGAGATTCTCGAAGGGTGCGCAAGTCCTCCCCGAGCTTCCCGCTTGGGGTTGGAGACAATCTATCCAGGTCCAAACTCTCTTAGGGACGAGGTCCCAATTCTCAAAAGGACGAGGTCCAAACTCTCTTAGGGACGAGGTCCCAATTCTCAAAAGGATGAGGTCCAAACTCTCTTAGGCACGAGGTCCCAATTCTCAAAAGGACGAGGTCCAAACTCTCTATGGACGAGGTCCTAACTCTCTATGGACGAGGTCCTAACTCTCAATGTGCGAGGTCCAAACTCTCAATGGACGAGGTCCAAACTCTCTTAGGGACGAGGTCCCAATTCTCAAAAGGACGAGGTCCAAGCTCTCTATGGACGAGGTCCTAACTCTCTATGGACGAGGTCCTAACTCTCAATGGACGAGATCCAAACTCTCAATGGACGAGGTCCAAACTCTCTTATGGACGAGGTCCAAACTCTCTTATGGACGAGGTCCAAACTCTATTAGGGACGAGGTTCCAATTCTCAAAAGGACGAGGTACTAACTCTCAAGGGACGAGGTCCCAACTCTCAAAAGGACGAGGTCCTAACTCTCTTATGGACGAGGTCAAAACTCTCTTAGGGACCAGGTCCCAATTCTCAAAAGGACGAGGTCCAAACTCTCTAAGGACGAGGTACTAACTCTCTATGGAAGAGGACCTAACTCTCTAAGCTAACGAGGTTCGCTAACTCTCTAAAGGGACGAGGTCCTAACTGCCTCGACAAAGTGTGCTCACCCTACTCGATCTCGAGTTTAAAATCACATCGCATAAAATCGATTAATACCCGCACTTGGAACTCAACTGGCACACCTGTTTGTTATCGCTGCCCTCGTGGAACGAGGACATCAAGCCAAGGGGTTGTGATGGTGCGCAAAACAACCGGCTGAGGGGTGGGGAGGAGGAATAATCCACGTACGAAAACCGTTTGGCTGTACGAATTCCCGAGAGTTAGTGATAGCTTGCATATAGGTAGTGTTTAGGATGCATGTTTACGTTCCGTTTGGTTTGTTTTTAAGTAGTTTTAGTTAGTTTCTTTAAGTTATTAGAGTGTCTAGGAGTTTTGGGTTTTTGCACTTTTTCTATGTTGTTTTACAGGTCTTAAAGTGAACAAGTGTGAAAGGAATGGAATCGGGAGAAGAACGCTTGAATTTGGGCCATTCATTGGAGTTGCTGGTTCGACACCTCTGTCTTGTAAGGGTTCGTTCGGAAGCTATAGTGATCTGATAAAGTTGAGTTTGGCATCATTGGAAAGGTAATTCAAAGAGCTACAATTCATGTTTTTACCCCGAGTCCAAATTCCAACTCGAAGTGAGTCAAAACAGCCCCCGAAGTGTGACTTGAGTTCTGAACCGAGGTGCTGGCGGCGACCGCCGCCAATCCAGCGGCGCCCGCCGCCCCTGACCGCCGCGGAGACCTTTATTTGCCACGTGTTTTGTTTCTATCGGTCCTTTTCTATCATTATTATTCCGAGATATTATATTTTTGGGATATAGTTTTAGACCTAGTTTGATATATTAGGTTTTGAGAGAGTTGCACCTCTCATCAATTCGTACACTATTATCATATTTTCCTTTCAGAGTTTTTAGCCTTTCATGGAGAACTAAGCTCTTTTGCTTAGTCAGACAGTTTGAAGCATCGTTTGACTTTCAGTTGTGATAATTCTACTCTTTATCTATTGCATGGAATTATTTTTCTCTCTTGTTTGAATTGTTTATGTGATTGATTTCTGCAATTTATAGGGTTGTTGTTATTGAATCTCAATTGCTAGATTTAGAGAAATTACTGGTTGAGTTTCTCTATTTCATAGTAGCAAACTGCATTGTACTAGTATCTGGTTGTGCTAGTCTGTTGCAGAAGAGAGTTAAATTGCATTCTAGTATAAAAGCTAGTTGTTTTATGCTAGAATTGTATCCTGATTTTATTCCTATTCTTCATGCTGCTTTTGAATTGAATCTTGATAGTTTCAAGGTTATTCAATTAGTTAGGATTGATAGTATCTGGTTGTGCTATTAATTATCTTTGAAAAGGAATTGGAATTCCATATGCATGCGATATTGAGTGAATCTATGATCAACTTGTCATACGAATGTGGATCTCTGGTTGACTAAGTGTTTTCCCTAAATTGATAAAAACTCCAACTTAATTTGCTTTGCTAGTTTTTGCATGCTCAATAGTTAGTTTAGTTCTAAAAATCCCTTTTACTTTAATTGACATAAAATTTACATAAAAAGATAAATCTCCTCCCTGCGAATTCGACCCTTACTTCCCTAAGACTACAGTCTTTAGGATTGTTAGGACTCTTTTGCATAGCCGTGATTTGCACGACTATTTCATGCCTATCAAATTGGCGTCGTTGCCGGGGAGGCAATAATTGTCTTTTGTGTGCTTTTTGTGCCAATCTTTGTGTTGTGAACCTATCTTACGGTTCATAACACTTGTGCTACTAATCTATGGCTTTGTTCGAGTGTACACAGTTGCAGGATGAACACTTCCATGATTATTTTCGTAGATTTCAAGACCATGTATATAAAATTGGTACATGGGGATTTCGATACAATGATAGGCTGATCAACATTGGAGTTATTTGTGGTATGAATCATGTGACAAGAGAATTGGCTGACTAGATGAGCAGTGAGAGGCTTTTATATATGGGATCCGAGGAATGCTGGGATTTCTTATGTTTCATGAGCGATCATAGCTTTCATGTTGAGTCATCTTCCCAACGGCCACACCCGGTTGATTCGTCTCTTGTGGATATGATGAGGGATCTCTGTACAAGGACGGATAAATTGACTAGGGATATCTCTACATTGACGGATACTTTGATCAAGGAGCCTTGTAAGTTCTATTCTTCACATTTTCATTCCACAACCTCATGTCCTTTTGAGTTGTGTGAAAAGAATGGTGGAATCACATTGGAATCAAACAATCACGAGTCAAACACCCAGATACAAGTTGAGGAGCAATCTAAGACACTTGATGTGGGTTATGAAGATGAATTTGATGCTCAATATGAATTCACTCCTATAAAGCACGCTGAGAAGATTATCACATAGCCCAATGAAGTCTGTGTTGGCATAGAGATACTTTCAGAGCCTAGGGAGCCTGAATCATGTTCTACCATGTGGAGTCGTGAGTTTGAGCCTTCTGTGGTTTTGGAAGAAGATTTCTTTGCTGATGAAGTAGACAACAATGAGGGAGAAAATCAAGATGATACATCTGTTAAGGTTCTCGCCATCATGTTGTTCCCTATGCTAGGCCTTGAAATCCCATGCTTCAGTTTCCCCACCTTCTCACATCCAGAGCTTATGGAGTTGCAAGATGAGGAGCCAAGTCTAGATCACAAGGTGGAAGATGAAAAATATATGGAGTTCATCTTTGACGAAAGTGGTAATGGTGACAAGTGGTTTGACTTCTACTGTAAGTATTTTCTAACACCGCCACTTGTGTTGGATTTATTTGAGCAAATGCCATTTCATGCCAACTGGGCACACATGTTTGATAAGTTAAAACGGTCTTTGAATGTTATAATATGCATCTTTAATTTATCATGGTGTTACTTATGTTTTTCTAAGATGTGTGCACAAGGGTTTGACAGGTTGCTAAGGGCATTGACAATGTCTAATCTTGTCAATTTATGCTAAACGTCGAGTCACGACGTTAAATAAGGCGTTTGTCGGGAGGCAACCCGACCTAGGTACTTTTTTTTTTCTAGCTTAGTTGTTTTTGTTTCGGTTTTTCCTTTGTTTTTGTGTTGGACTAATCTGCAGGTAGGTGATGAGGTATTTTTCAGTCGTTTACCTATCAAAGAATCCTAACTTAACCAATCTGAGTAGAGTGGTAAGCAAGGGTCGATCCCACAGAGACTCGTGTATTAATGTTATTACTTATATGCCAAGTAACGAATATGGGGGGTTTATTGATTGAAAATCTAAACTACTATGCAAACTGAAAACTAACTATGAATGCAAATATGATTGAATTTAACAAATATGAGAAAAGCGGGTTCAACTAATTAGATCCATCATGATATTACTTTATTGATCATCGATTCTCTTGATTCTCTTCTCACTTGAATAATCTATTGTGGATAATGATCCTACTAAGGACTAAAACCCAAACTTCATATTTAGTTGATAGAACTACCAGTCTAACAACCCTAATTATTCAACAACCTAGAAGACCTTCTAGATTCAATTAAATAACAACATGATGATTCAAGTTATCAATAGAAACAAACACTTAGAGCAACCAGACATCTAAGTGACTTGTGAATTTATTCCCTACTTTAATCAATTTGTCCAACCGGTACTAAATTGATTAAAGTATACTCTTAATCAAATTAACTCCAACCGGTAGTTAATCAGATTCAGTTGTAACTAGAAATTCAATTAGGTGATCAATCTAACAAAACCCTAGTTTAGATTCAATTAAGCACGGGGAATAATTTCTACTCAAGTTTGTTGAGAATCAATTAAATCTCACAACTATACACAAATCATGATTTCAATAATTAGTCAAACACAAGGGAAATTAGCAATGCATAATTGAAATTAAAAACAAACTTACAAAGGTTCAAAGGTTCTTCCTTGAGAGAAAACCTAGCCTCCAAAAGTGTGATCAAAAGTTTTGAGAAAATAAACTAACATAAGGTTTAAATATGTCTCTCAAATAACCCTCAAACAACTATATCTTAAGCATACTCGGATATGATATAACCCTAGCCCAAAAGTCAAGCCCAAAACTTCCCCGCGTAGAAAACACCAATTGCTCGATTTGCATGAGGATTGCGCGGCCGAGCAATTGTCATCCTGCACAATTACTCTCGGTTCAGCATTCAGGTGACACTTCAGAGGCTGTTTTGACCCACTTAGAATTGGAATTTGGACTCAGAGTGAAAACATGAATTGTAGCTCTTTGAATTATCTTTTCATTGATACCAAATTCAGCTTCATCCGAGCACTATAGCTCCCAAACCAAGCATTGCAAGATAGAGGTGTCAAAACAAGAACTCCAATGCATAGACCGGGTTTAAGCGTTCTTTTCACACAAGCTCTTGGGCGTTAACTCTTCTAATCTTCACTTGTATCACTCTAAGCTTCATCAAACTCTACCACAATCATCTAAGATCCATCCCATCCATGCTTGTTTACCTAAAGATCTGCAAAACCAAACAAAACAAGCGCAACTACCCGAAAACACAAGATCCTAGAAACTAAACTAAAACCAACTAAAACTAACTAAAGCTTATGCAAAATAAACATAAATATGCATCCTAAACACTACCTAAATGCAAGCTATCAGTAGGCAAAAAGAAGTACAACGGAATTGGCGGCGCCCGCCACCAACACGGCGGCGCCCGCCGCCAATTAATTTCAAAGGTCCTCGGCTACGAAGTGGCCAGCGGCGCCCGCCGCCCCCTGGTGGCGCCCGCCGCCTGGTCGCCGCCAGCCCGCCGCCTCTCAGATGTTTATTTTTGCCCTTCTGAAGTTGTTCACCACCATTCCCTAACCCAAATTAGTTGTTGGTTTGTGAGTTTTTCTCTTTCTCTTTACTTTTACTTCACATTGGGGACAATGTAAGATTTAAGCATGGGGGAAGGGAATTACTCGATTTGCATTCATGTAGTTGCATTAGATTAGGCATGTTTACTTTATGTTTTGCATTGACTAAAGTCTTGAAAAACAAAAAAAATCAAAAAAATCAAAAAAATATTAAATTTTAGGTTCTTATTTCCCCATTGTGTAAGACCTCTTGTGTTTCTAAGTTAAGTATAGATTCTAACCCATGACTTGTTTGAAGTGCTGAAGTTGATATGATATGAGCATGATCATTGATTAATTACCTTGATTATAGGACTGAGCATGTATTTAGCTTGGATATTTGATTCATTCTGAAGTTTTAGACAAAAATTAGCCTTGTGAGATATTTTTGGTCTTTCATGATTATATTTGTTCTCTACATTCTTGAGTGTATCACCATGACTATCTAGCTCTAGAACTTGCGTTATGACTCTTTTTCAAGGCTGCTTTATATGATTAAATGCATGACATTAAAATGATTGAGGCAATGTTTCTTTATAAGCCTATTATTTCCCTTCCTACCTTACGAGATCCATGTTCTTGATACCCCATTTCTTTTGAGCTTTAAGCCTACTTTTGATAACTCCACAAAATTTTCCTAGCTAAATAAGCTTGACCCATCCGGGATTTAGGACATTAGGTTATGTTTTTGTTTTGAGTGAGTTATGTATAAGTATGGGGGAGTTGGAAGAAAAGGTGGAAAAAGAGGAAATACAACTCTTGGTTGCAAAGTGAAAAAAATGATGAAGATGAAAAGTTTGTGCAAAGCAAAAGAAAAAGTTCAGTTTAATTGTTAGTAGTCTTCATAAAGCAAAGAAAGAGTTGAAGGAGAAGCAAAGAAAAAAAGAAGTGAAGAAAGAAACAAAGTGTATAAAAGTGTGAATGGAGTTGAGAAAGAAAAGTTTGGGAGAAGTAAGAAAAGAAAGTTTGTTGAAGTTTGGGTTTAGGATTAGTTCTTTATCCCGGATTTAGCACCACATGCCAAATATGATCCCTTCCAAATTTCTCTTTACCCTGACCCCATTACAACCCTTAAAAAGACCTCTTGATTTTTGTTACGTGTTTGATCCCCAGTGGTGGAGATTTAGAACTCTGATGCAAGCTTATGGTAGTCTAGTTTTCATGGTTGATTTTGAGCGAAACACCTACCCTTAAATACTTGAGAGTTTGAGTGCAAACACAATTACCTTGGTGAGGTCTAGAATGAATAAATGGTCTTTACTTTTTGCTTATTATAATGCATGCTAGGAAGTCTTGGTCGGGTTTTTGATTATATGTGAAATGCTTGTTTGACTTGAGATGGATGTATGATTGCATTTCTGTGGTGTGTTTTGGATTTATGACTTGCTTGAGGACAAGCAAGGTTTAAGCATAGGGGAATTTGATAGCTTGCATATAGGTAGTGTTTAGGATGCATGTTTACGTTCCGTTTGCTTTGTTTTTTAAGTAGTTTTAGTTAGTTTCTTTAAGTTATTAGAGTGTCTAGGAGTTTTGGGTTTTTGCACTTGTTCTATGTTGTTTTACAGGTCTTAAAGTGAACAAGTGTGAAAGGAATGGAATCGGGAGAAGAACGCTTGAATTCGGGCCATTCATTGGAGTTGCTGGTTCGACACCTCTGTCTTGTAAGGGTTCGTTCGGAAGCTATAGTGATCTGATAAAGTTGAGTTTGGCATCATTGGAAAGCTAATTCAAAGAGCTACAATTCATGTTTTTACCCCGAGTACAAATTCCAACTCAAAGTGATTCAAAACAGCCCCCGAAGTGTGACTTGAGTTTTGAACCGAGGTGCTGGCGGTGACCGCCGCCAATCCAGCGGCGCCCGCCGCCCCTGACCGCCGCGGAGACCTTTATTTGCCACGTGTTTTGTTTCTATCGGTCCTTTTCTATCATTATTATTCCGAGATATTATATTTTTGGGATATAGTTTTAGACCTAGTTTGATATATTAGGTTTTGAGAGAGTTGCACCTCTCATCAATTCGTACACTATTATCATATTTTCCTTTCAGAGTTTTTAGCCTTTCATGGAGAACTAAGCTCTTTTGCTTAGTCAGACAGTTTGAAGCATCGTTTGACTTTCAGTTGTGAGATTTCTACTCTTTATCTATTGCATGGAATTATTTTTCTCTCTTGTTTGAATTGTTTATGTGATTGATTTCAGCAATTTCTAGGGTTGTTGTTATTGAATCTCAATTGCTAGATTCAGAAAAATTACTGGTTGAGTTTCTCTATTTCATAGTAGCAAACTGCATTGTACTAATATCTGGTTGTGCTAGTCTGTTGCAGAAGAGAGTTAAATTGCATTCTAGTATAAAAACTGGTTGTTTTATGCTAGAATTGTATCCTGATTTTATTCCTATTCTTCATGCTGCTTTTGAATTGAATCTTGATAGTTTCAAGGTTATTCAATTAGTTAGGATTGATAGTATCTGGTTGTGCTATTAATTATCTTTGAAAAGGAATTGGAATTCCATATGCATGCGATATTGAGTGAATCTATGATCAACTTGTCATACGAATGTGGATCTCTGGTTGACTAAGTGTTTTCCCTAAATTGATAAAAACTCCAACTTTATTTGCTTTGCTAGTTTTTGCATGCTCAATAGTTAGTTTAATTTTAAAAATCCCTTTTACTTTAATTAACATAAAAATTACATATAAAGATAAATCTCCTCCCTGCGAATTCGACCCTTACTTCCCTAAGACTACAGTCTTTAGGATTGTTAGGACTCTTTTGCATAGCCATGATTTGCACGACCATTTCACGCCTATCAGTTAGCATTTTTATAATCCCGTTTATAGCGCGTGTTATTTCGGGTTTCATCAAGGGGTAGGAGTCGAGTCTCCAATGACCTCTTTATAATACAGTTTGTATTGGGGGGTGTAGTTCGCTAACGTATCCCAATACTCGAGTCATGACTCATGCCTCGCTCAATAAAAAATTGTATACTCAAGACTTGTTTAACCCGAACTGATTTGGCCAAAATTCGAAAAACCCAAACTCGAGATTAACCCGAAACCAATTATACCCGAAGGGACTAGTCCGATGCAACCCAATATTTGATGTTACCTGACCCGAAGTCATCAGAAAATCCGATGTTACCCAACCCAAAACCATCCGAAAATCTGAAGTTACCCAACCCAACCATTCGAAAATTCGAAGTTATCCGATCCCAATCATCCCAAAATTACATTATGTTTTAAAATATTAATAATAGTGAATATTTATTATAATTATATTTTTAATTTAAATATTACATTAAATATTTAGACCTAGAGAAGTTAAACTACATAAATCATCATTTGATATATCATCTTAATCAAAACCCGACACACCTGAAATCCGATTAACCCGGAATTTGGCCAAACTTGAAATCCGACTCACTCGAAATCCGACAAACCCGAAACTTGACTCACCCGAAATTCGACTAAATTCAAAGTCTAACTAAACCCGAAACCCGACTTATCCGAAATCTAGTTGGATCGAAAATCAAATAACTAGATCGAAATTGACCCGAAAACCAAACTTTTCCCGATTAATTGAGCACCTGAGCCGAAATGATTCAACCCAATTTGGCCTGATTATCAAAATATCCGAATTTGAACCAAATTCGAACTTACCCGAAGCTGAAATGACCCGAGCCACCCGATTGACACCCCTAGGTTCGGGTCGCGGGTCGATCCTTTTGACTAAGTCAATCGGGTCAAAAAATAATTTTTCACCCACAAACCCAAAAAAACTGTTTTTTATTAAAAAATCCATCGGGTTTATGGGTCGACCCACGTACAAAGCTAACGGGTTTCTTCGTAAATTTTTTTATATATTATCAAAATTATACAAAAATATATTCTTTTTAAAAATATTGTGGGTTGCTGGTCGACCCTCGACTTGTGCGGGTTTATCCCGACCCAACTCGCAACCCCCAAATTAAAAAAAATTGACCCGCGACCGGACCCACATGTTTTGTGGGTCGACTCGCAACCAACAAATTGTGGGTCGCGGACGACTCAACCCGTTGAACATCCCTAATATTAGGGTAGATATATCCATAGACAACATGCCTATATAACGATTTAATTTATCTAGCCTATATCATAAGGTCATAGGTTAATAACCTTTATTTAAAAATATTCAGTTGTATTTTGATGGTTTAATGTTTTTAAAGTTATTTTCTAAGGATTTATGTTTTCTTTCTTAAAATTTGGTTTTCATATTCAGTATTTTTATCCTATATTTTTAGGACATAGGTTAAAAAAACTGTTAAAAAATAAAAGGAATATGGTATATGGCAATAATTTTGCTCGATCAGGCCTTAGAAATCTTGATACGTAAATCATGTGTATATAAATATTGCAATAATTTGAAGTACAAATGTTACACATCGAAATGATGATACATTATTACACCTCACATATATATTTATAGGGTCTTGCCCAAAAATTAAAAGGATTTGATGTTTAAATTGGAGTAATCCAATTGGTACACCAAATAATTAATTAGAGGTCCATGTCTAGTCGATTAATTAGTTAGTTAGAACAGCGAGCAGCCGTTCTAGCTAAACTGAAGTGCTCATCATCACCCCCAACATGCCAAGCAAAATACCCCAACAATCCCTTGCTCCTCACAAACCTCATCTTGTCCCTGATGGCCTCCACGTCATCATAAGTAATCCACGTGGTCCCCACGTAGCTATAGCTCTCCGCCGTGGTCGCGTTATACACCGTCGTGATCGCCCCCGTGTTATTCCTCACAAACTCCTTAATCTGCCTGTAAGTCAACGCCCCGTTGTCCGTACCGTCCATGGCCCCGTCCATCGCCGCCAGGTACCCGTGGTCGGCGGCGTCGGCCAGCTTATAAGCCCGCCCGTAGAACGGGAACCCGAGCACGATCTTGCTCGCCGGAGTCCCGGCCTTGAGCCAGGCGTTGACCCCGTTGCTCCCGCTGACTTCGCTGGTGGGGTCATAAAGCGCCGAGGCCGGCCTGGTCAACGTTGACCACGCCGGCGCCCAGAAGTCATAGGCCATGACGTTGATCCAGTCCAAGTACCTCCCCATGGCCTTCGCCGGGAGTTGGACGGAGTGGTACACGGCGGAGTAGTAGACCGCGGCGGTGAGGAGCAGTCTTGGCTTTCCGGTGGCCCTTGACTCGGCGTTGACCGCGGAGCGCCAGTCGGAGAGGAAGGCGGCGAGGTTGGACATGTCGGTGGTGGTGATGGGGAACTCGTAGTCGAGGTCGAGGCCGTGGAAGTTGAAGGAGCGGGCGACGGAGATGGAGGAGTTGATGAAGGCCTTGCGGGCGGCAGGGGAGGCGGTCATGGTGGCGAAGTCGGTGGCGTTGGAGCCGCCGCCCCCGACGGAGAGGAGGGTCTTGATGCGAGGGTTGCGGCGCTGGAGGGTGGAGGTGAAGGTGGAGAAGGAAGGGGCGTCGGAGTCGGAGATGGTGACGTGGTAGGTGGAGGAGTCCAGGCTGGCGAAGGCGCAGAAGATGTGGGTGAAGAGGGAGGAGTCGATATCGGAGACGGGGATGCTGCCTGTGAACCAGTAGACTCCTCTTACGGATTTGCTTGGGTGATTTGGTTGATGATGAGATGAGGAGGAGACTGAGGCCATGAGAATAGAGGTTGTGATTATGGACAACAAAAGGGTTTGGCTGATGTTTGGAGACATGGTGATATAATTTGGTTTGTTATTGGATTGGTGATTGGTTTGGAATGATGGGTTGGGTGGTGTTTGGAGGGTGAATTTATAGATTTTATTTTGGAAGGAGAATTGAAGTAGATGACGAGGGACCCACTTGGGGGAATTGTGAATCATACATCGGGAATTTAAAAATGTCTTCAGGTATCTAGTCAAACGACTAGGATTTCAGGTAGTACAATGATATTTTCGTTTCGACTCTTATGGGTAGTGCCTTTGACCAAAAAATCGGGAATTCAAAAGATCCAAGTCTAGCATATAAGATAGATGGGTTACTTATATTATCAATTGGTTTTATGATGGAAACCTGTTAAGCTTATGGATTGGCATTGGTAATTGGATCCATTCTGAGTTTCTCCCCCTAACATCACTTTTGATGATAAACTCCGAGTCTGTGAATTAGCCGACAAAATTAGCTGACAAACTACACTAATCAAGTAAACTAACTTGCATCAATGAAGGATCAAACTTGAGACTTCTTAGTATTTTCCATACCTCTTATCATTAGTTCATCACATATGGGACAGCAGATGGGCGATCTGTTAGAATTGAATCTAGAGTTTCAGTTTTATACCTCTCTTATCGTTAGGTCATTACATGGACGGTAAGTAGTTAGATGGGATTTTCTGCTAGAAGAATATTTATTGATGTGACTTGCATTTGACGAATTGATATAAATATTTTGATTTGTGAGATTTATTTAGGGCAGGTAATGCTGAATGTTGATCAGTTGACTTTTCAACATTGCATACATCTAGAAGCTGAGTGGATAGAATTGGTCAACGTCTAATCTCAGTGCTTTGGCTTATCCATTTTATAGTTAGTTATATTGTGTAACGTTTGTAGCCCGCCGTTGTTAAATTCATTCATCAATAATAATTCTATGTTTCAAACGCATTGAATATATATATATATATATGAAATAATTTAAAAAATGCTTAAGCATTTGGTCCATAGTCCATACAACCATGAAAAATCGATCAGAACAAATAAAAATAAACAATCATGTATAAACAACCCAAAAGTTTGCACACAATAATTCCAACTTTATAGCATCGGGTATATATTCAAATCTACAGTTATTGAATTTGAGTTCTTTTTAAGAAATTGAGGGAATGCTTATAGCATGCTGTCTTCTTTTTTTTTAAATATGTAAAGAACTAAGAGTTTGACTTGGCATGAAATAGCTGCACATGCATCATTAACTATGATAATTAATTTGAAAGCGAATTGGACCAAATAATATAAGCTATTCAAAGTATTCATGCCAACTTGGAGGAATTGTTCGTGTGTTGGTCAAATCATTTGTGTTGTGATGAGATATTGGTAGTTGAATATAATGATGGTTGATCCCCCACGTACAGGGCCACAATTCCACTTTCAAGATTTAATATCTTGTCTAGTCGGCCACTAGAATATGCACAATTAATTTGCCATATATTATATATTTTTTAGAAAAAAAGGTTGTATTTGTAGTTGTCTACATATTAATGTTTTCAAATTCCAAAAGGAACTTTGATGTCGATTGTTCTTGCTTTTGAGAGAGGCCTCAATTTCTCATGCTCTATGAGATATTGGTTTCTTGAAACAAGTATATTTAAAGGAATTTTAATGTCAACGCTGTCATTTTCCTTCTCCTACAAAAGCCAACAATATACGCTATGAACATGTGAAATTGAATTGATTGACCTAAATGATGGACCCATGATGTACGTGCTTCCATATGAAACGATTATGTTAATAATGGGTAAAACGTTGAAAACTATCAACCAAAAATATTACTTTATACAAAATCATCCACTACATTAAAAGTATACAAAAATGATCGTGATGGCCATCAGGCATCTAATTAAGCAATTAGGAGGTCGCTCGGTTTGATTCAATTTCTCTACAAAATATAAATAGACGGAAATTAAAGCAAGAAAGAACACGGAGAAAGGTTGGCGTGGTTCGACTTTCCTTAATCTATGGAGTTTTTAGAGGGGAGACAATTGTAACCGATTAAGACTAGCTAACCCTAAGATTAACAGATCCGATCGATCTCAAACCATAAAAGAAAAAAAAAAAGAGTAACAAGAACAAAGGCCTCTGGTGGATCTCAAAGGAGGAGACCCGGCTCAAATATGCACTAATATCAAAGAGAAGACTAGAACAAAAGGAAACAAAGAATATCGGAGAACAAAAGACAAGAGCAAAGGCTAGGGTTGAGCAACGAAAGGGATTCATCCCTCTTTACGGATGCGAGACTAGATCTGGGACTTCTAGACTCCAAGGGACCGTACCACTGGAGATGAGCGTCATCGGCAAGCTCCTTCTTCTTCCTCTCTTTCTCTCTTTTCTCTCTCTCTCTCTCTCTCTCTCTCTCTGAAAGTTAGGGTTTGCGCCGCTAAAACATGTGAGCTCCTCCGATCGGAGAAGCTAGAATATATATAGCTAGGGCAAGCTTGAAACGATGTGTTCCATTGAAACGATTATGTTAATAATGGGTAAAAAAATGAAAACTACCAACCAAAAATATTACTTTATACAAAATCATCCACTAAATTAAAAGTATAAAAAATCATCGTGATAGCCTTCGAACATCTAGTCTTAGACCATGTGCAATGGGGTACCTCAAACTTTGAGGTACGTACTTAATCATTAATATAACATTTGCTATCCTTTTACAACTACACAAACACACATTTATTTTATTCACTCCAATAGAGCATTTCATATAGGTACTTGTAAGTACTTAAATGCGGAAAAAAAAAATGGAAAAAAAGTAATTAATATCCATACATAAACTTGCCACAAAACAACAAAAAAAAGTTTTTGTTTTAATGGGTGCTAGATGAGTACTTATATAAGCACTCTTCTACACTTTTCATTGGGTGCTTAGTCTTTTCTCTTTTTTTTCCAATAAAATATTACAAGTATCCTTGAGTATTATGTTAAGCAATCCTCATTGCACATGGCCTTAGAAGATCGCTTTGTTCCATTCAATTTCGCATCAAAAAAATAAATGAACGGAAAGCAAGAAATTAAGGACACGGAGAAAGATTGGCGTGGTTTTTAGAGGGGAGACAACTCAACCCAAAATACAATATAATTCAAAAAAAAAGAGAAGTATTGAGCTAAACTAATTTAGGAGGTTTTCTAGAATTTCTTCTAAATCAAAGAAACTAGAAGCCTTTCATTGTCCTGCTTTTATCTTCCAAAGGCAGTCTCCCTACTTCTTTTACGGCAACAAAACTAAGAGATTTAATTTACAACTATCCTTATGATTGTGTTGCATCTTTGTCTCAAGTTTTGTTTGTAAAAGAACCTACTATATGCTTGCAAACTAAGAGCATCTCCCCTAGACTATAAAGTTAAATTTGGCCTAACCAGCATCCATGGTAAGGCATATACATCGAGTTTATCAGGGTAGTCCGAGACATATACGAGGGTTCAGTGACCAGTGTGTGCACCTCAGATGGGGACACCGAATTTTTTAAGGGGGAGGCGGGTCTACATCAGATTCAGCCTTAAGTCCCTTCCTTTTTACGCTGGTGATGGACGTTTTGACGAGGGAGATTCATGGGGAGATCTCGTGGTGCATGTTTTTCACAAACGATATTGTGTTGGTGGATGAGTCCAAAGTCGGATTCAACAGCTTGCTTGAATTTTGCAGGGAGAAGTTAGAGTCTAAGAGTTTTAGACTGAGGAAAAAACCAAGACAGAGTATGTAGAGTTCAGGTTTGGGCAAGGTGCAACCCCAGTGAGGAGATGTTTTTAGGAAGGGAAGTCGTGTTGGTGATTTGTGAAAAGTCATCAATCCCATTGTAAGCATGTTGAGGTAAAGAAGTCACAAGGAAATGTCGATTGAGAAAATTGACTAATGTGACTTGCCATGATATGATAATGAGAAGTAGTCATAGAAAGAAAAGAAATCCAAGTTAATACACACCAACGCCGAGGCACAAAACCTCGTGTGCGAAGGCAAAAGACGAGGACGCGCCTAAGACACATGCATCGCTAGGTTGCAGAACAAGGCATCAACACTCGGTAGAGACGCGTCGGTGCACGGAGCGTGCACTTGCTCGACTCTAGTTCGGTGCAAAGGGCGAGGAGCACCAACACTTGCTTGTGAGGTGCGTGCGTTGATAGTTAGGGCGTTCATATGTCGTTGTTTTGGCACGTCCATGGTTGCACGGTGCAAGCGGCGCGCCTAGGGTGTGTGCAAGGTGCTTGCGGCGCGCCTAGGGCTTAGGAACAAGGCGCCGAATCCGAGCACTTGAGTTAAGGTTTGGTTTTGAGCTTGGTGAATGAGTCTTATAGCTTTGTGCATGTTTTATAAATGTTTTTAAGCTTCTCTACGCTTGATGAATGCATTATGCAAGGATCAAAGCTTAAGATTAGCTTGGAACATAGTTATGAATACTAGAAAGGAGTATTAAAGTTTCAAACTATTTTAGAGTTAGCTCTACAAGCTTAAATAAGCTCTTGACTCAAAGTACAAGCTTGGCAAGAAGCTCACGTAGCTAGGGTAGCTCAAGGAAGCTCAAGGAAGCTCAAACTAGCTCAAAAAGATTGAAAGTCAGCTCAACGAGCTAAAACATAGCTCAAGCCAGCTCAACTAGCTGGATGCTAGCTCAACTAGATAAGGGCCAGCTACAATGAGTAAGTGACCTATCTAGGTACCTAGCTATGCGAGGTTGCTATGGGCCATGGTGGGCCGGCCAATGAGGCGTGCGTTTTTGGATTTGATGGGCCACAAGCATGGACTAGAGCCTTTGCCTTGTTTTGGGCTTTTTGGATTGGATTTTCTAAGGAGTTTTTGGACCATTTCCTTGGGCCTATATGTTCTGGATTTGGACAAAAAACAAACTCCATTTGGGCAGGTTTTTGACGCCTCCCATGATGACAAGGAAAGAGGAAAATGGATAAGGCAAGTTGGTTACAAGTTCCCCTAAAATAACTCTTGGCCTCTTAACCGATTTGTAACTTCTCTTGGGGCGGTTTTTGGACAGCATTGGGCGCCTATATATAGGGTGTTTGGTCTTCCATTTGGCACACACAAGAAGACAAAAAGTTGTAGTCAAAATACACAAGTAGTCGGCATAGACTAGGGCGTGTGTGAGTGAACGTTTTCACTAGAAAATCAAACACAAGTGTGTGATATCATGGATCGGTTTTCACGATTACAAGTGAAAGAAGAACCTAAGTGTCATGGCATGATGGTCTCGTCCAAGTGAAGGAAGAACCACAAGAGTCATGGGAAAACGACTTTGTCCTAGTCAAGGAAGAAGAGGATTCGTGGGACTCACATACGGTACGTTTATATCTTGATAGAGGTGTATTGCCAACATCTATATTGTCGTTTGGTATGTTTTATCTCGCAAAAATATTGTGGTATCCCTTGGCATGAAATTGGGGCAATATTCGTTGAAGGAAAGTTCAATCCCATTGGATGACTCTTAGCCTTTATCCAAGACAACTTATAAAATGTTTTTAGTGGTCGGTGGTGATTACCTTACGATCTACACCCAACGAGACTACCCTTCGGGGTCTATTCACGAGATTACCTTTTGAGGTCTACTCAAACCGCCTTGTTGTACAAGGATCGACTTTCACTTCAACTTCATCATCATCATCATTGACCCAGTGAGGCTCCGCTACAGCGGAATCTGGGGGGTCAAGATAGGGGTACCCCTGCCCAAGGGAAAGGGGGTACGCCCGGATAGACCCAACAAAAACTGAAATTCAGCTATGTGACAATAATAACTAAATTTAGTTAGAATGCACCATATTGATATAGGGACCAAATCCATCTCAAAGGCAGTGTATGAAAGCCAATGAGCATGAGGATGCGCCCAAAAATCAACAATCTTCAACGAATATTTGTTTATGTTTATGTATTCATTGTTGTTTTGTTTTGTTAAGTTTGAGGATTTGGCTAAACGAGGGGATAAAACGGTTGATGACGTAACCTCTTACTTGAGGGAAGTCAAAATCGAACCTTATAGTCCCATAAGGCCGATCGAAGTGGATCATGGAGGGATCCAAGACTTTGATGATTGGCTTGAAGAGTACAACCGTGACATGGAGTATTGGGATTGGTACATCACTAATGTGAAGGTTGGAACCAATCTCGAGAGTGCTAAGGGAAAAGAGGTTCTTGTGCCTCAAACCTCCAAAGCAATGGAGGCTTGTGATCCTAGTCATGGACATGAGGGAAGGCAAGGGTACTCGAGGTTCAAGCATTGCACGAGGTCGAAGCCTAAGCACACGCGTGCCAAGCCTAGGAGCAAAATCATCCCTAGGGCCGAGCCTTTGGCTGATGGAGGGGTCGCAGTTGGTGACACCTATTGGCAAAACGACTATGGGGATCAAAGTACTATAAGGCCGGTCTATTGCTCTTTATGTGGCGTTATGTGCCGTGCTTAGATTTATGCATTGTAATTATTTCCTCTGTACACGTGTGTGTGTGTGTGTTTAGCATAGTTTGTGTGCTTTTAGTTTATGTGTGTTTGTATACCTTGAATAAAGGGTATTAGTGTGTATTTTGATCAACAAAATGATCATGTAATGTTTATGGTTGAATGGTAAATTATGGGTTGATTTATAAATGATTTTAACTACATCTGTGCAAGAAGAAGACTAAGTCCTATTCTTAAGATCAACTTTGGAAAAGTTGATTCTAGTTTCATTCTCTTTGGATGATCCTAATCAGATTACCATTGAGTCGACCATTCTTTGATTGGGACGACTCATACTCTAGACTACCTTCGGGTCTACTAGAGTAATTAGACTACCTTCGGGTCTACTGGATTGCCCCCCACGTGAGAGGGTTACACATGTTGGCCATGAATACACTAAAGAACACATAAAAGAGATGGTGAGAGTCTCTTCTACTAGAGTAATTAGACTACCTTCGGGCCTACTAATGTAAGGGTCTATTGGATTGCCCCCCACGTGAGAGGGTTACACATGTTGGCCATGAATACACTAAAGAACACATAAAAGAGATGGTGAGAGTCTCTTTGATAAGTTACATGTGGAAGATCACTTAAGTGACTTCATGAAAATCATGTTTCTTATGGAAAGGAAATATGATAGTCTAGATTGGTTTAAATTAAGATTACTTGCATACTTGTATTGAGCAATGAATTCATGAGATTGAGATCTCTTATGGTTTAGTCAAACATTAATTTGATAAGGACTGTGTAACATCCCCGACCAAAGTGTATACGTCATTCGGCATTTAGATAAGATTAAGAGCATATGCATAGCATATTGGCATGATATATAGTGAGTTTTTAAAAGTAATTTATTTTCGAATTAAGTTTATTATATTTTAAAAAAAAATTAAGAAAAAAATAATTATTAATTATTTCAAGGTGAAGTTTGTAGTAATGAAGATTTGAGGATGAAAATTGTAATTTCTGAAAAAAATTGCCGACTTCGCGAGAGATATATACAAAGATCTTTGCTTTGTCTTTCAATATGAAGGTTTCAAACAAATGAGAGTCCAGAGAGAAAAAACGAGAGTGGAGACAAAAAAATTGAATTTGGTGTTGTTTGATACTGGATCTGGTACAAGATCTCTTCTATCGGGTTTTAATCCTGAAGTACAAACTTGATTAGGTAAGTTTTTAATTAGTTAATGGGTTATCTGGATTTTCCTAATTTTTGCAGATCTAGATCTACTGTTAATTTTGATTTGAAAATCGGTTGATCTATAGTTCTCAAAGGGTGTTTTCGATATCGGATATATATTCGGTAAAAGATTTCAGAGTATTTTTAGGGTTTTGTTTTGTAAGGATATTAGGGAGCCCTTTGATCGAGTTTTTCAGAAAGGTTTGAACTAGAAAAATGTTCTTATATATATATAGTTTATTGTTGTCAAGTTTTAAAGGATTTGGATATATATACAAGAAGTTATAATGCATTCTGGCATTTTATTGCATTTGGGGTTAGAGTTTATAAGAGTAAATAGCCTAATTTGCATTGGGTTACATATAGGAGCCCAAGTAATAGACCATGGTCAAACTCAAGGGGGAGAAATATAGTATCCGTCTTAAACAGGTGAGTATAGACCGGAGATTCAACACTATGTGTTATATGTTCTATATGAGCTATATGTATATATATGTTTTATGAGCTATATGGATATATGTGTTATATGGATTATATGGATATATGTGTTTTATATGATAACTCTGAAATTTCCAAAGTTGTTTGCATAGAAGGTATGTTAACAGATGGCATATGATATATGGTTACAGGATGCATTTGATTGCATAGCATATTGCATGAGATTAAAAGGATCTGTGACTGTCTTGCCCTGAATTTGTATACAAAAGAGACCTACGGGTCGTACATGAGGCCTGAGATGCCTAAGAGATGGTAATTGAGCAAATGAGGCCTAAGATGCCTAAAAGTTGGTAATGACGGTAATGGAAAAAAAAAAGAAAAAGAAAAGAAAGGAGAAGTTGGTAATGGAAAAGAGTTGGTAATGGAAACCCGGGGCAGATTCAGGCTTGAACAATTCACAGAATAAAGAATCGGAAACATCAGCATTTGCATTCGCATAGTAATTAAATTCAGATATGACATATATATGATATGTATGTATATGTATATGGACTAAATGTTTGACTCTGTGTGAAATAATTGATGATGGTTTATATTCACTGAGTATGCGACTCATGTAAATCGCAAAACAATTTTTCAGGTTCAGCTAGTTCTTTCTGAAGTGTGTCTCTTTTAGAGGTCACATTCATACAGGTCGGCCGGATGAAGCTCAATGCAACCTTCTCCTCCTCATTTGCATCATAGACATATGAGTTGTAATAGAAGTTAGAGTAATAGATGTTTTAGCATAAGAAGTAACTACCTATGTGTGTGTGTGCAACCCTTTATGGTTGTTGCTTTCTACTTCCTTGGATAGTTGTTATATGTGAATTATCTGTTTATATAAGAAATAAGTTATTACTAATCATACGTCATAGGGTATAGGGGTGTCACAGACTGAAAGTGTCAAGTGCATCGGTTTTGATACTTTGACACGACTAGAATCGATCATGGTTTGATCGGTCTTGTCATGTGTTTATGTCCTCAAAAGGATAATGACTTGAAATTAAAATAAAGTGATATGTTGTATTTTATATAGCAAAACTAGAACTAGATATTATATTTTATATACTAGATTAGGTCTTTTTAGAGCTTTAAATGTCAAATTAGTAAGAAGACTGAAGATTGAAGATTTGAGCAAAAAGAAGAGTTGGAGACAAGAGTGGAAGACATATTATGGTGATCTGAAGAAACACAGTTCCGCGCTCGCGGAACCTCTGCCCGCGAAGGTGGAATCCACCGATTCGAGTTCAAGATTTTTACAATTCCGCCCTCGTAGAGACCCATTCCGCGCCCGCGGAAATCCATGTCAGCGAACTTTCAAGACGACAATTTATCTATCTTTTTACTTAATATTTTTGTTTCCTTTTTATTTAATTATTCCGTGTGTTTTGTTGGAGACTATTAAAAACCTACTTGTCAGACTTTGTTTGATCTCTCTCAATCTTTCTTAGACTTAGTTTCCATTATTCAGACTTTGTATTTTCTCTCCTATGGAGAACTAAACTCCTCCAGTTCTATTCAAGTTGAAACTTTCAGATTCAAGTTTATTGTGAGATTCTTCAATTCAGGTTTATTTCTACAGGTTATTTCAATTCTCTTGTGCATAATTAATATTGAATGTGTTGATTTCTGCTTGTTTGGCCAACTTGTTGGAATTAATATTCTCTATTACTAGATCTAGGTTTTCTCGTAGCAAAACCTAATCTTTGTAGCAACTCAATTGATTTAGGACTCGTTGGACTAAAACAATTGAGAAAGAGATTTGAATGCATGTTTATTGTTTGACTCGTTGGAACTCAATTTGCATGTATCCTGTTTATCGTTGTTCTCATTGCTAATATCATTATTATTCATGATCGTTTCATGTTTGTTTTGATATTAAGTATTTACATGACCCGTCGGCTTGTTTATTATATTTGATCAAGATAGGAATAATCGAAGGAAATAACTTGTTTGAATCTATGATCAATAACTTGATGATGAAAGTGGATGCTTGAATAGGATTGTTTCCTTAATATGATAAAAATCCAACCTTTGATTTTTTTTTATTGCTTTGATTTGCTTAATTTTCCCTAGGTCTAGTATACAATTCCAAAATCCCCCCTTTGTTACTATTTTGAGTTGATAAGAATAATTACTTGGAATACAAGTGTCTCTTGGGCTCGACCCCGACTTACCAGCTATACTAGTTGTGTAATTAGGGATTTGTTTTTGATTTGGCACAACGACTTTAAGCCAGTCATAAAGTATGGTTTTTTGTTGACTTGTTTGAATGTCGACATGAAATATGCCTTGAATTTAAATTACTAATGTTAAAAGGATTGCCATCATTAGGAGGACCGGCGCAAGTGATGTCTAGGAATAAACCTAGATGCGCCCTTGACTTGGGCGTAGGCGTGACAGATAGTACCGAGTCTCAGTACCGGTCCTCGTGGTGCTAGGCACTCATGGTCGTGACACCTATGGTGCATCGCAAGCACGCCCATGATGGGCCGATGATTAGACTCTCTCGGCGCAAGGCGCTAGACGCTTGAAGTCGCACAAGGGAAGCGCCGTGAATGCACAAGGCCGAAGTCTTGGCATGAACATAGTATCGAACGTGTCTTGGCATGACGGGATGACGTGCTCGGTACTTGGAATGGTTGGGTTTGCGACAAAGTTAAGGGATTCACGTGCCAGGTTGGCGCGTTGTTCCTTTCGTTGAGCGGTGCTAGTTGGAACCGCCTCTTGGTGAATACCGTGGAATGACAATGGGTAACGCAAGATGTGCCGTGGCTGGTAGCGTTTAAAGCCATGTCAATGGCGGTTGCTCGACGCATGAGCGTCGTGGCCCGATTTGTTGGTCGAAAGTGCACTTACACGGTACACTTGTATTTTGATTGTTTAAATCAATGAAATCATACTTGAAGTCATGAAATGTTTTCCTACTTTTGGAAATGTTAAAATGATGTGATTGACTTTAAGAACTTGGAATATCACAGGCTCTTGGGGTGGCTCACGTTGTATGTCATTAGGTTGGATTGATAGAACTTGTTTGAGAAATTTTTTGAAAGGATTATTATAAAAGCTTTAATTTAACAAGTAATGGTCTAGAAGAGACCTATGAGGAAGTTTGATCCATCCTTGGATCCAAGGAAAGTGTCAAAATGGGCCATGAAGGCTTAATATTGACAACTTTGGTATTTTAGTCTTATGGTTAAGTTGATCATTGAAAGGACTAAGGGAAGTATAATGACATGGTTTATGAAAGACAAATCTTAACATGTGTAGTAAGCACTTGTGATAAGATGATTGTCAAGTGAGCATAATTCTTCAAGTTTTTTTTTTATAAATGATTTCTAAGAAAAGGAAGAATTGAATCATCACATATTGTCATATAGATGATGATCCTATGAAAACTCCCAATAATTTGGTGGTGAGGATGAAAGTAGTACATGAAGTGGAATACTTTATGTTGAATGGCCAAAAGCTAAGGAATGTCATTTGGAAGTCTTTCTAAGGACTCTATATGCTCATAGCATGAAAGAATATAGTAAGTTTAATAACTCTAGTTAAGGAGTGTTTTATAAGTCTATATGGAAATAACATGGCTGATTTGGTAGAAACCAAATGACATGGATGAGATGGAAGGGGTCTTGTCCATGGAGTTCTTCATGGATGTAATTGTGAAGATGCCAATGTAAAGAGATGAAGGTGAATTAGATTTTCTAAATCTTCATCTAGGTATGTGATAGGCTATTTTCCTACACCGCAAGTATACGGTTCGGTTGTAGTTATCAAGGTGTCGAACACAGGGAACTTTGTAGTACCAATTGATATTCAGACTAGTAGATCAAGCCAAATAAATAAGTAAAAGAGTCTACGCTAAATGTAAACAAGTAATTGAAAATAACAAGGAAATATCATTAGAGAAAAGCTTCCAAGGTTAGGATTCCCACAATGATGTTTTAGTAGAATTTTAAGTGATGTCTATTTGGATTTCAACTTGAATGTCGTTTGAAGGAACTCACTATCTAAAACCAACACAAATCTCTTTTAAGAAAATAAGTGAATGTGCCTACACTCAACTAACAATCGTTGTCGCGTAAGGTTAATCAGTTTTAGACCCTTTAAGCTCTTTAGAGACTAGGGGCAAACAATCCAGAATTCGATGTCGCGTTCCGCTAGAATTATTCAATCCCTAAAACAACTACGATAGTTGAAATTCACACAAGAGAAATTATGTTGCTGTCGCATAAATAACTCTCTAGTTTAATACCTAGGGATCTCATTCAGAACCAATTTTTGGTACTTGTCAAATCAATATCTTGCTACGATTATCCCCGATCGATCTCAAATTATAACAAGAATCCTATATGCAAAGCAAATAGGGCATAAAGCAGCCTAGGATTAAATAAAACTTCAATCAAGTTTCCATTCAACTAAATATCACAATTCATATCTACCTACTTCATCATTGAGTTCACCCAACCTCAGAATAAGAGAATTAGCTAGACATGAGAAGGGAGGAAAGAAAATCAAATTTAATAAACAACATACCAAATTGTCTTCAAATTGATGCAAAACTTCAATCCAACAAGTCTATAGAAATCTCCAACTAATCTCCAACTAGGGTTCTCTCCAGAGAGGCTAGAACAATAATATCTAATAATAATAATAATCAAACTAAGGTTATAGTGTTTTAAAAGACAAACAAAGTGCAAATTCAGCCCAAATCTTGACACGGGGAACTACCCGGCCTACTACCCGGCCACGTACCCGGTCGGGTAAGTTTCTGCAGCCTCAGCGACATTATTTAAAGTAACCGGTCTTAAACCCGTTCATGTACTCGGTCGGGTAGTTGAGAATGCGGCCACGTACTCGGTCACGTATTTGGTCACGTACTCGACTGGGCTGTCTTTTCTCCCTTTTTCCGCTATTTCTTCGTCTTGGCACCCGAGCAACCACTTGTAAGCTCCGTCCTTCATCACTTAGGCTCCATGAAACACTCCTCTTAGTTTTGATCCTTGCAAATTTTTGAATCTCCATCCAGAATAGCCTGAAATCCACACAACACAAGAGTAGATGCCGAACGAAGAAAACAAACGAAACAAACATAAAACTAACTCAAGACTAAGCTAAAAGGACTCAAAACATGAAAGTAAACATGTCCTAAACTATGTTTAAATGCATGCTATCAGTATGCAATACATTGGAGAGGGAATATAAATTCCATGGTTATACACATGTTTAGAACACTTATGGATAAATTGATACACGGTTCTAATTTATGTGTGTCATGGCTTGAGGACGCTCATGTGATAAGGTGTTGATATCTTGACATGGCCATTTGTCAAAGATATGTTTTTTAAGATGCTTAAGGCATTGGATGTGTGGAAATACTTTCTATATTGGAAAGATAAGATGCAAGTTGGATCACTAAAATCTGGAAGACCTCTAGTCGACGATTGATCATGAATTCCTATTTGGGTGATGGGTGCACATTCTTGAGAAATTTCAAGAGGCAATCTTGCATATGTTTCAACTTTGGGTCGGAATTTGACATTTAAGTATGAGTGGATATTATCTAAAGAAATAATTCAAACTTAGAGTCAACTCGGTTGCATTTTTGAAATCACACAATAAAATTGTTGAACTCTCATGCCGAGAGGTTTAGCATAATTTTTGGTGTTAAAACCATCTCGAGGTATGGGTGAAAATCCTAGTGGTCAATCTATGACTTGGACGCCCAAATCCCCCTTACCGAAAGGTGTAGGGCTGAATTCAATGTGGTAGGCCAAGGACATATGGTTGGAGAGCATAAAAAGGCCCATCAAATCAGATGCTCTAGCCTACATAAAAAAAGGGAAGTTTTGAAACATTGTTTCATTAATGAAACTTTGGAAAGTGCCTTGGCAGGAGCACATTAGAAGTTTCAACTAAGCATATGTGGAAGTATAAGGCTTCTTCTAAGGGAGTTCTAGGACTACTCGCCTAAAAGCATATGTGAAATGGATGTGGGACGTAAAAGCCTTTAAAAGCGTCAAGTTTAAAGATTAAATAGTAAGGTTAACTCATGTCGTATTGCTTAATGTACTTAGACAAGAATGAGTGGTTCAATTCTAAGAATACCACAATTCTTTAGTGCACATAGTGATAGCTACAAGTTGTAAATTCAAATCCATGGGATATTTACTTCTATGATATATAGTTTAAAAAGTTTTCGAGTTTTGATGACATTGCCCAAATGGGGGAGGAATGTTGGTGATTTGTGAAAAGTCATCAATTTCATTGTAAGCATGTTGAGGTAAAAAAGTCACAAGGAAATGTCGATTGAGAAAATTGCCTAATGTGACTTGTCATGATATGATAAAGAGAAGTAGTCATAGAAAGAAAAGAAATCCAAGTTAATACACACCAATGCCAAGGCACAAAACCTCGTGTGCGAAGGCAGAAGATGAGAACGCGCCTAGGACACATGCATCACTAGGTTGTGGCACAAGGCATCGGCACTCGGCGGAGACGCGCCGGAGCACGGAGCGCGCACTTGCTCGGCTCTAGTTCGATGCAAAGGGCGAGGCACGCCAATGCTTGCTTATGAGGTGTGTGCGTTGATAGTTGGGGCATGCCTATGCCGTTGTTTTGGCACGTCCATGGTTGCACAGTGCAAGCAGCGCGCCTAGGGTTTGTCCAAGGTGCTTGCGGTGTGCCTAGGGCTTAGGCACAAGGCGCCGATTCTGAGCACTTGAGTTAAGGTTTGGTTTTGAGCTTGGTGAATAAGTCTTATAGCTTTGTGCATGTTTTATGAATGTTTGTGAGTTTCTCTAAGCTTGATGAATGCACTATGCAGGGATCAAAGCTTAAGATTAGCTTGGAACATAGTTATGAATACTAGAAAGGAGTATTAAAGCTTCAAACTAGTTTAGAGTTAGCTCTAGAAGCTTAAATAAGCTCTTGACTCAAAGTACAAGCTTGGCAAGAAGCTCATGTAGCTAGGGTTTAGCTTAAGGAAGCTCAAACTAGCTCAAGTTAGCTCAAATAGATTGAAAGTCAGCTCAACGAGCTAAAATGCAACTCAAGCCAGCTCAACTAACTAGATGCTAGCTCAACTAGCTAAGGGCCAGCTACACTAAGTAAGTGACCTAGAGAGGTACCTAGCTCTACTAGATTGCTATGGGCCATGGTGGGCCGGACAATGAGGCTTGTGTTTGGATTTGATGGGCCGCAAGCATGGACTAGAGCATGTGCCTTGTTTTGGGCTTTATGGATTGGATTTTCTAAGGAGTTCTTGGACCATTTCCTTAGGCCTATATGGCTGGATTTGGACGGCAAAATAGACTCCATTTGGGCTGGTTTTGGATGCCTCCCATGAGGAAAAGGAAAGAGAAAAATGGATAAGGCAAGTTGGTTACAACTTCCCCTAAAATCACTCTTTACCTCTCAATCTCTCAACCGATTTGTAACTTTTCTTGGGGCAGTTTTTGGACAGCTCTGGGCGCCTATATATAGGGTGTTTGGTCGTCCATTTGACACACACAAGAAGACAAAAAGTTGTAGTCAAAATACACAAGTAGTCGGCATAGACTAGGGCGTGTGTGAGTGAACATTTTCACTAGAAAATCAGACACAAGTTTGTGATATCATGGATCGTTTTTATCGAGTACAAGTGAAAGAAGGAACCTCAAGTGTCATGGCATGATTGTCTTGTCCAAGTGAAGGAAGAACCACAAGGGTCATGAGAAAACGACTTCGTCTAATTCAAGGAAGAAGAGGAGTCGTGGGACTCGAATAAGGTACGTTTATATCTTGATAGAGATGTCTTGTCAACATCTCTATTGTCGTTTGGTACGTTTTATCTCGCAACAATATTGCGGTATCCCTTGACATGGAATAGGGACAACATTCGTTGAAGGAAAGTTCAATCCAATTGGATGACTCGTAGCCTTTATCCAAGACAACTTATAAAATGTTTTAAGTGGGTCGACGGTGATTACCTTACGGTCTACACCCAGCGAGACTACCCTTCAGGGTCTACTCACGAGATTACCTTTCGAGGTCTACCCAAACCGCCTTGTTGTACAAGGATCGACTTTCACTTCAACTTGTTTATGCAAAATGCTATTTCATTTTTATGAGGTTGATTCACATGGAAATGGGGCTTATCATGAAAACTAAGAACAAATGAGGACTCTTGGATTTGAGAAATGAATGGCTAAGATTGGAAGAGATAGGGGCAAAATGGTAATTTTGACAAAAAAACAAAATAATTTTTTTTTTATTTTCTTAATTTCACTTGTTTTTGCCAAAAACACGAAATTTGATTTTTAACGTCGTGTTCTCATATTTTATGCATATGTTCACACTATTATAAGACATGTTCACATATTATCACATTTTTCAGTTCAGAGATTTTATAATGTGTTCACATATATTACAAGTGTGTTCACATATTATTACTGTTTTTTCATGTTTTATGGCCATATGTTCATGTTCGATTAAATCATAATACAAGCGTTAGAGGGCTTAAAAAAATTGACCAAAAAAATTGTTTTTTTTATTTTTATTTTTTATTTTTTCGCTTATTTTTGCCAAAAGCGCGACGGTTGACATTTTACGTTCTGTTCACATATTTTATACACATGTTCACATTATTACAAGGGATTTTCACATATTAACGCATTTTAACTTTAGAAAATTTAGTATACGTTCACATATAATATAGGTACGTTCACATATTAGTATTGCATGTTCACGTTTTATGGCCTTATGTTCATACTCGATTTACATCATTCTACATACGTAAAAAGACTTTAAAAAAATAAAGTAAGAAAATAAAAAAAATTATTTTTTTTTTAATCGGATGGCCTAGATTCATTTCTAGTGTTTCAATCGGATGGTCCAGATTTGTTCTTAGTTTTCATGATAAGCCTCATTTTCATTTGATTCAATATCCCGTTTTTATAACCCCAAAATCAAGTCGTAATGAGAAAGGAGAGTTTCAGGTATTTGGGATCAATTTTGTAGATTGACGAAGGCATAGATGAGGACATCACGCATTAGATCCAGAGAGGTTGGCAGAAGTGGAGGGCGACATCGGGGGTTCTGTGTGACAAGAAGGTACCTTTTAAGCTAAAGGGAAAGTTCTACAGAATAGTGATTAGACCGGCCATCCTCTATGGGGTAGAGTATTGACCCACTACGAAAACACGGGAACAGAGGCTAATGGTAGCTGAGATGAAAATGTTAAGGTGGATGAGCGGGGACATGATATTAGACAAAATCAAAAATGAAGTGATCAAAAGCAAGGTGGAGGTGGCCATTATGGAAATAAGTTACGAGAATCAAGACTACGCTGGTTTGAACATGTTCAGAGGTGGGGCCTTAAAGAGCCAATTTGTAGGTGTGAGACTCTAGTGTTTGGAGACGTACTTAGAGGGAGGTGACAACCGAACAAATGTTGGAAAAATAGTATAAGGCATGCCAGCCAGTTGGGAATTTCGACAAATCCGGCAATTTGCAAGGATGGTTGGTGGGTGATGAGGTATTTTTCAGTCGTTTACCTATCAAAGAATCCTAACTTAACCAATCTGAGTAGAATGGTAAGCAAGGGTCGATCCCACAGAGACTCGTGTACTAATGTTATTACTTAAGTGCCAAGTAACTAATATGGGGGTTTTTTATTGTAAATTCTAAACTACTATGCAAATTAGAAACTAACTAAGAATGCAAAAGATGGTTTTAATCAATTAAGAGACAAGCGTGTTCAACTAATTAGATCCATCGTGATATTGCTTTATTGATCATCGATTCTCTTGATTCTCTCCTCACTTGAATAATCTATTGTGGATAATGATCCTATTAAGGACTAAAACCCAAACTTCAGATTTAGTTGATAGACCAACCAGTTCTAACAACCCTAATTATCTAATAACCTAGAAGACCTTCAAAATTCAATTAAATAACAGCTTGACGATTCAAGTTATCAATAGAAACAAACACTTAGAGCAACCAGACATCTAAGTGACTTGTGAATTTACTCCCTACTTTAATCAACTTGTCCAACCGGTACTAAATCAATTAAAGTCTACTCTTGATCTGATTAACTCCAACCGGTGATTAATCAGATTCAGGTGTAAATTAACCTAGAAATTCTATTAGGTAGCTAATCTAACAAAACCCTAGAATAATTCTAATTCAATTAAACACAGGGAATAATTTCTATTCAAGTTTATTGAGAATCAATTGAACCTCACAATCATACACAAATCAAAACTTCACTAATTAGCCAAACACAAAGGAAGATTAGCAATGCATAATTGAAATTGAAATCAATCTTACAAGAGGTTCAAAGATTGCTCCTTTGAGAAAACTCTCTCCAAAGAAACCCTAGCCTCCAAAGTTGATCAAAAGTTCTCTAAAAATAAACTAACATAGAGTATTTATACATCTCTAAAAATAACCCTCATAAGATATATCAAACACACATCTCGGCCAAAATACAAGCCCAAAAGTCAAAATATCAAAGCCCAAAACCAAGACTCAGCCGAAACATGCGTCCGCTGAAATCTCCAGATTGCGCGGCTTGGCACCATATTGCGCGGCCGCGCAATCTACACCCCGCGCTATTGCTTCTCAAATGGCATTGCGCGGCGAGCTACGCGGCTTCGATCCAGCGCAATTGTTCTTCTTCTTGGCTCTTCATCCTAATGCATCCTAGCTTCCTTAGCCTCGTCCATCACCGCCATGTTCCATCTGCACTCGCCCCGTTGTTGCTCCTGAACCTAAAAACCTGTAAAACCGAGCAAACCCGCGCATAATACCCGACAACACAAAAACCTAAAAACTACCTAAAAACTAACCAAAACCTAACCAAAACATACATAAAACATGCATCTAAACTACTCCTATATGCGAGCTATCAGTGGGAGAAGATTCGAGCGATAGTCAACTAGCCACCTGAACAGACCGATTTACGGGGGCCTTGAGGCTCCGACGCTACATTTTGGTTTTGGCTTCATGTTTCGATTTTTGTTTATGTTTAGACTTGGCTTTTGGTTGCCTTGTTTTCTATGGTTTGTGGTCCCATCGGGCCTTTTGAGCGCTCTTCTTTGCATTAAGCCAGGGATGCCCCCATCTTGACACCCCCAGATTTCCAATAGGGGAGCTTCAATGGGTCAATGTTGTTGGTGTTTATACAAGATAATTTTCCCAGCCAAATATTGGCATGCAAGGATAATGCTTGTTGAAAAGAGCTGCTACTGAAAATTTGTAAGCTGAATTTCAAGAAAGTATATAACCGTAGATACAGCGTTAACTCATCATGGATATGTACATTTAACAATAAGGTACATAGCTATTTACTTTCTTTTAGTATTCACCAGAACTGATGACACTTGACACGAAAATTATATATAGAGCGTGTTTAAAATTTAAATATACAATTGTAGCACTCTTCTATTGGTATGCAGAGCATGGATTGCAACTTCAGTCTTCATCCGGCATCTGAAAATAAACCCTGTTGTAGGTGTGCAATACTCCCTTGTATTTTTGTATCTGAGTTCTAATAAACCCACACTGACTATTGAAGAAAGCTGACTTTAGCAAAAACCTGAAGTCAATTATCAAAAGGTCAGCTTAAAGAGAGCAATAAAACATGTCTCACCAAATAAACCGTAACTGATCAAAATCCACACCGATATTGATACCTCAGAAAACCAGTAAAAGATATTGAATTATGATGTTACCTTGCGTAAGCTACCAGCTTCATCCGTGCAAGGAAGTTCTATTTCTACATGGGCTTGTATAATCAGCTATTGCTTTCTCCTTTGAGACAATCATATAAATGTCTGCCTTCCAAATTCTAATTTGAACTGCTGCCAAAGGTTGATCTTGTCGGAACTGAAGTGGGAACCTGTGAAGGGGACAGCATACTGAGTCCCTCCTTTGTTATAGAGTCTGCACCAGTTTGATCAGCTAGCGGAGAATATGGTCTCGGTACTTTCCCTTTTAAGAATCCCTGCAAGGTTAGGTTGAAGAATTTGAAGTGTCATTACCATAAATAACGAAGGGACTAGATACACATTCAACAATAGCATGTATACGGTTCGGAAATCGGAACAGGTACAAGGGTTTGTTTGGCATTTCTTATTTTTATTCTTTACCTGGGTTATATATGAAATTTATGTTTTACATGGTAGAAGTACAGTTTGGAAAAGAAGCGTCTTTAAATGATATAAGCCACTATCCCGTACAGGGACAGAACCCAGAATTAAATTCTTGGTAGGCTCGCCCCTGCATCTGTGCCTGATCTCATACCCCATCAATGTCATCACTTTCATCCCTATTCCCAAAGTACATGAAAGCATTTAGTCATTATCCCTAGAAATGTCTATTTGTTTGGCCGTTTTAAAGTATAGCATGCAAAGTCCACCAAACAAGGCCTAAGCAAACCTGCATTGACTGTAGATACTGCCCAAGTGCTAACACATAAAAGCAAGATTAGAGCATTGAACAATGACCTTTAATTGGTTTGGACCGTATGTGCTCATTGCATGAGCAATAGCATTATAAACATCAATAGCTTGATTAGATTCACGGCTGCACTTGACTACACGAATCTGGTCCTTTTGCTCAATGGATTTGGCATGTACATAAAGAACAAGATGACACGGTGGTGCACTGGGGCTCTCTTTCTTCCCATGGGTCAACTCCATTGTGATAAGATCATCCCATAGCACATCCCAGACAATAGTACATGGATCCTTTGCAGGGATGAACTTCTTTTGTGAAATAGATGATGGTTGCTGAATTTCAAAAGCATGTTACGTTAGCTCATGGTATTTTTGGGCATAACAACAGATGTTATATTCCAATGCAAATAACTTACTTGCAAAAGTATAGCTCTACGATGAGTTACTATAAAAACTCTTCCCTTTGGAAGCATGAAGTGATCTTCATACGCATCTGACAATGCAAACTTCCCGCGCACTTTAAATAAATCTACTTGGCCTAAGAATGAGCCAGATTCTGCAAGCTGCAGCATAACCTGCAAAATTCAGACAAATGAACAGCTTCACAACTCAATTGTGGTTATGATCTTACATATTAATGCTGAATAGATCTTTGTTTTCAAGAATGCACCACCAGGCCAACTATGGAGCCAGATAGTGTCCCACATACCTCGCATATTTATATACTTCTGTTACCCATAAAGTTATAAACCTATCAATTATGATGTCCTTTCCATTTGGTACCAACAATCACATCATGTGCAAAATTATTATGATTTGCAAATGTTAATGTGTTTTTAATACCCTCATTATATGCATGGTCCAAGACATTTTTAGCTAAAACCCATATGAGGTATGGGAAATACACTAGTATATGATACAATAGAGCGGTTCAAAATAATACCCATTTCCCTAATATAAAAGGTATGGTGAGTAGAGAACAGAAGAAAACTACTCGTAGTTTCCTCTTTTTTGTGCTAAAGTGCAGTTATGATTCTCTTAATATTGCCAATTTTGCCTTTGTGTGATATGCTCACAGTTTCTCATCTTCTAATAATTCAATAACATGATGAGCAAAATTTCACAACAGCTATCTGGCAGAACAATGATACCTGTCCCTGAGCTTTGAATTCATCATAGGGACGAAGCAGGTTATCAGCACTAATTACACGAGGTAGCCTTCTTCGAAGAAGTTGATCCTCAGAGGTTAGAGCTGCAAGTATCTTCATTCTCATAGCGTTAGCCCCCTCAGTAGTTTTTGACAACAGATCCAACACACCACTCACTGGTTGTGCAGCTGCACCAATGATTCCTTTTCCAACACCTTGAACAAAACCCTCCACTCCAGAAGCCTTGGCACCTTCAAGAGGCTTTGTTAATATGCCAGTTACACCACGGAAAAACCCCTTTGCTAGTGCTCCACCACCGTCTCGAATAACATCACCAAAGTCTTCGACACCCTTGCTTTCCTGTGAGAAAATTAATTTAATAAATCATACTTGTTGGGCCATCAGCATTAATATTATCGAATGAGATTCAGAGCTGTAACATTAAACACACAAAGTTCACACAGCTTTTACAATTAATTGTTTCTAAACTATTAGAAAAATGGTCCCTGGATTTGACTGTGCAAGTTAAAATGGTGTATCTTACCAAGGACGAAAATTGTGCACTTACTTTGGTTGAACAGTCTGTACATTTTGTTACAACAACAACATCAACCTAGTGTTAACCCGCCTCAGGCGGGATCTGGGGGGACCATGATGTAGACACCCATGCCCCAATATAAAACCGAGAGGGTGTATGAAGAAGTCTATACATTTTGTTACTAAAAAGAAAATCATAAAGAGTAAAAGACTAAAAAACAATATTATTCCATGAGTGGATGAAATTGATATAATTCATGGGCCTTCATAACTGCATGTACTTCTTTCATAAACATTCGTCACATATAAATTTCAGTTGGGCTTTAGCACATTTGAAAAGCAACCCAGAGCCTTGTTAAGTAACTTTAATGAATATCATCCGATACCATGCAGTTCATATACTTATTAAGGTACAGATTCTGGACCAAATGAAAATGGAGGCAAACCTATAATATCATTCATCAAAAAAAAATTGATCATCTTAGGAAGAGACATGAATATAACCCCTATATCAATTTTGGTGCATTCTAACTAGATTCAGTTATCATTGTCACAAAGCTGAATTTTAGTTTTTCTTGGGTCTTCCGGGCAATGATAATTCTTGGGCCTTCTTCATACACCCTCCCGATTTTATATTGGGGAAAGGGTGTATACGTCATGGCTCCCCAAATCCCGCCTGAGGTGGGTTAACAATTGATTGATGTTGTTAGGAAGAGACATGAATGAGTTTAAAGAACATCTTTGAGTCTTTGACACTAGTATCAGAATAGAGTTCGAATGGAGGTAGACTGATCAGGAATGAGGATGGTTATCAGCAATCTTTTTTTATCCTCATCCAAAAACATAAACAGGTTAAAAAGAAATTTGAAGCAAATGGCATTATGCAGAATCACCATAGTTTGCAGACTTTACTTATATAGTAAAATCACTAAAAAGGTTACAAGTCAAACACAAACCTGTCTCATTCGAGCTTGAATAAATTTCTTGTCCATTGATAAGGCTGCAACACCTTTACTCATATGCCCAAGGGCACTGCTTGCATTACCTAATATATCAACTCCAGAGAGCAGCTGAAGAGGTTGGCTAAGAAGATCTTTTTGAACGTTTGATGTAGCATTACTTATAATGACACTCTGACGCATAGAGACTCTTTCCACAAACCTTTGATGTATTCTTACCTGAATAGACATCGCAATGGCATTAGCAGTCTACTATTACCATGAAAATAAACTTTACTAGATGAATAAAGTTCAGAAGATTGAGTTCCTCAAACTATCTTGTCCATTAATCACATATCACACTGAATCCCAGCATGTTAGACTGGGATATAGTAACACGGAAGGAAAAATGTACATCTAGTCTACTACTCATACTAGCATAGTGAAAAAAATGCTTACACTCATGTTTTCCATGTTCCCCAATGCTGTCATCAATGATGACCAAAATCCAAGCACTCCCTTAGGTCGTTGTGTAGGCGACATAGTCATAGACACTTTCAATCTCACTTCAGAGATGTTGAGAACTCTGCCAATCCAGAGTGAGTACTTATTTTCATTTTATTTAACAAGTAAATGCAAAAGATCAAAAATATCAAGTCACATACCCAATTTCAATTATTGGATCGATGGACACTGCATTTGTTTTTGTATCATACAATCTGCTGAGATTGACCTGTTGAATCATTTCATGAAGACGCCAAATGATCGGCTCATGAATATTAATCAAGAACGAGGAATTTTCAGGTACCTGCAACCAAAACATATTTATGACCAGTTCATTAAAACATAAACGTGAAGCACACCAGTACACACGACCCCATACAACTATGAACAGCAGTCATATGTGAAGAATCTTACTTGAAGACCTATATAAGGGTAGGCACATAAGTCCAGTGACCCATCTGACTGAGATGTCACAGCAATCTTCAAGATAGAATCCATCTCCTCTTTAACTCTCTGAGGCCTGAAAAGCACTGGCATAGGAGACAATGGAAGTTGATTATCCACTTGGATTCCAAGCAGTCTTAGCTTGAACCTGTAAAGATATATGAAAGCACTCTCACGTCATGACCATTTCATTAATACTAGAAGTGATACTCTTGAAATTAAAGGTGAAAACATTAACTCGTTTAATTGTAAAGCTGATAAAATTGTTGGGATTTTTTACAATTTATACTTCCTCTTCACTTTAGCATAATCGGACATTCAAGCACAATGGGTTATCTTAAAAATAGAAGTGCAAAATTGAACCCAAAAAATATGTACTCCCTCCGATCAGAATTATTAGTCGTTTTGGCCAAATGCAAACATATTAAGGAAAGAAAATTAGCCATCTCAAACTCACACATTAACCTCCAAATTAACTCACTATTTATTAGTTGTGCATTTGATTAACTTTGGAAGAGGATATCATGCTTGTATGTATAGTTCAACCAATATTTTGTGGACACATGAAAGTTTTCAGCAGATAGCATTTAATTTGGCAGGAAAAGAGTCTCAGCATTAATGAAAAAAATTGGAAAATGGGAGTAATGAATAAGAATCAAGTAAAAAAAAAAACTCTTAAATGACAACTAAATTCGGTCAAAACCAGGAGGCTAAAACAACTGATGATTCCGATCGGAGCGAATACTGCAGAATAAAAGGGAAGTAATTGATGAAAAGAGAAGGTTTCTTCTATTTGCTAATCAAAACATGCATTTAAAACAACAGAATCGATGAAGTGCATGCAGCATCTGTACTTTACCTACTAATTCCAGCACCCAAGCCAGTCGAATATGACATCAGAAGATTCTGAACAGATAAATATAGTATCTCCTCTGGTGTATGATCAATGATTGATAAACCAAGCTCAGAAAGCTCAAGAATGATATGCAATTCTGTATCTGAGGATTGTGTCTGCAGACTCTGTGAATCAGGCATAGGGTTTGGAGATGAAGATGATGGAGCTCTTCCTGGCATAATAGCCAGCACTTGATCATCAGGCATCCAATCAGTGATCTTAACTACATTAATCTTCTCTTCTTTTATAATGGTAACACGTAAGGCGCTAGCAGGTCCATTTCCAACATTTATGGGGTGATGGTCCACTATCTCATCAATATTGTACTTAACAGACATTTTTGGGTCACTTCCATCTACCAAGAGCTCCAGCAAATGTTGCCTTCCAATATCTTCCCATAAATAAGAAGTAGCTGCATTCGGAAGAAGCAATTTCCATGAATCACTGCTGCCGTCAGCTTGTCGGAACCGAATAGGTAAGACCATAGACCGGTTTTCAATCCTATCACCAACAACCTCATTAGTATGGAGCATGCTTATATACAAAAATAAATACTCATGCACAAATGTGAATGAAATAAAATATGATCGGTATCTTAAATTAGGTTTATAATCCACAACGAGCACCCTCAAATCTTGAGGAAACATGTCCTGTCTACCAGCCATTGCAAACTTGGAGTAAGTACCCGATTAAAAGAAAGATATACATGCACTAATTGCTTCTAGCAACTCATTTAGAGGAAAGCAACAACATATGTTGATAAAATACCAGTGCTGCAATAATAATTAAAAAAACTAATAAACTGGGTTGAAAAGAGACCTGTAAGGACTAAAGAAAGATTTAGGACGGAAGATAACTTCATATCTTGAGCTCTTAGTTCCACTTCTCACAATCACACTAATGTCTTTCAAACTGCTGTCTCTTTCATCATCCAGTGATATCCGCATAAATCCCTCAGCTCCAACACTGAAAGGTTTACTCCATCTACATCCATCAAGGCTCAGCTGAACAAGACATAAGGTTCCAAGTAAGCCAAAGAAACAATGATATTTAGCAAAAACTGGGATATTAAGTTCTTTCAGATGAAATTGATTACCTTCAACATCTCTACTTTAAAGGAAGATTGCCACCTAAAAAGTTTTGGAGGATCGGTAGGCTGGATCCACTCCATTGACTCCGAGCCACACTGCTGCAGGCACAAACGGGAACCGACTCTATTTACATACAAGGTATGTGGTTGAAAATGAACAACCTGCAAAGTTAACGAAAATATGATTACTTCATATGGCATACATTTGGGACATTGAGATATAACATGAGTATAATCGGTACAACTTAATCAACCATTATGAATAAAATCATAAACTTTCTGGTGTTCCGGAAAACTCTACATCAGATAGTCATGTTAATACTTCCATGTCATTTCCTTTCAAACAAAGCAATAACACCTAGCCTGACTTCACCATTAGCATAACTTCATCTGATCGGGAGCTGGGATATTTCAGTTTCATGTATGACATGTTTAGATTGGGAAGCAAAGAAGAAACATCAAGTCATTAATAAATAACTACTGTAAGGCATCTCTTAAAAAGAGGAAATGAGTTTCATAAATCTCGCAATGAAGATAAGCAAGTCAAGAAGCAGATAATAAAAAGCACCTTTGTTCTATCAGAAGTCATATTAAGCTGTGCAGATAGATTGTAGTAAGATCCATCAGTATTAAAAGCCTTGACATCAACTCGTCCCTGAAAGCAGTCCGTACAACACAAATATGTCAAATAATGTTCCTGGAGCAAAAGAGATAGTTGGCATATCCACTGAGATGATGTATTTTGCCCTGTACCTTCTTCTCAAGCTCAAGAAGAGATATCCCCGGACTATAATAATCAGAACGACGAACAGCAACTGAGATTCCAACTTTAGGCGATAGGTATGTATCATTACGAGATGTAAACAACATTACCCCACCTCGTCCAACATAATCTTGTGGGGAAAGCATGCTTGGAGAGGGAGTAGTATCCTCTATTGTATCCAGAACTTGAACATTTTTCCTTGCAATTGCTGGCGTTTTAGAAGATTTAGTGGATCTAGAGAATATGAGGTTGTCAACATCCGCATTATCCAATGGTTCAATCTCCACAACTCGATATGACAATGGCATAGAGGAATCATTAATGACCCAATAGGGGACAAAAAACCTAATAATTTTGGGTGCTATAGTGGTGCTTCCCATGTCAAGTTCAATGCTCACTCGTAGTCTCCTACAAAAAATAAGTTACTCCAACAATTGACACGAGGTATGCAGAAAAATAAGTAATTTACAAGAATTTTTGACAGGGGAAACCCTCGAAATACATATTCAACTCTGTATACGGGCAGAACTGCAGAGTGCAGACATTACAAACAGAAAGAGGATTTGAATTATCACCTTCTGCTCTTCTGATGTACCATCCAAAATGAAGAAACTTGATCATTTGATGAAAGATCTAAGATGACAACTGGGTCCTGGAAAAGAAAAATAGCTTAAGGAAACAGTTTGGAAAGAGTGGGAGAAATCTACTTTAGATGTTTTACCTTCTCCAAAACCCAGCCACCCTGAACATACAATGACAAAAATATTGGCTTCTGGATATCTGCTGTGTAAATATATGCACTTTTCCGGGACAAAATAAGACCCTGCTGCCGTTCAATCCCTTTTCCTTCTCTAGTTCTTTCCCAGATAGTGAACTCTGCTGGACAGGGAAGTCGATTCTCCAACTTCAATGGTGCATTAATAGATATTTTCCAATCATATACAGGTGCATTCAGTTCTGTATGAAGAACAGATGCATCAGTACCAGCACTAAGCCAAAACTGTTTATTTCCACTGCCCGGTGAACATGACAAAAGAACATCCTTTTTGTCAAGCTGGTCCAACTTAAATGCGGAGGAAGACATTCTGTTCCCCTGTTTCATAGTACTCTGCCTAGACAGTAAGCTTTGTTCCAGGTACCCTACCACGGCTGTAAGGCCCCATGAGTAAGGCGAATGAGGAGAATCGACTGTAGGACGAATTTGTAGACAGTGTTCTGAATCCCTGCACATACTCCGCCAAGGTAAGGCAGAAGTTGTTCCAGGATGCAATATAACCACATTCTCCATGCTTTTATCTTGCTTTCCTTGACTCCAATTGTCTACTACCGACACTGGACAGGTTGAAATATCCAACTTCACATCCGTATCATTTATAATAGTTGCAAGACCCCTAAAAATTGCATGCTTCTTGCCATTTCTCACTCCTACTTCCATCGCAACAAGATCCCTTCCAAGATATTTTGGGACTACTGATAATGGAAGCAGCGACCGAGTACTCTCCCAGGGACCTTCAGGGCCAAGTGCTACCCAGAAACCGACATCAGATTCACTATCATTTTCATTGACAGTTTCTTTCTGCAACTTAACAGACCTAGCCCTTTCAAAATATGATGTGCAAGCTTGAAGATATCCGTAGTTATCTACACTTTCATTACTTTCGACCTGATCCTGAATAACAAGCCACATGCATTATGAAAAATAATGCAAACATATGAGAAGAAATATCACTTGACTATGAAAATACTTACCTTTTTCCTCAAAGGATAAGATACAAAATTTTTAAAATAATGCTGATGTAGCATTCTGGATGAAGCTATCTTTGTAAGAGTATTTGTTCCATGTCCAACAGGAAAACAAGATGCCCCAACAACTTCACCTATTGAAGCCAGGATTTAGTCACTATTATAATGCATATATCACAAGCTCAGCAACAACAATAACATTTTATTTCAGAGGTCAGAAGTATACTAAAATATAAGCACTAAAATTCTCTGGGAATTTACACCATCCATTTCCCAGTCTCCTAAAGCAATGATTCCAAAACTTTATTTTTTTTGCTTTTTAATGGGGAAGGGAAAAGAAACAAAAACCTTGTTTCAATAAAAACAAAAAGAAAAAAAAACTGTCTAGTTACACGTATTAGTGCCATATTAAAACATGTTATTAGAGACAAGACATGGAGTGTGGTGATTCTATTCTTAAATTCCAAGTAGTATCTGAATGTTTAATGTTCACTTGGCAATGAATCACATATACAATTGAGATTAAAACAAAATCTTCAGCAATCATAGAAAGAATGAAGAAATGACATGGTGGATGAAAAAGATCATCATGATCCCCATTAAACAATCAAATTGGTATGAGAAATCCCAGCTAAGGTTCCCGCCATGAGCCCAAACAGACAGAAACAAGCTATGCACTATTTATTTATGTGGGCAGTCGTAATAGAGGTTTTGCACTTAATAAGAATGCAGCTTTTGCTTGCAAGTCTTGAAATTATATGGCTACATCTGAAACTGAACATAACTTCCAAATTAATTACTAAAGCTTACAGCTCTTCAATCAAAATGGCATCAGTAACCACGAATTGACTAGGATATACAATGATGCCTCATATCCAGTTAACACTAAAGCACATTAATAGAAAATTCATAATACTAGAAACAGAATTGCAACTCTATGTAACTTCAGATTTTAGGGATAAAAAACACAAGTTGGGAAAGAAAGTAATTCTTGAAACTCGGAAAATCAACAAGAGGTAAGAAAGACTTCTCAGAACACATGTACCTTTCCCAGCTTTTGCAGCAAGATTAGTCAACTCAACTTCAAGTTTAGCCACACCCTACATCAGTAAACAAGCCTTAACTGTAAACTTTTTCCAGAAATTACTTGCAAAGCAAAACGGACATGCATAATAATAAGAATGCCTTCTCAAGAGAGGGATAAACAAGGGAAAGGAACAAAAGAAGGGATAAGACATGGAAGAAAGAAGAACAAAAATTGTAATTCAGTTATACTGTCCGTCAGAAGCCTTTTACCCGTATGAAGAATCAATTATCAGAAGCCTTTCCTCCCATTGGCCATAAAAAAAATATTCATTAAATTTTCATCACAAAGAACAGGGAGGTAAAGCCAACACTATTGTTCAGAGAATTAAAACTAATTTGCAATTCAGGATAAAAAGAAGCCACACATTTAGATGAAGAGATAATCAACACAATGTACCTGTAAAACAAATTTAACCATTCAGAGTACCAAAGAGCAAGCAAATAAGTGAATATCTAACCATTCATAGATTGCCACACTGTTGAGTTTTCTCCTGCCAATATATCCAAAAGATGATATGGACGGAGAACAAAAATCAAGACTATTCTATAAAGTTCCCAATTACCTTTCGAGGAACTTCAAATATGAATAGCTCATTCCACTTGGCAGTCCCCACATCAGAATTTCCAGTTTTCGTAACCGATGGCCGAACACATTTTGTTCTAGCACTTTGAGGAAAAAGTTTCTGTTGATCTGTAGGCTGATTATCGACCACAAGGCGCAGCGCACAAAAGAGGTTACAACCATTACCATCGTCTACAATGGGTACGCCCTGCAGAATAAAACCAACCAATTACCACTAACAAAGGCCAAGAGAGACAACCCTATACAGGTAGCCTTATAACACAGTTTGCAATACTAGGTCATCGATAACAGCTGAGCCGATTGTTGTCGAGGGTGACATGTCATTTTGCAAAGGGTGACTTACACAATTGGCCTATTTTTGCAAATTAGCCTATTTCATAGGCTTTGTAATAGGTTTCAAACAAGCAGCAGAATGCACCATGTCATACCTTTGCTTCTGTTATGTTCACAGCAACATAATACCGTGGTTCCCTCGACTCATTTGCATGATTTAACCGAACTGCAAACCGAGGAGGTGGGACCCATGTGGGAGTTGAACCATCAGAATGCAAGATTTCTACAGTCTCGGAGTTCTGCTCAAATTTTTTCAGATAAATATCACATCCAAGTTTATTTTCTATAATGATTGTCTGGAAATCATCTTCATCCAATGCAGAAAATGATGATTCATTTCCATGATTGACACTATCCTGCTGCACAAAGGAAAAGCGATCAGAAACATTCAAACAAGCATGCCAGTATCACCAATGATGCCACAATTCACCTCATTTATCTTGGCAGCTTTCTGTTCAAGTTCTTTCTGTCTTCTCCAAGAAAGCATAGCATCTGTAAGAGTTTCTAAGTTGGCAGCACTAATATTCATATTTAAGACACTTGTAGCAGCAATGCGCATCCTCTTTCCTAGTCCAGGATTTGGATGTACATTGGTCTCATATGTTTCAAACCTGAAAATCAAGGTAATGCCAGAACTCATGATTTTTTTTTCCTCAATTAACAAACCTCAACAAAAATTACAAGGAAAAGGTTAGGATAAGTATAATTATATTAGCATTAAAATTAGTGGTCCAGAAAGAATCAATTCAATACTTGAAGATTCCATCAAAAGGCTCCACAAGTGGCTCCCATGACTCTAGTTGTGCATTAAAAGTTGAAGCAGCAATGGAAGATACTAGTACAGCATTTATTGCCTCCCATCGTCCATGAGTTGCAAGCTTGATGTTGGCTATTGTCATGTCAAAAAGCGGGGTCATCTGAAAAGTAAGTTGTTATCAGTTTAAGGATGATAACATCACACCACATATAGATGAATGTAATACCCCAGAAATCCCACCATCAATGCTTACCATTCCACATAAACTATCAAGAATAGTGACAGAAAAACATCTGAGCTTCATATCAGCTGTTACATTTTCCCGGGTTTTGGGCTTTGAAAAATCACCTATCGCAAATGCTAATCGACTAGATGGTTTTTTCAGATCTGGGCGTGCTAAAAATGTATTGCCCTGAAAAAATTCAGAACAATCAAATCCATAATTGAATTGTCAGTATATACTGTCCATTATTTGAGTAGATAATAATGCATACCACACATTGATATATCTCTACATTGAATCAGATTAACTGTTTTAAACATGAAAATCACCTGATTTTCAACCTTCCATAAACTCCAACAATGAGAAGCTCTCGAATTCACCGATCTAGAAATGGGAACCTCAAGAATGGTAGTAGGGCTAACAAGATCCATTCTTGGACAGCAAAATGAATCAACTCGAGGTGGTTCATCAGTTCTGGTGACAACACATCCCATAGGCGCATATCCAGGAGCTGCAATTGGATACCAGAAGAATGCTTCATCAACACCTTTCCCAATTATTTGAGCAACCTTAGTAAATTGGACAGGCTTTGCAGATACTTCTGGATTATCAGCCAAAAAGATTATGCCAATTGAAGGTGGCTCTAACCTGAAAGGACATGCAACATTGTAAATCGAGAACTTGCATTGAGAAAACCACTTTCATACACATAAACACTTAAACAAGTGAAAAATCAAGTTAACTAACCCCTCAGTGATACAATCACCCAATACAGAATACCCAGGACGGGCTATGGGCCTCCATATTGAGACTGGACGACGGAGTTCTCCACCCTTGTCCCACCAAATCCGTTCAAAATTTGGGGTTGAAACACAAGAACTGCTTGCTCTCGAATAAGATCGAACAATATCCCATCCAGATGAGCCTGCAGAGTGATTATTTCCTCGCTGATTGTCAAAATTTGACTCTGTTCCAATCCTTCCAAAAGAGCTATGGTGCCAATTTGTGTTCCAGAGAAGACACTGAACTAGGTCAGAACATATCTCGTTGGAAGGGCGATCAACTGAAGGGTGAGCATAAAATGATCCAACAGCATTATCTAGACGCCAAATGCTAAATCCTGAATTCATTTGAGAGCTTGAGGCAGCGCTGTATATGCATTCAGAATATGTCGTTGACGTCACAAGATCCGCACGCACACAGTAAACAATGTGGGTAGGTGGCGGCTGGCTCCCAATATTTGCTACACAACCAACTGCTTTGTATCCGGGTGGTGCAACAGGAAACCAAAGTGAACATTCATAATTTGTGTCTTCTGAGCTTTGACTCCTTGTTCCTAGAATGGAAGATAGCGAACCAATCAGTGTAAAACCAAGTGGTTTCCGAACACGCCCATATGTGCTGCTTATAGCCATAACTGCTTGTGACGGAGGAATTGGCCTGAAATAAAGCATAAAAAACAAATCAAAGGCATAATCATAAAAATTCTGAGAGCTAAGCCCGACCATAAACTGATGGGGGGCATGTCAATTTAGAAACCAAATTCTTGACTCATTATTCAGTTGCCTTGGGTCTCTTTCGTTACGACTTGAGTACAAGAAACATAAATTAAAGTTGACAAAAGTTTCATAATAAAGCAAAACAGCGTAAAAACAGAAGGTTGCCTTGCACTGGCGAAACAATCCCACGTATTTGTCTAAATTATTCCACATAGCTAATGTCCTAAAATTTATATGGTGCACAAATTTGAGAAGATGAGAATTCCTGAGCTTTCGCTAGCTGCCCCAGAGTAAGAGAAATGCAAATCAGCCACAAGGCGCAGGCCCTCACACAAAATTAGCTTCAGCTAAATACCCTACAAGGCTCAAAGCCTCAGACATGATATGGCTTGAAATGTAAGAAACGCTGAGCAGCTACAAGGCTCAGAACCTCGGACATGATACTGTCTGAAATGTAAGAAATGAAGAGCAGCTACAAGGCTCAAAGCCTCAGACATGATACGGCTTCAACTAATCCCCTAAAGTATACAAGTTTTGCCAAATGGCAAGCTCTGGAAGCTCAATGTCAATTATCAGATATCAAGAAACAAAAGCACGGAGACATATGATAATACTGGGGGTTGGCCAATCAATAGAAAAGTTAGAATGTGGTGCAACAATTTGGGGATTGTGGTCTAGCCTTGATGCTATTTAGATGTGCCTCTTGCTCCGGAGTTGTACCCCAGGATTTTCACAACCTGTGGTTGTCTGATTATGGACTGAAATTTATGTACCCATTATTAAAAAGAAAATTAGAAGAAGTCTATAGCATGTTCTAGTCCAAAGACGAATTTGAACCTATGTGATATTTACAGCACAACACCATATCCTAAAAAAAGAACCACTTTCTATTACAAATATGAACAAACAACTCAAACAAAAGCTACAACATACCAAGATGAAGCATATAACTTGAGCCAATGTCACCACACAAGCAATTACATTCCATGTATTCTTTTTGCATCAAACACTTACAAGATGAAGCCATGATATGCTACAAAGGAATTATAAATAGTGCAAAGCACTAAAGCGCTAAATCAGTGAATTGCAAGAACTGTCTACCAAAAGGTGTAATAATATGACGGTCAGCAAAATCACAAACGAAAAAAAAAAATTGTTTTGACCCTAAATGATGGGAGCACCAATATGTTTCCAAAATATCAATAAAACCTTTAAACATGCTACCTTGATGTTACACAGTCACCCAAAACAACATAATTTGAAGGTGCACGAGGTCTCCAAAAAGTCAAATTGTAATGTGATCCATTTTCTGCAAAGATTAGTGAAGGCCTTGTAAGAGAGCAGAGATAAAGCTACTTGCACATATCTAGCTGCATGGCCAAAACAAATAGTTATATTCGTAAACATTTACAGGGAAGAAATAACCTGTTGGTGATACCCAAATTCGTTCGTAATTAATACAGGGAGCCAGAGGATTTGCATCTTTATACTGAAATGCTGTGGCAGCTTGATTTTGGAGGTTCAGTAAAAGAGAAATCACACTCAAAGAAAGATGGATATTAACATCACTAGATATCAGAGACATATTTATCTTATCCTTGACAGATGTATACCCCCCTGAAATATCTACAGGATCAAGAATCACGAGACCTGATCCAGCCTCAATACTTAAGTCCTTTACTAGTGCCCTGACCCACATATCATCTTCTTTTGATGCATACCTGTTAAAGAAAGATGAAATGTTAAAATCTCATTTATGAAAAGCTAAAAGGCATTAGACAAAATAATTTTATTTAAACACCAAACAATACGTAATTATTCCAAAAGATGATCATATATAAAAAGAAGACAACATAAGTTATTGCACTAGAACTCGGTATCATCACAACAACTTTTTAATCCTCAACGAACTATGTATGATCAAACAAGCATCTATGTTCCTAACATACATCTAATATTTTATTTTGAAAGATGATATCATGAAGCATTTTACTCCATTCAGCAATAGATATCATTGAGATTTCAACACAGTTTATTTTTAAATTACCAATTAGACTTAAAAGCCTCTAATCACTTGCCTTCTCTCTCTTCAATTTCAATGTTTTTATAACGGGTTGTAAGCCTTGGTATTGGACAATAATTATTTTATTCTGCAAATTTCACTTTAATAAAACCCTTAACTGATTAAAGGTAAGAGCAGAATATTCTACCTTTTTCAAGGGTTTCATAACTGGACATTGAATCCAATATATCTATAATGACAACTATTTTTATCATGATTAGAAGGCTAACTATAACATAGCCACAAAGGTATCAGCACAGATATTTTGCACTATTTATATGTAAATATGATTTGCTATAATTTGGGTTGGGTTGGGAAGTAGTGCTGGTTACGATGCCTAGTTAGATCTTTGAAGAGTGCGTTTTATGCCATCATACATAAGCTTCTTCAAAAAGATTGTCACTGAATCTTTGGAAAGTTAGTTTCCACCATTTGACAAGCTTGTTATTCTAAATATTGATCACCAAAATATTTATTAGAATTTGTAGAAGTTTCAAACAAATTGTGTTTCCTCACTCGATCAGCTTTCTTGTGTGCTACATCATTGCAAGTATATTAGCATCCACTGCCTTTAAATATGACACTAGGTTTTCACTATGTCTATATTTGAATGGTTTTAAGCCTGTATTATTTAGATCACAAGATATTAGCATATTGAGTGTACCGGTTTCTTCAAATATTCCTTTCCCTACAATAACTACACAAAGTTAATCAAACTGTTTTCTCTTTAGATTGTCATCATCTCAATTCAAATTACTAGATTTCTAGCATTAACTACATGTAATATACGGAATGAATATGCACAGTAGTGAATCAAACAGAATGCAGAGACCAAAATAAATATAACTTACATTAAGTTTAGATCCAATTTTGCCCGTAGAAGTTTTTCACCATGCAACGAATCAGCTTGAGATGACTTTGTACCATCATAAAATGTAAATTCAGGAGAAATAACCTTCAAAGAAGAGGAAAAAATAATTACAAAAACACAGCAATTAGCCAAGAATGTGTAACAGCTTCACTACCATAACAAAACACATAATATCAAGCTTATGCATCAGAGTGTGCCTGGCATCCAAAAATCAAAGCTACATAAATGACAGAGAGAGCTATTAGTACTATGTACCTGAGCCTCAAATGTCAAGCTCTGTGCCTTCCTCGGTTCACCATCATTACAGCTAGAGGCATCAGATGTGTCAGAAATATCCTTTATGTAATCCAGACCCTTATTCTCGTCATCAGATGGAATCTTGTCTACCAACACAATATCTACATTATCTTCTAGAGAAGTTGAATAGCTGCTATCATTGCTCAAGTATGTATACTTTCTCAACAGAGAGCCATTCTGGGCAGCAACAAAAAATAAGTGCATGTATTAGCAGTCGGAAAATAAACGGTCATGCCACTTTCTCTGTTCAGGATTGGGAATCCCTACTCTCATTATCTGTATTGACCCGCAAGTCCAGCAAACAAAATTGGCATATGGTAGTGTAGACATAATAACATGTGCAACATAAACTAGACTAAATTTATTATTAGGAGACCTCATCTCATTATCTTGACCTCAACATTCTATGATGTAAACTGTAGAAATCAAAAGACTCTTTAGCAAGTTATTCTTCATCATTCAGTTATTTGCTCTGCTATAATGCATATGTCACTCGGAACCAGTTTGAACAATGAACCATGGTTCACCAAGATAAATAAATAAATAAAAACAAATTTTGTATTGCGCCGAGATCTACAAAGCCTTCTTTATCAATAAAGATGAAGAACATATCATATTAATCGTTCTCATAATCTTATTCATACAACTTACCCTCATCTGGTACTTCATAAAACAGAATAACTCGACAATATTCATTGAATGATTCCCTAAAAACTACTATAAAATATTTTATATTAAAATAAAGGAATGGAAAATTGATACCTCAATTTTTACATTCACAAAGCGCAGGCTCTTTCCACGTCCAATAACAACTATTGGTTGTGACCTTGAGGATTGCATTTCCCCCACATCTGCATGCTCCCTTAAACATAATGTCTTTCCACACCCATCATACACATATTCGTTTACTCTAGGGGAATCCACAATTAACTGTCGAGTAGGGGAAAGCTCTACGACTTCTTCTAGTTGCTTGTAAACGGGAGTAGAAATTCTAATGCTATCGCTTTTACAAGTAGGATCATTTTTGGGATTCATTAACTCCTCCCTACCAGTTATTGTTCCCAGAGCTGGAACAAAAAATTCAACAACAGCAAGAAGAAAATCTGGCACAACGAGAACTCGAGGTTGCTGAATACGTACGACAGATGACTGAGATGATGCTCTCCACCGAAAGTCGAATAACAACATGGTTGAAGTGGGCATATCCACACCTGAAAACACTGCAGAGTGTGATCTCAGGAGATTAGAGCTACTAGAGGAAAACGAGAGGCCTCCGCCAGATGACCTATGTGCATCAGCAGATGGTCCAAGCATCAGACGCATTTCGGGTTTTGCCTCATGGCGAACATCCAATATAGAGAATTTTGGAACAGTAACATAGAGGTCCGCTTCAGACAAGGAAGTCATACGATAGGAGACCCAAAGCCCTTCAAGCTGAAAAGTATAGAACAACATAAGACAAGGAAAAAGAACACATGGGAAGACAAACTAAACAAGAATAAAGCAGGAATGAAGAAGAGATGAAATAAAATGAAGCAAGGGAATCATCACTAACAGTTATTTGAGCCAATCTTGATCCTTCATTCGCAGCATTACACAACTCTAATACTGCATGGTTGATTCTTACTGCCACAATAGTAACAGTCTGAGACGACAAATTTTGATTATTTGTATTGACTTTCACCAACAGCTTCTCTGTATCTTCTGAACCAGGTTTGGCAGAACGGAAACTTGGTGGAAGTCTTGGTTCCTCACTAAGATTAGTCGTAGCGCAATTCAGAATTACATGATACTCTTTGTCCAACATCAATATATGCAACAAATCCATCTGTTTGAGACACCAAGAAGAGAATAGCAGATTTAAATAACCTAAAAAAGGATCTTGTAGTTCACAATAAATAAGCATGGACAATTTGCAAAAAAAAACTAAGTAATTCATGCAGAAATTGCAAGATTATTGAGACTGAAAGAGATATAGTAGCATCTAAAAACATTTACATGATCATAGGCAGTGACATGGAATAATATATGAGACCTAGGGGTAGGGTTATAAGATATATTTTCCATTAGCATACAAACGTCTAATAAATTAAAAATAATCCCTTTAGAAGCAAAAATGCTGTGACCAAAAATATTCAGAAAAAAATAATCCCTTTAAGAACCAAAAATGCTGTAACTTCCAAAGATGGAATGAACAAAGGAATACTTCACCACTTTAGGCATGACAGCATAGTTCCCAAAGGACCCTCTCTTTTCACTCCCAAATCATTTGGTTTCATATGATAATATTCATATTCAGAAAGAAATCCTTCGAGTGCACACAGAATAGAGCTGTGAAGAGGATAGTGTTCAAAGGGAATGCTCTCAAAAAATAATGAAACAAGGAAACTGAGAATTTACGGGGGGGGGGGGGGGGGGGGGGGGGGGGGGAGTGTAAAGTTGACATGTCTATTTATTGTGCATTCTCTAACACAAAAGATAATGAAAGAAAGAGTAAGACAAAATACAACACAGTTAAGGAAAGATGTCGTTTATGGAAGGAAATCATAGAGAACAATTATTGCTGAAGAGAGAATGGCACAAAATAAAGAAGATAAATGTCTTCCATGAAGCTCTCAAAAGCCAAAAGTGGCATTAGCTATTATAGGTAAAAGCCCCAGGCAGCAGAGATCTCGAAAGAAGCAGCAAGAATAGGCAGCAATTCTTGATGAAAATGAAGTCATCCATTAAAAATAAGAGCTATCAGCAAGAAGGCCAAGTCTAACTAGGATACATAATACTTCATTACAGCAAGCCTCTTCATCTAATTGTTCTCTTACAAGGCATGTATGCTTTCATCACCATAATTCTTATAAAATGAAAAGAAAACTATTTGACTTGACAGGCAATAGAGGGAGATGATTGATATTAAGGAGAATAGTAGCGAGTACGCGTGCATATTTGACTCATTAAAAATGAGAAAGGTGACAAAAGAAATGGATCAAGGAACTTCAATGTACTAAGTCAAAATACACTTCATTCTCCATCCCCTGCCCCAAAAAAAGCACCGTAGAATGAGCCATCGTGCACACTTTTTTACATTGAAGAAAATGCTAGCAGGAGCTCATCATACCCAAAAGAAAACAAGACTCCTAATAACATATTCTTCTACCCATTCTTAAGGACAAGGCACCAACATGATCTTGAAGGACAGAAACCAATAGGACATGGACTTATCTCTATATATTACCTGTACTTCAATCGAAAGTGCTGGGACCTTTCTGAAAACATCTCTTAAACTACGACGGACATATATAACAAAGCCATGGCCTTCGTTCATCATTGGTTTTCCTAGGATGCCATCAATTCCTACTGCCATGTTGATTCCTTGAATCTGCACAAAAATTACACTATGAGAGAATTGACCCAAGACCAAGATAATCACCATACTTCCCTTAAAAAAAATACCTCAGCGCGAAGAACATCAAGATGAACAGCAGATGGATCATTTTGAGGACATCCATACCAGATAAGTTCATTTTTGACTTCCAGCATACCTAAATCAAGTTGTATACAGCTGCAAAATTGCAAAAAAAAAAAAAAGTTTGCAGTTAACAGCATATAGCTTTTAAAATTGAAAAAAAAAAAAGTTTATAGTAAGACACGAAAAGAACTTGCGGAACTGGTATGGTGCACAAATGGCGAAAAAGTATTCTACGCGTGTTCCTAAAACCATATATCAAATTCCTAGATTCAGTATGAATTCCAACAAACTGACTCACTTATAAGAAAAGGAAGAATTTCGAGATAGCCATCCCTGATTTAGAAACAAAACTTCTAGCGAAATCAACCTTTCTATCTATGCAAGGCCAGTATAGGGGGATGAAAATTGTATACCGCGTTTTTTAGAAATTTTACTTGTAAACATATCTTGATCTGACCTACATGGTAACAGAACTCGCAGCTTGACTTAAGCCATGGCTACCAGACTTTAATAACAAAATGTCGAGCCAAGCCCTATAACTTTATAACACAGAAACCAATGATCAAGAACCTAACAATATGAGAAGTAATTGCAGCTTTTCTTTTCATAAAGAAATTTTAAAATACTGCCAGGGTGATTACTAGTCATATTTCAAAGAGGAAGAGACCAAGCAAAGTTCATTAATCGAGCCAATCAAACTAAGCTATCATCAGCCAGCATATAGAAAAGTGTATATATTATTATTTGGAAAGTAAATAAAAAACATAAATTAAAAAATGAGATACTGACTCTTTGCTCAACGAATCCTTTGGAATAACTATTATAGGGGCCTCGAAAGAAAGATCCAGTTTTATTGCAGAGGCCCCGTCTATCTCACATTTTTCAATGAACCACTCTAGACCAACTTTGTCAACCAGCTTGATCACTTCCTCTGTACGTGGTGTTGCGAGTCCCATAAAGTATGCGGTAAACTGCAGAAGAGTGTTCATCATTATTTGACTTGAAAGTTATCAGATAAAAAAACATTAGAAACATTTGCAGGTCAATGCCTCAGCAACAGAATTGCAACAAGGAGGAAGATAAGTCAGAAAATAAAGTCCCAAGAAAATGATAGAATTGACTGGGTGGCATGAAAAATACTCAGACTGACCTCCCGGACAAACCTATAGAGGAATACAATACGAACTGCAGATAATCGACCACAGAGACTATAATCGTATCCTTCGTAATCATCATCTTCACGACTGTATGACTTGAATGTGAACTGGAAAAGTAGGCTGGATCAACATCATAATTTTTTTTAAAAGCATTTTCACAAAGCAAACATGAGGGGAATACCTTGATAAGTGATTCGACGCCCGGGTTACGAATATCACACAGCCAGCTCCAGCAATGACTGTCACCGAGAGATTTGTCACACAGTCTAAGATTACCCAGTGTGCCTTCGATGGACATAGTAAAAGGATGGACCTTCCCAGAATAGTTTTAGCATAATTAGACAATAATCAAGGCGAAACATTTAATATAGAGCGCGAAACATTTAATATAGAGCACTATTATCTTTACAGAAAGTCAAGTGCAATATTTCTAGAAGGTGTAAAACTAAATCAAAGCAACAGAAACAAACAATAAATTTGCCAGGTCAGAGTAGGAAATGGATGATCATAACCATCTATCAAAACTCAAGTAAGGGCACAATCGTCATTTTAGACTTGCGGAAACTCTTGGGGCAACACATCAAAATACAAAGCAATTGGATGATAAAGTGACAACCAAGTACATGATATTGAGGCACTAATTCAGCCAATAAGAAATTCACGGAGATCCACGTAAATTTGTCACTTCTATGGTGTTGTCCACAAAATCAAGAAAGGAAGCCCCAGTCAGATAATGATAAATTTTATACGAGAAATGGGGCAAAAGTGTCAGTGAGGCAAGGAGGAAAGATTGACTGACACCAAGTAAGGCTACAAACAGATCAAAGCAAACATATCCCTGTAAAAGGTGAGTCAGCAAGACCCTTACAAAAGCACCCACAGCACTGAATGAAATCTGAAGGTGGAAACAATGCACTGACGCAACTTTCTTTGCAGTGAACTACATTAACTATGCCTATCATGCCTTGTGCTCACAATGTAGATGGAAAAGAGTATAGGTGACCTCCTGCCATCTCGAGCTCTACATCTTTACTATATTAAAAAAAAAAAAAAAAAAAAGAGGAAGAGAGCAAAAAGAAAAAAGAAAGAAGCTGGGAAAGATGTTAGTTCACCAACATTTACCTTAAGATCCATAACAAAACTTTCTTGGATAAACATTGCTAGCTGAGAACCATCCTCTTTATTCAGGACAACAGTGACACTGTCCACTTTCATGCTTAGGTTAAACACAACCCGTCCTTTACCATATCCCAGCAAACCCTTGACATAAGCATCACCATCAACCATCTTCTCCCTTTTTGATGCTAGTTCATTGTCTGCCTCCGCTGTGGCAGCTTTTTCACTTTCTCGAGAATTAGCAGAACTCATGTCCAGTCCAAAGCCAATTAATGCCACAACAGTGGGACGATTAACAAAGAACTCAAATTTAGACATGCAAATACTCACCTGCAAAGATGTAATTGAGCATATTAGCAAAGAAACCTTCTAACACGAAAGAAAAGGGACAAAATAAAAACAATGTATATATTTTTGGAATATACAAGACTCTCCTGAGCATCAATCAGACGGAGAGAAACGTACCTGCGTATCAATGCCATCATAATCTAAGGAGCAAGGATCTCTGCTCATAAAGATTACTGTTACAAAATCAGAATCATCAGTTCCCAAAGCTTCATAGAAAGTTTCTGAAGGCGATCCTCTTACTCTTCCTGATGCTTTTTCAGAAGAATCAACATCCATATAATCCAAATATTCAGAAGGGATATTACTATCAGAATGTGGGACGAAGTCTTGCAAAGCATCTGTGAAAATATCTTCCTCATCTCCAAATACTGAAGCAAACTCCTTCGCTTCAGAAACAATTGAACCCGGAGACGCTATCATTTGGTCATTTTTTAAAACTGAATAAGCCAGGAATTGAGTAGTTTTTGTTGAAAGACTCTGCAGCTCATCTTTGATTCTCAAGTAGTGAACCTTCATCTTGACCCTCAAGTCACCTTGAAAACGTACAACATGCACCTAAAATGCACTCAAGTGATAAGATATAAACATGATAAATATTTCAAAAGAGAATACAAAATGAACATATGTTCTTAAAGATAATACATAATGAACTACGGAGATGAAATTTAAATGGTGTAGACCTTTCAAGAAGATATGCCACAAGCATCCACGTTATAGAATTATAATTTTTTAAGAAGAATTTCAATGTGGTAGGCATAAGCAAACCCAGATTCCAGACCTCAGCATAACCTATTTTCAGAGAACAGTGACCCCTCTCCTCTCCAGACCTGCCCTTTTTATTCAGAGCATATACTGTATATTTTTAAATAATATATAAACAATCATAAAACATATATTTTATATGAAATGGATCAAGTGTGAATTGCCGCTCCTGTGCAAAATGCCACTCCCGTGCAAAATGCGAATGATGCACATACACATGAAATATATGCACATTTAGGCAAAAATTTGCCTAAACATACAAGATATATGCTCAGCATGAAATACATAAATGTGTGCCTAAATGTGCATACAAATAGGCATAGATGTGCGTCTATTTTGTATTAGGTGTGCATATATTGTTTTCATTGAAACTTTGCATATACTCTATTTTGTATATACATGATTTTTGAGGTTCATATATCCTAAATGTGCATATTTATTTTTGTTGCATGTGCATCATTCGCATTTCGCAGAGGGGCGGTCATTCCCACCTAATCCAAACCCTATTTTAACACATATAATATCAAGTAATATAAAGAGAGCATATAATACTTTAAATCATGCCCTTGACGATTTTGACTTTTATACAAAAAATCTAGGAACTTTTTAAAAAACTAAAACATCTTAGTATAAATTTGATTAAATTTTTTATCAGTATTGCATTTCAATGGAAGATATTCCCTTTACAAATTAATATAGGTAAATATAGGTAGAAGAGCTTGATTGGCAAAACCATATTTTTAAAGCAGGTAGTGCATGTTGCAAAAGTATATTCGAATTTAGTAAATTTATGTATATAGAAGATATACACAGATAGATAGATGAAGATATAGTAGATAAGAATTAATGCAATATATATTATATATTTGTAACAAAAAATATACATAGATAGATGGATGGATAGATAGATATATAGATTAAATGCAATATATATTACATATTTCTAACAAAAAAAATCGGGTTGGACCTCAGGGCTGGGTCAGCGCACTTGCCACACCCACCTGTCAAAATGGGCACGCTAGGTTTGCCAGGGGCCAGAGGTGGGGCCAAAAGTATCATAGTTTTATTAATACGCATGAAATCGATATACTTCCGACAAGAATTCTGCTAATTTTCCGTATATTATGGTAATTTTTTTTAAATTTGAAATATCAAGTTTCTGTTACATTTCAAAAGTAGTCTACTTCTGAGGTGGTAGAATCAACTTATGGTGGTATTTCACTGATATTAGGCAATAGACTAATTTAATGAATTTCCTACTTCATTGTCCACACAAGCTTCTTAACTATGTGAAAGTAGTCATACATATGTTCTAGTATAGAAAGTTTACAACTGCTTCACGTGAAAATGTAATGCAGTCTCAGTTACTTTTTTCAATGGAAACTATAGAGCACTTTTTGGGATGGCAAGAAGGGACATCTGCACAAGTCCCAATACACTAGTAGTAATAACCTTGTTTATAGGAGTAAATTCTTGAATATATAGGCACACATACCTTTCCTCCACCTGCAAGAACCTCCGCAATAAGGGTCTCTTTAAGATTCTCCTCCTCGCAATCACCATCCTATATAGATGGAAAAAGTGTCAGTCACATCCATTACATATTTCTTAGAGGCAAAACAAACTGTAATGATATACGCAAGATGAAACAAGCGTGTAAACACTTAGACGCAGAATGCTGACACTTCAGGCTCAAACAGAATAATATATTTAAGATAAATGGAAAAACATACAAAAAAAAGGCAAGTTTATCGCAAGAAAAAAAAAACACTACCTTTCCATACATGAAGAACTTGGATTCTGTTAGTGTTCCATTAACAACAAGATCAGCAGCTTTCAAGTTAGAAAGTGAAGCTTCGGAAAACTCATTCATGTCATCATGAGACTCTCCAATCATATCGATTGAAAAAGGAGCCTAAATCACAATTGTTAAAGCAAATTTCATAAATACAAAAAAAAATCCTGCATAGAACAGTGCCTGCAGAATAAAACGATATTTAAAATGATAAGCAAGGTTCTTACGGAGGCTTGATACGTTGCCTTTGTTAGTCCTTTCAGCCAAATCAATTTATCATCCTCGTTCTGGAACTCGATAATTAATGCATTAGATGATTCAAGTGCCTGCGGAAAAAAAGTATTAAGGGGGACAGGCTCAACAAAAAGGTATGCACTTGCACAGTCAGCACTAAACTCATCCTCTGTAATTCTGTTATTAATCTTACCTGCCCTATAGCTTTATATAATATATCACAATGGCAAGTTGGAATAATGCAAGCACATATTGGCAATAATCGCAATCTCAACAACAATCATATCTACTTTCCAGAATGCTACAAAGCAGTTAAATAAGGGCAAAATAAAATAGCTCCATGATTTCAAGAAGTATGACAGGATGCATGTTTCATTACTCATTTCACTAAAAATGTAAGGAAAAAAGAGCAGAAAGATCCAGATACTTCAATTATGAGACCAAGGTACTTACTTTGTGAAAGTCCATGCCTCTATTACAAACAGAAAGACACAAGATTGACCCACCAACATTTTCTTGAGGAACCTCGCAAACTTGTTTGCCAGCCATACTGAGAAATTATCAAATCAAAATATAAGCAAGGGAATAAGAAGAAAAAAGAAAAACTACTACTGCAAAAAATCAAAGGGAACATAAGTACAGAATGACATTATAAATGAACATTACAGTCAATTATAAAACAACAAGAACTTTGGATGGACAATTTCAGACCTCAAGGATCGCTGATAACTCTGAGCATTATCAGATTCCAGAACATAAAGGTAGAGTCCAGATAAAACAAGGTAACAAGGTTGCCAAGTCGCAAGAGAGTGGCCAATTCCCTAAATAAAGCATATAAAATCACAAGATGTTGAGCATTATGAAACAAGAAACAATATTAATTGCAATGTATAAATTTATAGACTGCATACCTTCCAAACCAATATTCTGGCATCAATTGCCAAATCTGCTGGAAACCAAGGAGCAAGGAATGGCTGGGAATCTGCTCCCGCGGATGTACTGCTTTGCAATGTATTGCACAATATATTAACCAAGTCAGAGAGTCTCTTATACCTGTCAGGTGAAATGTGAATGCCAAGACTAGGCACTTGAACAGAAACACGAGTAGATGGAAATTTTGGGTGGGGCATCTTTATCTGAAAGTATTTCAAACAAAAAAAAGGAAAAAAGCCATATCACTAATAATTACAAAACATATCACATAATTATATCAACACCTATTTTGCATTTGTAGTCTTGTGACTCACAGAAGTATAGAAGTTACCTGATCAAATATAATGGCCATTCCACACCTATCAACCAGAGGACAAAAGCTATCAACATCATCAATAAAAGATGTTGAAGACATGCTATCCCCAGGTGGCATGATCAGAGAGCAACCTTGACTCCTAGAGCCACAGTCTGTAAAGAAAGCAGCAATATCTCTACCAGAAATATAAAATCGAGAATACAAGGACTGGTTCACATCATCAGGCAGACCCTCCTGTATTTGACGAAAATACTTAATCCTAAACAAAAGCCGGATGTATAAACAAGAATATTGATTTCCAGAAGCAACTAAGTTTACCTTAGTACGCAGAGTGAAATGACCAAAATCAAGCAAAAAGTGGCCATCACAATTGGATGCAGCACATGCACGAATAGGTACTCTAACCTTTGGAGCATCAAAATCAATGTCAAGAGCAAACCTGCAATGAACGTAAGATTTAGTTTTTACACTATAATAGGACTGCAAATAAAAAATATTCACACCAATTTACATGTTTTCAAAGTAGGATGGAAGCATCTTATGATTTCTTGGCATTCGTTCGGCTATAAACAGACACTTTGATGACAATGTATGTCATCCACTTTTAAGGTAAGTTATTAAGTATATATTTTAGATTTTGCTAGCCAACAATACATAATTGAATTTCATCTAAACTGTGTATTTAATATGAAAAAGTCACCTAAACTGCTTTTATATTGTGCCACTGGGCAACACATGGCAAAGGGCAAATAAGCAAATTTCCCACCAAGAATAATTGCACACTTTTTCATTTTGTTATCACTTAAAACAAGCCAACATTAAACAGTTATCAGCAAGTTAGCAACCATAGAACTGAACTAGAAAAATGAAGAAATGTAATTTTAATAAGCCAACCTGCTCTGTTCCTCTAAAACCATTTGAAATTGTTCTTGAGCTCTACGTGTCACCTTTTCAAACTTCATCTGGCCATGATATTAGGTATAAACAGTTAGTCTACCATTGCTAGTTTATGGTATTTTCATTCAAAGTCCTTACTTGTAATGCTGTGGCAGTTTCCATTGCAAGAGCAGGACTAACAGCATTGCTCCTCCTCATAAACTCCATTAGACGATCAAAACTTTCAACCAAAAACTTCAAAAACAATGGTCACAAGTATTAGTAATTGATGAAAGGTATATAGTATATAACACATATATGCAGTTCGGAAGATGACCATCATTTTAATACAGAATAGTTCCAATATTAGAATATGAAAGAACTAACAAAGAAGTTCACACAAGTCCATATCCTAAATAAGAGGTTTGCAATGTGATGGATCTTCCAAGTTTATATCAGATGTTTAATGATTGAGCAATTCAATGCAGAAAATATGCCACGAGGAAGTGGAATATAGTCTGTATTAAGGATCCTTTTAGAAAAAAACTTATCGCTTTCCTATAAGATTTAGTTTTAGCCGTGGTTTCTAACTCCTAAATGTTTAAGCTACGCATTATCAGAATAATGCTATATAGAACTTTGTTAAAGAAGACGAAACAGATTGTAGGTTTCCTTGGATAAATCTGAATTTATAACCTTGTCTGCTAAGCAAACAAATAGATTCATAATATTAGGCTCAAATATGAGATATCTACATAAGTTACAAAAGAAACCAACAAAAGTACTAGACTGAACTTACTGTGACATGGCAAGGACACATGGTAGCTGAAAGCCTCCAGTCCACATTCTCCCCCACAGGTGAATGCACGAAGCTAGCAGCTAATGCATTCTCTTTTTGCTCATTACAGACACTCTGCCAATAAGGTTTCAAAAATAGCAAAAGATCATTTATATGACCTAACAGTTTTAAATTCACAAAACAAAACTGGAAAATAAAGTCACATGGTAGAAGTTAAAACAAAGCTCTCTATGTAATTCTTGTGCTTTGGTTTAACTTTATTATCACAAACCTGTGCAAGGGATCCTTCAGGAGCTGATAAGCCATAAAATCTCAATGATACATCACAATTGGTGCTCGAATGTTTAAGCTTAACTGAAACATTCAGTTGCTCAAATCGACCACAAATAACTTCAGTTTCATTTATATCAATAATCTTAGCAGCAGCCTGACATATCGCCACGTCTATAAGGAATTTAATCATGTTATGTGAGTCCTTTCCCGTACGTAAGCTCATTTCTTCTTCTGGCTGATAACTAAGAAGGTTATTAATTGTCTGCCACTCTTCTTTAGTCAACTTTTCCTCCTTTGATGAAGATGACTCAGAACCATCTGCATCTCTATGACCTTCTGACTCATCAACTGGAGAGCCCCTGGAAACGAAATGGGTGACAAATATCAGGTTGCATGTACAAACTTGTGAATTTCATCAAATACAGCGGAGCTGGATGAGTAAACAAAAGATAGGCCAACTATTGAAGAAGAAATAAGTCAGGCAGGCACAAAGCATCAGTGCAGATACAAACCAGCTAAAAGAAAACCAATTTCTCCTGCTGCGCTGCCTCTGCAAAGCAGCTTCTTTTGATTTTGCTGACTCCACCTTAGCATGAGCAAGTAACCTGAACAGATAAAAGTATATGAATTTATTACATTAAAAAAAACTATTAGGCCAATCATAGAGAACTCCATCAAGATCTTCAGCCAATGAAAATGGTATAAAACTCTACCTCCACAAAAGAATCACTTTTGCATCAAGGTCTCTCTCTATGCATCTCAATTCTTGGTTGTCAATTTCTGATAGACGTTGCAATGACCCAACATACATTTGAATATAATGCCGGCGTAACTGACAAAGACACTTAATCTGCTCCCATGAAAATCTGTAGCTGAAAATATAAATAGGATGGCAAGTATTAGGCATTCATATGAAAGTATTGGGGTTTACTGGGGTTGGGAGGGGAGGGGAAGGGAAGACAATAGCCAATAGGAAAACTACAACAACAACATTGATCCAGTGAGGTTCCGCTACAGCGGAGGAAAACATTATCTCAACTGAAATTTTATAATCCCCTTAAGAAATGTGATCAGTACAGGAATTACCCACATTTTCCTCTGCTGCAAAGCAGCCTGAGCAGCATAATGCCACCACAACTGGGGTCTCTCTGCGATCGTCACTTTAGGTCTCAAGTGTGAAACCTCGCTATGCACCCTATATCTTGAAATAACCTCCAATAATTTAATCCAGTCATAATATTGGGCCTGTGAACAAATTAAAAGCAAAAAATTAAAAAATTCCATCAAGCGAAGCCATTTGCATATCTCAAATTGACATCCAGTATGAAGTTCAGAGTTGCTAATTGTATCAGTTGGTATAAATCTGAACCATAAACCACAAGTATTAGCCCTCTTCTTCAAGAGGCAAGAGAATGCAACAGAGTGCAAAGAGTGAAAGGGGAAAGGAGCAAAGATAGGGAAGGGAAGATGCAGAATAAGCAAGACAAACTTATACTACCTCTGTAATTGTCAAACCAACATCATCAAGGACAATAGTTGCTTTCTCGAATGGAATCTCTGGATTAGTTCGTTCTTGGCAACCAAGGCGGTGATATTTGAGGGTTCCATTAATAGGTGATACCAAATAAGTGCGATTCAAGGCCCAGCGGGACTCAACTTTAGAGTCAGTTGCTGGTTCATTGATACCTTCTTCAAAAATCTGGCAAATATATACAAAGACATTAGTTTTAAGTATCAGCAGTCATGTTTCCATTGAAGAAAGTGTGAGAGTGTTTGACAAACCTCAATCCACTCAACTGGACCAAGAGCTTCCCATTTCTTATCAATCGTCCATGGCAGACTGTTAGAATCATGATATATTGCAAGCCTTTCCAATTGCAAAGACTGAACAAAGCAATAAGATTTGCAGTCCAAGAGACAAAAGTCAGTCAAGAATACAACAATTCAATTTATAGTGACAACCTAACACAGTATGAACATGGACGATGTACAAAAATCAACCAAATAGTGCCACAGATTTAAAAACTCTCAAAACAGAAATTCATTTTATAGGGACAACCTAACACAATATGAGCTTGGTAAACATATAGTGCCGAGGATCTGAAAACTCTTAAGGAAAATTTACAAGTTTGGATGTTTTAGTTACTACTACTGGAAAATTTACAAGTTTGGATGTTTTAGTTACTACTACTCCTGCAATAAGAGGGCAGTGTTTGTAAATTCAAGGAAAGAAGGGAGAACTTTGATCATTAGCATCAAAACCTACCAATTCCCACTACACCTTTATGTTTGCTTTAATATATATGCATTGCTCTCTGCAAAGGGCAATAACTAATCCTTCAATACTCCTAGATCTGATGAATTTTTTTATTAAAAAAACCTCTCAAGGTATGTTTCTTTTCGCTGAAATAGTGAAATCAAAATCAAAGCATAAATAATTTCACCATGTAGACCTTTGAGGCATTTAGTGAGTCTTAAAGAAAATGTCAGGGGGTGACTGTCTGAGTAGACGTAAGCTTAAATTGTGGCAGATGCTTATTTCTTGTGTATAAACAAATATCCCAAAAGTACAATGAAATCGAACGAATTCAGCAAAATTGTAGCAACCTCAATGTAAATAAAAATATCCACAATAAGAATCCACAAATAAACAGCAGTTTGTTATCAAATAAACTAACACATCACCATATGCATATACTCAATCTTCTCATTTCCATGGTCATAAAGTGTTTAATCCCTGACCTTACGTAATTTATCTAGAGCTCCACTAGTGTCAAAGGTTTCATTGCCTTGCTCATCCATTGTAACTGCAGCAAGCTTAGCCAAGGTTACACCACAAGCAAAGGGATGACCGGGATTACTGGGAAACAATTTACACAAATTTGATCAATTAGCTAAAGCTAAATTATGATAGTCAGGTAAGGAAACATCAAGTACTTGATTCAGAAACAAAAAGATGAAGACATAAACTACCTAACAGAATCTTCATATCGTATGTGAATATTGCTTATAGAGATTTTCAGATTTCCAATGATAGTTGCAATCAGAGAACCGAGCCAAGAATTTGCAGCAGGTGCCTAAAAAGTTTAAACACAAAATAATTATAGCAAACAATTGCAGTGGTAACAGAAGTACAAGAAGAAAACTATTCTACACAATATTGCCCTTTGCGGAAAGGAATTCATGGCTAAACTACTTTCAGCAATGAAAATAAAAGATATCTAATAAACTTTATGAAGCAATACAAATAATGGGTGGAAGGAAAGCAAAAAGAGAAGAGTATTTAGATTAAACAATATAACTAGCAAAAATTTATAGAGAAAATGGAGTATAATTAGTTTAAATATCATACATTTCCCTGCTTTGATCTAGACATTGCCTCAATTGTAGATGCTTCCAATTCCTGCATTAGATATAACACTGCATATTACGAATACAAAGTTGAAATATCCTCAAGCAATTCATAACAAACCATAGTTTATTACAGAAACTCAACAAGAAAGCATGGTGCCAGAGGGCATTGTATATAAAAAAAATTGAAAGAAGAAAATTATATGTTGCTGTCTGACATAGTTTTGTGGCAATGTCTCATGTAAAGTAGCAAGATTAAGTCCAAACAATGTTTGCTAAAACGAAAAATCATAATAATTCTTGGAACATGTGATGACTATAAATGACCTAACCAAGTGTATCAAGATAAATACTAATAGTGGAAAGATCACACATCAAACTGTGAGAACAGACTTGAAGTCGCAATCGCGCTAATAATTATGTCAGAATAATAAGGGAAGAGTAAATACATAGCTTAGAGCCTTAAATAATAATGACATCAACCTTAGAAAGCAAATAAAGCACGTAATTTTGACCAAGATAGAGCCCCTAATTGAGAGCATATAATGTTTTGATCAATCCTCATTATAAGAACAAGTTGAGCTTACATTTAATTAAGCACAGTCCATGTTAATGATCCCTACAGTGTTTAGCTTGTGTAATTTATACAGCTTGACCGTCTTGAAAGAGCTAGGTCAACTGACAACAGGCTCCACTTGCTTTGCATTGTATGTCATGTTTTTTTAACATATTTGTCAAGCAGCACTGTTAAACTTTTAGAGTGCAAAGAATCCTAATTACTGGCCAAGATGCATGACATGTGTGCACACAAGGCCACCTTGATTTTCACTTCATATGTTAATACTTCAAAAATAGGAATAGAACCTCACCTCAATCTGGCGAAGTTTAGCTTCAAAAAGTCTTTCCCTGTCCTCTTCCTTCAAAGACAATGTAGACACCATTATCAAAAACTTGGGATATAAAAATAATAATAAACGGTGTGAGGACTATTCTTAAGCCAATATTACTCATACTACCTTGAGTGTCCATCCATAAGGGGCTGGATGCGCAAGAATGAAAACACGGTCAATCAGAACAATGACAGGCTCTTTTCCAAGGCTTTTCCAAGGAACCTGAGAAAGATTTTGAAAGTAAAATTTATCACAAAAAGCCACAAATTTCTATGACAATGTCATACAAACTAAGTGATTGCCAATTTTCAGGTTATGATCTGGGTCCAAACAATTTTCCATTCTCCACCAATCCAACCACTTTGACAATCAACAGTGTAAATCTCAATTTAGCTGACTTGCATTTGCAATCCAATGGCTTACTTGGCTGGGCAGAGCAGCTGGAACGTGGAAGGTTGAGGCAATTGGTTGAGTGATAAGTATACATATTTACATCACTAGATCAACATCATCGCCCAATATAGTCCCGCACAAGCAGGATCTGGGGGGTCAAGATGAGGGCACCCATACCATGATCAGGAGGATGCGCTCAATAGACCCAAGGAAAACTGAAATTTAAAATTTTAAATTCATTTTTTATAGGAGAATGTGGTACCTTCAAAGTTATAGTACCAATGAAACCAGCCTTCACAGTGACAGGAAGTTTAAGAGAGTTCAATGCTTCTGCCTTCAACTTCAGATCTTTGAGAACAACATCTCCTGAAATTCATAATTGTCAAGAAAAGGATACCGGCAAGCATTTAAATCATCTATACAGCACACAGCAAACCTATCATCAGGCCCTTGCCATTTACATTACTGTAACAGACAGTAACAACTTTCAGATAGTTCAAATAACACACTTCAATTGTTCAAATTGAATGCCTTTGTCTTAAATACTAATGAGTAGGCATAATGTCAATAGATGGTTTGAAACCTTATAGTTGTAGATCATGCTGCCTATTTATAGGAAAATACAGTTATTAAGATACAGAATGTTACAGGAAGTTATTTCCTGCGCAAACCAAATAGGAAGTCATTACAAACATGCTACCTCCATCTCAAGCATGTTCACTACTATAAATGCCAAGAGGTGTTCAAATAAAATACCATTCTTCATCCACAATATTACAACCGATATGAGAAAAGAAAAACAGGTTGAAGCTAGGATCCAGTCTACCGTATCACAACAAGGTAAAATCATTTAGTACAGTAAAACAAGTGAAGAATTTACATCTTGCAATATATTTATCATGGTTCATAAAATAGTTTGATCCACTAAAGAAGCATCATTTTAAACAAACAAAGGGACAAACCTTTCCAAACACTTATCCTTAGAGCCTCTGCTGATAATCCATGGACATACTCACCCAAATATCTTTGGAGTAAATGTAACACCTGCAGCCAAATGCAAAAGCAACAAAGAAGACGTAATGGACAGGGAGAAACATGAAAGAAAAACATCTCCGCAATCTAAAAAATGCCGCAACGAATAGTGAAAAAACATATGATATATGCACAGCAACAATATACAACTTTGCAGCCAAAAAGAAAAATATAGTGCAGATAAACAAGCTGCTTGTTCTCATTCTTTCCTTTATCATCAGCAAAAAGAATTCCAATTACATCATGAGCATAAAATATGCAGCATACAAGGCTGATAGTTGATACTTATCATCCTCAATAGAAAAGTGAGTTTGCATCATAGCCTATCCTTGTGTTTGTGATGCATTTATTATTCATATAGAGCATATATTAAACAGAGGTAATTCACTTTCTAGCATTGAAAATCTTTTCCCTTAAGCTAAACTGTTCTAAAGCCACGTTTAAAAATCACAAAGCAGGTCGTAACTGACCATTGTCAAAGTATTGGAGATATCTAGACATCATAAGAAATGTGAGCAGCCCCATAGCTGAACTTCATAAGAAAGCCGTCAAAGTATCATTCATGACATTTCTAGATGCTGACATTTCTAAAAGACCTAGACAACATAAGAAATGTCTAAAACCCATTAGTTCATAAGAAACCCATTAGTTCCTCTAAGGCTGGCTCCTCCTTAATATAACGCATTTATCACAACTCTGACATTAGTGTCTATATAAAAGCTGAACTTCATAAGAAAGCCAACAGTGCCATAGCAAAGATTTGAATTAACAAGTTATGCTTGGAATTTAGGGGCCATCAGAAAAATGAGGATATGTACACAGTACACGAGAAGAAAAGAAAACAGGAAGTCAATGAAAATAACAATGACTCGTTGATCCAATTAGAATTTAGACTTGTCAAAATAACATTAAACTTAACATAGATGGAGCAGCCACTAATTGGCTCGGTTTCTCCTTCGCATTTTCCAGTGTATAAGTTGATACCATGTTCAGAAACGAGATAGACAGTTCAAGAAAGTGCCTCTAAGATCCCGCGAAGCTCCAAATTAGGGTTTCCCTTAAAAAGACTAGTATTCGAGAAATCACGATAACCGAAATAAGAAACGAAAAAAGCCTGAGCATGTATCGGCAAGACGAGCGTGGCATAAAACCGAAAAAATACCACAAATTCGTTCGAGCAACAGCGCCCATATCACATGCAACTTCCACACAGCGCAAGTGTGAAGCAATTCAACCCCATAGGAAATTGTTTGCCACAAAAATCGAATACTCATGACACACAAAGACAGAAACAGGTACGAAAAGGGGAAGGAGAAGTGATGAGGAGGGACGTACGTGAGCTTCGAACATGGTGGCGGATGGAGGGACGATCTTGGAGTATTCAGCGCCCGATCAGACCGGAGAAGAAGAAGAGGTGATCGGCATCCAACAGTGTTCGTCGATACCGGTGGTCAAATACCATGTCTTCCAGGGATTTTTCGAATCGCGGATTGAAGATTAACCTAATGAAGGCAAAGGACGAGATATGGAGATGATCGAGAAAGAGAATGTGAGAGAGGGAGGGAGAAACAGTATTCCGCAGGTGGTGGGGGGTGGGGGTAGTTCCAATTCAACTCCCTTGACTTGGACAAATAAATCGCCTTCCTTGACAGCAAATGTCTAGGCCCTTGGGGCGGTATCCGTGCCTCTAAACTGAACCGTTGGCCATTTCCCTATTTTTTTCTGTTAAGAAAAATAAATAAATTAAATTTTAGGTTTTAAAGGGTTTTTTTTTTATTTGTCACCCACTCTAAAATGATTTTACCTAAATAAATTAGTTTTTATTTATAATTTACCAAACACACCACACTCATTTTTTCACTCTCTTCTTCTCCTCGTCTCTTTAACTCTCTAATTCTATATAAGATTTAAGGGGATTGAAAAGCTTCAAATTAAGTTTTTGGTGCATATTACACAACAAAATTCACTCCTACAACAATCATGGTAAGTTATTTATACAAAATTCATCTAATTTTATTGATCTAGGTTTTGCAAGAATGAGATTTTTTTTCTTTCAAATTGTGCAGATTATGATTTATATTAAAGATTTGAACCCATTTTAAAAGATTAAACCGATTTAGGCAAGGATTTAATGGTCGGAAGTGAAAATCGGGTGAAAAACGGTCGTAAATATCGAGGGCGTTCATGCCAGAAAACGGCGCTGGCTCGAGGTTGAAGACGACGATGGTCGTGACGGCTTGGACGGCTATGGCCATAACGGCCAGCATAGCCATAGTCGTCACGACCATGGTTAGCACAGCCATTGCAGCTGAGTGCTTCTCAACCGCAACGACTGGCCCCGAAGGTGAATTCGATTGAATTCGACCTGAATCATTTTTTTCGTATGTCAGACGTCAAGGTGCTTAGAGACGGGTTTAGAGACTCGATCCGCTTGTTATCGACGTCGTGAGGCGCTTACTGAGCAGAAGGCACCGATTCCTTTGGCCCCGGAGGTCCATGTGGACCCCGAGGTTTAGCCCTTTCCGGTGTTGCCCTACCACTTCAGACGGGGCAATGCCGAACCTTGTTCAACTCCTCACAACACGAGACGGGGAGTAGCTCACATGTTGTTGAGAATCAGACAGCCGTCCATGCTCCTACTGCACCGACACCACATTCTCGACATGGACGAGGGGCTGGCAGGCGAGGCGCAGACCCTGTGCCATCTCCGACGGGAGGGTCTAGACAGAGGAGACAGACCCGACCCGGTCAACGTCGTCGGATCGAGCCGTTGCTCACCCATCCTGCACCAGGAGGCCCGGAGATCCCAGACTTACTGTTGGGCTTCGAGGAGCATGTGGCCCACCACATATACACTGGCAATGTAAGTAAATTACTTAAAATGTTTGATATTTTAATTTGAAATTGAAATTAAAATATCTTTTATACTTTAATGCATTATAGGAGTGTCCTCGAGGACCTCTGAAAGTTCAGTTCCGACGCACACAGCTGACAGACTGGCCATAGACGGGAGATGGCAGCTGGATTGATATTGTATGGGCCAACGGACTTGCACATCTGCAGAGTATTATGCACTAGCAGGTTCATACTGGCCTTATAGATGCATTTATTGAGCGATGGCATCCAGAGACCAGTTCTTTCCATATGTCATTGGGCGAGATGACGATCACGCTTCATGATGTTGCGCTCATCCTTGGCCTTCCGATCGACGGGGATGCAGTTCTGCGAGATGATGCTGAAGGCTCTTAGAGATCCCGATTCGCAGAATTCTTCCAGATGGATGATGATTGGATGAGCCGCCCACATTTTGATAAGGGCGGTGTTTCACATGGACATCTAAAGGACTATAGCATGGACCCGAACCGCTGCCTTGATTCTAAGACTGTCGCTTCTGGTTTTCTACTGTACTTGATAGCGTTGACTATCTGTCCTAACAAGTCTCAGCATCGGATCCATATCACATACTTGGACATTGTACAGGATAACGAGGATGTACAGAGTATGTCTTGGCTTCTACTGCACTGGCTCATCTGTATAGGAGCCTTGGTGAGTGCTCGAGGTTTGGGACTAGAGAAGCTTCTATGTGTTACACGCTATTACAAGTAATTGATCGAACCTATTTTTTTTGTTTTTTTATTTGGGCTAATATTATCAGCCACACCTGAACAGTCCGATGTTTTTTTTGTCTAGTTTTGGATCTTCATATACTTTCCATCACTTCGTCCCGCCGGGATGCCATTACCATTACAGGAGGGAGCAACGTGGGCTCAGATTTGGGGAGATGGTGGTACAGTGCAGGTTGGGCGCAACTAAAAAGCAGAGCTTGATGTTATGACGACGACAAATGTGACTATACTCTTCACAAGTTGTATTTAGTGTTATTTTTTCCAAAAGAACTTCATTTATCATGCGAAATTGAATCAGGTGGCTTGGATGCCCTATGGGGATTTGGATTTTACCGATGCATATGCTTCGTCTTGTTTTCATGGGCTGTTATCATTTCTGGCTATATTAGAGCCATGCATGCCAGATCGATGTGCTAGGCAGTTTGGGCGTGTACAGAGGATACCTGAAGATGTTATTATGCCGAAGACTGCCGTTCGAGTAGGAGACTTGACAAGGTACAAGGTAGAGTTTGACACAGCCACTTGGGTTTGGAGATCTAGGGACTTGCACCGTATCATCTTAGGCACGATGGGATCTCTTGTGACTGATGAACCGTCTGAGTGTGTTGAGGACTACTTGGCTTGGTTCATACCTCGTACACACGCACGTGTTAGCCGGCCCGCCACGACTGTTGAGGAGGTATAACGTTGGGATTTTTTGCCTTTGTTACATAATTGATGTTTTTAGCTAATAATTATTTTGTTATATATATGCAGCGCATGTTGGAAGCATTGGGTTATCTTGCACCATGGGCGGCATATGTAGGGGTGCACCCACCCGGGGTACAGGACGCTATCAGGAGATATATTGAGATCATGGGAGGAGCGGTTCTTGGATATGACGATGGTGATGACCAGTCGGATGATGCCTAGTGATTTATATTTTGATTATGTAGTTTGGATTATTTATGTACTGATTTGTAGTTCGGATTATTTATATTTTGATTTCTAGTTCTGACTATGTAAGATTATGGTTATGCTCGCGTATGGATTTATATTATGTTTGATTATGATAATGCTCGCATATAGATTTATATTATGTTGGATTATGATAATGCTAGGATATGGATTCAAACTAAGTAGAAACTTCAAACTAATATTACATATTCAGATTGTATTTGTTGAGTCGTTGGAGCAATAGAAACTTCAAACTTCAAACTAAGTAAAACCTAGGTCCATTAAAATGGGATGATCATCCTTGGGAGTAAATTTGTATTTGTTGAGTCGTTGGAGCAATAGAGGAAAAATGCTAAATGTGTCCATGTCAAAATTATGTCTCCGCATTGGAACTACCGATGGCAGTGGACAATCATCAAGGAAGAACACTGTAAACAAATAATTAACACATTAAATGTTATACATAATCGAAAAAAGCCCGAAAGAGTTGAAAAAGTCAATAACTTACCGACTCAAAATGTGCACAAACGGTCTCGAAAAAAATGAAGATGACTCCATTCTCCAATGTCCCATTCCAATTGGAGGGATAGTTAAGGGAAGATAAGTTTGGTGTTGTCGCCCCACAACAACAAGCGCGCAATTGTATGTTGTAGCAACCAAATGCCCCATGTCTGAAAGGCTAAACCACCTCCCGGGGGGCGAAACCTGGACTATCCCACTCTAGCTTGCGGGACATCTCAATAGTCGTATAATGAAGAAAAGCGTGGTCAAATATGTTGGCATGCTCGAGTACAGTCATCATCATCTAAGTTCGAACATCGCGCCATCTTTCTTAACTGAGCCCTAGACATTTTGCAACGGCTCTGAACCCACAATTTTCATCAGCAATAATTGCATAGTGACCCCTAAAGAACTTCTTCATACACATCGGAATGAACTACAAAGGACCGGGTAATGGATCTAAAGTAAGTGGTGGAATGCTAGGAGAGCCCCAAAGAAATGATAATTGGAGCAACTGAGCACATTAATGTTTCCCTTCCAAGTTAAAGATATTTATCATGCTTCATGAAATAGTTTGATCCACCATAGAAGCATCATTTTGAACAAACAAAGGGACAAACCTTTCCAAACATTAATCCTTAGAGCCATTGCTGATAGTCCATGGACATACTCGCCTAAATATATTTGGAGTAAATGCAGCACCTGCAGCCAAATGCAATAGCAACATTATTAAGCCCTACTTTTTGATATTGTAGAAAATAGTAGAATCGAGCATAAAGTCATACTCGATAAACAAGTATAGTAAAAAACTAGCATTAGTGTCTATAAAAGTTTAACATGATTCAAAAAAAATTATTTTGCAATTATGTATTGATTTTTATCAATATTAAAACAAAACTTTTATTTAAAAATTTATTTGAAAGATATTATACACATATTTACAAAATGACTATTTATCTCCTTTTAAAAACATGAGAATCTTTTTTTAGAAAAAAAATATAAAGATAATGTATGATATAAAAACATAAATACATAATATCATTTTTCTTTAATAGCAATAAACTCCGGAAAATTGAGACTTCGGAAAATTGAGGCTCCGAAAAATTGAAATAGAAGTAGATAGTTTAATAGTTTAATAGTGATAAACTCTAGAAAATGAAACATGTTTCTCATACAAAGGCTATACACTTCATGTGTCCACTCCCCCTTTCAAATATATATTTGCTGAGGGACAAAGTCTTGGAGAATGCTAAAATGATACATTTAAAGAAGGCTATTGACATTTTTGATAAGATGGCTAATATGCGAGAGATATCCTTGATGATTCGTTCAAAGTGTGTGAAGAAATGATACTCACTGAACTTCTAATTGAACCGAAAAACACGCAAATTAAAGGTTAGGGAGTTTGTACTTTGAAGAGCATGCAAGTCGGGAGGGGATGGATAGTCCTTGTCCAGAAAAGCCTTCTCTTCATCAACGCGTGTATAATCCTTCAACTTCGCCTCTTCCGCCTCCACCCCCTTCAATTTAAGATCTGTTGTTTGGCTCGCCGTGTAAAATGATTGAACACGACGTAGGAGAGCATTGTATGCGCGAGAGAGACGGCGATAACCTTCTTGTTGGCGGTCAAATCCGCGTTCACACTCATCGCAATCGCAGTAAGTAGGGTGCGTTGAGGACGAAGCCATGAACGTAACCCACTAGGTTTTTGGGGACTGAACAGGGACCGAGTACTCAGAGACTCTTCAGTTTTCAAAGAAGTTAGAGGTGACCGGAAGTTTGATTTTGTTTGAGAAGAAAAGGTGGACATGACGTTTGATTTGTTAAAATGGCTTGTGGTCTACAATATATGTATACCAAAAAAAGGAGCCCCGCCTTCATTTTGTTTATTATATAATGGCTTACGTTTCGAGATTATAAAATGACTTGGCCCAGTTTTTAATTTTCATATAGAATAAGATAAAATTCCTTGAAAAAAATAATAATTAGCCCAGTGGTAAGTTTTATGTTTAAGAATACATAATTAAGATTTTGAGCTTAATTACTATTTTTCTTAAAACTAGTGTCAACATCAAATTTCATAATATCGAGCATAATTTTCAGTAAAAATTGGAATGTGAATGAATCTAAATAATGTAATATTATATATACCTTGTCATACGCACAAAACACTCCTGTAAACGTGGAAATAGCGCAAGTGTGCAATACGTTATTTTCGAGAGCGTGCTTTAATTGGAGTTCAATTGGTAAATTGTCAGAAAAAATTTCCCACCAAGCACTCTTTCATTTCCCTCCAAAACAGGGTTTAATATTGTTTATCAAAAAAAAAATGCGAGAAGTACTTTTGATTTGACATTATCCACTTCTAGTTGTAATAGTGTAATACTATAAGCCTATACCCTATAATCATCATTACATTCATTTTTTATTTATTTTGGTCCATAAAAATCCTAAATAACTTATTTATTTGTAACTTGTAAGTACAACCACTTTGAATTGTTTATGTTAGAGGATGGAGTATTGTACATAATTTCTAGCGTTTAATTAATAAATTTTAAAAGGGTCCTTCCCATTTTGCGACATTGTGCATTCGGTTATTTTGATGGAAGACATACATACATAGATGATATATTACATTTCCCGTCATAATGAAAACGCAATCATGTCATGATGTCTTCCTTATATTTGCGAATTGTTGGTCATGTATTTGTTTGAGATAATCTCAACACATATAAACTACAACTTTGAATCTCACAAAACCAAAACTATGCAATTGTTAATAGGGTCTCTCGGCAAACAAATAAATTTGTAAGTCAAGACCCCGCTGAGTACAGTGGAGTCAGGATCGTTCCACAGGAAGCAAGGTTGTTTGTCTATCAATCTAATAAAAATCAAATAAAATCAAACACAATCACTCACGAGATGCCTCGTTAACGACCTTGTCAGGATCGTTACCGAACCACCGAACACAAAAATACTAACTAACGACCTAATTAAATTCCAATTAATACTCGGTATTGAAGCAAGTATTCAGCAACGAAGATTTACCAGAAATAATTCAATTAAAACAAAAATCTAGGATAAGGGACACCACAACATAACCAAGCATAAGAATTCGTAAGAAGATAAGATCATGCCTTTAAATAGATAGAGTCATCAACTTTCATTGACTTAACAAGTAAATTAATCTACTTTCATAAACTAACTCACTCTATTGCTTGTTTTGGATCTAAAGCTTGAAACTTTCGTTTTCAAACAATATCAACCTTCAAGTTACTAACTTTCTCTTTCAATCCAGTTAAAACTCAAATTACCTCAACTCCCGTTTCGGTATTAAGCACAACAAACAATTTCAATAAAGATAAAAGGCATTCAACACACAATATTACTCATCAAACATGCTCAACTATGCCGGGCTTAACCCCGACCCTAGAAAAATAGACTACTCACTACTCATGATTAAGAAACTAAAAATTTCAATAAAAACAAACATTAAAACAAAACTCAAACTTAAATTACCAAAAATATCGTCTTACAGAGACTCAGAAGAAAACTAAATAAAACATTCACCGAACCACAAACTCGACAAACGAACCTCGGAAACCGTCGTCACCGAACCTCGTCACCGACTTCCGATCCGGTTCTCTCTCCTTCGGCATTCCTCCAAATCTTCTCCAAAAACTAGCTCTAAAATTCGACTCCCCCCTCTATGCTAGATAGAAGGGTATTTATACTAGAAAATCCTAAAAAAAAAACTAAAAAGGCTAAAAGATAAAAACTTTCCTAAAAAGATAGAAACAATCTCTAAAAGATAGAAATAAAATCTAGAAAGATATTAAACCCTAAAATACATATTCTAATAACCCATAAAGATTCTAAAAAGATACTCAACCGATACGGAAATAAATTCCCGCTCAGGATCGGTGAATAATAAAAATAATACTCGAAATCTTTCTCTTCGTGGCCTCGTTAACGACCCTTCACAACCTCGTTAACGAGCTTAGGGTTTGTTTTCTTCAACACCTCCTCTTGTATTCTTGAGTTTTGACTTCTTAAATCTTGCACTTTCCCGTCCTTCACTGTGATGCTCCAAATTTAGCTCCATTTAGCTCCTTTTCTCACTAAAATCTGCAAAATACACAAAATAGCGTAGATTCCACTCTTTTCGTAGATTTATGCAAAACTAACTAAAAATACTCAAAACTAAACCTAAACTAGACAAAACTAAACCTAATAAACAAAGAAAACCTATCAAAAACTATACTAAAAATGCGAACATCAGCAATCCATTGGAAGAACCTTTAGTTATTGGGGAAAATTGATATTCTCCCTAATTGCGATTTTTTGTATGAGTGTATTGCTCGTAAGTGTGCAATACGTTATTTATGTAGTGTGCAATTCTCGATTTTTGGTATTCTTAAGTTTAATTAGTAAGTATTCTTAAACAACAAGGATAATGATAACATATCAAATGTGCTATTAATACAATATAAAACTATTGTTTTATCAACATTACACATGTAACCTTATACACAAAGGTAGACGACCCAACAAACATGCACTTTCCTAAAGAAGCAGCAAACTTAGAACATATTCACAAATGTGATGAATGTAATCCACGTCTAGCCACCTAAATGGCTTACGCATTTTAGAATCAAGGTTATAAATGATCAAGAACGGATCCGCACTGTTACGGAGATCGATTGGGAATGGGTGTATTACTACGTCATTGTTTCGCTTGTCGTGTACAGCCCGTGCACATGGGAGATCAAAAGTGTATTTCTTGATCCATCCCACGTTTGACTTGTTAAAAACCCACATGAAATTAGTGAAATCTGAGATAGCTAATGTGGAGCCATCATCAATGACTATAACTCTGTGCATGCAACACATTGACGTGTTCAACTCTTGTGGCACATCCGTTGTGTTGATCATTCCCGTTGACACCTCGAACGAAACCAACTTCCACGTTATTACACCATCAAAGTAATTCTAGCACACGAAGTACAGCGCCCCCTTGAAGAAGCATGGATTCATATACCACATACCTTGATTCCAGTCGATATCGTGTCGGGAGACTGGCTGCACCGTCCATGCAAAGGTCTTCACGCTAAAAACAGCCACATAATGCAACGTATATTCGCAGAAAATGAATCTAACGATCTTGTAATCGTCGTTCTCTGAGTCGTATCCGATCCCAAGGTCGGCAACTTCTGCCCGTACAAATGGGTCGTCCTTACACCCGGGTACATCCGCCAATGTGCGGATTTTCTTAAGGGCGGGATTCCATAGATGTAATGGTACAAATTCCTCCCTGTGAGTACCCCGTCTCAAGAGAAACACGCCATCCATATAAGAGATTATGAACGACGATTCCATAACATCTGGATCACCAAGCACAAGGAGTGAATTGGAAGTTGGGTTCAATGTCGTTTCTTGTCGAGTCACACAATCCTGGACCGGACCTTGTACCGTCATAAGCATGCGTCAGTGATAAGTTGCTTGTGACCTTCTTAGATGAAGTTGAACAAACCGACTACTCTTGATTATGGCCATCCACTCAGTGCATACAATTTGAGATCGTACAAGATCCTCAACCGACATGTCGAGTAATATCTCTTCTCGAATCTCATTCGGGAGGTAAGTTTGGGGACATGTTTGGACGTACCTTTGGGACATGATTGCCAATCGAAACAAGATGATATATGGAGATCTGTTGATGATTTTTTTTTGCTTTACAGAAAATGATTAGTAAGGAGAGAAACGATACGAAGGGCCTATTATTTATAGAATACGTTAGGAACTGAGGGAGTTAATGTTACACGCGGTTGATTCGAATTATTAGGACGAAAGTAACTGTTCCTTAATGACGGTTTGGTGGTTGTACCAAAAAAATTAAGACGATTTTATTGTTTTGTTTTCAAGTTCTAAATACGGTGAATCACTTAATTAATCAGTTCAAATAATAACTGTCTTTTAATTTTTTGATCAAGGTCATTTAATTTAAATACGTAGAACTAAGGCGGTAGTAAGCCTAACGACAGATGAAAAGGAAATAAAAGGGAGTATAAAATAAGATCCATTCCCTAAAAACAACTTGACCAATTTATTTTTTTACTATAAAATAAGATGCATTCCCTTAAAAAGAAAATTATCCCAGTCGTAAGTGTTATGTTTAAGAATACATAATTACCATTTTAGTGGTGGTTGTGAATTATAAAATCATATCATAGGGAACGGGGGTTCTTAAACAGTTAGAAGTGTGCAATCTGTATCACTAGAGTGTGCAATTCACTACCAAAATCCAACCACATAATTACAAGGAAAACATCAATCCACTAAAGCAGCAGCGGACTTGGTACGTACTCAGATATGTAATGAATTGTGCTCCTCAGATGTGGCATGTCCACCACTCTACGAGTGAAGATATCACCAAGGCGATATAGGAGTAGCGGCGGCGGCGGTTCTAGATTATCTTCAATGGGTTCAAGTGGGTGTATCACTACATTATTGTTGGGCATGAAATGTATGGCACGAGCCCATGGGAAGTGAAAGGTGTATTGCATTACCCATTCCACATTCCCGTCCGACTCTCTCATAACCCACAAGTCATACAAGCAATTAGTAACCGCCAACGTCGACCCATTCTCGATAACTACAACCTTGCCCAAGGCTTGAAGATGACTGGCAACTTCTGCTGGAAAAGATTTAATCCTCATCACCCCTGTGGACAATGTGTACGAAACCAGTCTGCTCTTGGATAAATCACTAGGATGGTCGTTGTTCAAGAAATACAGCACCCCTTTGAAATAGCAGCCCTCGAGCATGAAAGACAACTCATAGATGTTAATTGTTATTTTTTAAAGCCGACACTTACAAGATTTATAGTATCTGGCGGGAAACCGCCGGGGTTTTCCAAAAGATTGCACAGTAAATGAGAAGTGTGAGCTAGATAAGCTTTCATAGTGAACATGAGTTATATGTACTTATATGATGTCAGATCGTGTCATTGCACAATAAAGGAGAAGTGTGAGCTAGATGAGCTTTTATAACTGATTCTTGATGAAAGCAAACTCTTATTTTGATAAAAGCAAATTATTACTTGAAGATTGAAATTAGTGTTTCTCAAACTCTATGTGCTTTTTTGGAAAACCATGTCTTTTGTTACTCTAATATCATATAGACTCGGATTTTCACTCTAATGTCATATTATTTTTACCTGTTATTTTGTTGTCTAGAGATCTGCTTCTTTGACAATTCTTTGATGCACTAGCACACTGTGATCCAAACACAGAGAGCACAATTTACGAACACAAACATTGTGGAGGATGTTGCATAAAAGAAGTTAGTGACACACAACCACAACTTGGATATCAATTGCACGATTATGTGACGAAAAAGTTGTCCGATGTTTAGAAGGTTTATTTCGTCCTCTAAGATTTCCTTATAAGTGTCGCAGTGGAAAAATATTGTTACTTTAAAAGTATGATTAAAAAAGGTAGCCGACAATTATGTGTGACAAAGTCATAGAAGTTTTTATATTGAACAAAGCAATAAAGCAATAAGTATAGTGCACATTGAGGAATGAAAAAGGACCTTTTAGGATGTTCGTTGGTTGTGTCGTCCATGTTCAAGAGTGTGAGACTTTGTATGTATGGGCATATATTGTGGAAGGTTGCGTATGTTTGTGAAGGTGCGATGATGTTCAAGGTGGTGTATGTCTGGAGGAGATGGATGTTGAAACCCGAAATATGTCGTGCTATAACGGGATTATAATAAATACTAACTCTCGGTATTTCGTACAACCAAACGGTTTTCGTACGTAGATTATTCCTCCTTCCCGCCCTTCAGCTGATTGTTTTGTAATCCTCGTTATAATTAAAGCCATTTGGACTTTATACTGTAAATAACGCGATCTCACTCGGAGATCAAGCACATCGAATCTAGGTACATGAAAAGATTCCTAACCCAGAGAGGTTTTTCGATCCTTAAGATTGTATAATAGCCTTCCTATATATAGTTTTATGTGAGCTACTATCTATCTTGCTCACGTTCGATGTGGGATGCACATCCATAGATTATCGAACGAATTGGAGTCCAACGTGGACGAGTTTTGCCAGTTTTGTTGACTATTCAACAGGCTTGTTCAAATATATTGTACCAAATTAACACAATACACATATAAGCAAGTGTACTGGTTTGGTGATGCATGGAAGTGGAGTTTACGTGGATATTTACATGTAGAGAGGCCTTCTTTTTGCTGTCATTCTTTATGTTTGGGCCAACTTCACACATTTAGTCCATGGGAAAGCCCACTTGCATTTGATTTTGGAGCCAAGCCCATGCCCCTTTCTCTGATTATTTAATGCATAAGCATGTTATATATACTAATGCAACTCAAGTCTACGTGGCCATTCAGGCTCGATCATTCAAGCCCACGTCTTGTAGCGATTTGTGCATGTATAAGACGCGTACATGCAATTGGCATTTTGTCTCTTTTACTTCTTTAATTTACTAATTTACCTTTAATTATTTAGCGGTTATTTCGCGCACCATCACAACCCCTTGGCTTGATGTCCTCGTTCCATGAGGGCAACAAGACAATAAACAAGTGCGCATGCTTTATCGATTTACAACTTGGGCAACGCGATCTAAACTCGAGATTAGGTGGAGTTCGCGCATTTTTAGAGAGTTAGGACCTCGTCCTTTGAGAGTTAGCGAACCTCTTCGCTTAGAGAGTTAGCGAACCTCGTTCGCTTAGAGAGTTAAGACCTCGTCCTTTGAGAGTTAGCGAACCTCGTTCACTTAGAGAGTTAGGACTTGGTCCTTTGAGAGCTAGCGAACCTTGTTCGCTTAGAGAGTTAGGACCTCGTCCTTTGATTGTCAGCGAACTTGTCCTTTAGATTGTCAAGACCTCATTCTTTAGATTGTTACGACCTCATCCTTTAGATTGTCAAGACCTCGTCCTTTAGATTGTCAGGACCTCGTCCTTTAGATTGTCAGGACCTCGTTCTTTCAGATTGTCAAGACTTCGTCCTTTTAGATTTTCAGGACCTCGTCCTTTCAGATTATCTGGACCTCGTCCTTTCAGATTGTCAAGACCTCGTCCTTTTGTATTGTCAAGACCTCGTCCTTTAAATTGTCAGAACCTCATCCTTTATATTGTCAAGACCTCGTCCTTTAGATTGTCAAGACCTCGTCCTTTAGATAATCAAGACCTCGTCCTTTTGGTTGTCAAGACCTCGTCCTTTAGATTGTCATCACCAACCGCGCGCACGCCAAGGGCGAATCCTGTGGCGCCGCACAAAGATTGCGGCTAAGTCCGCGCAAGCCATGGCTAACCCCATGGCGCCGCACAAAGACTGCGGCTAATCCCGCGCATGCTAGGGCTAACGTCGTGGCACCGCACAGAGACTGCGGCTAACTAAAGAGGGAAGAGGACACACTTACTTGATTATTACCCGAGAGTAGGTCGGATAGGAAGAGCACTTTCCGCTGACGATGCCAGTGTTGAAACCCGAAATAAGCCACGCTATAATGGGATTATAATAAATACTAACTCTCGGGATTTCGTACAACCAAACGGTTTTCGTACGTAGATTATTCCTCCTTCCCGCCCTTCAGTTGATTGTTTTGTAATCCTCGTTACAATTAAAGCCATTTGGACTTTATACCTAGTAAGTAGCGCGATCTCACTCGGAGATAAAGCACATCGAATCTAGGTCCATGAAAAGATTCCTAAACTGGAGAGGTTTTTCGATCCTTAAGATTGTATAATAGCCTTCATATATATAGTTTATGTGAGCTGCTAGCTATCTTGCTCACACATAGATTATCGAACGAATTGGAGTCCGACGTGGACGAGTTTTGCCGGTTTTGTTGACTATTCAACAGGCGTGTTCAAATATATTGTACCAAATTAACACAATACACATATAAGCAAGTGTATCGGTTTGGTGATGCATGGAAGTGGAGTTTACGTGGATATTTACATGTAGAGAGGCCTTCTTTTTGTTGTCATTCTTTATGTTTTGGCCAACTTCACACATGGCCCTTTCTCTGATTATTTCAGAGAAAGGGGAGTTTACGTGGATATTTGCATTTGATTTTGGAGCCAAACCCATGCCCCTTTCTCTGATTATTTCATGCATAAGCATGTTACATATACTAATGCAACTCAAGTCTACGTAGACCTGGGTCACGGTTCGGGTGATCCGGCGGGAAACGGAACCGGCGGTTCCGGTTTATGAACCAGCCGGTCCGGTTCCCCCTGTTTCGGTTCCGGTTTGCCCCCTCGGAAACCGCCGAACCAGCGGTTCCAAAACCGGGAACCGGCGGTTCCGGTTTCCCCAGTTCGAATCGCCGATTTGTGGGGTAACAGCTATTTTTTTGAACGAAAGTCGAAACCGTGATCGCGGCCTGAGACCCGCGGTCGCGGTTATTTCAACAAAAAGCTCGATTTTGAGCCAAATTCATAACCGCGACCGCGGGTCTCAGGCCGCGGTCGCGGTTTTGGATAAAATGCCAACGACTAGTTTTCAACGGCTAGTTTACATTTCCAACGGCTCTTTGATAAATTTACCTGTAAATATCCACTAAATGATCTCATTCTCACCCACAATATCAATCTCTCTCAATCTCTCAAGTTTACAAAGCTCTCTCAATTCTCAATCCTTACTAGTTTTTATACAAATTGCAATTGCTTTCCTAATTGTTCTTTTCAAAAATTAGCACAATTGTCCTTACATCTTATTGCTTAATTACATATTTCTTTATCATACTTTACTCTTTTTGCTTACTTGTTTAGTTACATTTTAAGAAAATGGAAGGATTTCTTAACATTGATCAAATTTTTGGCTCACAAGAGAGTGGTGCAAATGTAGAATTTGTACCCCTATTAACTTGTCGGAATTTATGAATCCCAATCTCAATGTGGTACAACCGGGATCGTCCACTCCCGATGAAATTGAGGGAGTGGGTGTGGATCATGGATCGGAGCCTTCCGAGGCGAGCGAGGTTCCATCCCTTAGATCCGAAACTTTTACATAACATTTTCGGAAGGGAGTTTATAATGCATCTACCAAGAAATTTAAAGTTCATTGTAACTATTGTCCTAGTGTTTACTCATGGTTGTCGGGATCGGGCTATGGAACATTATCCAATCGCGTGAAAAATAAACACCCCGACAAGATAGGCATGATGCAAGGATAATCCCAACTATCCGGGTTTGCAACTTCTTCTTCCCTTAATCCTCATCATAACCCTCATTTATTTACTTATAACCATAATGATAGCATGTATGCCTTGTCCGAGTCTATTTATGTTGATCACTTATCATTTAGTTTTGCCGAAAAGTTAGTATTTAACAATTGGATGACTAATCATGTACAACCCGCTTATAAACCGACTACTAGGAAGTCGGTCAAAAAAACGTGATGAAAGCATATAAAACCCGTAAGATGGCATTGGTGAAGTTTTTTGCTCAAAATGATATTAAAGTTTCAATTTGTAGTGATATTTGGAGTGATCATTGGCAAAATCATTCATACATGGGCTTAACATGTCATTTTCTTGATGATCATTTTAATGTGCAAAAACGTGTTTTGCCTTATAGAGTATTTGATTTTTCTCATACCGCTTTAATGATTAGTAACATTATTCGTACTATTTTGGAAGAGTATAGACTACTTCATCGATTTTTTTATCTCCTTTGACAATGCATCTAACAACACCGCTTTTAATTTACTAATTTACCTTTAATTATTTAGCGATTATTTCGCGCACCATCAGTGGAGTGTGGCGATTTCAGTGTGCTTGTCAAGGGTGTAGCCCACTAGAACGTTGTAGGGTGCTTGACTATGAAATTATTGTATGATCTTTTTGTTTTTTAGCTTCATGTATTTTGTATGGGAAACAAACAATTTGAAGAACCACCTTGTTTGCCACGTACATTGCTCGACTGAAATCGTTGGGAGCTCTAGAGTCCAAAGGCGAGTTTTAAAATTGGTCATTCCAATTGACGCCCCTCCATTGACCAAAACCAAACTGAATTCTTGTACTTAATATAGTGCTTCATAACCTCCCAGAGGGCATGGCGTTGCGATGAAGGTGGTAGTGTGGAGGTGGGAAGCTAGGATTTGCACATTGTGATGTGTTTCATCCCAATATAAGAAGAACAACTTCTCTTGACATAGGGTTCTTATTGTCCTAAATATGATCGAGTCCATGTAACTGGAATTCCGTCGTGTAATTAGGTGGTTTAAGAGAGTGTGTGTAGGGTGTAGTATGTTGTCTAATGTAGAATGTTCTTATAGAAAATTAGCTTTACCACTTTGAATTATTTTCCCGTGTTCGTGTATTGTGTAAGACGAAGTTAGGATTAAGTTGTAGAGGAGGGTGTAGCTAGGTGTGGAACAAGGAGTGTCTTCTTTATCGAAGGGTTCCATAATAGCAGGGGTGGTAGTCTGGATGTCCACTATTTTGGCTAAATAGCATGAGTCCTTTTGAAGATTGATGATATTCCCAATCATCGATTTATTTAGGTTGCACAGGGTGTGTGAGAGGGTTGTTGTTTGTGTGAGGGTGGCCATTGAGTGCACTGAGCATTGTCTTTCGTCACCTTGCTTGATGAGAAGCTTTGCTTCCTAGGTATTAATTGTGAAGTTCTGAACGTGGTGGTGCAAAAAGTAGTTTGTGAAGATGATATTTTGTCACATCTTTGCGACAGTCCGGTACTTGACCAGATCCTTAGCAAGTAGGTGGTGTGATGGTTTCCCACACACTTGCAAGAATACGAGATCCTTAGCAAGAAGATACTGTTGATGAGATACCCTTGGCAGTGGAGTGTTCATTAGGCGCTGAGGCTAGTGAAAGATCTGAGCAAGGGGAGTCAACACAAGGCGAAGAAACTTCTAGGAGGTCAGAGAGAGGAGTATACCACCGGATATCCAACCTCAGAGTACGAGACAATTACGGTGGAGGGGGAGCTAGAGGGTGGTGATGATGTCTGGCAAGCATCAGTTTCGCACCATGATGGCGGGACGGAACTCATATGCAACTAATGTCAAGATGAAGATGTCTTCCCTTGGGCTGGAGGGGGAGATTGTTAGACTTGGGCCTTATTATTGTCTAGTCCAAGTACATGTCTTGCTAGGGTATTAGTAAGATGAAAAGTACGTGTGTGTGTGTGTGTGAGAGAGAGCTTAAAAAGTGAAGCAATGAGGCTTCAAGAGGCAAACACCATGAGAGAGAAAATTGGGCACAACAGAGAGAAGAGGAAGTAAGGAGAAAGAGGGGTAATTGGGTAAAGAAAGGAGAGGTCATCCTTTTCTATCTAGGGATTTTTTGCCTTTTGCTCTGGGAATCTAAAACGGGAGTTTTTTGGTAGGTTCTTCTTCTCACATGGAACCCTAATTTTAGTTTACAAGTGTTTACTCTAGTTTGGAGTTTTTTAGCATTGATTCTCTATGGATGGGTAATCTTCCGATGTGAAATTTGTATTTGATTGTAAACACTTGTACTCATTAATTGATTAGTAGATTTGTACTCACTTTAGTGGGTTTTTCCCCTCTCCAGTTGAGGGATTTTCCCACTTAAATTTGGTGATGATTTGTGCATTAACTTTGCTTGATATTGCCTTGGTTGCTTGTGTGGTTTTGTTTCCTGGATTGAGTTGTCTTTACTTGGAGTTTGTCATCTTAGTTGTGTTTACAGTTTTACAAATTGTTATTTGTTTTCGCTCAAACGTCAGTTGTACTTTGAACTATTGATCGATCCCCAACAAGACTCCCCAACATTAATTATATATTTATAGATTTGCTTCAAAGTACAAAAGAAAATTCACCATATCTAAATAGAATGAAAGATCACAAAAAAAAAAACTAAAAAAATGGTCGGCTAATTGCTAAAAAATAAGAGTGAAATGCGTAAATTTTGGATGGCCGCACAAGACCAAATATGTTAAAAAAACACTTTACTTTTTTTTAGCAAAAAATATATTAAGAAAATTATAATATTTGTCTTTGCCAACAATGTTAGAGATTTCACTTAATTATCTACATTGCAATTTCTCCTCCCATTTACATGTGACTATTTTAACACAAAAAGAGACCAAAAACTTGCGGGCAAATTATTTTTTTCTTAACAATTTTATGTTGTCCAAATTTTTCCCTCCCACCAAAACCTAACTTGGTAATGGGGTGGATTGAATTTGAAAAGTAGCTTCTTGCTCTTCCATTCTCTTTAGAAAAGGGACAATATATTAAGAAAAAGATCTCTTTTCAATTGTCGTACATTTAGATTAGCAAACATGGGAGACAACTCAATGGGAGATTTAAACAATAAAGATGTTGATCTTGTATGTAATCAAACTTGGATTTATTTCATGATTCCATTGTCAATTAAAATGGCTATGGTGAATTGGTGATCATGATCAACATATATGTTTGCAGGAAAAGATTCCGGTGGAACAAGTTTTTGAGCTACTTAAATCAACGAGAGAAGGTTTGACAACAGAAGAAGGTCAAAAGAGACTCCTGCTTTTTGGCCCCAACAAACTTGAAGAGAAAAAGGTGATGTAATTTAAAAGTAATTTACTTGCATAATTTTTGAAAAGAATTACCAACTCTACAAGTTTATGATGTTTTATGCAGGGAAATAAAGTGCTTAAGTTTTTGAGCTTCATGTGGAATCCTCTTTCATGGGTCATGGAAGCTGCTGCTGTCATGGCCATTGCTTTAGCTCATGGAGGGGTAAAAATATTATTGACTTTATTCTTTAAAATTGAAAGAAGAAAACAAGACTTTCTTTAAAATTGAGTTTTAATAATTAATGATGCAGGGGAAGCCTCCAGATTGGCAGGACTTTGTTGGTATTGTTGTGTTGCTCATCATCAACTCAACAATTAGTTTCATTGAAGAAAACAATGCTGGAAATGCAGCTGAAGGTCTCATGGCCAACATTGCTCCTAAAACAAAGGTATTATTAATGCATGTGTGCTAGCTATAAATTGTTGCTCTTTAGAACACATTGTGCACAATAATATGTAATCAACTACTTGCTGCAAATTCAGGTTCTAAGAGACGCGAAATGGTCTGAGCAAGACGCGTCTATCCTGGTTCCAGGAGATGTAATTAGCATTAAGCTAGGAGATGTTGTCCCAGCCGATGCTCGTCTTTTAGACGGCGATCCTCTTAAGATTGATCAAGCAGCCTTGACAGGAGAATCTTTACCAGTAACAAAGATGCCAAGTGATCAAGTTTTCTCTGGATCCACTTGTAAACAGGGTGAGATAGAAGCTGTGGTAATTTCCACTGGTGTCAACTCCTTTTTCGGAAAGGCTGCTCACTTGGTTGATAGCACCAGCCAAGTTGGCCATTTTCAAAAGGTAAATCTTTTGGTTTCTAAACTATGTTATTAATTTTGTTTGAAACAAGATTTGTAAGCAAAGAGCATTAATTTGTGTGTTTAATAGGTATTGACAGCCATTGGAAACTTCTGCATTTGCACAATTGTCATAGGCATTATTATAGAGATTGTAGTGATGTATCCAATCCAACATAGGGATTACAGAGATGGTATTGATAACCTACTTGTGCTTCTCATTGGAGGCATTCCCATTGCTATGCCAACCGTCTTATCTGTAACAATGGCGATTGGTTCTCACCGGCTTTCTCAACAAGGAGCCATCACTAAGAGGATGACAGCCATTGAAGAAATGGCGGGGATGGATGTCCTTTGTAGTGACAAGACGGGCACTCTCACCTTAAACAAGCTTACTGTGGATAAGAACTTGGCTGAGGTGCAAGACTATGTCATCTAATATTTACATTTGCGCTTGAATGGAGTTATAAGATAACATGTTTTTAGATGAAACTAATTGTTGTGTTAGTGTTAATTTGTTATGATAGGTATTTCCCAAGAATGTAGATAATGATGCCCTTATCTTGATGGCTGCTAGGGCTTCTAGAGTTGAGAATCAAGATGCTATTGATGCGTCAGTCGTCAATATGTTGAGCAACCCGAAGAAGGTAGTAATTAACTTCTTGATTTCCTTTAAGCCCCTGTTTGTATTGCAGAATTAAGTTGCATTAAATGGGTCATTTAGTACAATAGTACAATATAATGCAACTTAATGCATTAAATTTGTAATCCAAACAGGGAGTTAATGTACTGCCAATGCTATTTTAATAAACTTTTATTGAGTGTGCAATATAGGCAAGAGAAGGGATTCAAGAAGTGCATTTCCTTTCCTTTAATCCTGTGGAAAAACGTACAGCTATTACCTACATTAATCCAGATGGAACTTGGCATAGGATTAGTAAAGGTGCACCTGAACAAGTAAGATTAACCATTCTTGTTCTCTCAAACTTGAAAACATTTATTCACTTAAAAAGCTAACAATACATTTTTCTTTTGCGTTTAGATAATAGATCTTTGTGAGCTCAAAGGTGGAGAAAAGAATAAGGCTCATGAGGCCATTGACAATTATGCTAACCGCGGTCTTCGATGCATAGCCGTTGCTAGACAAGTACTTATCCATTATCCTTAGGATATATTCCTAGAAACAGTGAACTAAGTTGTACCAATTGGTTTATTTATTCATTCAATTCTTTGTGCAGAGAGTTCCAGAGAAGACCAAGGAAAGTGTAGGGGAACCATGGGAATTTGTTGGCCTTTTACCACTATTTGATCCTCCAAGACATGACAGTGCAGAGACCATCAAAAGGGCTCTTAATCTTGGTATCAAAGTCAAGATGATCACAGGTGATCAACTAGCTATTGCAAAGGAAACGGGTCGTAGGCTTGGCATGGGAACCAACATGTACCCATCATCTTCCCTCCTTAGCCAAAATAATGGAACAGTTGAAGGCATCCCTATTGAGGAGTTTATCGAAACTGCTGACGGGTTTGCTGGTGTATTTCCTGGTACTTGATAAGCATCACTTCTTGTCTTCTTAGCTTAGAAATTATTCGGTTGATAAGCAACTTTATTTTTGTGTAACTAACTAATAAGCAACTTTATTTCATACTATGCAGAGCACAAGTATGAAATTGTGAAGAAGCTCCAAGAGAGGAAGCACATATGCGGCATGACTGGAGATGGTGTGAACGATGCTCCGGCACTAAAGAAGGCCGACATAGGCATTGCAGTTGCAGATGCAACCGATGCAGCAAGAAGTGCGTCGGACATTGTCTTGACCGAGCCAGGACTAAGTGTGATTATAAGTGCAGTGCTAACGAGTCGAGCCATCTTTCAAAGGATGAAAAACTATACCATCTATGCTGTTTCCATTACTATCCGTATCGTCTTAGGCTTTTTACTTGTCGCTCTCATTTGGAAATTTGACTTTGCTCCTTTCATGGTCTTGATCATTGCCATCCTAAATGATGGAACCATCATGACCATATCTAAGGATAGGGTTAAACCGTCTCCAATGCCCGACTCTTGGAAGCTCAATGAAATATTCGTCACTGGCACTGTCCTTGGCACTTACATGGCACTAGCCACGGTCTTTTTCTTCTGGCTTGTTCATGAAACCACCATACTTCAAGTAAGTTTTGTGTTATGTGAACATGATTACGCCTACTTAAGTGTAAGAAGACACAACACAAGACTATAACAACATTACTCTTTCAGGAATTCTTTTCCATAAAGCAAATTTGTAGCAATCATGATGAGCTAAACTCTGCCCTATATCTTCAAGTGAGCATCATTAGTCAAGCGCTCATCTTTGTGACCCGATCAAGGAGTTGGTCGTTCCTTGAACGCCCTGGCTTCTTGCTTGTTTTTGCCTTCCTTGCAGCTCAGATGGTATGCAAGAAATAACACATCTATAAGATATGTTTTTAAAATTTACCTGTATTTTTTGCTAATTTCAGTCCTATTTTGTGCTAGGTTGCCACTCTCATAGCTGTATACGCCAATTGGAGCTTCGCTAATGTTGCTGCCATTGGATGGGGATGGGCAGGAGTGATATGGATGTATAGTGTTATTACTTACATTCCTCTTGACATTTTGAAAATCATTACAAGTTATTGCTTAAATGAGGATTGTCCTCACAATAAGGTGCGTGAAACATAGTTGTCATTTGTTTATTTATTTTATAATTTTATTGTTACTAAATTCATGTGATAAAAACAAACACCAACAGGCTGGAGGGGACGACAAAGAGGCACGATGGGCCGAGACTGAACGTAGTCTTCATGGTATGTAATTTACAGAGGATAAGCACAGTGACAAAGAATTGGAGGGAGTCGACTGAAATCACAGAGCAGTGAAGGAACAAGAGAGAAAGCTAAAATGGCATTCAGATTTCAGAGTGATTGAATAGTTCACTTATATACAATTTCTTAAACGCTTGTACACAAGTTACGAAACAAACCATGGTATGTGCAGGCTGAAGGAACTTCATACGTACGTTCCAAGGGCATGGTAATCAGTCCAATGCCACTATTTATGTGAAAAAGGGAACATGTGAAGTTTAATTAATACTTGTTTTTTATTGTTCTTCATTCTCCTAAGTTTGAGTATGTACAAAAACCAAGGGACTCGGAATGAAAAAAAAAAGAATAAAAGGGGAAAGATATTGATTCTTACGTCAAGCCTTGTGTTTTTATTTCATTGGCCCAAGGGATCAAATGGATTATCATCAAATGAAGGTGCAAAGGGGCAACTACCCATGAATAACAAAAGATGAAGAAAGCATTGCTTTACAGACATGAATTACTTCTTACTCAAAGTTGAAGAGTAATGTATGTCACTAGATTGAGTGTCAGTTTCAAAGGCTTACATGGTTCACTAATAAATGCAATATGAAATACAGCATGGAAATTTAGTCCAATCCAGTCAAATATAAAACAAGTTGGAGAGGTAAACACGCAAGTGAGTTACCATGGGTTAAGCTTTCCTAACTATTATACGCCTTTCACGTTTGTACTCAACTTCGTCTCTTTGGTGCATAATCAGCAGTGCCCTTCTCACCTGGCAGATATAGGCAGTGCTTAAGTCGTCAGAGAACAAAAACAAAAACAAAACCAACAATGAAAAATCAACACAATGTATCTCAGTAGATGAGATGGATACTAATACTTACAATGGACTCATTCATGCCCATGCGGGTGAGGTCATCAGTAAGCCGTCTCTCTGATATGTGGCTACCGATGCCAACTCTTCTTTTTATCTGAACCTCAGCTTGCTATTTAAGAAGGCAAAGAAGGAAGTGAAAGATAAGTACAAAACTAAAATATAGACGTATAAAATTTAAAGCATACAGTTTTTTGAGAAACCTTTATTTCATTTGCCATCTCAGGTGTAAGGTTTATTTGATGGCTGATTCCTGAACGTGCTGCATCCATTGTTGAAACGTTAAAAAGCCTAATTGCCTCCTTCACATGCTCATCAGTTGCAACAGGGGACCTAAAATCAAAAATCTAAACATTAAGATCACATCTCAGATGATAAATGAACATATAACTTTTTCAATAACAGTGCAACTTCTGATATCGATTTCAATATTTTATGTCTCAGAGTTCCCATCAATTAGTCACTTTCCCCTTGTAATAATCAAGATTTGGACATATCCACAACTTATACATCTCTTGCTCTACTTGGGAGTTAAAAGACCAAATGTTAATTCTTTCTTTATTTGGGTAAGACTTAAAAATGTAGAACGTCACAAGTTGCTCCATCCAAAGTATATACTTACAATCTCATTTTTGCAAGAGACTCGCTTAGTCTAATGATAGCTTCAAGCTGTCTTACAGTAATTGGAATTGCAGTTGCCTCCCCAGTTTCATTCGCCTGCTGCCTCATGTTCTACAAGAGCCATCATAGAAGCAAGAATTTAGGAATAAAAAGTGCAACGGGGGTAGCTCAAATTCTAAAGCATAGTCAGACAACATTTCCAACGACTCCAAAGCATGAGCTTTTACATTCAACTAATGGATACAAACTGCTTTATGGATTTTCACAATTTCCGAGATAGTGAATAGGTTTGTAGTTGTACAGAAGCTGTTTACCTGACGAATGCTGACATACTCTGTCTGCAACTTTTTTGAAGCAGTTTCTGACAGACGAGGATGGCATTCAGTTCTACAGTAATGTATATACCTGCATTTATATTCATTTCAAAGTTCAGTGCCAAGTTTAAACTAATGACAGAACAACTATTAAATCAACCTCAAAAGGATCAGCACCTTCTAAGCCAGTTCTCCTCTTTTGATACTTTACCATCACCCGTAGAAGCATGAGCTGATGCATGAATTTTAATAACATGACTAGCAATCATCTGCAAGAAGAAACAACACATAACCACTTTTGTTATTCCACTAACATGACTAGCAATCATCTGCAAGTAGACAAAGTGATCTGCCTATTTCATCAGCTGATGCAAACTAATTTAATATAACAGATACTTCAATTGAACAAAGGATTTATTGATTACCTTATCCTGACTGTACATCCTAATATCCTTCACAATGAAGATTAAGTCAAACCGTGAAAGAATAGTTGTCTGCAAATCAATGTTATCTTGGGCAGTCTGTAAAAGAGAAATATCTTTGGTTTAGTTTTTCAGCTTGAAAGAGAAAAATAGTAATGCCAACTTTGACATATGTAAAACTCAAGCATTCAAGAATGAACCACAAACTTTGAGGTCATCATAACGGCCAGACGGAGGGTTAGCAGCTGCAAGAACGGAGGTTCTAGAATTGAGAACAGTTGTGATTCCTGCTTTTGCAATGGAAATCGTTTGTTGCTCCATGGCTTCATGAATGGCAACTCTACATATAGCAAACAATACAAAATTCATCCTCAAGTAACATAGCATACAAACAGCATTACATCAGCACTTCCTACCCAGCTTACCTGTCCTCTGGTCTCATTTTGTCAAATTCATCAATGCAGACAACTCCTCCATCAGCTAAAACCATGGCTCCACCTTCCAGGTAAAATTCACGCTGAAAAAGTTGAGCATTAAAAGTATTAGCAGGAGTACCAAAGATAGTGAATGATAGCAGATAACTCATCAGAGAAAAAAAAATGAACTGAACATTTATTCACCATGCCACATTACTGACAGATTGAAAGTATTTAGATGAACAGTTGATCACTCACAGTGCTGCTATCTTGGATCACAGAGGCAGTTAGACCAGCAGCTGATGAACCTTTTCCTGATGTATAAACAGCAATAGGTGCAGTCTTCTCGACGAACTTGAGAAACTTCACAAGCAATTTAAACATCATTACTTTCAATTCCAAGTAAAGTGAAACATTAGATTTGTTGACAGACATTTTTAATCTCCTGAATGTGAAATGGTCTTTCTGTACAAATAATCTAGAACAGCTGAGTATAATAGTTTTTAAAACATATGCAGAAGTATGAAGTGAAGTGGAGATTTACCTGTGATTTAGCTGTGGAAGGATCTCCCAGGAGCAGCACATTAATGTCACCCCTTAACTTCACACCATCTGGCAAAATCTGCAACCATAAAAAAAATAATCTGTGCATGTTGCTACTTGAAGATGAAATGCCACCAAATTACTTCTAAATTTTACCTTTCTTGACCCTCCAAACAATAAGCAAGCAACAGCTTTCTTCACATCATCGTGGCCAAATATGGAAGGAGAAATCTTAGAGCATACACTATCATATGCATCAGGATTTGATGCAAACCTCTTAAACTCTTCAATCTGCAAGACATATTTAGAAAACAAAAGACGCCGTCATACTTCATATAATTTGGAAAAAATGAATAAATGTAAGAATGAAAAATGCAAAATGGAAAAACAAAATCATGAACCAGCTGATCATCATAATTCTATGATAACCAGTACTTTGACAAGACAATACACCCAGCTAAATTTTTAAGAGTTTTACTGCTAGATCATAACTAGTAAGATATTATAACATTGCTTTTAAGTTACCCCTTAACACATTTTGACAACCTAACCGACAAGGAATCACATACAACTTCCTGGTAATGAATTGATTGAGATTATATTTCAGCAGCATACTGTTATAATCAAATATCAGTCATTTCAAGCCTTTCTTTAACAGGAGCCATAATCTTAAGTATTTAGAACCACAAGTGCAAATGCAGAAATAACATATGTCCAATGATTTAGTGCAAAAAATTGGGTTCATAATCTTATGCAGAACTTCAGTACTTACAGCATATAACGCAAAGTATTTGCAATTTTTTTACCTCTTCAGACGTGAAAACAGACTGCCCTCTGGAGTTGGATTCACCTGTATCCTCAATTCCAACAACTCTAATGTAAGGTTGTCTAACTGCAACTGCTCCCTTTTGACTACAACATTGCAAAGGAGAAAGGGGGTCAGCAATTAAGTTAAGCATACAAAATCCAGAAAATATTAAACAAACAGATGAAGGTGGAAAAGGTGATTACTTAGCAGAGTTAGCTTGAAAAATGCTGTAGATCCCCATGATAGTCAGTCTTGTGCCAGGCACAATTGTTTGTACAAGATGACGATCCACTGACATAAGAATGTTTCTTGGAAGCTCCCCAGTAGGGACATCCTTCAATTAACATGGACAGAAAATGCACCAATTCAGCTCTCTTAAAAAATTAATTTTTACAACAAGAAGAATGTGGCCTAAAATAAAACTAACCTCCGGATTCTCTTGCAATTTCAGAGTTTGCTGATCAACATACTTGCTTCTATCCGGAATCACAACCCACGGATCAATTGGACAAGATTCTTCACCAGGCTATTAGAATACCCAAATTAAATCAATCACAAATGGGATTATATTTCAGAACTTAGAAATTCAGAAATTGAAGCAAAACCTAACATGTAAAGCAATTGAAACAAACCTGAGGTACATGGTCACATGAACGAGGGATGATTGCCCCTCCCAGACCGGGACGGCAAGGTACCATCTTTACATTGCTACAGTTCTTACACAAAAGTGTGACATATGTAGCTTTAGCTTTGGTCCTAGAAGCAGCTATCGTAATCCCAGATATCTTGACAAGTTTCGATATGTATTGAGCCTGTAGAAAAATCTCAAACTCATTAGAATTAAACGGAAGAGAAACACGAAACCATAAAATCCGGTTAAATTTTCACAAAAGTACAAACCCCAAGAGTCCGCATGGAAATAGGGTCCTCCTTGGATTCCAGGAGAATCTGAACATCACCAGTGAGGGGATCCTCCATCTCTCCGGTCTCCCCTGCCACCTTGGACTTCAAACCTTGCGAAACCTCAGCCGCTGCTTGCTCAAACTGAAGTCAAAATCGAGAGAAAAAAATAGAGTCAGAATTTCAGGAGCAAATACAAATAAACGAAAATTGTACGAAATCGATAGAGATATTGAAGAGAAATACGAGAGGCAGATAGTCGGCAGGTGAGGAGCGGAGCTTGGCGGGGAGAACTGGATCGAATCCATCGAGATCTTCGAGGTTGATCGTAAGATGCTTACGGTTGTTGACCAGGCTTTCCCTGTAAGGGTAGACATTCTGATCCGTCTCGAAATTTCGAATAAACTCCTTCAGCTTGAGGAGGATGGAGTGGCGGCTGGTGTCCTGGTCACCGCCGGGTCCAGCGCTGCCGCCGCGGGGGAACTGAGCCTGATCACTGTAGTAGACCGCTCCTTCGTCCCAGCCCGACATCTCTCTTTTGGTAGGATTAGGGATTTGAATTCTCTCTCAGATAGTAATGAAACGGAAAAGAGACGCTTTGTTCTGGTTAGGGCAAGAAATGAGCGGCAAGGGCTCTCTCTCACTGACAAGTGCATTCGGGGATTGGGAAAAAAGCGGGAATTGTTGGCGGGAAAATATGGAGCGGCCGGAACGACGCCGGTTCAGTCCTCACCACTTTTCTTTATAAATTTGGGTGTTTTTTCGACCCTTCGTTTTGAAAAAAAAATTGGTCCATGTTATACACTATCTTTCAAATTAGTTTGTACTAGTTTCCCAGTCAACAATCACCTTGTTCCCGTATTAAGTTAATTGACTTTTGTCCTATGAGTCGGAAAAATTGATATACCATTATGTACACACATTTTATTTTATAAGCATGATGATTCTCTTAACGTGTAAACTACAAAAAAGTGCAAAATCTCATGAGTATTGCACACATATAGCTTCCCAATCAACAATCACACTTACTTTTTGCCTCTGTTGTTTAACTGGTTTTTACCTTTTCAGTCATGTCTTTTCTTGAAACTTTTGAATTTAGTCAGGCATTGTGAGCTGAGAAAATTGATATACCATTGCATACACAATTTTATTTTGTAATCCCATGGTTGCAAATTAATCTGTGACTACCTCCTTCAAGCCGAGAAACTATATAAAGTGAATGAAATACACAAGTATTACAAACTATAATGGATGATAGCATTCACACATAAAATGCACTAATCGGAGTCAAAGTCAGATTTGTATCCTTCCTTTCTCGAGAACCAAAGCACTCCTTCTACATACTAGAACAAATTAGGAACTAATGTACACAAAAACAATGTAAATAACTTTCCTCTTACAATGGTTTGTTTGAAATTGCTTGACTTGAAGTCTCAAAATACATCACCCTAATTTCGAAATTGCGTAATTCTCTTAAAGTGTAAATTAGAAAGAAAAAAAGTGCAAAATCTCATGATTGTTGCGCACATATTATTTCCCAAACAACAATTACACCAATTTTCGGTCGTCAGTCGTTTCGCTAATTCGAATTAACATGGCGTATGAAATCTCGTGGTCTTTGTAAAGTGTATACTAGACGAAAGGGGGTTTAGTTACGGTGAAGTTTAATAAAACTTCTATCGGTGGATTTGGCTAAATCTCAACCATTTAAATATAATTTAACGATCAGATTTAGTTTGTTCTCCCTCCACATCTACTAGTGATTTTTTCTTTTTGATTTTTCCCTATGGTTCAATAATTTACAACATGGTTTTAGAGTTCTATCTATAGCATTTCTAATAAATTCCACCAGAACAAGAGCGAAACAAAATTAAAAAAACGTTTGTTTTTGCTCACAATTTTTTAATCAAGAATATCAAAATTTTAAACTTCTTAGGATTTTTAATTTTTTTTGAGTAAATAAGAATTCGATTATCAGACAACATCTGATAGAGCGAGAGGTCATCAAGACGGAAGCCGGTGACCGGCAGCAGCAGGCAAGCAATACAACCAAACAAGCAAAGGAAATACAAACACCGAAACAAAGGGACCAACAGAGTGTCAAGAGCAGAGGCGAGTATGGCGCAAAAGATAGAACGTCACGGCAAGACGGCCGAAAAGGACGACTTTGGTACGGAAATTGGACCCCTGACGTTGCCACCACCGGAATGGAGGATCTTCAAAAGCCCTGAAACGTCCACGACCACGCCCATCGACTCAATCCACTCCCAACACAAGACCCAAAGACGGAGAAGTACCCAACATGCTTGAGCAAGACCTGCAAACACAACACACGGGAACCCAAAACAATGATGCCCAACACAGGCTTAACTCTAAGGAAGCCGAGTGCACAAAAGCAAACAAAGGAAAATACAACCCAAATGGGCCAAACAAAGCCCATGTCCAAAACATAAACCCAAGTTATACGAAAGAAAAAGAAAGCAAACAAGGCTATAGAAGAGCCACATCAATCAAAAAATTCGGCACACACAATCGGTGACAAGTGACGTCTTCAAACAACGGGATCGGCGATCACCGACCCTCATCGACGGGCCAGTCGAAGAAAACATGCGGTCAGCGACCTTGAGGGAACGAATCACCTCAACCGCACATCAAAACAATCGAAAATCAAGTTTGGGTGGTCACATCGTAAAACACGTTTATCATCAAATTGGAAAAACTCCTCCAGATAAGCTCTTTAATACCTGATCGGAACTTCTTAGGTCATCATCAGATTTGAAGTTCATGATTCAAAAGATCGAAACTTCTAGGGGCAAACGTTCAGCCTTCTTGGCCTAGATCCATCGGCGTTCTCAGCCTAGGAAACGATGGCCTTCTCGATCAGATACAAATAGCCTTTTCGGCCAATTTCAAGGGGCCAACATTCTAGAGAGAAGGCAGAGCTCCTCTCTCTCTAGAATAGAAAGAGGCAATAGAGGAATTTTTTAGGATTTTTAAATAATATTATAATTAGATAATTTTTTATCGTTATACATTTTATTAATATTTAATACTCCGTATAATAAAACACAAATGAAGCAAAATGAAACAAATCGATCGAGTTCAAATCACTCTTGACACATTGCAATTTTTGGTCAAAATTTTAATCCTATAAGTTTTAATCAGATTGAGTAGGTTTGGTTTATATACAAGGCGCCCCTAATATTGATACTATTACGATATTTTACTATAAGGGCTCATTCCTAAATTTTTTATTCAAAATTTATGGAATCCAATTAAGAAAAATAAATTCTATGACCCAATTGTAACTTCATAAATAGGATAATTTATATAGAGAGAAATTGTGTTTATATTTCAATATTTTTAAATCGGGAATTCTTTTCAAATTAATCAACTTTTCTCTTATCTGCAAAGCAAAAAAATGGTGTATGAAAATCTCACGTTTTTAACTAATGGCAAGATCTAATATTATTGGGTTCATTCAGATATGTTAATTGGCTTTTACCAATTCAGTCATGCCTTTTCTTAAAACATTTGAATTAAGACAGGCCTTATGAGTTAGGAAAATTGATATTAATTCAATAACATTAGCAAATCTCAATTTGAGGTACACATTTATGCGAGTGGCATTACAATTTCAAAATCCAAAAGTACACGTAGTGAAGAACCAAAATAAAGGCAAAATCTTTATTTATCCTTGAGTTATCAATTCCCTACGAGGTGAATTGATCCTTTTCAAGAATTTCGATGTGACTGCGAGGCGTTTGCCTTGGTGCCATTTCGCCAGACATCTAGTCGGCCGGACTGATCTTGGTTCTCGCCGCCCTTGCTCTCGGATTTTGCCCCCATTTTCAGTGCTTTCGACTTTGCCTTTGTTTGTGCTCGTGAGAAATGGTTAGGGATCTAAGCTTGGTGGGTCGCACCCTTCTTTGGGCCTATCCCTCTCCATGTCTTTTCACTTGCCCATTTTTATGGGTTGTGACCTTTTAACTTTTGTTAGGCCTATGATCCTTTTGTCTGTTGGCTGGTTTGTGTTGTAGTACTTTGGTTTTTTTGTTATTGTAGGTTTGGTTTGTTCGGTTTGATCTAGTGTGCATGTACTTCACCAAAGGGTTGGACTTGAGTTTAGGTGTCGAACAGAGTCGTTTGAGGTCAGATCGTCTTTGTGTTTCGTGACTTCTAAAGATCCTTCATCCCGGTGGAGGGAATATCATTTGTCCTCTATTTGCGCATCCCACGTTGGGTTGACCGTTTGTCGGGCACTTCTTCTTAGTGCTTTACTCACCTCGAGCCCACTCTTTTGTCAGGCTTTCTGTTTGGTGTCTGTATTGTTTCTCGTTCTCTTTTCTTGTTTTAGGATGCGCTTGTCCTAGCCGTTCTCGGTTGGCGCCTCGTGCGGCCTCTCAGTATTATCAAGCATGTGTGGTTACCGAATTTTTACCCTCATCAAAAAAAATTCCCTTAAATCATCAATCAACCTTTTGCTTCCATGATCACAAAACCAAAGGGCAAAGTGATATATCATTGAATTCCTGTAGCACATCCACGTGTCAAGGAGAAATGTTGATTTGAGACGAAATCTGGGAGGAGGATATGCTTACACTTAGTGTGAGCAAAATTCTTACACTAGGTAAAAAGTAATGGTATTATATTGAAGATTTTGTGCATCGAACTAAGAGAATGAATGTGATGGGCCCAAACAAAAAAGGATTTTACTATACTACCCCTACTATCTTTATTAATTTTTATATCATTTCAATCTCACACAACCGGCTACTGCAAGTACCAAAAATTCCATATAATTAAAAAAAGTCTAGATCTGAGAAAAATCCCACCAGAGTTGAACTTGCAAAATTCTCCATTTCTTAATTAATTCTGATAACCATGTTACTTTTATTTAATTAAATTCAATTCAAGTTTGTTATTAACCTCTACTCTAACCTACTGCTAAATGAACACAAGAACAACCAGTAGCAAACATGCATTTTGGCACGACTGAAGGGAGGAGCCACCGGCGGGAGGAGCTCGGAGAACGCAGATGAGGGCGACGCCAGTGCCACACGTTCGTACCTTAACGGCGGCGGACGAAACAGTCCGAAAAATGGCGATTTTGGCACGAAACATCACAAATTCCAACTTGAAAACCCCCAAATATGCTCTTGTTTGCTCGAATTTGAGGAATTACAAACAATTTTTGGCCCTCGGGAAATTGTATTATTTTGGACAATTGATTGATGGGTTTGATAGATCTTGTCGTTGGCTTTCCTGAACATCTTTTGGATCGAAAATCCGTTAAGAAACGAAGAAGTTATAGCCATTTGAAAATTCAAGCCAAAGGTTGAAGACAACCCATTTTGGGTTCAATCCATTTTCGAAATATTGCAAAAACAACCCTCTTGTTTTGCAAAAGTGATAAAAATATACCTTCATCTTAACCTTTGTAGTTTGTACTTCAAAATAACCCATACTAATATCATATGAACTTTAATCTATTTTACTTGGTTAAAACTTTAGTCAAAACTATTTATACACTTTTTACAAAATATAATCATAAGAGAAAGTTACATTATATATAAAAAAATATTTTATCTCATAAAACAAAATTTACATTTCTACCCTTATAAAAATGAAGGATATAACAGTAATACCCCCTTTAAAAAGAATCTTCCTCCAAAGTCAACTTAAAAAAATGAATTTATTAGAGGTTTCATATAACTTTAAAAACTTGAAGCCGTGCATTCTCATTTTTTCACTCTTCAATCTCAATTTGGTTCTCCAATTGAGCATTCGTTTCCTATTAGATGCAATTGTGATGTATTCATCCAAAACCTAAACGACTTACTCCATTTTTTGAAGTTGTCTTTATATGAAACCTCTATTAAATTCATTTTTTTTGAAGTTGGCTATGTAGGAAGATTCTTTTTAAGAGGTACTATTGTAATATCCTTCATTTTATAAGGGTAAAAATGTAAACTTTATTTTATGTTATAAAATATTAATTATTTTGTAATGTAACTTTCTCTTATGATTGTATTTTATAAAAAGTGTATAAATAGTTTTGACTGAAGTTTCAATTAAGTAAAATAGATTAAAGTTCATATGATATTAATATGGGTTCTTTTGAAGTACAAACTACAAAGGTTAAGATGAAAGGACATTTGTATTAATTTTGTAAAACAAGAGGGTTGTTTGTGCAATTTTTCGTAAATAGATTGAATCCGAAATGGATTGTCTTCAACCTTTGACTTGAATTTTCAAATGGCTATAACTTCTGCGTTTCTTAACGGAATTCGATTCGAAAGATGTTCCGAAAAGCCCATGACAAGATCTATCAAACCCCTCAATCAGTTGTCCAAAATAATACAATTTGCTAGGCCCAAAAATCGTTTGTAATTCCTCAAATTCGAGCAAACAAGAACAAATTTGGGGGTTTTGAAGTTGGAATTTGTGATGTTTCGTGCCAAAATCGCCATTTTGGGCTGTTTCGTCCGTCTTCGTTCAAGTACGAACATGTGGCGTTGGGCTTCGCCCTCGTCTGCGTCCTCCGAGCTTTGCCCGCCTCCCGCCAGTGGTTCCTCCCTTCAGTCGTAGTTTTGGTGTGGCCACATGCCATTGCGTTGATGTGTTGTTGTACAACAATATCGGCCATTGTTGTATTATTGTTGTTGGTTGTTCTTTTGTTCATTTAGCAGTAAGTTAGAGTAGGGGTTAATAGCAAATTTGAGTTGGATTTAATTAAATAAAAGTAACATGGTTATCAAAAGTAATTAAAAAATGCAAGTTCAACTCTGGTGGGAATTTTCTAAGATCTAGATTTTTTTTAATAATATGAGATTTGCTACTTGCAGTAGCATGTTGTGTGAGATTAAAAATAAAATAAAAGTTAATAAAGATAGTAAGGGTATTATAATAAAATCCTTTTTTGTTGGGACTCATCATATTCATTCTCTTCGTTCAATACACTAAATCTTCAATAAAATATTATTACTTTTCACCTAGTGTAAGAATTTTGCTCACACTAAAAGTATACGTTGCCTTTTGCGGGTAGGCTTTTCACCTAGTGTAAGAGTTTTGCTCACACTAAGAATTTTGTTAATTGGCAGCCAAATTTTAATTCATATATTATGCAAATAGTAGATTATGTTATATGATTGTCATTCAATTACTAGAATAGAAGAGGAGGCTTTTTTTTATCACCGAAGAGGAGGCTTGTTAAGGTAACAAAAACAAGAGTTTCAAATGGTAACAGGTTGCATGTTGCTTAAAAATTAGCAATTAATCATTTCTAAATATTGTTGACCTTGTTTTTTTCTTCATGATCATAATATTTCTTGTTCGACACTCACATAGTCCGAACTCAATTTTTTTCAACTCAAGTCCAAACTCACATAAATGAGAATTTTCCATAGCACTGCCTAAAGAAGTAGCACATGTTGCATTCCACTTTCTGGTTTGTTTTCAATTTAGGACTACAAAAATTTAAATTTAGATAAGTATATCAGAAAGCATTAGTTGGTATCTACTAGTAAATGTTTGAATCTCTCCCTCGTTTCCTGAGCCTACATATTAAACATCATTAGTCATGAATACATGAATGATCATGGAATTAAAAATAAAGAGTATATGTTACAAACATGATTATGATTAATCAAGATAAGTATGCATGGATAGTTGCACATAAATTTGTTCTCAAGGCCATGAATCAAAGATGATATTCGACTAATCTTCACTGGTAATTATCTTTTAAAAAACAACACTTCACATGTCCTCCCAAGACTTTCAGCTTAAGTAGTCCACAACAAAAATACTTCTCTAAGCCATACATAAATTGAGAAAACCAGAATGGAATAGAATGTCAACATATCACCACTCTATAAAATGCTTGAACAGTCCTCACTGCACAAATAATCTCCCAAAACCACATTTTATCAATGAAACATGAATCTAGGTGAGAGAACCAATTAGTGATTCACACAAATCCTAAGAAACAATATTGCTACCAATTAGTGCTTCATTTTTTTTATTAACTGTTGGAATCTGCTCAAAGATTGTGTTCCTTTTAGTAACCACAAAAATCTGCCAATATATATTCATCAATCATACAACTTGCAACAAATGGAATACACAATGAGCAAGTATCAAGTATAGTAGTAGTCTAAATATCCATTTAGTGGAACATATCTTTTCCTTTTTTTTAAGGCGGTTCATTTGCGCACTCTCAATTTTGTGTTGGGCACTCCGATATAGGCGGATTTCCATCTCGCACAAAAAAATGGCACAAATATGGGCGGGTTTCAAACTCGCACAAGAAAATGGCGCAAATACATAGGCGAGATTCAAATCCGCACAAAAAAATCATATATTTATGGGCGGATTTAGGATCAGCCCAAAACCGGAGTGCGCATCCGAAAAACGGGAGTACCAAAATTTCGCCACTTTTTAATTGTAATCAGTATATTGTTTTCAACATTAGAAAACAAAATAATGTTTCAATTTACAACATAAAAGAAAATTTAAAAGACAAGAACGTTGAGGCAATTTCACATGTACATTATGATTCACCAACAAGGCAATGATAATGTGTATGATCAATCAAGATATGAAGACCTATGGACAATGCATCACCACTACAGGTGAAAAAGGAAATTGCAAGTTAGCATTACAAGGAATGGTCAATAAATGATTCAAGACACGTTGGCAAACAAATTGAAGTCATCATTACATTGTAAATACGTAAATTAGAATATCACAAAGGACGACTTCATACAAATCCGACAAATTATTGGCACATATTCAGCAAGTATGTGGGAAAATGCCCTACTACACAAGTAACACAACCGCAATAATCAGAGCAAACAATACAAGTATCATCAGTATAAGTATTCAGGAATGAAATCTCAAACTAAGATCGATAATTTCTAATCGAACCTGGAATGGAGGAGGTTGTTGAAGCTCTAATTGAACCCTAGCACTGAAACAACCTCAAGAAGAGGGAGTGGAAAAAATTAGGGTTCCAAGCCCAGTTCAAATCAAGAGAGATGGGAGATGTTAGATGAGTATTAGGGATTAAATGACCTTGTGCACGCTGGAGACGATGGTCGGGAAGGGACCGACAGTCGTCGCTGAAACAACCATCGAGAAGAAGGAAATATTTGGATCTCGAGAAGAATAAACATTGGGAGATGGGATATTAGAGATTCATTGAGAGGGCTCCATACCCGGTGCACGACGGAGATGGTCGGGCATTCGATTTCGCTGGAGGCGAAGGATGTGGCCATCATTTACAATCTTTGATTTTTCTTTGAAATACAGACTGATTTTAGCTTGTACAAGCTAAAATCAAGGTGGGGGATGGAGGGGGGAATTTTCGTTGATTTTAGCTTGTACAAGCTCCTCCTGCTAGTTGATCAGCTACGTCGCCAAACGGGGCTGGGAAAGCTGAGAAAATCAAGTTCAACCTCTCGCCAACCTCCTTGCAATGTCCGTGTACACAAAAGCCCGTGTGTATAACTTTCCTCTTCCAATAGTTTGTATGAAATTACTTGACTTGATGCCTCAATTACACTAACTTTCTCTTAAAGTGTAAATTAGAAAAAATGATATATTAGACAAAAAAAAGGGTTTTGGTGATTCTTTTTAGTGTAAATTATAAAAAAGTGCAAAATCTCATAATTATTACACAAATAGTTTCTCAATCAACAATCATACTAACTTTCTGCAATCAGTTGTTTCACTGATTCGAATAAATAGGCATATGAAACACCGTAGTCTTTGTAAAGTGTGTACTAGACAAAAGTAAAAAAAGATTTTGGTAATTCTCTTAAGGTGCAAAATCTCATGAGTATTGCACACATATAATTTCTCAATCAACAATCACACTCACTTTCTGCCTCCGCTGTTTAGCTGGCTTTTACCATTCCAGTCATGTCTTTTCTTGAAACTTTTGAATTCAGTCAGGCCTTGTGAGCTAGGAAAATTGATATACCATTGCGCACACATAATTTATTCTGTAAGCCCATGGTTGCAAATTAATTTGTGACTACCTACTTCAAGCTGAGAAACTATATTAAGCGAATGAAATACACAAGTCTTTTCCGTAATTTAATTTTTCACTAGCTAGGAAACAAGAGTTTTTCGAGTTTCCATTTTCAAGTGTCCGTTATGTTAGCTGACTTTAACCATTCCAAACATGCCTTTCTAAAAACTTTTGAATTCTGTCATGCCTTGTGAGCTGGGAAAATTGATATACCATTGCGTACACACATTTTATTTTGTAAGCCCATGGTTGCAAATTAATCTGTGACTACCTCCTTCAAGTTGAGAAACTATATAAAGCGAATGAAATACACAAGATTTTTCCATAATTTAATTTTCCACTATCTAGAAAACGAGAGTCTTTCGAGTTTTCAATACAAAATGGAAATGATAATATAGATTACAAATGTTCGGTATAATGACCAGCTAGGGAAATTAATTATATACCTTATGGCATGTTATATTACTAATTAATGCCGTACGCAACTACCTGAAGATGGCGAGGTAGTTGTGTTATACATGATCGCTTTGCAATGTCCCTTTCGCATAATTATAATTTATAAACTATAATGGATGATGGCTTTCACACATAAAATGCACTAATCGGAGTCGGAGTCAGATATGTACGCTTCCGTTATTGTGAACCAATTAAAGCAACAAATTAGGAACTAATGTACACAAAAGTCAATGTCAATAACTTTCCTCTTTCAATGGTTTGTTTGAAATTACTTGACTTGAAGTCTCGAAGTACATCACCCTAATTTAAAAATCTTGTGATTCCCTTAAAGTGTAAATTAGAAAGAAAAAAAATGCAAAATCTCATGATTATTGCGCACAAACAGGTTCATAATCAACAATCACACTAACTTCCTGTCGTCTCCTGTTTCGCTGATTCGAATAAACAAAGCGTATGAAATCTCGTGGTCTTTGTAAAGTGTGTACCATACAAAAGTAAAAAAAAAAGCTTTGATCTCCGCTAACAGTTTTCGAATCAACTATCAAGAGCATCAAATTTTTTAACTTTTTATGATTTTTAAATAATAGTATAATTAGATAATAGTTTTTAGATAATTTTTTATTCTTATAATTTTTACTAATATTTAATATAATAAATAATACAAATGAAGTAAAACGAAACAAATCAACCAAGTAGAGTTCAAATCACTCTCTTGAGACGTTGCAATTTTAGGTCAGATTTTAATCCTACAAGTTTTTATCGGATCGGGTCAGTCTGGTTGATATGCAAATAACCCCTATACTGACACTAGATATTTTACTATAGGGACTCGTTCCTAACTTTTTCTATTCAAAATTTATGGACTCCAAGAAAAATAAAGTGATTAACCTAATTGTAATTTCATAAATAGGATAATTTATATAGAAAGAAAGTACTATGTTTATATTTGATTAATTTTAAATCGGAAAGTCTTTTTAAATTAATCTACAACCCGTAAAGTAAAAAAAAAAAGGTGTGCATAAAAATCTAGTGTCTTTTTACTAATGGTAAGATCTAATATTATTGAGTTCATTCAATTATGTTAGTCGGCTTTTACCATTCTAGTCATGCCTTTTTTTAAAAACATTTTTACCATTCCAATCATGTCTTTTCTTGAAACATTTGAATTCAGACATACCTTATGAGCTTGGAAAATTGATATACTCTTTCCATACACACATTTTATTCTGTAAGCTCATGGTTGCAAATTAATCCGTGGCTACCTCTTCCAAGCTGAGAAACTATATATTATAAATCGAATTGTACACGCCTTAATAAAACCACAAACCTCGAATTAGAAAGATATAATATATGCTATTGGTTTCTCCATGAGTTACATGGAGCAATAACTTAAAAACATCTTACTGGTGTCATATTCACAAGGCCTGCAGACTATCTATACTAGTTAAATTACCCATGAAACCACACCCACCTCTTTCCTCCTTAACAATCTCTTACAAAACCCAAACATTCTGAAGCCCCTTACAACACTCATGTTCATACTTATAAACTATAATGTCTTTATAATGCATGATGACTTTGACACATAAAGAGCACTAATCGGAGTCCGAGTCAGATATGTACCCTTCCTTTCTCAAGAACCAAAGCACTCCCTCTGCTGCGTGCTCAGCTGCAACTTTCTTCTTAGAGTGAGGTTCCCCTTGGCACTCCAGTTCCACATTAGCCTCGTCAATTTCCACCAAAACCTTGTAGGTGATACTGCAACAACAATGGATATTGATACATCTTGAATTTTCCTAGTGAATATGCATCATAACTTCCAAAGCCAAAGGATTGAAATTTCTCATTTGATATCCATTATATGCATATGAGAAGCAGCCAATGTAAATACTATTATTATGTGTTCAAATTGAAAACCATGACTTACAGCTTCAAATGGCTTGGCCCTTGCTCATTGCAGCACTCAAAGACAGGAGGTTGCCAGCAATTTGCAGAGCAGATCTCATGCAACCGTGATTTTGCACTTCGCTGATGTGAGCCATCTATTATATTTGCACCCAGAAGAAATAATTAGAATCCACAGGATGAACTTTAGTCCAAAAACATACACAGCTTGAGAGAAGAGTACAAGATTTCTTCAATTTGGGATTTTTCTTTTCGGGCATTAGATGATTAGGTTGAAGCTTATGCCCATTAGGTGAGGATGTTGAATTTTTCGTTCCTTTGTTGCTATAATGAAATTATGGCGGATGTGATTGAACACGAGGGATTGTTCTTTTACTACTAGAAGGATCCTTCATGTTTTCAATTTTAATAGAATCAGGAGAAACTGTTTCACTGCTAGAAGGATCGTCCAAGCTAGGGCTTTCACATGTAAGATCATCAGCAGAAACTGCATATTCAGCAAGTAGTGGAAAATGCGATACCAATTACCACACAACCACAACAATCAGAGCAAACAATACAAGTACCATCAGTACAAGTAGGAATGAAATCTCTAACTACGGTGGATAATCTCTAATCCAACCTGGAAATGGAATGGATGAGGTTGTTGAAGCTCTAATCGAAACCTAGCACTGAAACAAACCTCAAGAAAAGCGAGAAGAAAAAATTAGATGGGAGATAGGAGATGAGTATTAGGGATCAAATGACTATACCTTGTGCACGCCGGAGACGAAGGCCGGGAAGGGACCGACGGTCGCCGCTGAAACAACCATCGATTTCGCTGGAGGCGTAGGAGGTCGCCACTGTTTCCAATCTTTGATTTTTCTTTGAGATAGAGAACTGAGGATATCATCTGGGAATTCCCGCTGATTTTAGTTTGTACAAGCTCCTCCCGCTAGTTGATCAGCTACAACGCCGAACGGGGCTCCAAGGTCCTTGCAAATTGCAATGTCCGCGTACATCCTTTGCGTACTAGACCAAATTAATTAGGAACGGCCCTCATGTAGACAGACCCGTACACAAAAGCCAATGTAAAATTACTTCACTTGAAGCCTCAATCACACCAACTTTCTCTTAAAAACTAAAAAGTGTAAATTAGAACAAAGGGTGTACTAGACAAAAGTTAAAAAAAAAATCGTGAATTTCTTAAATTGTAAATTAGAAAAAGTGTAAAATCTTATAATTATTTATACATAGATAGATTTTCAATCAACAATCAAACTAATTTTTTGTGGGTCTTATATTTCGTTGACTCGAATACATAGAGCCTATAGTATGCACTAAACAAAAGTAAAAAAAAAAAGATTTTGGTGATTCTGTTAAGGTGTAAATTAGAAAAAAAGTGCAAAATATTGTGAGTATTGCTCACATATAGTTTCTCAATCAACAATCACATTAACTTTCTGCCATCAGCTGTTTCGCTGATTATGTTAGCTGACTTTTACCATTCCAGTCATGCCTTTTCTTGAAACTTTTGAATCCAGTCAGGCCTTGTGAGCCAGGAAAATTGATATACAATTGCGTACACACATTTTATTTTGTAGGCCCATGGTTGAAAATTAATCTGTGACTACCTCCTTCATGATGAGAAACTATATAAAGCGAATGAAATACACAAGTCTTTTCCATAATTTAATTTTTTTACTAGCTAGGAAACGAGAGTTTTTCGAGTTTCCATTTTCAAGTGTCTGTTATGTTAACTGACTTTTACCATTCAAGTCATGCCTTTTCTAAAAACTTTTGAATTCAGCCATGCCTTGTGAGTTGGGAAAATTGATATACCATTGCGTATACACATTTTATTTTGTAAGCCCATGGTTGCAAATCAGTGGCGGATCTAGGGGGGGCTTGTGGGGGCGGCCGCCCCCCCTTGATCGCAATATATGTTTAATGCAAGCGTATATTTACAGAGAAATTAAATGGCCTCGTCGTTAAGCCCCCCCTTATCTTTGTGTCTTGAGTTCGAGCGCTGTCCCCAGCATTTTCCCCCCCTTTATTATTGTTTTTAAGTTCGGTAGTGAGTGGGCCAACGAGGCTCTATTATGTTACCAATCATAACATTTTTTTGGGCCTGTTACAACTCAACGCCTATTGTTCCCCATTTTTTCCTTTCTATTTTTTATTTATTAATGAGGATAGAAAATTAGTTAAGGCACTTGTTCTTCTCCATTTTTTCCCTTTTTTTTATTAATGAGGAGAGATAGTTAGTTAAGAAAGTGGACTAAGTTTTATTATATTTAGCCATAAATCTCTATTACATAATTTAATTAGTTGTGATTTATTAAAACAATATATTTTGGGTTGATTACAAAGAATATAGTTACAAAAAACGTTTATAATTTTATGTGGCTATATTAAATCATGTAAAAATTAATAAATATAAAGATATCAAAGTATTTTGTCTTAGTTATTTTTTAATATTTATTGATAGTTAATATTTAATACATTAATGTGTTTTCTAATAAATTTCATATATCAATTATAATTTATCCAAAAATAAGTAAGAATTATTAATATGTTTACGACATACACACGAACTATTAGTTTGTTATTGTCCATTAACAACTTCACTCTGTTATTCTGTAATTTCGCCCCCCTTCTAAAAAGTTCTGGGTCCGCCACTGTTGCAAATTAATCTGTGACTACCTCCTTCAAGCTGAGAAACTATATAAAGCGAATGAAATACACAAATCTTTTCCATAATTTAATTTTTCACTAGCTAGGAAACGATAGTTTTTCGAGTTTCCATTTTCAATTGTCAATTATGTTAGCTGACTTTTACCATTCCAGTCATGCCTTTTCTTAAAACTTTTGAATTCAGCCATGCCTTGTGAGCTGGGAAAATTGATATACCATTGTGTACACACATTTCATTCTATAAGCCCATGGTTGCAAATTAATCTATGACTACCTCCTTCAAGCTGAAAAACTATATAAAGCGAATGAAATACACGAGTCTTTTCCATAATTTATTTTTTCACTAGCTTGGAAACTAGAGTTTTTCGAGTTTCCATTTTCAAGTGTTGGTTATCTTAGCTGACTTTTACCATTCCGGTCATGCCTTTTCTTAAAACTTTTGAATTTAGCCATGCCTTGTGAGCTGGGAAAATTCATATACCACCTCGTACACACATTTTATTTTGTAAGCCTATGGTTGCATATTAATCTGTGACTACCTCTTTCAAGCTAAGGAACTACATAAAGTGAATGAAATACACAATTCTTTTCCATAATTTAATTTTCCGCTAGATAGGAAACGGGAGTTTTTCTAGTTTACATTTTCAAGTGCCCGTTTTTGTGTTTTCAATAAGAATGGAAATGATAATATACATTGCAAAAGTTCAGCATAATGACTAACTAGAGCAATTATTTATATATTTTACTATAAGGACTCATTCCTAACTTTTTCTATTCAAAATTTATGGACTCAATTAAAAAAATAAATTGAATGACCTAATTGTAACTTCATAGAATAATTTATATAGAGAGAAACTATTATGTTTATATTTGTATAATTTTAAATCGGGAATTCTTTTTAAAATAATCGACTTTTCTCTTCCCCGTAAAGCAAAAAAAATGGTGTTCATAAAAATCTAGCGTCTTTTTACTAATGATAAGATCTAATATTATTGAGTTCATTCAATTATGTAAGTCAACTTTTACCATTCCCGTCATGTTTTTTCTTAAAACATTTTTACCATTGCAAATTTGCAATCATGTCTTTTCTTGAACCATTTGACTTCAGACAGGCCTTATGTGCTGGGAAAATTGATATACTCTTTGCATACATACATTTGATCGTGTAAGCCCATTGTTACAAATTAATCCGTGGCTACCTCCTCCAAGCTGAGAAACTATATCTTATAAAGTGAACTGTACACACCTTAATAAAACCACAAACCTCGAATTAGAAAGATATAATATATGCTATTGGTTTCTCCAAGAGTTACATGGAGCAATAACTTAAAAGCATCTTACTAGTGTCATATTCACAAGGGCTGCACACTATCTATACCACTAGTTAAATTACCCATGAAACCACACCCACCTCTTTCCTCCTTAACAATCCCTTACAAAACCCAAACATTATGAAGCCCCTTACAACACCCATGTACATTCTTATAAACTATAATGTCTTTATAATGCATGATGACTTTCACACATAAAGAGCACTAATCGGAGTCCGAGTCAGATATGTACCCTTCCTTTCTCAAGAACCAAAGCACTCCCTCTGCTGCGTGCTCAGCTGCAACTTTCTTCTTAGAGTGAGGTTCCCCTTGGCACTCCAGTTCCACATCAGCCTCGTCAATTTCCACCACAACCTTGTAGGTGAATCTGCAACAACAATGGATATTGATACATCTTGAATTTTCCTAGTGAATATGCATCATAACTTCCAAAGCCAAAGGATTGAAATTTCTCATTTGATATCCATTATATGCATATGAGAAGCAGCCAATGTAAATACTATTATTATGTGTTCAAATTGAAAACCATGACTTACAGCTTCAAATGGCTTGGCCCTTGCTCATTGCAGCACTCAAAGACAGGAGGTTGCCAGCAATTTGCAGTGCAGATCTCATGCAACCGTGATTTTGCAGTTCGCTGATGTGATGAACCATCTATTATTATATTTGCACCCAAAAGAAATAATTAGAATCCACAGAATGAACTCAAGTCCAAAAACACACACAGCTTGAGAGAAGAGTACCGGATTTCTTCAATTTAGGACTTTTCTTTTCGGGCATTAGATGATTAGGTTGAAGCTTATGCCCATTAGGCGAGGATGTTGACTTCTTCGTTCCTTTGTTGCTATAATGCAAATCTCGCGGATGTGATTGAACACGAGGGGTTATTCTTTTACTATTAGAAAGATCCTTCGAGTTCAAGTTTTCAATTTTAAGAGAATCAAGAGAAACTGTTTCAGTGCTAGAAGGATCGTCCAAGCTAAGGCTTTCAAATGTAAGAGCATCAGGAGAAACTGCATATACTGGATCCTCATCATAGCCTATCAGCACAGGGTTACCTTTGCAACTCTCTTTCAAGATCTCCTCTAATGATTTAGATTTGACTCTATAGCCTTGAGCCTGCAAATTTTGAGTAATTAGAACAAACTTTCTTTTCATGTCTGATTCCATACCAAACTAAGCAATCACATATTAGGACTAGGACAAGACTCCAGTTTCTAGAAAGGAAATATATTATACTAACTCCGTTCAAAAAAAGAAGTCATTTTAGCCTTATAATTTTGTTAGGAAATAATTCTCATTTTAGAATTTTATTGAATTTTTTTTGGTGAGTTACGAGCTTTGAAATTATAAAATTGCAAAATTGATTCTTTTCATGCGAATCCTCTAATTTATTGGCTCAAAAACAGGTTTGTATTTAATAGTACCTCTGTTTGAAAAAGATTGTCATTTTAGCCCATAAATCTTGTTAAGATATGTTTGTCCTTCTAGAGTTTTAAGTAATAATTTATTGATGACTTACGAGGATTGTTATTGAAAATTGAACATATTTACTCTTTCTATAGTATTAACAAAGAAAATCCCATAGACTGAACACAAGGTTATGATGCATTAAGAACAAAAAGTTCTAACCTTGAGAATTGCAAACAGTTTCTCTGAAGCCATTTTCTTAGCAACCTTTCCATTGCTATATGTGGCAGTAGCTGACCAACAGCACAATTTCCCCTTTACTTGTGCTTCCACTTTTGCTTCAGTGATGGAGCATTTGTTCTTCCTTACGGTGTTGAACTGCAGATCCCACTTACGATACTGACAGAGCTCTGTTAGTTCCCTAAGACCATTAACTTGCAGATTGGAAAATTTCATAATAGGATTCAAAAAATAAAACATCTTTCTCCACACAAGATTCAGATTAAACCCTGTGTCGAGAAGAATGGCACCAAAGCAAGATTCTACCAAGTCGCCCAGTACCTGATTTAACCAAAGTAATAAAGAAAATTCACAATTAGAGATTTTAATAGCAAGAGTATTGACAGGACAAGGAGTTCAGAGAAATGACCTTAGGGCACTTGAGCTCCTCAAGCATACTACCACTGGAAGACGACATTTCAATATATTTGACATACTTATCAATAGCTTCACGCAGGTTACGGGAATCACAAAGTAAGTTTTTATGGAAGCTATGATTGATAGAAATTTTGGCAAAGGCTGCATTGTTCACAAGAACTGATCTCAAGTCTGTCAACTGGCCGGGTTTCAGTTTTGGGTAACCAGAATACAGATATGACGTGATTAAGTAGTCCAATACAGCATCACCAAGGAATTCCAATCTCTGGTGCAAAATTCAGAATAGTTATGAATTAAACCATTTTTTTTTTTTGAAAATGTTAAAATATATTGAAGAGGGATCGGCAGGTTTGTAATCTTGGCTGAAGGCCTATTCTTTCGAGTGTTCTTCAACACTTTGGTTGAAGGTATATAGTTTTGAACTTAGGGCCTATTTGCATTCCAAAGTTATCTCGTAGAAGTTCCCCCTCTTCAATATATTTTAACATTTTCAAAAAGAAAAGAAAAGAAGAGAACAGAGAACAGTGTACAAGACCATACCTGATAACATCCTCCATTATGGAGATTGTATGAGGGATGTACAAATGCCTGAAGAAGCAGACCCTTATGCTGGAATTTGTGTTTGAGTATATTTTCTTCAACAAAAGGGATATTTATGCGGGATGAAAGAGGCATGAAGCTGGAAGTAGCCACACCAATATGGTGCACTTTTGAAGCTTCAAAATCCACCTTTATGCCTATCCATCTAAGGAATGCAGTAGCAGCTTTGAAGCCACTGTCAACGATGTAAGCTCCAACAAGTGCTTCAACCACATCAGCAACTGTTTTCTTGTATAACCAATGATGTTTCTTGCTGCATTTCTTTGGCCAAGCCTTGGAAGAGTTAGGCTCAGGTACAGGATGTATAGATTGTTCCGATTCCTCAGTACATATGTTAGAACATGGGCGGCCAAAGGCAAAAAACTGGTCTGGATCAAATTCTTCATCACGTATGTACACCTAAAAAAAGGAATGGGGTTAGCCGCCAAAAGCAGCATCATAAAGAAAATGACAGAGGATTAGGCAAAGGGCCCATTATGAAGATGAAGACAATAACGCTCAACAGGTATTATAAGCTTACAGAAAAATCCAAAATTTAAGGACCTTTGGAAATTGAATGCTTAGTTCTTTTTATGACATAAATTTTGTCAGGGTACAATTTATTCAAAAAGTTTGAATATAGATCCAACAAGAAACAGAAAACAAGCCAACTAAAAGGAAATAATAGCAGAAGAGCAGATCATCCTGAACACGCACATTTTGTGATCTTGACTGAGTTGATTTTCAAAATCTTACGGTACATGTGGATTACATGTAATAATGCAGTATATTGCATTATATGCATCATTATCCAAGGTAATCCAAACACACCCTTACTGATATAACATTCAGCCAGATTGTGCCGGCAGTTACTCCAAAAGCTGAGGAATTACTGCTATTAGAGCAGATCAAGGTAATTCAAAGTTTCAACAACTACTATTATTACCTGTAACTTACTCCTGATTGCTATCTTGTACAGGTTTGAGTTATTTACTATTCTGGAACGTCTCCGGGTCAGCTGACCCTCATCAATGGTGTCATATCTAAGAAATAAATGCCTTCCCACTGCAAATTTAAGGAAGGCATCACCCAGTACTTCCAATCTCTCAAGAGAAAACCGTTCGTTGCATTTCTCTGATGTGAGTGCTTCAAGAACCTGCCATGAATAACTAGATCCATCAACTCTAAAATCAACAAAAAAATGCTGTCCTCTGACGCTAATACTAGAAGACAAACCAACTTACTGATTCAGCAGTAACCAGGGCTCCCTCAGGAAATGAATCTGACATCCTACTCTTCAGTTCAATCGCCACTAGCAAGTTTTCAAGGCGATGCATGAGTGAAGGTAACAAAGAGATTGAACTTCCAATATCCTTAGAGAACCCTACTATCTTAAGCTGACAAAGTTCCGGTGGTAGTTCAAAGAAGTGCTCCTCCAGTTCACGAATTTCTGATTCACACAACTTGATAGATTAATAACTAAAAATATCATTACTGTTTAACAATGTTATTAATCATCAACGAAAAAAATACTGCGACTCTAAAATATGCCAATCCTTCCAAATTATAACTACACATCATCTATTTGTAGAATGAAAAATGAATTCTGCCATTATGACGTACACCTCAAAGGTACGAAGCCCTGTTTCCATCACAAGGTAATAAATGCTTCATGTGCCAGCTACACTGGATATGCAAATTGCAAAATTGTGCTTAATGGACAAGTGAACAACACTGGAATTACAAGGATATACTAAGGAATTTACCACTAGAGTACAATAACTGACAGAATTAAATGCCAACATGTCTGAGTCATTTTATTTATTTATGCAAAAACTTGATGTTTTAAATTCAATTTGCTTCTATTTATCATTGGTATCTCATTACTCTTTTTCCTCTGTCTGAAAACATGTATAGACAAATACCCAAACTTTTTTTAATAAAGCGAACGAACAGACCTTTGGTATCTCATTACTCTTTCCTCTGTCTGAAAACGTATAAACAAATAACCAAACTTTTTTTTATAGGACAAATACACTTACCTGAATTTGCTCGCTTTCGATCATGCAGCAAATTGTGCAGGCAAAAAAGCTGCTTTGCTCGCAATAGGGGTTGCGCTGGATATGACAGCTGAATCCCATGCCTAGAAAATATAAAATCTAAAAGTCAACGAAAGAAGAATTGAAGAAGTAATAGTATTATCATGTTATGGTACCTTATGGTCATGCTAAATGAACTTAATTCATCTTACAGAACTAGCTACGAAATCTGTATTTCATTGAAGTCTTATAAGCTGACTAATAATTAGTATGAAGAAATATTTCTGTACATGAGTTATTATAAGAAGAAAAATAAGACAAAAGTACTACAATTTACACGTGAAAGCTGATTTAGGAAAATGGAAAAGAATACTATTTGAGGTGCAGAATGCCAATGTGATGAGATAATTCCAAAATTTTAGGAAAGCACAAGAACAGAGTACTTACTCAATAAACAAGAATTCTTTATGGCTATAGGAAGCATTGTGAGAGCTGTATGCATTCTTCTCAGATAGAAGTTCAGAAACAAAGAAGAAGGACTTCTTGTGAGCAACATAAACTAAACTATTCAAAATATTGTTTACACTCACAGGTCCATCAACTAGTTTCAAGCTGCTATCTGCAATATTTTGATGATCTGCTACTTCTGATGAAGCATTAAATACTGGTGAAGATAAGCATTTCTTAATGAGCTTCCAATCCACAGTCATCATGCCTTGATGATCATGTGGAATGACTGGAAGCAAAAGGTAAAAGGTAGATGATCTTGATTCACAAATTAAGTTGCTTCCCAGAGGAACAATGTTTGCCACAAATTCTGAACGATCGAGTATGATCTTGAGGAACATTTCTTGAAATTTCTGCGCCAGCAAAATCTGTACAACAAAGAAACAGAATAGAAAAATTACAATTCTTACTGAAAGGAAAAGTTTAATAACAAAGCTCTCCAAATCCTTTTTCTTTCGTCTCCACAACATTCCTGTACCTGTTCTTCGTTGAACTGAACAACTCCTGAGGGAACAAGCTGTGTCATCACAGATCTACCATGAGATAAATGAAGATCAAGTTCCATCCTTTCTGCCTCACTTGGTAGAGTTGCTTTAAGGAAAAACCCGAACTCTTTGTATTCCCTATCTAGTGGCTCAGGAGTGAATCTTATGAAGTAAGAGTAGAGAAACACAGGTTTCTCCAAGTCCAACCAAGATTCCTTGAGTATAGCAGGCACTACCATCTCATGCAATTCTCCTCTTGAGACATCATCTGCATATAAATTGAGCACTCAGTTTACATTAAAGTACTTAATTAAGATTTAGAGGCTTTACCTTCACTATCAGAATCAGACATGTCTGATAAGCAGTCTTCCTTGTAGCTTTCCTCATCAGGCAACAAATAGTCAGTTAAGGCCCCCATTTCATGCAACCGTTGGCATGCTTTTAGACAGGCATCTTTCTTGGCTGCTTCCATTGAAGATTGAGGTGTACTCATAACTTGATGCATTGGAGCATTAGAAGGAAGGATGATGTGGCATATCATCCCTTCCACATCATTGATGTAAAAGAATTGTGGATGAGGATCAAAAAACCTACAAAGTTACACGTGATGTACAATCTACTGTCAAATTCTCCACATAGTGTGAAAAAATGAAATTGCATTTTAAAGCGATCATTTAAATGAGTAAAATGTATAATGAAATATACTCGTCATGTGGGAGTTTCGAACAATAATGGTGGAGCAAGGTAACACTGGACTGCAAACTAATACTGGCACCAGTTGAGTCAACTCTATACACTTCCACATCAAAATTGGCAACCATTTCACTGGCTTTTCGGCTAACTATATGCAAGTTCATTTCATCCTCCTCCTTTTTAAACTTCTCTATAGCATTTACTTCATTCTCATTTTCACTGCAATGACAGCATGAGAACCTTAATTGACTAACTATATAGGAAATGAGGGATGTTTAAAGTAATAATATATTAAGAGAAAGTGTACCCATTGACCAAAAGTACATATTCAGATTGAAGCATACGTGCACGGCCTCTTGACTGTATGAAGCTAGCTACGGTTTCGGGAAGATCAAACCTAATAACAAGACAACATGTTTGGATATCCAGTCCTTCCTCACCCACTTTCGTAGCTACCAACAAATTTAGCTGCAAAATCATACAAGAGCATATTTTGATTAAGCATTTGGAATAAGTCAATAACTAGTCCTAGTTTACTTCCTATGCCCTGCACATGGTTTTATAGAACTATTTTATTATTTATTTGTATTTGTTAAATTTTTATTAAATTGATTTAACTAAAGATATGTTTAAAAAACTATAAGTACATATATTATCTACAAAAAACTATCATTTCCAAAAATAATTATTAAAAATTAATATAGGCAAGGATATTTTTAAAAAACTATACATATCTTATCTTGAAAAAACTATCCTATCCAAAAATAAAACTAATATATTGATTGTTTTGATTAATAAATAAATACAACTAATTAAAAATAATCCAATTAAATTTCAACAAATCAGATTGATTAAAAAGATGGATGATATGGTTCAATGTGGGACCGATTTATACATCATTTTAACCTCCGCTTTAGTATATAGTATGATTTAATGACTTCCATTGGATTTCTTCTAGAAAACAACATACCATTGCAAAACAAATTCAGACAATCAACCTCCTTAATGCCATTGATTTCTATAGTAACTAATTTGTGGTGATACAAATATAAATGTTAGTAACATTCATTTTTGTATAGAGCATTACCTCACCAGACCGGAACCGGTCAAGAATATCATTCATCGTTCTACGTGACATACCCTTCACTCGACAGTGGATTCCCACAAGATAACCACACTTCCAAGATGATAAGATCTTAAGTTGTTGTAGTATGTAAGACAAAGCTCTTGCAACAATAATCCGATTGACAAATATTATGCATTTCATATCATTCCTTGACCTGAAATATAATGAAAACAAGAGTTAATTTTTGCTTCTTTTTCTCTGAGAAAGCAACTCACACTACTTTTCCTCCACTTATAATGAGTGGATGAAAGCACAGAACTCAAAAGAGAGTGTCAAATGAAAGCGAGCACCTCTAGAACTATTTTCTGAATTAAAATCTCCACTACTGTAAGATAGATATTAAATCCTATCATTTCAGTCAAGAAATTGGATAACTCTTTAAATCTAACACACAACCATGCCCGCCAATAACAACTGAGATAGAACCTATTTCTGCAATAAGAATATCAATCAATGCATTTAAGTACATATATACATACCTAAAATTGGAAAGTATCTGAATAAGGCACAAAATTTTATGTGAGAAAAATGGCTCCTCCAACACCTCCATAGTAGACAGATCAGACTCAGCACCATCTATGACATCATTAAATGAGTTACAAAATGTTAGTTCAAGGAAAACAGAAGGTTCAAAAATTTTACAGCAACATTGTGGATCCAGATCCACCAGATAATGCTTACAAATAATAGAAATTGGTTCCAGAAAACCAATTTTGCACAATATAAACAGGTAGTTCTTCAACTGTAAGACAGAGCAAAGGTCATAGTACCTCTCTCACAATCAGAACTGCATAACGAAGTGATCTGACTGAGAAAATCATCAGATATGCAATCATCTGTTGAGTTATCATTTTGATCGATCAATTCATTTTGGTCAATCTGATCACCATTCAAAAGGATGCGACTAGCCTTCGAAAAAATAACAGAAAGCAAGTGCAGAATAAGCCATTATATAGGAAACAAGAGGTATTTAACAAAAAAAAAATTAAATACATTGATGGCATCATATCTCCATATTATCTTATATATCTTTAACATAGTTCTCAAAATGAGATAATTTTTTATTTTCGTAGAATAGAATTTGGGACATCAAACCTGCATATATCTAAACAAATTATATATGTGGAATTTTGCTTGATAAAAAAAGATTTTGATAATCGAAGTTTCATTGGTTGATAACTGTCAAGAATAGTAATATTTGATCATGAGATGGAACTATCCCTCTTTCAGATTATCAGCTGAAGAAATACTACTATAAAAGGAAATATCATCACTTTTAAAATATCTGCAATGGAACATTATAGTGCAAACTAAAGCCTGGTCTGCAAATGTATTTTCAATAAATATCCCTTCCAATGATCACAAAAATGTTCACAACAATGCATAATATAAGAGAAAAGGATAAAGGAACTGCCAAAAAATGGTTTCCAACAATGAAACTCAAAAAATTACATAGGAGAATGTGGTGATGCATATGAAAAAAGACTATACATGGAGCTTAACATGAGAAAAGAATGACCCTGGAAACTAGCTCCTAGCAGTGTAGATAGCCAAAAGTATCATAGCAGAACAACCTATTCAAAGGAAAATGTAAATTTCTACACATGAATTTAAAAGGGATTTCAAGATCTCAAAAGTGTTGAAAGCTCTAAAACTCACCTGCAATACTCCACATATGCCAAGTGCTCCTAACCAAAATTCCATGTTGCTGTGCAATTTATGGAGCAGTTTCTTTATCCTCATCACACTACCATGGTCATCTGTTCTCCCCCGAAGCATTTCCATGGACTGTTTCATATGCATAAACATTTATTAAAATGAACAAGTGGTACTCATGCTTGATCAAATTTCCAAATATTAAGAATCATAATGAACTACCTGCCGCTTTAACTCTTTTAGTTTCCCTAGAAAAATCTCTTTTGATGAGTGCCCTTTACTTGAAAGGTAGTAATGCACCTTTATAACAGGAGATGAAACATACTTCTCCAATTCTCCCTTATCTTCAACGGAACAAACCTGCAAAACAAATGTATTATATATTAAAAAGATGACGGTAAAAAAGTAAAAAGTGACAATTGTCCAGGAATTCTAAGATAACAATCTCAAGACAGTTGTATAAAGTATCCCATTCCCAAAAGATGTATAACAAACACCAAGCAAGATTTGGTCAGGCATCATTAAGTCATTAGTCATGCATTTGCTAAGCCTGCAAATGCCTTCAAATATAGTTTATCTTAAAAAATACCAAATTATTTACTCGTGATATATTGATATCTCTATGTTAAGCAGGACTGAATCACTCCAGCACCACTTTAGACAAAAAAACATTAGTTTGACATCATTCAAGGCACTAGAGCCTTTGTAATGACAAGGACTTGCATCCTTCTAGGTTTTCTACTACTTTTAGCAGTTACAAAACGCATGAGCAGATTACATGCCAAAGTAGATATATTCATTATGTCTTGTTTACCTTGTCCATTGATTATTTCTTAATCCACCATAGCATCAGAGGCATAAATATCAATTCAAAATAGTTAGCATACCTTAGAATGAAGTAAAGCTTCAAGGCCATCAACTGAACCATCTGAAAAATTAAATGCAAAAAAGTAAAAAAATTAAAACCAATACCTACAAGTGCTTACGTTTTACATAAAACAGCAGCTAAATTTATCCAAAAAGAGATAATTTACATCCTCTAGTCCAGTACATTCGAATTATACACACGGATATATGTGTAATGCTAGCCTACAGATATGATAAAAACGTGTATTCATTTACATATGTGGCTCAATTACAAAGTTCTTTAAGGACAGCAATTACGGAAACCAAATCAGTAAAGTAATTCATCATAAATCCACAAATCATTTACAGCATCCAAATGTGGAAATATTGCTCCTTTAAATGAATGCCAGAAAGTTTGGCTCTAATCACAATTTAAACCAAATGCATAGTACAAAGAACAAGAATCATTGTTCTTCTCTCTTCCTAGACCAAATCTAACAAGAGAAAAGTTTGCAGCAAAGTTCTCAAGTATAAGCCACAAAATATATTGATAGACATGACAAAAAGAGTAAGAAGCACACAATATGCCATACAAACAAAACAGAATTGTTTTTCCCAGAAAATCAAACTCTTAACGGTAACAGCAACAGCATGTTATATTAGTTCAAGTAATAGAGCATTTATGCAACCCATACAAGGTTGTTGCTGTACCTCTTCCTAATACGGGAGATGCTGTCATCCCAAAGATACGAGGAAGTCTTGCAACTTTGTCGTTATAAAACTCCTACATAAAATTGTCATCTTGATCAAAGATAGCAATCAAATGTACGAAACAAGAAGAACAACCATACTAGGTGTAAATTACAATGACATGGAAATTATGTTCACAGCCTTTCACCTTCATAATTGCTGCATAAGGATGGTTGCTTTCAACTTGAGCATAGTGACACTCGTCAAATATTAAAAGTGTGATCATCTCCATTTTGATGCAGCGATGGCATAAGCCACGGTATAGTATTGCAGGTGTCATAACAAGGACCTATGATTTGAATCAAAAAAGGACGATTAGACCGGGGAGGGGGCGCTGGGATTTCAGTCCATGTCATATATCATAAATTGCAGTAGAGATAAAACGTTCCAAGAGTAATCCCGTCCAATCCCTAGAAAATATTAGCTATGGTCACTTGGTCAGTATGGCAAACCTCAAATTGTTGAAGTACTTTTTCCCATTCTTTGTGGCTACTGAGACGCTTGTCATCACCGCAAAGGCTCCCAACCTCAAAGTCAGTAAGATCCCCGATGACAGTAGCTTGCTGCAGAAGACTCATACCAAAGCAAAAGATATGAATAGAACTACTTAATTATTCTGAACAAAAAAAAAAAAAACTATTTGATGATGCAGTGGGATATTGCTACCAGTAAACAGCATCAACACCCAAAAAAATATAGTAATCCATTTGTCTAAGCACACTATAGATCAGGAAAAGAACACACCAATCTGAATGACAAACCTTCTACAATTCAACTATTCAAGTTCTTTATTTACCCTTAACTTTTAAGTAAAAAATGAAACAAGTACGTTTTGACCAAAACTTTGAACAAAGAAAGTAAGCAAACCTTTAACAAATTTTTTGTTTAAATCAACATAACTTATTGTAGTTATTAGTTAATCAACTCATTGAGGTGAAAGACAGCCCTTAAATGGTCTGACTTTGACTTCCAACATCAACCACAGCATTAAGAACATCACAAATAAATGAAAGGGATAAGTTGAGTAACCAACAAGGCAATAATGTGGTCACCACACTAAATAGACACCATATTTAATTTGTCTCAAGTTAAGAAACACAACCAAACAAGAGACCATTTTTTTTAAAAAAAAAGCACAAACATGAACAATTAGGAAGCCAATATTCTTTTGAGTATCCCAAGTAGAGAGGGAGGAAAAAGGAGATGAACCTGGTTGACAAGGGCAACAGTGGGAGCAAGAAAAACACAAATATTCTTCTGGGGCTTCTTGATCAGATGGCCCATTTCATACATAAGCAAAACTGCAATGTGGGTCTTCCCACACCCTGTCTCCAGGTAAACTATGACATTGCCTTCCAAAGCCCTCCTGCATAATTCCAGTTGGTAGCTAACCAAGCCCAACACCATAAAATTCTTGTCAGTCAACCGAAATTCAAACCCAGAAAAAAAAAAAGCAAAGGCGTGATTAGTAAAGATCCCTACTTCCTAGCAAGTTTTCTCGGGTCTTTCACTTTTATCATCCCCGGCTCCTCCGCCGCCCCACCGCCATTAATGGAGTACGGCACTGGAGAAGGTTCGTCGGCGTCGACATCCATCGCCTTCGGAGGATCGTCGCTCATCGTGATGTGGACAGCCTGCACTCTGCTGTGTCACTCCGTCGCCGTCGTCGGCTCTTTAAAGCCGGTATTTTTATTTTTTATTTAATTGCGTGAGGAGGACACGCACAGGTAGAAAGTTAAATGGGGGATGAAGCAAGATATAATGGAGGAGAGAGATTGGGTGGGAAGCGTATGCATAAAGACGAGGAGAGTGATGACGGAAGAGGAAGCGATTTCGATTGAAAAATTGAAAGTGTGTGGGAGACCATGTGAAGACTGCTGGGCTTCTGGGACCCTTCTCAAGTAAACGCGGGTCAAAAAGTTCATAGGGTATCTATCCCTCGTGATAGAAACAAACGTTATTTCCCTTATTTTCTCTCAACTTTTGGACGGACTTGGTTACATTTTCTCCTCCACAGTTCGTTCGGGTAAATTTTGCTAATACTTATAAGTAAATTGTGCTTATAAGTTACTTCCTCCGTATAAATCTACTTGTCTTTTAAACATTTTATACATATATTAAGGTAAGAGTTAGTATTACCACATTACCCCCTATAATCTACCTACTTTATCTCTTGAGATGTGTGTGTGCAATTAATTGCATGAGTTGTTTGAGAGTAAAGTTGGAAAAATTTGGATAAAATACTTAAAAAGACAAGTAGAATTAGACAACTAATTAAGGCTAAAAAGACAAATAGACTTATACGGAGGGAGTATTTAAAGTCGGTTGTACTGATAAGTAAAAATTTATTTTTGATGCGGATGAGTAAAAGCTTATTTCTACTGTAAGCAAGTGGTGTTCAGTTGGAAGATTTGCTGATTTTTAAAAGATAATAAATGAAAGGTCAAAATTACCCTTACAAAATAAATTTTTAATAAAATATTTAAAAATCTTTTTTTATAGAATTTTTAGACTTTGAACTAGGCAAAGAAATATGTCAGCGGTGAATCTTTTTTTATAGAATTTTTAGACTTTAAAAAATAATTTTTAAGCTTTGAAGATATATGCCAGCGGCGAATTTCTCTCCCGGATCCAATTTCACGATGCAAACAAGGAATAAATGGTGGTGAAGAATTCTTTCGCCCGACTCCATCGTTCAGTCTGGATTCTCTCCCGGCAATGGAGAATTTTTTATCCTCTCCCGAGTCTGAATTCACGAGGCATAAAAGATATTAATGGTGGGCTTGTTCTGTCCTGGTTCTTTCCCCTCGTTCTGTCCAGATTCTCTCCCGAAAATTCAATTGAGAAGACATACAAGTTCAAACCAATCAATTTTTTAGATGAAACTGGAGGAGCTTTCATGGTTTGGGTGAAAATGGATCTTCCATGGCTTCAATGGAGGACCTAATAAGTATTTAGATCTGAATTTTGTGTTTGATTTTCTCTAATTTTGTTGGGCATCAATGGAGTTTCTTGTGAGGGGAGAGAGGTGTGTCGAGAGAGAGAAGACAGATCTGAGATTGGGGTATTGGGGTAGTTGTCGGCGTGGGCGAGTTCGGACCAATCCGGCATGGGCGACCTGGACCTTCTTTCGGGTAAGGCTTCAATGGTCGGGAAGGCGTCAATGGCTGGGGAGAGGAGATGTGTGAATCCGAGAGAAGATAAAAAATGAGAGGGGTAAAAAAATTGGAGGTGGGGTCCACGTGCTTACACTTTTGGGGGATAAGCATGCTTAAATTAATAAGCATTTTGTGTGTGAACATGAGCCACCGGATGCTCAACTGTAATCCCAATTGACATACAATACTCATTGAATGTTTGGGAAGTAAATTCTCCTGCATTATCAAGTTGGATTCTTTTGATTGTATAATTCGGAAATTGAGCTCGTAAGCGAATGATTTGTGCTAGGAGTTTAGCAAAAGCTGTATTTCTTGTTGATAAGTGGCTAACATGTGACCATCTTGTCGATGCATCAATTAATACCATAAACTATCGAAATGGTCCACATGGTGGGACTATCGGTCCACAAATATCACCTTGTATTCGTTCTAAAAACGTTGGATTTTCAATCCCAACTTTATTCTTGGAAGGTCTGGTGATTAGTTTACTAAGTGAACATCTACTACAGTTAAAATCACTTGATTTAAGGACACTTGTTTTCTTTATTGAATGCCCGGTTGAACTTTAACGATTCTATGCATCATTCCATTACCTGGATGATCCAATCGGTCATGCCATAATATAAACATCTTTTTATCATCTGATTTTTCATAAGATGTTACATTTGTTTCTATTGGACTTATATATGTGTGATAAAGTCTAGTAGAATGTGTTGATAGTTTTTCTAAAATCTGCTTCTTGCCACATATTTGTTTGTGATGTACGAATATTCTTTATTACTCATTTTATGGTTTCTACATGAAAACCATTCCGACGCACATCTTTAAAACTTAGTAATTTCCTTTGAGACTTACTTGAATATAACGCGTCATTTATGATCAATTTTGTCCCTTTAGGGAGCAAAACACAAGTTCTACTAGAGCCTTCGATTAATTTGGTCACACCAGAGATTGTTTTAACATTTGCTTCAAGCAAATTTAACTAAGTAAAGTATTCTTTATTTCTCAAGATGGTGTGCGTAGTAGCGCTGTCCACTAGACATTGATGTTTTCTACTTGATATATCTTTAATTGTTTTCATATCTTCAAGATAAAGAAAAACAGAATTAAAAATATGAAGAACAAATTTATTTATAATACATAAATTATCTTACAAGGATGTTGATAAAAGAAAACATACTGCAATATGTTACATAATATTACATGGATCAAGATTCTAGTTTTTAATATTTGACATTTTTATTGATCCCAAATTCATCATCTATGATGAAATCAGAGACTTCCAGACTTGTGTAGGTTTAGTGTCGTCAACAAAATCCGTCTCCACGTTCTCCCCTTATCTTTTTGAGAAGCTTGGTACAACTAAACCAAGTGTTTAGCTGTGCGACACACCCTTACTCAGTGACCTGTCATACCACATCTATAGCTTATAGATTTGGGCTTTTGGGAGGGTCCTGTAAGACTCTTTTGGACCATTGGCTTATCATTCCCCTTGGAAGTAGATGCATCAGGAAATTTACGCTTCTAATAATCACCAAAACCCTTACCCCGATCACGTCCTCGACCACGACCACGGCCACGACCACGACCACGATTGCCATCTTGTCTACGGTTATCTTGATAACTACTATCGTTTCCTTGAGAGGCATATGTGGCATTTGTTTCAGGATATGGTGCAGTACCGTTGACCTCAAGTTGTGGTTTTTTATGAGCAACTCATTATTCTGCTCAGCTACAAGAAGTACTTGTATTAAATCTGAATATTTCTTAAAATTCCTCTCTCTGTATTGTTGTTGTAACAACACATTAGTAGCATGCATGGTTGAAAAAGTTTTATCTAGGATGTTCTCTTTAGAGATTTTCTGCCCGCATAAATGTAATTGAGAGGTTATACGGAACAAGGCAAAATTATAATCACTGACTGATTTAAAGTCTTGAAATCTCAAATTAACATATTCATAACTTGCTTTAGGGAGCAAAACTTGTTGGTGGTGCACATATCTTTGCTCTAGGCTTTCCCCTAATTCTTTGGGATTTTCAACCAACAAATATTCAGATTTTAGGCTTTCATGTATATGATGGCGAAGAAAGATAATCGTCTTAGCCTTTTCCTACGGGGAAATATTTTCATTATCTTTTATGGTCTATTGTAGATCATTTGCTTGGAGGTGAGCCAATGCATGAACTCTCCATCTCAAATATCTCTGACCCAATAAGTCTAGATCATCAAATTCCCGCTTTACAATATTTCTCATTTGATCAACTACATAAATTAAACCAAATAATTAATTAATCATAAGAATAAGCAATATTAGTTAATACCATGACTTCTTATACTTAATTAATTAAATATAGGATTAAGAAACATATACATACACAGACTAAGGTTACACTACTTGTTAATAATATTTAAGTATATAATATATACTAATGAATCGAAATTTACTTAAAAGGTTAAAACAACTATGTTCTTTCTTTCATTTTTGTACGTAAGTTTTGCAGACATGAGAAATGATAAAAACACTAAAAACCAAAACAATAGAAGATATGATACTGTACATGCGTGAGAGATTATATATGGTCATCTCATATATGGTCAAAGATGAGAAAATACCATATCTATTTATATACACGTAATACTAGTGTACAAGTCTTCAACCAAAAAGTAGTAGTAGTGTACATGAGAGTGTACTATATAATGTTTCAGCACTTCATTCATTCATGTACATGTAAAGAATAATCAATGCATATTCACAGCATGCAATAGTATAGAAATTTAAATTTCTCTTTTACCTTGTCTTACTAGTACAAGGAGTCTAAAACCAGTTTGTAGTTATAGAAGGTAAAAGATTCAAACGTAGAGTTTTCTTTCTTCACATACTCTCTATCTTTTTCAAAAAAAAAAAACTCTTAAAATTTCCTTCATCAGAAAATTTACATGAAGAAGAAGGAGGAGGCTTTATTTTCAAGATGCATGAAAAAGAAAAAAGTTATGCTTATATGCAATCAAAGGAGAAAGTTCTTAATAAACATGCCCTACAAATTCTTATAGGTATTTTTACATTTCATTTATTCTCTCATCCTCTTAATCTCTACCCCATAATCACACTTTTTCTCCGTTATATTTCCTCCATATCTTGTATGCTCCCTTGTTATCCTGTCTCGACTTCCCCTATTCATCTTCTTCCTCTCATCGTTTTTTTTTTCGATCGACATGTCTCACTCCGACCAATTTATCATTGAAACTTCCATATGCCTTAAAATTAGCATGATAATCTTTTGGATTCTCATTTGAATCAACAAGCCTCGGTTTTAATAGGTATGTAAAATCCCTTTTTTTGAAGTTTAGTTTAGATCTGATGTAAACAAGGGGTTTTGTTTCGATCTTAAATGTAAAATTCGATCTTGTTGTAAAAGTCTTTCGGATCTAATAAAATACTGAAGTATATGCTCAAAAACCTTTCGTTTCGTATGAGAAAATATTTTTTGATGCAAGTTCTCATATCATTGAGCTATTAAAATGGATGATCTATAAAAACTAATTTAAAAATTGAAAGCAGTGTAAAATATGTACTACCTTCAAGAGATGTAGCCACTCAGTTGGTATTTTTGATTTGAGAAATCTCTCGTGCTGATAACGTGATTTGGGAGAGAAGCTTATGATCTCAGATCTGATTTTTTCTTGATTGTATTACTTTGATATGTACATGCTATTTATAGGGGCAAGATTTTGGGTTGATCTTGCCGTATATGTACAATCTTCTTAAGGCCGTAAGGGCTGCCAAGCCTTATGGCTACCAAGCCGTATGGACTAAAATCTGCTAAGTACAAAAGATGCATAATACAAAAAGGATGAATCATTCACTCGTAATTAATTATCTCTTAATAGAGATGATTTCATGCAAACTTGTACAAATAAACAATGGTATTAGAGCATGTTTATCGGTTGCTCAACAAATTTGGTCATCAATCTTTAAATATAATGTTTTTCTAATTATTTTAATGAATGAAAAAAGAATATAAAGTAAGTTGACACTTGTTAACATGTCATGCTACGACCACAAAACTTTTGGGGTATTATAATGCCCAAAATAATGCCTAAAATCTTCTCTCTTTATATTTAATACTAGTTGATGTACTCGTGCCCTGCACGGGATCTTTAATAGTTGTTTGATATACTTATTGTAAAAATGTACTTATTTTGAGTGAATATTAATAATTATTTTCATATAAATCAAATATAACTTAATGTTAATAACTTCATATAATTTAAGCTCCAAATACTAAATAGAATAACCAATAAGAAAATATGTTTGAAATAACTATAAGACTAAAATAAGAAAAATATGTTTAAAATAATGTTTGAGAAAGAAAATTCATATTGCAATATTGCAGTGATTTGTATTGGATATGCAAACAACTCAATTTTCTTCTTCGTGCTTCAAAGTTTTTTGGAACATGAAGTGAAAAGTTGATCTTATGTAAGTTTGTCTCCATTATCATCACATAGGATGAGCTTTCATTTGAACACTTAGAAGGAGTAAGTGGTTCATTTGATATTTAAAAATACAAATCGAACTACTCATTAAGAAAATATAATTAGTGAATAAGAAGAAAAAGTAGCCATAAAATTTTAGGGATATATATATATGCATAGAAAACAATACAAAAAATTTATTTCTTTTATATAATTATTTAATATAAATTTGTTTTAAAATACAATTATTTGATATTGATTGATCTTAAAAAGTTACATAGATGTAAGCTAATTAAGAAAGGTATAGTAATGATTTTATATATATTGATCATAAAAAATTTTGTACATACTACGATTAGAAAAGGAAAGTATAATATGATAAATCACCAATAAGTAAAGTGACCTAATTAAATATTATTTGAAAATTATAATGTGGTAGAATTAAGTAATATTTGAAGATTTAGATGGACAAATTAGTAAATGTAAAAATTAATTTACTTAGGTGGCATAGTTAAATGATTGACACATGATATAGTTAAATGATTGATACATATGATTGAGTTATTCGACTTTAATAATAGTATTCATTATAGAGCACCCACTATTTTTCATTTTGGAGCACCTATATATTAAATTTTTTTTACAAATTACACCCTCACCCACATTCACCCTTCTGTCTTCTCCCTTCTCTTGTTCTCTCTTCTCCTTCCACACCCAACCTCAACCCCTTTCAACTCTCTACACTACAATCTTCACATCTAGAGAAGCAACACTCAATTTTTACACAAGCAAGATCAAGGTGGTGCCATTAAGGTAGATTTTCATGTTCAATTTCTAATTTACTTACAATTTCATATTTGAAATTAGGATTTAGATTATCTAGGGTTTGGTGTTTAGTTGTTGGTGAATGAAAAAGGTGAAATTAGGAAGTAGAAAGATAGAAATTTACAGTAAATAAGCGGTTTAGGAAGAATGATGATCGCGTAACGGCGGAGGACCGCCATTGGAGAGCTCGCTGAGAAGCTCGATCGTTGAAGAAGACGATGCATCCAGCCGTAGCGGCTGAGCTGCATCCAGCCGTAGCGGCTGAGCCTGAGCTGCATCCAGCCGTAGCGGCTGAGGTGCAGCCAGCCGTCACGGCCAGGCAACCTCTGGCCGTTACGACCATATCTAATATGTACTTTGATTCTTTTAATGAGAAATCTGTATATCGATGATTTTTGCTTAAAAATCTGTATTGACCATTCTGATTAACTATTTCAGATGGGAGATAAGTCGACTCATCATCTTCGCCGAGATGCATTGAGAGAGGCTGTGCCGCAGCCAAATCCTCAGATAGAGGGACTACACGACATATATGACGAGTCGGTGGATCAGGTGCAGGCTCCGGCTCCCTCGGTCCAGGCGCAGGCTCCGGCTCCCCCGGTCCAGGAGGTTACTCGTGATTACAATGCTACGTATACTAGGCAGCGTCGACGGTGCACTTCACAACCAATTTTGATTCATAGTGCTGAGCCGGAGGATGAGGCAGTAGAGGATCCGACGTCGACGCATGGGAGTCAGGCTCGACGGTCGAGGAGGCCGAGGTCGGACATAGTACTCATGTTGAGGCTACAAGCGGTGGAGGCGCTGCGACTCCAGCTGGTCCTTCGTCTAGCCAGGGACGTTGGTCACGAGCCGGCGGGCTCGACATTCGTCCGTTTCTGACCGGTCATGTACCCGGTGGGCCGCAGATACCAAATTTGCTATTTGGATTTGAGGAGCATATCGTCCACCACATCTATGATGGCCGGGTACATTATTTATCTGTACACTTTTATTAACCTTCTTTTATTCGTTTGATATTATTAAGATTATTATTGCATATGAGCGTGTTGGATTTAGGTTTCATGGACGTACTTCCCAGTTGTCTAGATGGGTGTCGACTGGGGAGGGCGAGAGGATTAACATAGTTAGGCATAGTGGACTTGCTCATCTATAGGACCTCATGTATAGCCGCATTCATACTCCGTTGATTGTGGTATTTCTTGAGCGATGACAGCCAGAGACGAACTCGTTCCATATGCCTTGGGGAGAGATGACGATCACACTGCATGATGTGGCACTTATCCTCGGTCTCAGGATTGATGGAGATGCAGTTATTCTTCCGACTAATGAGCGGAATCTGAAGCAGGGAGAGTTGAGGGAGCTGCAGATCTGACAATTTATGGAGTTTTTTGGATTAGATGAAAAGTGGTTCAACAACAACTATGACAAGGGAGGGATCACACATTCAGCTCTGAAGGACGTATGCGGGAAGCAGATACATGAGCAGGCTGATCCGAAGATTCCAGCAGTGGGTTTTCTGATGTTTATGTTGGCGTCCACATTATTTCCAAACAGGTCATAGCATCGGATTCCTCTTTCATATATCAGCTTAGTGCGTGATGTCATGGCAATGGATGACATGTCATGGGGTTCAACCATGCTTGCTTATTTGTACCGAGGGCTCGGTGAGTGCACACGATCGGGCGCCCGTCAGATGGCTATTTCTACCACTCTCCTACAGGTAAGTGATTGTTTCTACTATGTTAATTATATACATTAAAGAAGTTTATAATTTTCTTATAATTTCTATGTAGGCTTGGATCTTCTTGTACTTCCAAACTTTTCGCCCTGTTGACGATCCGGCTTGGGGAGGCGGCCCACCGTGGGCTGCGAGATGGGACGATGGTGGATCAGTTGATGTTACGCGCAACTTCAGAGCGGAGCTTGATCATATGACTGCGAGAGATGTAAGTACATACAAAATACAACTTATAAATATTGTTTTGTTTATTACATAATCTATATTAAAAATGTTATGCTTTAGGTTCATTGGTCGCCGTACGGAGTGTTAGATTTCAGTGACACTCTAGCACCTTCACGTTTCCACGGCGTGAGATCTGTTCTTGATATCTCAGAGCCGTACATGCTTGATCAAGCTGCTAGGCAGTACAACCGTGTGCAGCAGATACCACGTCGGCCTATCATGCCTCGCACTGCCGCACGACCAGCATCCGTACGGAGTTACATAGTGGACTATGATGCGTCCCGATGGGTTTGGGATGCACAGAACTTCCACTCCATTAGCCTAGACCTCATGGGACCTCCAATGACGAATGACTCGTCGGCTTCTTCATCAGATTATATGGCGTGGTATGAGCCTCGTACTCATATGTACGTGAGTCCACATATGGCAGAGCAGACATATTTAGGACGCATGCAGCATGTTGTGGGTTATCTTACACCCTTCGCTATGGCTCCCGATCGAGATTTGCGCGAGGCCATTAGGAGATCTATGATTGATCTAGGAGGACAGTGGCCCCCGCCAGAGGCCGACCAGGGGAGTGGTCATGGACGCCACGATGATGATGATGATGATACTGCCCTTTTATTTTTATGTTGTTTTGACTATGATTGCTATGACTTATCTCGTACTTTCGTACTTGTCGTTTGGATATTTTCAGACTTGGGTCTTATTTTCGTACTTGGGTTGTATTTTCGTACTTGATGTTTAGTTTTTTTCAGACTAGTCTATTATATGCGATGACGTTTCGATATTTTCAGACTTGAGTTGTTGTTTAAATGCTTTCATTTAATTTCTCAAACTTTCACCCTAAAATGGCACATGAGGAAGACAATTGTTTACCATTTCGGCGAGTTCTCAAGATCATTCTATTCCCCCAACCATGGTCAAATGGTCAGAGGCGCTGAGGCCGGCCAGGAGACTAGTTACAAAAACCAGCAGAAACCAGTTTGCAGAACGGCTGGTCTCGGAAGACAATTTTTTAGCATACATCCAACCGTTACGGTTGGAGGCGCGCCGGCCGTAACGGCCGGAGGCCATCCAGCCGTTACGCCCAGACAGTTACAGAAACCAGTTTGTAGAACAGAATATAGACAGACAATTTACACGGAACAATTTACAAAACATAAAAAACAGACAGTTTACAGCTTACAGCAGACAGTTTGTCATCCTATTGAGTTGCCAAATCAAGCCTAACATGATTGCCATCACCCTTGAACAAGTTCATACGGTGTTGGATTTCATGTAGTAGAAATAGTGCACTATTATCACAATGAAGCTTCCATTGTGAACAAATATGCGGCAACGGCGAGTCGTCCGAGAAAGACACCTACAATAGTACGACATTGTATAAGTATGAAGGTCTTTAAACATGTATACATGGATGCTTTAATAAATTTCTCTTACCGATATATAATGAGCTTCCTTTGGCAAGAAGCAAATTGAAATTACCCCATTGTTCAACTTGCCGGTCCTCGAAACTAATGGAAGGTAAGTGATGAGGTATTTTTCAGTCGTTTACCTATCAAAGAATCCTAACGTAACCAATCTGAGTAGAATGGTAAGTAAGGGTCGATCCCACAGAGACTCGTGTAAATGTGTTATTGCTTAAGTGCCAAGTAACTAATATGGGGGTTTTATGGATGAAATTCTAAACTAATATGCAAAATAGAAACTATCTAAGAATGCAAAAGATGGTTTTAATCAAATAAGAGACAAGCGTGTTCAACTAGTTAAATCCATCATAGATATGCTTATTGATCATTGATTCTTTCGATTCTCAATTCCCTTGAATAATCTACCGTAGATTATTATCCAAAACTTTATAATTAGTTGAAAGAGCTAACAGTCTGAACAACCCTAATCATCTAACAACCTAGAACAACGTCTAGATTCAATTGAACGACAGCTTTAAGTCTAAAGTATCGATAGAAACAAATACTCAACGCAAACAGCTAATCAAGTTATTTGTGGCTTATTCCCTCTACAACTGAATAGCCCAAACGGGTCTAAACAATTATAGTTGCTACTTTATCTAATCAATCCCGAACGGGACTTGATCAAATTAGTTGTAAATTAACCTAGAAATTCTATTAGGTGGCCAATCTAACAAAACCCTAGAATAATTCTAATTCAATTAAGCACAGGGAATAAGACCTATTCAAGTTAATGAGAATCAATCAAACCTCACAACAATATGCAATCTATGATTCCAATAACTAGTCAAACACAAAGGAATTAGCAATGCATAATTAAATTAAAACAAACTTACAAAGATTCAAAGGTTCTTCCTTGAGAGAAAATCCTAGCCTCCAAAAGTTATGACAATGCTTATCAAAGAGAAACTAAAAACAAGGTTTAAATACCCCTAAGATATCCAAAGATAAAATATCCCGAAATTACATTAAACTAGTCGGTCAAGACCTAAATTAAGCCCATCTCGAAGCCCAAAACTCGCGGCCCAACTCTCTAACACGGGAACAGACGGCTCGGGCATTCCTAGGGTGGCGCGGCCGCGTCAATTGTATCCAAGCCCGCGGCATACCTCGGTTCAGCACTTCAGGCGACACTTCGGAGGCTATTTTTACCCCCTTCTAGTTGGAATTTGGACTTGGAGTAAAAAAATGAATTGTAGCTCATCGAGTTAGCTTTCCAGTGATACCAAATTCAGCTTCATCCGAGCACTGTAGCTCCCAAACCATGTATTGCAAGATAGAGGTGTCAAAACAAGACCTTCAATGCATAGCTCGGGTTTCAGCGTTTTTATCCCTCAAGCTCTTGGGTCTTGGTTCTTCCAATATTCACTTGTATCACTCTAAGCTTCCTCAAACTCCACCATAGTCCTCTAAGATCCATCCCATCCACGCTTGTTTACCTAAAGATCTGCAAAACCGAACAAAACAAGCGCAAAACCCGAATTTCCTAGAAAACCTAAAAACCTAAGAACTAGACTAAACTAAACTAAAACCATGCAATATAAACATAAATATGCATCCTAAACACTACCTAAATGAAAGCTATCAGTAAGTACCGGCAAGAGGCTCTCCAGCCGTACCGACCAAAGGTGCTCCAACCGTAACGGAACGACCCGATACAATCTGGCCGTTAGGACATGTTCAACAAAATTTGAATTTGATTCATAATAAGTGCATAAAAACTTAAAAACGAAGTGTATGACTTACTTGTTTGTAGCGTATGTGCAGTCGAGTACTAAGACGTAGGGAAATGCCTTAAGAAGTGATATCGAATCAGGACTGGCGAAGAAGACGTCACTAATCAGATTGCTTTTATCATCTAATCTGTGCTCCACGAAGTAGTTGTTCTCCTTAGCTCGGAGGAAGAACTCTTGAACAACAGTTCGCCCCTCCAGACCAGCCTTCTTTAAACCATATCTTGCTGTGTAGATCTTTTCTTACTCGTGAAGTTCATTGGGAAATCTTTCAATGCCACTGCAATTTGGGTCGGGATATAATTGCTTGATGACATCGACTCCACCAACTTTAGCTTTTGGCCGGTGAGTCTTCCGGCGAGTGCATGCCCATGCAAACTAGAATTTATCCTGTGCTTGTGAATTCCATGCACAACCTCAATCCTCCACGATCCTCTTGGACCTTCAATACAAGTCACTGCAAACTTGCAACCACATTTCTTGGACTTAATGGTCTCTTGGACCTCCTTTACTTCCCTTCTCTTCGGGGTGTAAACCCCTTCCCTCTCGCATACCAAACAGGTCTTGCCAAGCTGTCCAAATAATGTAGACTTCTTTGTCCGCCCAGTTCGAATGCACATGTTATTTTCAATACCTGTTGTCTTAACCCACTCTATGGCCTCCTCTCTACTACCAAATATCCTATCTGTGGTAAATAACTTTGTATAGTCATCGGACTCTTGCACCACCTCCTCCACGGGTTCCAAAAACCGTGGCATGTCGCTCAAAGATGGAAGCCCACGCCTCGCTAGTGACTCCATCTGTGTATAATCAGTACTGTACTGATCGGTATTCATCTGAGCATACCCACTGTCGTATTGATTTGGGACACATATGAGATTATCCACCCCAATCACCTGTAGTTGGCATCTGACTTGGATGCATTGACGGATATCCACTACTATACCAATCTCCAGCAAACGGAATCGGTTCTGACTACACCTGGGGACATCCATAAACAGAATTGTTGTATGCGGGATCACTCTGTCCATCTTCGATCCTCAATGAATCAAGCCCAATGTACACTTCATTATCTTCCTACAAAGATTAAAACAAAGCTTAAATAAGATTCTGTAAAATATAGCCGTAACGGCCAGAGTGTGCCAAAGTAGTACCGGCTGGAGCACCTCCAGCCGTTACGGCTGGGAAGCACCTGGCCGTTACGGCCAGGAACACTCCGGCCGATACGGCTGGACGCTGTCTGGCCGTAACGGCCAGGCAATTTCTTCCTTTCAAAAATCGAATCTTTTTGTTCAAGAACACTTCGAAGTTCTAAGACAAAAGTTACGATCTTTTGTCAACAAAGTAACATTTTTTAACCTAGTTTTTTACTAATAATTATATACATTTGCATATTTAATACATGCAAGATTAAATACACTCTTTTTTTATACTTTAAAACTATCTTTAGATAAATATATAGTTTTACACAATTTTTTTCTTCCAAATATAGTAAAGTGAAGTAGAGTGGTGGAAAAAAGCAACTTGAAACAAAAAAATAATGCATACCTCATTATGGTTGATGTTCAAGGCTTGATCTTCTAAATCCATTAAATAATCTCCTTTGTTGTGCATGGTTGAAGATTGAAAAATATGTAGAAGTGTTGTGGGTTTGAAGAAGTGTTGTGGGTTTTGGAATAGATATGAATGGAAGTGGTTGAGTGCTACGGCTATGGGGCATTAAAAAGGCTACGACGGCAAAGAGTTAAGGTAGTTGAGTGCATTTAATTCGTCGGTTTCAATAAACATCCAGCCGTTACGGCCCAAGGGACTCCAGCCGTTACGGCTGAAGGGTGCGCTATTATGAACAAAGTTGCTTTTCTGTCCCATTTAATGTTCTGATAACAGTATACCATTTAATGTTCTGATGACACTATTATGAGTTTTTTCTTGTGACAAGACTCATGCATGTACACATTGAGGGTAGACCAATTTTCAACCATAAAAGAAGACTTCCATCCATCCAACCTCAAACCCAAACCAGAATTTCATCTCCATTTACGGCTCCTAGGATAGCAGCATGTTCCTCGCGAACGTACGCCATTACTCCACGCTTCATCAACATCTCCATCGTTCTCGTGCTGGGTGTAAAGGAGAGCAGATCGGAATGGACCATGGTACCCGAGGGCACCCTACGAAACTTGGTCATATCTTGGAGCCAATCTGGCGTGGGAGTACCACCAGGATATTGCCACTTTTTCCTGAACGACAACGATATAACAGATCGTATGTTAGCCAAAGAAACGGCCGCACAACTTCGCCTATTTGATGGTGTTGAGATTCGGGCAGTTGATAATATTACGCCTGAGGATTAATGTTGTTTGTTGTTTTTTCATGTTTCGGCTTTAGAAGCAAGTGTTGTTTGTCAATTCATGATTCAGTAAGTCATATTTCGATGTTTTTTCATGTAGAAGCAAGTGTTGTTTGTAAGTTCATGGTTTGGAAGCAATGAAGTTGTTTGTTGTTTGTCATTTCGTGATTCCATAAGTCATATTTGATGGTTTTTCATGTAGAAGCAAGTGTTGTTTGTAAGTTCGTGGTTTGGAAGCAATGAAGTTGTTTGTTGTTTTTGTCACCTAATAGCGCACGAAATGGTAAGTTGAACATGATACATTTGTTAGAACTTTAACAATCCACCCAAAGATCCAAAATGGAATCATATAGATGTTGTATATAAAGTATATAATACAAACATTAACTTCTCGATTTAAAAGAAAACCAAGCCGTAACGGCCAGTGTACCACCAGCCGTACCGGCCAGGGTGCCTCCGGCCGTTACGGCTGAGGCACGTCTGGCCGTTACGGCCGGGCACCCTCCAGCCGTAACAGCTGGAGGTGCGTTATTCTGAAATTTCAGGGGTGCGCTATTCGGAAACCGCACCCATTTTTTATTGTCTCTCTTGATGACCAAAAATTGGGCGGGTGCTCTTATACATCTCCATACCAAAAAAAACGAAAATTTCGCGTGGTAACCTTGAGGTTTGACGTTATTCATGAGGTGTACCAAAGTTTGACATAATTTACACGGCAACCCTAAGGTTCACATAAAATTTGCATAATAACCTTCAGATTTGTACGAAATTCATCAAGTGCACAAAAAGGTTAAAATTAATTTAATCATTCATTTTATTTATAAAACATTGATTTTTTAACGATCTTAAATATAATCTTATTCACTACCTTAATATAAACTCATTATTTTATTTAATTTCTTCCAACATTTATTAATATATTTTCATCTTATAAATTAATCAACTAAAAAGCTATTAAAATAAATATTTTTCCCATTTATCAAAGTTAAGATGTTTTTAAAAAAAATGATCAAATAATTTAATTATTTATTATTTAATAAATAAAGATCAAATAATGTAATTTTAAAAAAAAAATCTTCAAAGTATAAATAATTCAAACTTTAAATTTCCATTAATTGTAGTCATTTTTTCGTTAATAATTTTTTTGTATAAATATTTTTAAATAAAAATAATACAAATTTGTAAATAATATACAATTTGATCCTTTAATAATTTAAAGTTTTAATAATTACATTAATTATTTGAAGAGAAAAAATTTAAAAATTTAAAAAATTAATTTTTTTTCATCAATGACTAGATGGTATTTAATCATTTTTTAAAGAACTTTTTCAAATAAAATTAAGTGAAGTATTTTTATGTTTTTATAATTAATTAATATATAACATAAAAATAAAGATTGGATAAAATTAAATAAAATTATTTTAAATACAAGATTTCATATTATAATAATGAATTAGATTAAATTTTACGAAATTTTTAATTCTTTTCGTTTTTTGCGTTTTTTAAATTTTCAATTTTTTTTATATCTTTTTAATGTTTATATTTTAGTTTTTTTTTTCCGTTTTTCGTTTTTTTTTTCATTTTTCGCTTTTTTCGAAAATTTCATTTTTTCATTTTTATAGTTTTTTTTAATTTAGTTTTTTACTTTAATTTTTTTTTTATAATTTTTATTAAATAAAGTTAAAATTAATAATTAATGTTAATTTTAACTTTTGGTTATTGGACAAATTTAGTTTGAACCACAAGGTTATTTTGTGAATTTTAGGTATACCTCAAGATTGTCGCATAAATTATGTCAAATTTTAATAAACCTCATACCTCATGAATAACTAGTGTTATTCCCGTACCTTGTACGGATTTAATATAAAAATTATTTTCGACTTGTTTTTAAAAGAATTCTCAAACACATTTTTCACAACTAAATTACACTTTTTTAGTCTTATTCATGTACCTTGTAAGAATTTAATATAAAAATCGTTTATAAATTATTTTCGACTTGTTCTTAAAAAAATTCACTTCTTTTAGTAAAGAATTACAAAATATTAATTTTTTAGTTTGTGATGGTTTTTGGGATAGTTGAAAAAATAGGTAAGGTGAAAGTGGTTTAAAAAAATTAAAATTATTTTCTTAGTAAAAATTACAAAATATTAATTTATTAATAGGTGGTGGGTTTTGAGGATAGTGGATAAGTGGAAGTATTTTAGAAAAAAATAAAAAATATTTAAATTATTAAGTGGCTCAAATTTTTACAAAGACATCAATTTTGCTTTATATTTATACTAGATAGATGTCATATGAGTCATATCTCAGGATTACTAGAATTTCCGAAAAAAGAAGCAGGCCTTGAAAAAAAATTGAAGTCCCCATCCCTAGTTTTTTAACAAGCCCGCTTCTCTTCTCCTGTACTCTCGCCCATCTTCTCCGGCTGCACCACTAAGCCACCGCCTACGATCTTCTCCTTCCTTGCCGCCAGGTCTGTTTAATACTCGTTTTGCAGCGCGTCACGTTCGTACATTTTCTCTCTCCACCGTTCTCATTTGCCTTCACAGTCAGAGACAGATAGATGGAAGACGCAGAAGATATAGCCATGGTAACCCCGGGAGACTTGCTGGGGAAGGCGTCGGAGCTTCGAGCCGGTAAAGGTGCCTATGTTGAACCCAATAGCAAGCTGGTGTATGCTTCTCTCACCGGTCGTCGCTCGATTGTTTCTCCGCCTCCTGATTCAACTGACAAGGTTGGTTCTTTCATCTCCTCTGCTTCGTTTTACTATGTTGTTCAATTAGGGTTTTCGAACATTATTTTGATGCGTGGTAAATCGCTTTCTTGGACCCCTGTATTTAGGGTTTAATGAAGTAAAAGAGGTTTATGCTGATAAATATAGCTATAAAAAATCAGAAAGTGTGTCAGATTGAACAGTTTAACTGATAATTGTTTGTTTGATTAGTATTTAGCAATGAGTTGCTTTTTTTTTTTTTTCCAATTTCTAGAGGCCAATTGTGGAAATCGCTGGTCACAAAGCCCATGGAGCTGTCCCTGAACCAGGCTGTACTGTCCTTGCTCGTGTAAGTTTCTTAGACCCCCTGCATCTAAATGCATGTTATTTGTGTAGTATATATACTTGTTTAGTTTGATTCATGGGAATCTGGAATGAGAATCAGGAATGATTCATCCCATATATGTGTTTTGTAAAGTAGGAGGTATCGAAATGATTCCAGGGAATGAGTGAATCCCAACCTCGATCTAGAATGGTTTGTTCCCAAATAAATCACTATGTATAGCTCATTCGAAAGTAGGAGCTATTCCAGCATCATATCAAGCACACAACCTGATTCCTGGGCTATAAATTAACTCATGTTTGAACTGCAAGTTGCTTAAGAGGGTGGTTTCTCCTCTTCAACTAGGAACTAGTTTGAATTTGAATTGGTTCTGATGTCTACAAACTGTATCTTTATTATTTCCCTGTGAGATGATCTTCATTCTAAGAAAAAATTGTAGAAGAAATGAATTTGTGGAAACTTCATAGGATATTGGGTGCATTACACTCTTCATTGAAACTAATTTGTTTAGTGCAAGAGTTAAGAAGTATTCTTTTCAGCTCAATAAGATTTGTCTTTTGTTTGTGGCAGATTAAAAGGGTTTCACCAAAAATAGCTTATGCTGATGTTATGTGTGTTGGGCCAAAGGCTGTCCGAGAAAAATTCACTGGCATCATCAGGTATACCATATGCTAAGCAGCATATTTGTGTTCGGTTGTTTCCTGTCATTGTTCAGTGTAACATCCTCTCGACTTGCTTGGGGTAAGGGCACATACAACTTGACCCCCCAGATCCTGCACACGTGGGATTTACTGGATAGATGTTGTAGATATAGTTTTCTGTCATTGCCTTGCTTATCTGGCTTTTCCCACACACCATCATCATCATCATCATCATCATCATTAACCCAGTGAGGCTCCGCTACATCGGAATCTGAATTTAGTTAGAATGCACCAAAATTGATAATTTATTGTGTCATTGAAGATTGAGTTATGTTTAGCATAATCCTGTTGTAAAAGTATCACTGGCTATAAAGTGTTGTAGTCATGCTGCTGCCTTAGTTTACTGGTTTGTAGTACACCTCTCTTTCTGTGTATAATGGCTTGATCTTGGGATATGCCAGCCCTGTTTTTTTCAGTTCAATTTGCAATAAGAGGCATCTTTGTTATAACAGGCAACAGGATGTGAGAGAGACCGAGATTGACAAAGTGGATATGCATGCATCATTTCATGCTGGCGATACTGTGAGAGCAATTGTTGTATCCTTAATTGCCTTTTGCATACAATTATATTTAGTTATTTACCATTTCGAGCCTTTTGCATACAATTTTATCTTCTTACTGTTAGGGTTGTATCCTTTTTTCTGCATAGTAAAAGAAACATTTCATACTTTTCTTATGATTCTTCGAATTTCATCCTTAACTTGTTCCCCTTATAAAGCTGTCTCTGGGAGATGCAAGGGCATATTATCTATCCACTGCTAAGAATGAGTTGGGTGTTGTCTCTGCAGAAAGTGCTGCTGGTAAATCTTCATTCTATCGTACTTGCTGAATTTGCTTGCATTTTTGTTTGTACTTTTGGCCAGTACTATATATGCTCTATTGTACATACTAGGTTAAGATATAATGAAAACCACTGGTCTGCTTACACAGGTGGAGTGATGACTCCAATCAGTTGGACGGAGATGCAGTGCCCACTGACTGGGCAAATCGAACAAAGAAAGGTGGCCAAGGCAGTAGGTTGAACCACACCTACTTGAATGTGCACTATAATTGAATCTAATACTTAACCTGTGGGGAGAGAGTTTCTGCGGTTCTTGCTGAGTCAAATGATGCCACCATGAGATGTCACATGGTTTTGGTTAATACAAAACAGAAACTAGCTTTTAGTTCTTGGGCATATTCTGCAAATTTTTGAGTTTTGAGTTTATTAGTTTTAGTGTTTGAACTCATAAATATAAAACAAAACTAGTTCGATAAAACTATTGCTAAAATGAATACCCTAATTACCTGCCACACTACATTATTTTTCATTATAATGTATAATACGGAGTATAATGTAAAATTTATACATTATAATGAAGCCACCATTGCCACCTCTGATGCAGCCACCATTGCCACTTCTTCTTCCAACTTTTGATAATCACCTCCACCCCCACCATTCTGCTGTCACCAGCTCCTCCTCGAACACGGTCAAATCCACCTTCATAGCAAGACACTAGTTGTACCCGTCGTGCCGTGCACGACTACATGATTTAATATTAACTTACTTAAAGAGTATGATTTTATTTTCAAATAAAAAATATAAATAACTTATTTATGACTATTATTAAGGTGAGCGCAATACGATTTTGTTACAATTATTATAATGTGAGACAAAGCCAAAATTATTAAGGTGAGTCCAATATGATTTCGATGTCTTCATGATAATATATTTATGAAAAATATGAACAAAAATTATTAGAATCATTCAATTTTAAAAATGTTTTGCAAAATCGATAAAAATGCAACAACAATGTAAATTCTTATAATTTTTTTAATCAAATTCAATCCATTAAAAAAATTAATAAAAAGTTAAAAATATAATTATAAGAAAGACGAAAGTTAAGAATAAAGATTGAATTTTTTAAAGATCAAAATCTTTTATATTTATATGAATAAGTCAAAAAGGAAATAGAGAAAAGATAATGTAATTTTTTTATATCAAAATTCAATGTAGGCAAGTAATTATCTATATGTTGATTTTTTTATTAAATTTTATTTAAGATAAATCTTTTACATAAATAGATAAAAAGATAAAGATAGAATAATTTTATTTATTTTTAAATAAATTTCGAATTTAAACTTTGTTTTTCACATAAAAAGATAGAAAAGAATTTAATTGTAAAGACTACATTAATATAAAAAATTAATTTTTATAGGTATGGTGGGGCAAGAATAAAATTGATGGTTCGAAAAAGTTTAGCTTTAATATATTATATATAGTTATAGATAGATTATAGATAGATATGAATATTTTTATTTAAAAGATATATATGTGATCATGTGTACATATTTTTTCTTATCTTATCGATATTGGTCAAATGTACTAATATTATTTTATCTTTATGTTTATTTGGGATAAATTTTTACCAATATTAATTTATCTTTATGTTTACTTGGGGATAACTTTTTTTGATAATTAACTATTTCAAATTATTATTTAATAAAAGAGCGATGTGGCGCAACGTGGTGGAAGAAATTGCTTCGGCTTTAGTTATTAGTAATAGATTCCACTGCCAGCCACCATTGGTTCGTTACGAATTTGTTGTAGGTTTGGGCTGATCTAATGGGTCAAAATTATCAATTTTTTTAATAGTTTTATAATATAAAAATTTTGATGATGAAATTCTTGACATATATGAAATTAAATCAATATAATACAATTAATCAATTAAAAATTATCATGATTATGATATTGATTATAAATGAGATAATACATGTGAAACAATGAGTCAAGTTAACTCAATCTAGAATTTTTTTTAGTACCTCAGCCCTATGAAATTCTTTATTAGGACTAGAACTGTCAAAAACTGACCTAACCCGCTAACCCGACCTGACCCGCCCGATAATTTTAGGGAAGACCCGAAAATTTGAACCCGAAACCCGAAAATAAACCGAACCCGGAAGAACCCGAACCCGTTGGGTTGACCGATTTAGCAAATTTATAAAAAAATTTAAATTTATTTTGATACTTATAATATATTTTGATATTAAAATAAAATAAAATAATATATTATAATTAAAAATTAATTTTAATAATCATAAGAAAAAAGGATGTTTTAGACCCGCTGGTCAATCCGACCGGACCGAAAACCCGCTAAAACCCGACCCGATTGACCCGTGACCCATAACGACCTGGAACCCGATTTAGCCCGAACCCGAACCCGCCCAACCCGACTCGATTGACAGGTCTAATTAGGACCCATTATTAGTTTTACTGTTTTAGAGTAGGGCCCCAAAATATTATTGATCGCCCTTGATTTTTAGGTTGGGTCACAACCCAAAGTTTTGGGTAGGTAGGGACGGGTAATATTTTGCCAATATGAGAAGGAATCACAACTTGTACATGAGTTCACAACGACGTTGAATTTGAAAAGTGCTTATATTTTTTCCAAAACCCGTACCGAACCTGACGGGTTTTGGGCGGTTCGAGTTCGGGTGACACCCATTGAGTTCTTTCATGGGTCGAGTGTGCATGTATTAGGTTCGGGTCGGGTGACGGAAGTAGTCCACCACCCTCTATCCGACCCATTGCCATCCCTTCGGTGGTTTTGTACAATTCCTGTTTTAAGAACAATTTGGTGAAAAGTTCATAATTTAAGGGTGCTTTTATGAAATTCTTGTTTTTTTGAAGTGGTTTTGTCACTTTTGTGCAAAAGACTATAAAACCACGGTATTTGGGAAGATTTGAAGCCATCTCGTAACTATTGAAGGTCTTCAACATTCTACCCTTGAATCCTTGATATCTCATTTTCAAGTACTTGAAGTTACGTTCCAAACATTCTCATTTTGACAATTTAACTTTTTTTATTTTTAATCTCTTTATCAACGTCATTGTGCCCGCCTGTCATAATCTATTCATCTGCTAAAAAAGAGATCAATAAAATTGGCCATTCTTAACAGAGGCTGGAAATCATTTGCTATACTCGAACAAAACTTGAATATACCTATATTTTCTTGTATTCTATGGCTCTATGCTTTTGCTTTCCTTTTTCAGCTATAACATAGTAGCAGTATATAACTTCTTTTAGAAAGTGCTTATCCAACAGCTCTCTTAACAGTAACAACAAACAAGAGGGATTTTCCCTTCCCAATCCTCATATCTCTAATCCAAGATCCTGAGGATAAAAAAACAAGGCGATCAGAGAAGAGAAAAAAAAAATACTAATCAAGAATCATACTTCTTGGTTATTTAGTAATGAATCCGTTATTACCTCAAGTATTCAACTGTCGGGCGACGGTGGATATAGCTGAAGTTAGAAATTGTCTACATACTAAATCTTTCCTTTCAACACTGTGAAGAGTAAAAAACTCAGTATCATGTGTTTGCCAATTAGATTAAAAGTTAGATTAAATTTGAGATATTGAATACCTTAAAAAGTATGATTTTCTGATTGCACTGGGCATGATGAGTGAGATGTAGCAAAGCTTTTTCCCAGCATCATATTGCCCGAAGAAGCTCTTCATTTTTCTCCCTTAACCCTTGCAGCTGTTCAATCAGTTGGACCCTTAAGCTGTATTCCTCTACCTGTCGATGATACCATTAAAATTGCGAATTGAGTTCGAGCAACAATCGAAGATCTTATTAAGCCACAGTGAAGAGTTTTATTTTTGACTTACCTGCATTGATGCAGTTGAAGCCAACATAGCTTCACACTCATCAAGTGTGGCTCTCTCTAGTGTTGCAAGCTCGGCTAGTTCAGAAACCGAGCAGCTCGTTCTTTCCACCTAAATGATGCGCAAATTAGATTCAAGTGGTCAATATGTTGATTAAGAAAAAAACAAACATGAAAATTATGATTCTGTCTTGCATGGATTCAGGAACTTGACATTGTTGGCCAGAGAAGGACATTATGAATGGGAAATAATGTACACAACTAGGAAATTTCAATACGAAAAATTATATTTTGGTTTAATAAACCAAAGATCATATGACCAAATTTTGGGGTGACAAAGTAGTAGAATCACGAGAGCCATAACCAACTGAAGCTCACCTTCGGGAGCACCGAACGGATAGATGATGTCATCGCCTGCATCACATCAACAGCTGAACTAAAAGCAGTCTTCAAAGATACAATGCCGGCCTGTAAAGGAGAAAAGGGTCTTAGTAAGTGATGTAAACAGGATGTCTGCAAATTTTTTAAGAAAAAACAGAGATGCTCTTTTCCATTCTCTAGAAATTTGCATACCGTTGCACCATCGGTGATTGGAAGTCGGAGAGTGCTAGACTCTAGATCATTAATCACTCCAGTTAATGATGTAGAATGATCCCTTTCTAGTGAAGCCCATTCCTCAAGGTAGGCCAACTGAGCATCATTCATCAGTATAATATATTATTTCAGAGTGGAATCATAAGTGAGGCTAATCAAGGTAATTTACTCCTTAAACTGGAAAATATATAACCTATTAATTTGATGACTTGTTCTAAATAGTTCGTTTTTAGCATCTTACTTTCCATAAGAGAAACTAATCAGAATTAGAATTTATTTGGTAAAGCTATGATACTTTAACGATGTTCTCTCTCTCTTGTAGTAACTATTTTTCTGTTGTGTTAGTCATAAATTTATCACATTTGACTTGTACATGCTGTTCAGTCATATTCAATGCAAAGTTGCCCTATAAAAAACTTTATGGCTCTTAGGAGTCTATATTCAATGCAGATTTGTACAATTGATCAGCAATCTTATAATTACCAAGATATAAGGGAAAATAAACATACTTGCTCATTCAACACCATATTCAGCTTTAGCTCTAGCTGATGTTGCTGAAGATTAACACGCTTCATGGTGACGGAATTCCACAGTTCCAGATTTTCCCACCACACGTTATACAATGTTTCCTGCATTGTGAAAATAAGCATTTGAAAAGGTAAGTAGTGTAAATTTTAAGAAGCAAAAAGGTTCAAAGGTATGAATTCCAAATAAGCTTATAGAGAGAATCAAAGAGGATAAGTTAGGATTAAATTGGATGGACTAGGCTATTGTGGTGGCTGCAATGTTTTAATTAGAGCTTAGAGCAACCATAACTAGATTATAATGAGTGAGAGCAATCAATTCACTCATAGAAAAGTAAAGAACCTCAAGGCAGTTACAAGGTTTGGTCTGTAAATCAGTAACGAATTCACTTGGGCTCATCAACAGAACTTAAACCACTTTAATAAATAGCCAAAGGACCGAACTAAACGAACCATCTTCTAATTGGAACTCTTTTCTGAAAAAGGAATGTACCAGACCTAACAAAAAGATAAATAATAAGAAAAATTATCTACCTAGTACATACCTCTGCCACGGCTTTCTGAATATGCAAAGCAGCATCTGCTTGGGCATTGGCAAATCTCCACTGTAAATATCTATTGTATAACAGCCTCAGATGATGAGCATCTTCCAGTTGATTACTATTCCTCTTTCCTCTCTTAAGATCGGATGCAAAACTAAGAACAGAAGAAGTCGTAGTGCTCAATTGACGTGTTGGACTACATGGCCTTATTCTTGATGGACTCGTACCTCTTGAAGATGTTGGTGTGGACGGTCTAGTACTAGAAGGGCTTCCCATACATCTAGAAGCAGACGCTTTACATGGTGATGGTAATCTTGACCCTGTCAATGAATGGAATTTGATTTCAGAAATTACTGAATTGGGCTTATTAAATGATTTCATCAACTGCCTAGATGAAAGGGAAAAAGTAGTTGAAGCTGAAACATAAAGCAGAAACATTGTTTGGAATACTAATTCCATTTTGATGAGTGGGAGGAGGACTGATTTAGGCAAGTGTCTACAATTAAAAATATTAATTATGTGTACAATAATGTTTTTCTCCCTTAAAAAACTACCAAAAACTCCTACAAATTAAAGTAGTTTCTAGTTTTTTTTTTTGTATCCAACAAATATATGAAAGTTGAATATACTAGTTGGAGTTTATAAACTGGTTTTTGGTACCCAACTATCATTCCTTTGATATTCAGAGGCAGTGACATACCTTCAGCAGAGAGCCTCTTAAGTGAAGATACCGCGATACTTGGCAGCATTACACTTGAACTATGTCCAGCCTTATCTGAGAGATTCATGTTTTTCATCAATGTATTCGAAGACAACTTTACACCTGCTCGGCTAGGCCATCGATGTTGGTCGATCAGTCGAGCTTGTAAGCCATCAACCGGTCTAGAATTCTCTGCCTGATCAGAGGAGTTTCTTCCTCTTAAAGGACTCCTCCTCTCAGGTGTAGGCTTTGAAGGCACACCAGCTCTTCTGGCTTCTTGCTTATGGGCTACATTTGAAGATGGCTTCAGGGTTCGATCAAACAAGGCAGGACTAACTGGTTTTTCTTTCTTACTAACAGGAACAGAAATGGAATCAGATTGAAACGAAACACTCAGACTACGCATTGTGGAAGGCCATAGTGAATCTGGCAACCTGCTTCCACTTACCTTCCTTTCTGCAGATGTGTCTTGGACTGGCGTGGTGGGACGAGATGGCGATTGTGGGGTCGGTAATCTCTTCCTTTCTGTTGAAACGGCTCTCTTTGGAGCCATTTTGGTCGTTGAATTCACGGTTCTTGTAACGTTTGGCGACGCACACCGCCTGGAAACAGGCGTAGGCGACTTATACCTGGAATTAACCTCCTTTGTTTGAGACGGGCGCGTAATGGCTCCATTGATCTTCTCAGCTGGAACTGATGAGTGTTTTAAAATGCCCACTTCTCTTCTTCTGTGGACCCTTTGTAGAGCTTCACATCCATCCATCCACGCTGTTCAAATCAGAGGACGCTGATAGATTTACAATTCGTTTATTGCATAATTGTCTCTTCTATCCCAAGGCCAGGGGCTTGAAAAGAAGATCCTTTTCCCAGATATAAATCTGCCATAAATTCACAGACCAAAGAATACACGTGAAAAAAGAACAAGCCATAAAGGGAATGCAGAAAGAAAATTAATACTGCAGACAGCAAACTTGCAGGCGCTGCCCAGATCTAATTGCAGACGAATCTAAGTGCAAATGGGGGCATCCAATGCTTTTTTTACCAAGAACCCAAATCCAAGCACAATCAGAACGACTACATACTTTGGAGGCATTAGCATTAGTGTGGTCCAATCAGGCTTAGGACTAAAGATGGAGGCGGTCACAACTTGCAATAACGGTAATTACTTAACTCACCTCCAAAATTAGAAGGTCAGCTGGATAAATGCAGTTGCCAATTGCCATTTGCCAACAATTTTTTCATCTCTCCTCTCACTCTCTATATATGGGACAATATAGATATTTTTTTCATTTTAGGGTTAATAGGACAAATTGGACCGGGAACGTGTTGGAGCTCGGCGACCAGAGATCACAATTCACTGCCCATCCCATCCTCGTGAATTCAGAGTATGTAGAGGAAATAGCACATTAATGAACATCGTTCAATAAAGAAACAATTTCTAATTTGACCTCTATTGGACTTCATCAGACTTGTGATTTCCAGATTCGGAACGAATACCGATGCATCCCCCCATGAATTGTTTTTCTGAAACAAATTATTTCCTAGAAATAGTACAAAATTTACAATTATAAAAACCCTAGTTGTTTTTTCCTGTTTCGTGAATGATTGAATTCATGAACATGACCCTTTCGGCGAGAAAAAAAAATTATGAACCTGGCATCTGAATTTGGCAGGATTGTCCCTAATTCTCAAGACACTCCACACACCAGTTATCGCACAGACGAAAACAAAAGCGACAAATTAAAAACATACCAAAACCTAGCAACTTCCAGGATCTCGAACCCGTGCCCCCCGGATTCGGAAATTCAATTGCAATTTACGAATTTAGCAATTTAAACCAAAACAAGGCAAACTCAATCAGTAAATCGCTTCTCATCGAAGCTAAATTGTCACAATTTCGATCTTAATTTCCAAATCCAAAACAAAGGAAATTCCTTTCACCTGGAGAAGAAAACTTGTTGCTCGGCTAATTCCACCAGAAGAAGCCCAAATTCCTTGTTTTGAAGCTTCTATTACAATTGACAAGAACCGAACCAAGCTTCCGTCTTTTGGGGAGGGAATCAACGAAATCAATGGCGATGGAAGTATAGAGATCAACTAGAAAGAAAGAAAGAAACAAACAGAGAGGAGGAAATTCAGTTAGAGAGAGAAAGGGACGTTGAAGAGGAAATGTGAAGAGGACGTCGATTTCGCGCCACCTTTCTCCTGCTTATTAACAGCAACTACTAGGGTATTAACTGGGAAACGGCGGAAAATATTCGTTTTGTTATAATATTTATACATTATTATATTTAGATGTACAATTAAAAATCCTAGTTTGTATTCTCTATAAAAAGGCCCTATGAGTGACCTAATAAATCTGATCTCTCCTTTTTTTTTTTTATTCTCTATATTTTCTCTAATTTATAATACGTTATCAGCACGAATTGTCAAGACTAAAGGTAGGCTCCTATCATTTGATTTTATAATTACATACGAATTTTTTTTTTTTCGTTTAATTTTGATCGAGCCTTTCACAAATTAGATACATGTACATGTACATGAATGAAACGTACATACGAATTACTACATTCGTGAATCATGGTTTTTCGTATTCAAAATTCAACGAATTTTATTCATATTGATATTGGAATTTTTCATGTGCTTATACATATATTTTATGTACATATATTGATACGATTTGTATATTTTTTCATGTACTGATGATGCTCTTATGTATATGATTTACATAAGCATAGATTACATATGAGTTTGTGTAATATGCCAGTAATTTTTTTTATTGTTACGGTCTTTTTTAGTTTAATTCAATTGTGTATTGTATATATATGTTTTAAAGTCTAAATTATAAAATTAGTTTGTTTATGATTGTAAAACTATATCCCCTGAAGTGGATTTATGTGTAAATAAATTTATCCTTGGAGCGACAAATTAAATCGTATAGGATACATCCCCTGGAGTGGGTGTATTCACCAATAAATTTGTCCTTGGAGCGACAAATTAAACTCTTTCTCTTATCTCCAGAAGAGATACATAATAATTATATTATCAATGAAGTGATAATAATATCATTCATCTCATAAAGAGTTTGAATGTACAAAACAAAATTATCCCTGAAGCGATAATTATTTCCTGCTGAAGAGTTCAATTTACAAAACAATACTATAATTTTATCCCTGAAGTGATAAATTTCATCCCCCGAAGTGAATGAATTATTCTATTTATTGTATTGTACTTATATTGTTTATTATTTTTACATACTTAATTATGTTATATTATTTCTTATTGAAGTTGATTGAATGTACAAAACAAGATTATCCCCGAAGTGATAATCCTCCTTCCTTGAAGTGAATGAAAACTTATATTATCCTTGGAGTGATAATTCTCATTCCCTAAAGTGAATGAAACAACTTATTTTATCCTTGGTGTGATATTTCTCATTTCTTGAAGTGAATGAAACAATTTTATTTTTAACCCTAAAGTGATAATTCTTGTTCCATAAAGTGATGAAAGAATATTATACTCCTTGAAGTGAGTGTTGAAACTAAAGTCATCTCCTGAAGAAGATGACACAATTCATTCGAAAATTGAAATAGAAGAAAATTTTCATCTCCGGAAGTAGATGATAAAGTTTATTCATATGAAGAATATAATCTCCTGGAGTAGATAATAAACAACCTATATATATCACATCCTGAAGTATGTGACTGAAAGGTTTGAAAGATTTTTTAGTAATTTCTTGTCACCACAAGTTCACAATGTGTTGTTTCTTTAATTTCTTAAATTTCTTAAATTATATCTCTCAATTTAATTATTTCTGTAATTATTTTATGTACACTATTATTATTATTTTTTAAGTTAAAAGAAAATTTGTTATCCCCTAAAGTGGATGCATATACATCCCCCGAAGTGGATGAAATAATTGAATCAATCCCTAGAAGTGGATAAATATAATAAATCCCATTACTCCTTGGAGTGAGTGGTGATACTAAAGCCGCCTCTTGAATTAAATGACATGATTCATCTGCAAATTAAAAAAAGAAAAATATCATCTCCAGAAGTAGATGATAAAGTTCATATAACAAATATTATCTCTTGAAGTAGATAATAAAATACCCACATGGATATCACATCCTAAAATATGTGACTAAAAGGTCTCATTGAAATCACATCATGAAGTATATGATTGAAAGATCTTATGAATAATCACATCCCGAAGTATGTGATGGAAAGAAGTCTAGAAGACTTCGTATACAATCTCTTGTAACCAGAAGTTGACAATATTTTACAATACTTTATTTCTTTATTTATACTTTTCAATTTAATTATTTATGTTATTGTTTATATACATTTTTATTTGTTCTTAAAGTTAAAACTTGTCATCTCCTGAAGCGGATGCTAGTATGTCCCAGTAGAGACAAATTTGAAATCATCCCCGAAGAGATGAAATAATAAATCTCGTTACTCCCTGGAGTGAGTAATGATATAAAATATCACTTCCTTAAAAAGTTTATGTGACAATGATCATCTTCTGAAGTAGATGTTTTTGTACATAAGAGTATCATCCCTAGAAGTGGATTTAAATACAGAAGTTATTACTTCTTGTAATGGTTTAAGAGATAACCTATTTATTGTCACCTGAAGTTGACAAATAAGATGTTTGGGAGATTCATGAAGCACTTGAAGTTCCAAAATACAGAAGTATATTACGCATGCGTCCGTTAGTCATGGTTATGACTTATAGCCAGGACGTCGTGGGTTAATTTGATGTCCAGAAGAACATCTAAGATAAGGGATATCCCATAAATGATATAATTGATCATTAGTCTTGTACCATTTGTACAAGAACCACACCTTATGAGTATAAGTGTGGAGACCGGTCTAGTCTATATTAAAAATTCTGAATGCACCCATTTTGAGGCATCTAATTTTAAAAATCAAGATAATGGTTTATCTGATTTGAGTTGATGAACTTCCAAACATAAGTATGGATCACCGATATTTTTTCAATGGTGTTACACCACACAGTATTTGAAAACCAGAAGTTTTCACAAGTCATGCGCGAATTTTGGTGTGAAGGTTATGATGACTCTAGAAGAGTATATCCCATTGAATAATGTAATCTCACTAATTGGAAGTTAGTAACTGATATGATATATTTGTGGCATAATTAACTTGGTCACTCAAGTGAAATAATAATGTGCATGATCGACATGGGACCGAAAGATCTTGAGACTTGAAGTCTCTTCCTAAGAGTGACCTTGAAAGGCTTGTGCTCTTGACAAATAAATAGCAAGGCCAGTTTAATGTAAGTAAAGGCAAAGTCTCCTATGATTCTTGATTAGGTTCAAGTGATATAAGAGGACCTATTACATCGCCATGTGAACCATTGTGGAATATCATGTAATGTTGAAAGATGCCTTAACCCATTGGTTCCAAGAAAAATGGAGGAGAATGAAATAAATCAATATGTGTAGTGATTGAGCATTGGATAGCTCTCACACATATTCATACAACGACCTATGTAGAGTCGTCAATAATGCAGTCATAATTGATAGCTAGGCAAATGCTATACATGAAATACACGACTAGGATGAGTTGTTGATTAAATAGGGTCCTGTAATGTGAATGCGATAATTAAATTCGACTTGGACCGACTGCTTATAGAAAATTTTCCTAATAGAAGCTTGTCTCTAGAAGAGATTAAATGCTTTATATGTCCTCCACCTCCCAAAATGATTGTTAAGTATTGCCACACAATGAAAGTTGGGATTAGACGAAGGGTTTGGGTCCTTATCGTTTATAAATACCTAGAGCTTATAAGCGGTGATCAATATATTGCTCGATATTAAGATTAACACTTTGACGAGGTGAAAATCCCAACTTTAGGGGGAGAATAAAATGAGACTAGAAATTAAGAAATTGTATGAGATGCAATGTATTTTAAAGTTGGAGAAAGCTAAACCAGAAGTTTAGCAAACTATATAACTAAATCAAAAAGTTTAGTGATTAAGTCACAAATACCAACTTAGAATGCACTGGCTCATTTTGGAAATTCCAGAAGTAACTCCAAACCAAAACATAAGCATGCTTGAAGCATGGGAGATATTTTTGAATTTAAGGATACATTCTCCAGAAGAGGACAGAGCTAGTTACATCCCAAAAGAATGATATGTCGACTAGAAATAAGCATGAAGATAGAACTCCTGAAGAGATTCCATCTAAAGACTCTAAAAGAAAAGAAAAATGGCATGAGCGACAATTTAGAAATGTCGATTAATTACGTAAATATCGGTATAGGGTATCGAGATGATATCTTTACTTATTCAGTTATCGTAAAAGTCATTGGAGAAGATGAAAATAATCCCCAAACAATGGAGGAATGTCGACATCGAAATGATTAAGAAAGCTGGAAAGCAGAATTGGATTCATTAAATATACTAGGTGTTATTGGGCCCGTAGTTCCAACACCAGAAAGTGAAAAACCAGTCTGTTATAACTGGTTGCACAAGGGTTCTCACAAAAACCTAGAGTGAATTACATGGAAATGTATTCACCAGCAGTGGATGCAACGACACTCAGGTTCCTTGTTGCTTCAAATATTGTTGAGCTTTTGAAAATGCAACACGTGAATGTGGTAACAACATACCTATATGAGTTGTTAGGTATTAACATATACATGAAAATCCCAGAAGGATTGAAAATGCCTGAAGCATTTGAATCAAAACCACATTACATGTATCCCATTAAAAGATCGCTATATGTATTGAAATAGTCGGGAAGAATGTGGTATAATCGCCTTAGAGAATATGTACAAAGGCAAGGATTTGTCAGCGATCAAATAGCCGATGATTTGAATATTATTGGGACTCCAGAAGAGATCCTAATAGAATCTGAAAAGAGAATTTGAAATGAAGTACTTAGGAACTACCAAGTATTGTCTCGATCAGCAGTTCGAGCAAACAAAGAATGAAATGTCTATCCATCAATCAAATTACGCAGAAAAGTTCTTAAAGCGATTTAATATGGATAAGGCGCATCCATGATCCATTAAGTACATCAATGGGAGTAAGATCGCTAAGTGTGGAAAAGGACCCCTTTCGTCCCCGATTAGAAAATGAAAGAGATATTAGGACTTGAAGTACCATATCTCAATGCAATAGGTGCATTACATCAGCACAGTCACTTGTTGTGCCAATGAATTATTTGTCTCCCTAAACATATAATAGAGATTGTTGGTCCAGAAGTATCAATTCTTCCACAAAAGTCCATGATGACATAAATATATTGCATAAAGAGCATATGTTTAACTCAGGGGGAGCATCATTATACGACTGTACTCTTTTTCCCTTGACTTTGGTTTTTATCCCACTGGATTTTTCCAAACAAGGTTTTTAATGAGGCAGTTCGTCATATAAGGTCTATGATGAGACAATCTTGGCCTGAAGTTTGAGATATGTGAAAGAATGGAGTTTTTATCCATCCATCAAATCAAGTTGAAAGGAGCCAACAGTAATGTATGAAGAGAATTCGGTATGAACTGATCAACCAAAGTACATATCATCAAGTGTCCTCAAACTACAAGATTCAACTCAAAGACATGATGGATGCTCAATTCATTCAAGCAAGGAGGATATATTTCAAGTTGAGAGAAGAATCATAACTGCACTCTTTTTCCCTTAGTCTTGGTTTTGTCGCATTGGGTTTTCCAGACAAGGTTTTTAACGAGGCAGTTAGTGATGTACATCTAAGGGGGAGTGTTATAATATTTATATATTATTATATTTAGATGTACAATTGGAAACCCTAGTTTGTATTCTCTATATAAAGGCTCCTATGGGTGACCTAATAAGATGAATCTGATCTCTCCCCTTTCTCTTTATTCTCTCTATATTCTCTCTAATTTATAATACGTTTATATTTTTTTCCGTTATTTAATCTAAGTTTAATTTATTTGTTAAATTCTACCGGATCTACATGTTGTTAGGGATAAAATAAAATAAAATAAAATAAAATAAAATAAAATAAAATAGAATAAAATAAGATATATTAAAATAAAATAAAATACAGAATCACAAAATTAATGATTGATATGTTAAAAACTATTAAGTAAACTTGGGCAACAAAAAAATTACTAAGAAATCACAAAATTAATGATTGATATGTTAAAAACTATTAAGTAAAATTGGGCAACAAAAAAATTACTAAGAAATAGACGTATAGAAGTTTGTAGACATGATATGTTACAACAAATTTATGTTAAATGAATACAAAGTTGCTAGGAGGTGGTCCAAACTCGAAATGTATCTCTACGTACAAGACTCTAATTGGAGTTATGGCTATCAACAATCAAGCCTATTGTATGAAATCGACATTTCAATAACGGGGATAAGTCCCACACACTTCCATCTTGTGTATAATTATATACAATATTGTTCAAAAGAAATGTATATAATAGTTTGATCGATAACATACCTATTTGCAGAAGTTTTAGTTAGCTATAGTCATAATTGTATACATATTCTCAAACTAGAACTTGTACCAAACAATATGAGTGTTTTACAGAAAACCTTGTGTGTGACAAAATAGGTAAAAAAATATAGAATGAATATAGAATCTCGTTTGCAAATGAGCTACCCATTGAGCATGATAGATTGGTCATTAAATTGTTGATGAAACTTCATTAAATAAGCTTGGTAAACAATTAACATCCAGGTGTACTACTTCTAAGTTCTAATACCCCTTTTCTTTGCTTTTCTTAACCACTATGAGTTTGACATTACATGACAAACAGATCCGAGTAGGTGAAGTATAACTTTCTTTGCATGTTTTTTAGGGTTTACTCAACCCACAAAAACACCTACATATTTCAACATTTCGTGGTGGTTATGGATCACTAGGCAATGCATATTGCATAAGGTCTTTTTATATTGATTTCAAGTTTTTAACATACTAGATATTGTTGCAAGCTCGCTAAAGTATTCCTTAGACGGATTGGGACACCAATTTCAGTAATAACATTGTAATAATATTAACGGTTTAGCTAATGTGTGCCTATGAGCACAAAATAAAAGTGATAATTTGGAAAAGTATTTTAAAACTATTCCCTAAAAAAAATTAAAATTAACAAATAATATCCAGATTTACTAAAATTAGCATTTTTGTTGTTAATTTGGTCTAGTTTTTATAAGTGATTTCATTCTTAGATTGAGACACCAATGTGTCTAGATGGACCAAGTCACAAGCAAACATCTCCTAACAAATGTCAAAATTCGTGAATTTAAATTAAGTAGAAAAGAAAGGTTCATTTATAATTTCATTGTCAAAAATGTGACGCTAATCAACGATTAAATATCATGAAACGTATTTCTAGTTTTAACTTCCATTAATTGTTTGGATGGTGATCGCTTTTTATTGACTTTGATTTTTCTCTCATCTTCCAGTTCTTCACACGCAAATTAAAATTGCGTAGTGTTTCAAAAAAATGCAAATTGCGTACTTGACTGACCTCCATTGCGTCTTCAATTTAAGCATTTGAATTGGCTCGTATATGAAATTTTAAGTTTAGCTCTGATTAATACATCAATCAAGCTTTATTAAAAAAATGATTAGCAACTCTTTTTAATACATTCTTACAACCCATTAAACATTAAACAAAAAAGAAATGCTAGTGACCCATAATTGTGGATTCTATCCATTACTTCAACAACATGCTTTTTTGTACCTCCAATTCACACTTTACTAGCCGAAGCATGTGCTACAACCTAGAGGGAATAAAGTTAATCTTACCCAATCTTTCTCTTTAGTAGTTTACACATTTATACTAGAGTGTATATAGATCCAAGTAGACTATAAGTACCTTAATTGACAAGTTTCCAAGAAATAAATTACGCATCCATTTACAACTGTATCAATCTCTTTACCTTTTTCACTGTATTATTCTTCTTGATGAGTTTATCAAAAGAGCAGCTTTCACCCTTTCAACAGAGCTCACCTTAATGGCATCTTTGCAACCCATTACTAGTATATGTGCCCACTTCAACAATCATCATCCAGAGCTTTCTTTTGGAGCTTGCTAAATGCTAATGGTGGTCCTTCGCTCCTTTCGGTTTCCTGGACCCCCGAAAACCTTACATCACCTGTTTGATCACTCTTAATCAAACACAACACCAGTTGCGTATTTAAGAGGACTCGAACAAACACACACAAAAATCAAGAAACCTTCAACTGACAAATCCTTTCATTCATGAGTTTTGTAACAGCAGTTACTTTCAGAATTTACACAATGCAATTTCATGATTTTCATCACGCTCTTATGATCTTTGAAAGGTTTCTAGCTTTATGTCACATTTATCTTTTACTCTTCCCTACTAGTGTCCAATCTTTCTGCTGCATCCACCAACTAACTTGTCTCCTTTGCCACTCATGAGTGACAGATTTTTCCCCCCCAGTTGGAGGAAATTGTAACAAGGGCAAAACTGTCATTTGTAGAGTCCAAATGAATATGCAAAATTCAGTACTTGTTAGAGGCCGAATTCTGAGCCTTTCCAAGCACAGACTCAATATCACCAGAAAACAAACCCAGCTGCTTTGCCAAGGCGAAACCGGCATACATGCCATCAACAGCTGCACTCACTATTCCTCCAGCATAGCCAGCTCCTTCACCTACCGGGTAAAGCCCCTTCAAAGACGTACTCTCATAGGTCTCAGCGTTTCGTGGTATTTGTATGGGTGAGCTAGTTCTTGTCTGAATTTAAAACAAATTTCTAATGAGATTTAGAAGTGTTGAACAAAACCATAAAACATACACAGTGATTAGGCTTGATTAGTGTTAGAATCCTGTCTTAGGAAACTAAAACCCTAATTCAAAAATGTGAAAAATATATAAAGAATCTAAACAACTAAAATCTAGAAGAATATTTCTAGGGCCCTATGCCCCCTGATAGAGAAAATTAGAAAAATGGTATTGAAAAACTCTGATAAAGTTGGCCAACAAATTAGACCTACAACCTTATTGAACTTATCTGGAAAGTGGGTCATAAAGTAGTTGGATGAGGAAGCTATAATGCATGCAATGGCTTCATGGATGAAAAGAAAAACAGGTCATGAATTAAGAAAGATTACTAATGGTCCCTCATTTTTTCTCCTATCTAAAGATGCCACTTGTTAAGCTTTATTTCTGTACCATAAAGGAAAATCATGATCATGGTACGCTGCTGAATCAAGTGAAAGGGTGATAATGATGAAAGAATAGGAATACCTCCACTCCATGTAGAAGGGCATCTTTAGACACATAGCCTGGCAACTAAAAAAAAAGGGAAAAATGGGTCAGTTTAGCAGATACATATAGAGCCCCCTTGTTAGAGAGGAAAAAACATGAAAATGTAAGATAAACAAACCTCCTTGTCAAACATTAAGATCGAATCTTGGAGGGCCCTAGTTATATGGTCTCCAAACAATTCATGGAGAGCCGCTGGCCTGACCCCTAAACGATAGCTTGATGGTGGTAATGGTGTAGCTGCGAGAAAAAGGAAATTTACTGATGGACAGTTCTATTAGGGTATGTACATTATACAAACAGGTGAGATATTACCAGACAATTTGTTCTCCAAAAAATCAGTAATCGTCTGGACGGGGGCCACAAAATTTCCACCTCCCATTACAGCTGCTCTCTTCTCTAGTTCCCGCTGAATGATGAATAATGTTTAAAAATAATGGAGTTAGAAAGAAATTATAATAATGCCTTGCAGTGCCACACATTAAGATTTATGAAGTACATAGAAACCTAAATCTTCTTTTCGTTCCAGTTGATAGCCAACGGAAGAGGTAAATCCGGTAGGAGATATATTAATGTACTGTTTTTGCTTTCCCACAAAATTAATTTGTACAACCTTGACAATTATGAATATGACTAATCAAAAACTTTCATTATAAACATTTTCCATATTAGTCCACCATTGTTGTATAAAGTTTCTGCTAACACAGCCAATAGCCATACCATTACCAATTTTTCTTAGTGCTGCTGCTAGAAGCAGAAGAAGAAATGCAGATTTATTTTGTTGTCTTTTATATTTTGAGCAACTCAAAGGGTTGATTACAAAAGCAATAGAAATGCCATATTAATCTTAAGCAGAGAACTACCTGAAATGCAACGCCCGCAAGAGGTCCATAGAGATTCATGGATTCAAAATCCTTTGATGAGACTGTAACAACAATTGCTGCATTAGCCCATCTTGATGAACGTCTAGAAAATGACATGCCATTAATACAAAGCTCTGAAGGATTTGTACTAGTCGGAACTATCTGAAAAGGCATGTAAGCAGGGTCATTAAAGATGAAGTGAGACTCTACAGGCTTTTAAAATTTAATTCTTGTTGAAATTACCTGCCCTCCAGGGCACATGCAAAACGAATAGCAACCACGGTTCAGAGACTCCATGTCGGAATTTGCACCTTCTCTACTGACATAGTTTGTAACCTTGTAATCTGCAACTGGTACTTTCCCCCTTCCTTTTTGTACTTCAGAAGCCAATGCAGAGTACTGGAGTGCAAATTAATGTAATAGCACATAAGTTCCAATTTTAAAAGTCATTGAAGTGAACCATGGGCGAACAGACCAAAATTAAAATCAGCAGAACATAGAACTGTGAAATGTGTTGTAAGGTATACAAATCATATGATGTACATGGAGGCAAAATTGTTTTACAAGAATATTTCCTTAATTGTTTGTACAATTTATACTATACTCCTCAAGTTTCTTAATTTATAGATTCAATTTATGCCAGGTTCATTGTTTATCCAGTTTGTACATATTGGTACAAAGAAATGGTGAAGTTTGCAATGACCACAGGTCATAAGTACTAGTAACTGATGTATAGTACTAACCTGTATCCTGTCTATCAGCTCCTGTGGATGCTCAATCCGCAACCCAACCTACAATTCACATAATTTTCATTCAGGGACGGACATGAGGGAAGTACACCAAAAGTAGTGGGACCTTTCAAATTATTGTCAGAATTATTAACTGGCATTTGCTCCTTAAGCATTGAGGATGGGCAAGGGCAATAATGATTGTAAGATTTATTTTTTTTAATAACAGGAACTCACTGCAAAATCCTTGGGAACTAAATCCATGTTATGTGAAAGAAGCATTTGATACACATCTCTTGCAGAATGACCAACTGCCAGAACAACTGCATCATAAGCCTCGTTCTGGGTATCACCCAGCAAGATTTCATTACAAGTGGAAACTTTGACTCCTTTGACAGTTGCCCCCTCCACAATCAGATCATCAACCCTTGTTCCAAACTTGACAGAAACCTGCAGTAATCAGAAGAGTATATTTTATGATTATTGACAAGCCAAATGCAAAAGGAACCTAATGAATGTTGGCCATGTTTATTCTTCAGTTAGGAATCCAGAAATTCTAGGCATATGACTTACTCCCATTCCAAGCAGATGCTGGCGAAAACTGCGCAATAGAGGAATCAACCTATCGGTCCCAAGATGAGGCTTCCCATCAACTAATATATTCATTGGAGCACCAAAATGAACTAGTGTCTTCATAACCTGGAAAAAATGAAGGACAAGCCAATAGTTTTGGTTGATTTAAATATTTAACACATTTATTCTTCTCACTGAATCATCTATCCAGGTGAAAAGAGCTAGGGACCAAATAAAGCATGCATGCATGTGTTATGGGTACAATGAGGAGAATTGTTCTCACCGCTTGGACACTAGAACTGTTCTTCCCTATTCTAGTTACAAGCTTCCCATCACTCCAGGTACCTGCACCACCCTGCCACACATAAGTCCTTTTCAAATTGCTAAAAAAATCATCAGACCATGTATAAACACAAGTAAGTCTTATATGTGAAACGGAGTGCAACATATTTAAGTTAATACAAAAGGCAATCTACAATATTATCTAATTCCATGTTTCTAATGATATATGATACAGCAGGCTCCTACAATAAGATTAAGCTAACTAATAACATTCTCATTCTCCGGGAAAAAAACACTGAATAACATAACTTCATCTTATGAAAGACTTCGACAGAAGATTGTTATTCTTGAATAAGCCAGTAAATCAACCTCCCCAAAGCAAAAGTTGCTATCCAATTGTATAAGTCGACGAACTACTAATGCACCAATATCACGTCCTCTTTGCTCAACAGGTTGACCTCGCTCAATCAAGGTAACATCTGCACCAAATTCTGCAAGGACAAGAGTTGCAAACAAGCCGGCAGGCCCACTACCCACAACTGCAACTTTTGGCTTTTCAGTTGGTAAGCGTATTTGTGAACCATTAGACTGACTGAGTTGCCCTTCTATCTCCACAGCTGCAACATCCTCTTTCTTTTTGCAATCAGTAATTATATTTACCAAGTCACCTGAAGTGTCGACTTCAGGCATATGCTCAACAAGCCCAAGTTTAGGGTCCAGCTCAGAAATGAAATCCCAAATTCGTGGCTCTAGGTCATAAAGCTTCTTAGCATCCATATCAACCGTATATACAAATTTAGGCTCCTTTAGTACCTAAAAATAAAAATAAAAATACAATCATATATGATATTGATAGAAAAGGGGTAAAAGTCTCTAGTATCTCAATCATCAACCTTCCTATAGCACTAAGATAATCGATTAGCAAGTATAACTTCATGGACAAAAGGTATAGTCGCAACTAGATAAAGCCAAGAATTTTTTAGAAAGCATCATGTCTAAGTCTAAGCAACTAAAAAGCGAAGATCTTACAAGATGAGCAGTTTTGCGAGTATAGCTTTTTATGGTTTCTATTTGTTTCCCTTCATAATCTAACTAAAATGAGAAATGAAACAGGTTTGGGACAAGACAATACAGCACCTTTCTGGCATCAAATGATTTCCTTACAACTGAGAATGCTTCTGCTGGCAACATAGAAGCAACCTGCATTTTTTTCGAAATGATAAGTTCTAATGAGCATCACCACAGCAAGAAAAGATAAATAAATCAAGTCAGCTGAAGAAACAGTTAAGTCAATTCCTGCGCGGTACATGCAAAGAAAATTATCCCTGCATTAACTAACCATCCACATATAATACAAAGCCATACACGAATAGACACACCCCAAATGGTCATAATCATACTAGAAGACAAAATGGTTCCAGGAACAATGATATCAAAAAATCAGCTAGTAAACATACACTAAAGCAATAATAAACCAGTTTGACATACACTTCTTCGTATGTAAGAGTAAGATAACTCTAATTCCAGTAGCTAATTTCCCCATTTCAACTGCAACACAATTCAAATTCCAGCATTACACGACAAAAAAAACTCTTTCATGTTTCGAAAACGCCATTGAATAACAAAACAAATTACGCAAGCGAAGTTTTGATTAGAGTTTACACGAACCGGGAATTCGAGAACTTTAGCAATTTGCTCGAGAAGGGCATCGGAAATCCCAAGATAATCTTTCCCTGGGTCCCTGTGAACCTCAACTCCCAGCTTAGACAACCTCCAAACTCCCTCAAATTTGACATTAACATCGATCTTCTGCTTTTTCGTTTCTCGGAGCTTCTTCTTCTCCGACGGGTAGCGAAGCTTCCCCGTCCTCTGCGACCTTTTCGCGCATCGGATTTGAAGGAGAAAATTCGAAGAATGAAAGAGGCTTGGCCTGGGAATACCAAAGAGGCTTTGAGGTTTGGGATTAGAAGAAAGAGAAGTGAGTGAGAGAGAGCTCGGGGAAACAGACATGGCAGGCGCGAGAGCGAGAGCGAGGGGAATAGTCACGGTGTTTGAAGGTGCAGGGATAAGGTAGGAAGGACTTCGGATATTGGGCCGGAAAGGTGGATTTGGGCCTGTTGGAGAATTATGGGCTTCAGAGTTTGTTTTATTGGGCTCAAAAGAGGCCCATGAAGTTGAAGGCCGTGGTCTGTACAATAAGAATTTTTTGAGGATTTCGTAATTTGTGTGAATGGTAAGTCTAACGATTGATGATGTATAGAAAATGCTTTGCTACCTAGTGTATATCAAAGTTAGTTTGTTTTTCGTTTGAAATTTCCAAAATTTGTGACAAAGAATACTACCAACCCCAACCTTTTGGTAACACTTATATTATGATATTTTTCGTGTTTCTAATTCAACTACCATGTAAAGCAACTACTCATGATTCACTCTTCCAATTACAAAACTAGAAATAATGATACTTTTTCTGTAAAAGAGTGTTACTAATGTACTACTCCATCCGTTCTATAAAGTTTGTCCAGCATTTATCTTTGGGCATTCCAAAAAATTTGTTCATCTTTTTAACTTTCCTCTTATATTAAACTTTTATTACAATATTATCCCTATCTAATTTTACCTTTTATCCTTATTATTTAATCAAAAATATGTTTCAATACTTTTTTTGTCATTTTTTTTCTCTTTTTATCTATTTTTACATATCACTATCACATCCTCTCTAGTCTCTATTTCTCATATTAGTTACTTTTTTTTCTCCTTTTTTATCTTAATATGTGTGTACATGTCCTTTTAAATAAATTTTGTGTGACGAAGGGAGTAGTATATATTTTGATAGGTTTTAGTAAGCTAATTAGTAAGCTCGTAATATCAAAAATTGTTTTAGGTAAACGAAAGTGAGAAAATTAATTACGATAATCTAAAAGCTCTAAAGGTGGATAGTCGTAGACACGTGGCGCATGCAGAGGAACAATTGCCGCCTTGTCGGCACGAGATGTGATGTTGGGTGTTCTCCACGCGCTGAGGCCCACAATCCACGATCCTCACAATAGCCGTTGAAGTTGGGATACATGACATCGGCCCATCAAATCATAACTACTTTTTAAATTTTTTATCTGATCATACCGCCCCCTTTGATCCTCTATTTGCAAATTTATTAATCGTGATTATTGTAGATTAATGCTTTGGGACAATTCGGCCTCTTAACTCAATCCCATGTTTCATGTTGAGCTGGAATTCGATCCTTTCATCATTGTCTAGTATTCATTACAGGCAGCCATTATTTAAAAGATCACGAACCTCTGTGCATAGTTAGGATTAAAACAAAGAAAAAAGACCAAGTAAGAATTTGTGTGAATGGATAAAACAACCTAAGATGAAATAGTAAAATTGTGTAATATTTTTTTAGAAGTATAATAATGAATCTTATATGTTTTCTAAGGAGAAGTGACACTCTTCATCACCTCATGATATTTTTTTTTTATTAAAACAAAGAAAAAAGACCAAGTAAGAATCAAATGGGGAAAGACCAAGTAAGTTAATCTGTTGGATGGAACTAACACTGGAACAATGGTTTCTCTATCAGAGTAATCGAAGTTTTGATAATGACAAACAATTGGAACTAATTCTCTATACAAGTGATCACAGGAAAGATACAAGTTTATAAGAAAAAACAAAGGAAACATTTCTCATGAAGTCATTTGAGTACGTGGCAAATATCTTGAAGGATAAAAAGGACATTCCACTGTTGTCTTGAGCGGCAAGCTGAGTCCCGAGAAGAAAAGGATCCAAAAGGGTACGCTAGTCTTTTTGAACAGTTTCGTACTCCCCAAGACAAAAACGATAAAAGCGTCAAGATAAAAGAGGCAACCTCTATAAATCGAAAGCGATGAAGCTAGATCATTTAAGCTCTTAGACGGAAAAAGTACTAGATCCATATAGAGAAAGAGAGAGCTCGAGCTGAATAAGTGAAGACGACAATCCAGATTCTGAGAAGGAAGATCCAGATCCAAGTGATGGGGACTGCGTGAAGATCGCCATCGACTTGGAGAGTTGGTTTCAGTGCTAAAGGGAACTACACACGGAACGAGTCAGGTTCGCGTATTATATTGATTTAGTCTAGATCTAGATTCACGATGACTTAGTCGTTAGTATTGTAAGTGTGATTCCGAACAATAGAGAATTGAAGGTCATCTTTGTATTGTTTATCCTGAGATCTATCAATCTAAATATAGTACCTGTTCACAATCATCCAAGGGAGCTAGAGGTTTACTCTCCAGCTAGTTGGTCGTAGAGGTTCCTCTATAAAGGAAACGTGTCCTTGCTTTCGCGTTACAGTTTTACTTTTCTGTGTTGATCTTTTCCGCTGTGTAAGGGAACTGTCACAGGAACAGTTCCCGATTTGTCTTACTAACACAGATCTACGATCCTACATAATCCCTCCGGAAGAGCAAGCAATATATCAAAAACTAATGGAATAGTTAAGCAATAGATGCGAAGCGGTCAGCAACGACATTCACCTCTAAAAAGACATGGTAAAATAGGATACTCCAATCAATAGTAATAAAGCGTTGGAAACGAGTTACCACGCTAAAAGAGAGTTGACTTTTATTCACCCTTGACCCCAACAGTCTAGCAAGTTGGGAGTCTGACTCAATAATGACCTTCCTAAAACCATTGTCCCACGCTAACTTGAGTCCATTAAGCATTCCCAAAGCTTTGCCATCAACACCGAGCAAGAACCAATGTTGTGCATAAAAAATGCTGATCCACAACCCATTTTCATCTCTTAAAACAACTCCCGCCAAAGTCATGTCATCTTCGTTAACCGTGTCGTTCGTATTCATTATAATCCAACCCTCTCTTGACTTCTCCCAAGAGATATCTTGCAAACTCTTACTAGGCAAGCGACCGGAAACAATAAGCTTACATGTGGATTAATATACTCACATGCCATGGTCGAAATGAATGTGTTTTTGTCCAGAACATCAACATCCTCTTTGAAAGTTTTAGCGTTTCTCCATATATATATATATATATCCACCAAACAACCATAACAAAAATGGCAGAATACATCAACAGGCCCCTCTACTTACACTTTTTTTCCCATTGGACCCCTGTACTTAAAAATGTTCAACTAGACCCCTGTACTGCCCCCAATTTTGCCTATTGAACCCTTCATTAAATTCTCCCCAATACGTGTGTCAGACGCGCGCACACGTGTCATGGTAATTGCCAAGTAATATCCCCGTAATGCCACATATTGTCCACGTAATACCACTTAAAACAAGTACATGCCACGTAATAATATTTTAATCAAAATCATATATTATACAAATCATATAGTCGTTATTTTTGTTACAAAAAGAAGATCAAAACAGGGAGGGAGATCACAAAGAGACGAAACCCGCGAACGAAGCCAATCGAAGGCCATCGGTGGAGTGCAATCGAAGGCCTTGAAGCTCGATTCTGCCAAGAGCTATCCTTGACGACATCGACGCTGAGGTGAATGCTCTTCCTTGAGCTCACCACTGTCAAAATCCCGCCCATCAGGTATGAGAAATCCATTTAGGATTTAGGGTTTTCTTGCTCGATTTAAGGTTTTCTTTCTCGATTTAGGGTTTTCTTCCTCGATTTGGGATTTTGAGTTTTTGGATTATGCATTTTGCTTTTGATTCTCGTTACTGTGGACTGATTTTGCCGATTTAGGGCTCTTTCATGTTTGGATCCAAAAGTCTTTATCTTGCTTGTTTTGTGTGAAAATCTGAGCTTGTTTGTTGGTCCAGGAATGGCATCTAAAACTTTAAAACTATCTTGGCATCATGGGGGTTCATTTGTGGGTGAAGATCATATTGAGTATAGGACCACCTTTCCTCTGTCTTATAGTTCAAACATTGACAGTGATATGTTTAGTATCCCTGATCTAGATTGGGATATAAAGGGCCTTGGGTACAAGGGATACAAGGCATTATACTACAAGGGGAAAGATAGTAACTCATTTAGGATATTGTCAGATAGTGTTTTGATGGAAATTGTGGAAGAAGTTGAGGATGGGGCTGAGTTAGATTTCTACATTGAGCACGAAATAAATGAACCTGTGGTGGCTGATGTGGAAATTGACGTTGAGGAATACTTGCAAAGTCTTCCAAAGGGTCTAACTCCAACAGATCCAGTGGTGGTGGAGGAGGTTGAAGGGATAGAGGAGGTTCAAGGGTTAGGAGTTGAGCAAAATATGGATGAGGAAGAGATGATAGCTGGAGGAGAGGGTGAGAATCTTGCACAAGGAGAGGATGATGAGTCCTCAGCACAAGGAGAGGGTGATCAGAACTATGCAGAAGGAGAGGGTGATGAGAATCCTGCAGAAGGAGATGTTGATGAGAACCCTGCACAAGGAGATGATGATGAGAACTATGTGAATGGAGAGGATGAAGAGAGTTCTGAAAGTGAGGCTGTTTCACTAGATATGAGTGAAAACAATGATGTTGATGATGAATTGAGGGAGGTGAGAGATGCTGCTAGGGAATTTAGGGCTAGAAGGAGGGTGCACAAGGAGAGGATGGCTCATGTTCAGATGGCTATGGGAGAGGTTGGACATGATGAGGGTTATGAAGAGTGGAATGGAAAGGGCACTGATTATAGGGGGAAAATAGGTGGTGATGAGCCATACTATGGGTCTGAATCTGACTATAGTATGGATAGTGATGGGTCTGGGTCTGATGGAGGTGATGAAAGAGAGGTGAATAGAAGAAGGACAAAGCATGAGCTGTACAACCCAAACTGTGAATACCCCATATGGGAACTTGGCATGGTTTTTGAGAGTGTAGAGGAGTTTAGGGTGGTTGTGGCTAAGTATGTTGTCCACAGGGGTGTAAAGCTTAAGCTTAAACCTAATGAGAGGCTTAGGGTGGTGGCTAAGTGCCAGCATCCAGGATGCAAGTGGACACTGCGTGCCAGCCATGATGCAGCAAGCAAGAATTTCAAGATCAAGACATACTAGCCCACACATTCATGTAGGAGGTACAGTAGTAACAGGTTGTGTAATTCCAAATTCCTGGCTGCTAAGTTGGAGGCCAGAATCGTGTCACAACCATCATTGAAGCTTTGGGAGATTCAGAAGTTATGTAAGAAGGACTTGAAAATGTATGTTGGCATATCCACATATAGGAGGGCAAAGCAAAGGATCTTAGGGAAGAATGTTGGGGATTACAAAGCAGAGTATGCTAGGTTGTATGATTATGTGGATGAGATAAACAAATCCAACCCAGGATCCACATGATTTTTGGTAATAGATAAGGAGTCTGATAAGGAAGTCTTTAGGAGGTTGTACACTTGTTTCAAACCATTGAAACAAGGATGGAAAAATGGTTGTAGGAGGATAATTGGTGTGGATGCTTGCTTTTTGAGAGGTGCTGTTGAGGGACAACTATTTGTGGCAATTGGTAAAGATGAAAATGGCTAGATGTTCCCAATTGCATGGGAGGTGACAAGTAGTGAAACCACTGTTAATTGGACAAGATTCATGAGGGCATTACAATCTGACTTGGAGCTTGGCATGGGAGAGGGACTAACCATGATAAGTGATATGCACTTGGTGAGTTTTTTTCAATTTAATTTCATATTCATGCAAACTGAGTTTAGCTTTTATCACTTCACTTTCATATGAATTGGTTTTTTTCCTTATGGTGTAGGGTATTAGGGCAGCCTTGAAAGAGGTTCTCCCAGAAGCAGAGCATAGGCTATGTGCTAGGCATATTTATGCAAACTGGGCTAAGGAATGGAAAGGGATTGACAAGAGGAAAAAAATTTGGGCATGTTGTTGGTCCACCTTCCAGGTTCAACTAAGGGATAATCTAGATGCCCTTGACAGGTTAGGCACAGGTATAACAGATGATTTTCTAGCTTATGGTAAGGAGAGCTTTTGCAAGGCATTTATAAATACTGCAATTCAATGTGATACTGTTGAGAACAATATGTGTGAGACGTTTGATAGTTGGGTCAAGGCTGCTAGGTACAAGCCTATCATCACCATGCTTGAAGATATTAGAAAACAAGTGATGAATAGGATTATTAAGATGCAAGCCTTTTCAAGGGGTTGGATTTGTGACATAGCACCTATGGCATTGCATAGTCTAGAGAGAAACAAGGTTAGGGCTATGGAGTGTAATTTGACCTGGAATGGTGCTAGGGGGTTTGAAGTGCAAGATGGGGATTATGGGCATGTTGTGGACTTAAATGAGAACACTTGTAGCTGTAGGAGTTGGCAACTTAAAGGAATCCCATGTGCACATGCTATATGTGCCATGAACCAACTACAAATGAATCCTGATGACTTTGTATGCCACTGGCATAAGAAGTCAACATACTTGAAGGCATATTCCACTCCACTACAACCTGTGCTAGGCATGAAGCTTTGGCCACAATCTCAGCATAAAGCAATCGAGCCACCTCCAATGAGAAAGAGAAGGGGGAGGAGAAAGACAAACAGGAGAAAGCCAAGGGATGAGCCCAAAAAGCTTGGCAAGATGTCCAGACAAGGGAGGATAATGACATGTACTGTGTACAAGAAGGGAGGGCACACCAAGAAAAGTTGCCCTGATAGAGGCTCAAATCCTACAAATTCTATGGCATCAAACTCTGTTGGAGTACCCCCATCCAGGAAGAGACAAAGAGAACAGGTTTGTATCTATGTTTTAGAAATTCTATTGCTTTGTACTCCCTTCCATCCTTGTTTTACAAAGTGAGTGTTGAGTTGGTGTTGAGATGGTGCTATTTGTTAACTTCTTAGGGTTTAGGAGCAGAAGGAAGCCAAGGTAATGCTCAAGGAAGTCAAGCTCAGGTGAATGCTCCAGCTTCTCAACAAGGACAAACACCACCAACTACAAGAAGAGACCAGGTTTCCATCTATACTTAAATCATTTTTTATTTAAATTGTGAATCAAAAAGCTTACTCGTGGTGATCATTTTGTTTTGATCAAGGTATTAGAGATGTTGCAAGCCAAGCTCAGGCACAAGGTCCACCCTCAACTCAGCCTAGGAGCAGGGGAAGACTTGTAGGAATGGGAGTCTACACCAATCCTGACACTGGAGTATCAATACTTAATGTTAGTTTTCTATCTTAATGTTAGTTTTCCATGTTAATGTTAGTTTTGTTAGTGGCTCACTGGTGGTTATTGATTGTGGTTCATTGGTTAATTGGTTGCAACAAGGACTTCCATCTTCAAGAGTTTTGAGGGTCCCAAGGCCTACAAGAGATGCCAGAGAAACTGTATCCTTTCCACTGCAGAAGAAGGGGCTGAAATGGAAAGGCAAGCGTGCAGTGACAAGGGCTGAAATGGCAAGGCAAGCTTCCACCCCAGCTCAGGTTCCATTTGCTAGCCAGACGGGTTCAAGCAGACTATAGGTTGAAGAAATTGCAAGGCTTTTTGATGACTAGCCAGACAGTCCAATTTGCTAGGCAGACAGTCCAATTTCTTTTTGATGACTAGTTGTTGTATGAAACTTGATCAAGTTGCTATATGAAACTTGATATTCCACTAGTCTTTTTGTGTTTTGCTGTATGAAACTTCATATTTCACTAGTTGTTGTATGAGACTAGTGGAATTGTAGCTGTATGAAACTTGTTTTAGTAGTATGAAATGACTAGTGGCTATTTTTTGATGAAATATATATGTGGCTATTACATGAATTTGATTCATCACTGAGAAAGTGGCTTTTATCCCTTATATCACATCTGGTTGAAGTTGCTTGACAGTTGACACTTGTGGTTCTGACATCATTGAACTTGGTTTACTTTACTCTGATTCACTTGGTTTACTTTAATCCTGATGACTTTGATCCCACTTTCAATCAGATGGCTCAGCAGTACAAAAGGAAGCTGAGTAAAGAGAAACAAGTCCTCCATTCTCCAACATAATATCAATAAAGCCAATTGAAGGTCAGGAAACCAACAAAACAGTAACACCACCAAAGAACTAAAATTAAGCCAATCATGAATGAAGAATAGAGTAATAAGTGGAAAGCTTTTACAGTTTAGGCTACATTGTTTAGCCAGACTAAAACACATCCAGAGTACAGGTTATAATCATCCAAGGAACATCACATTAGTTCATCACAAATTTGACTACACTAATCCCTACAACAATGATCAGGGCTTTCAACAACAAATTAGCTCTGCGTTTGGCCTTGTCCACCTCTTCTTGTTTGGCCTTCAACAGCTCTTCAATGACTCTTTTGCCTTCATCTGTCAATGATGGATCAACCCACCTAAAAAAATTGCAGCTTCCATTTCTCTTCTTGCAACACACACAAAACCAATCCCACATTATTCAATTAAACCCAGAAATTTGCGAATTTTAACAAAAACCCTAGAAACCAGATTTTACGAAATCCGTGAAATCAGGAAAGCTTACCCCGTAATTTGAGCATCCGAAGAAGCGTCTTCCAGGATTCGAAGCTGTTCTCGAGTATTTGATCGAAGCCGTGATGCCACACCAACAATTTGGGAAACCCAAATCACCCCTACTGTGAGGCCTTTGCCATGGATTCGTGTTTGAGTTCAACGTGCTTCTAGCATCAGAGTAAGCCATGAGCGTCGAGAAGAAGAGATTGGAGACGATGGCTGAAGAGGGCAAACAATGGCGGCATTCGAGATTGGAGACGAAGACAATGGCGGCATTCGATCCTTCAGCATGGTTTTATAAAAAAACATTTGTCTTATTTTTTTTTAATTTCCATGTCACCAAAAATAAGTGGCATAACTCTCTTCAGCGTGGTTTGTAAATCACGCGCTAGTCCACGCAAGCAAAAATGTTCAATAGGCAAAACTGGGGGCAGTACAGGGGTCTAGTTGAACATTTTTAAGTACAGGGGTCCAATGGGAAAAAAGTGTAAGTAGAGGGGCCTGTTGATGTATTCTGCCTAACAAAAATTGAACTCCACTTTACCGATTCCATATTCTCAACCTCCCCCTCAAACATATTTATTTTAACGCAATGGGCAAATAATTTATGGAAAAAAATAGGAAAAAATTAGTAGCCTTAAGACTAATCCAAATGCTACGTACATGATTGCAATATCGGAAGAGATGCTCATAAGTTTCCAAGCCTTGGCAATAGACACAACTAGCATTTGTAGTAGGATGTCACTTCCTTCTCTCCATTCGAAAGGACTTCTCTTTTGCAACTGAGCCAAAATGTTGAACCAGTTTAGGGACCGCCTCTAAATTCTCCTATAGAAAGGCCCATCCACTTCATTCTTAGAGGTATTCCCTTGAAAGAGATTGTAGGCCGACGCGACAGAGTAGTTTCCATCAGGTGAAAACTTTCAATTCAACTCGTCTTCGTTGTCATCACTCTCCATATTGATAGTGTAAGTCTCTAGCTTCATCAAAGTAGCAGTAGGAAGAAAGGACGACAACAAGTTCCATTTTCAACCACTATATGCTTCCCAATTGTTAGTGACGCTAGCATCCAGACACGAGTAGTCAATGATAGCAGTAGCAATCTCAACTAACGAGTTGTCAACAAGTTAAATATCCCTCCAAAATCTTATAGTCTCCATTTCTCAAGCACCATCTAGTCCCTTTAATAACTACTTCTAAAATTCTCGTCTTCAAGCTTTTCCAAGTATGGGAACTAGTCGATGAACTTCTAAGAGCACGATCAATGTACTTCATCTTCAAGACAAACATCCAAAAATCACCATCTTTCATAACAAACCGCAAACCCATCTTCCCCACCAAAGCCAGATTAAGCTCCCTCATAGTTTTGATGCCAAGACTGCCTTGATAACATGGATTGATAACTTCCTTCCAAGCCAGCTTATGCCTATGCCCGTCGAACAAGATTTTGATTAACGCTAAAGGAAACAAAAATCCTGGACTTTTGCTTGCCAACTTTCTGACCCGAACCTGAGCAAAACATATCCAAACACCTCTTGATGACATGAATTTGATTCACGGAAGCCTCCACAAACAACATGATGTCGTGAGTGAAAAACATGTGTGAGAGGGACGATCAACTGCGAGTCAACTTAATTGGTTTCCAACTCCCACTATTAACGACATCATGGATAATGTAGCTAAGAGTCTAAGACGCTTGATGCATATAAAAAACAAATAAGGAGATATCAATTCACCTTGATGGATGCCTCTCATAGCAGAGACTCATAACTTCTCCATTCCATAGGACTTGCATTCTAGGCGAAGACACACAATCCATAGTCCAATTTATCCACTGATTTGGGAAACCAACTTCCCGAATAGTAGCCTCAATGAAAGACCAATTTAACCTATCATAAGCTTTGATTATAATTATGATTTTGCTTCAAATGAAACAAACACTTATCCTATAACGTGAGACACATGCATTTTTCCTAGTTCGTAGTACACTTCTCATATTCTATAGTGCACTTGCGTACTTTGCAATTCATTTTTTGTACTTTGTAGTGCACTTTTCCTATTTCAGATTTCACTTTTGTCCTTCGTGTAAATTGTTCTTATGTGTATTATGTTGGTGAGATTGATGGAAAAAGCTCCATATCTACGAGGTATGGGGTTCAACTCCAATGGATATAAAAAAATCCCTTTGTAAGACTCACCTGTTAAAATTAAATACGCAACCTGAATCGAACTGAACGTATTCAAGACGAAACATTGGTAAATCAGTGTGCAACCAACAAAAATAACCTTCAACAATAGTTTGTCCAGTTAGTATTGATCGTGCATGGTTCATGAGGTCCATTAACAAGATTTCATATGATCCCATACTACAATAATACCCATACTAATGATGTATATACCTACCTACATGTGTGTGCAATTACAAAACTTTTTTTAATTCAAAACGTACAAATAAAATACAATAAACTCTTATCCACCTACCATGTAAATAGTGTTGGGCATCCCAAAAAACGATAACCCCAAAATTCTTTACCCATTATCATTTTGAAACACCTATTGATCTCCTCAAATTGTGTTTAAGAACGAATTAATGGATTTAACAATTTTTTTTCTACTAATGAATGATATACGGAGTATTTTATATGCAATGAAAAATACATTTTTTTTCTTTCCCTTTTCAACATTGCATTACATAAATATAAGAGCTAGGCAAAATCAACGAAATCATACCATTTTAATCACATCAAATAATCAATCAAAATTTTAATTCCTTGTCTCTTTTGGATTAGGCCCCATCTTAAAGGGAAATATGAGAAGGGGGCGGCAAAATCATTGTACCCTGATCAAGAAATTTTAATCAACTCCCCACTACACAAAATGCAACAGCTCTTGGTATTATTATAATTATTATTCAAAGACAAAAAAGTTAAATAAAAAATCTGGAAGAATCATTCCATTTAGAAACCGTTGGAAAAGGTTAAGAAACAAACGGAAGTTCTCCTTGTCAAATTCCTCCTCCAGGCTCCATTTTCTTTCCCAAAATTCGGTAAGATTCTCGCTTGATCTTCGCGCTTTCTCACTCGTTCCAATCGAATTCTTGTTGCTTCCACTTCATTCGTCTTTCTTGTTGAACGACTATTAATCAGCGTCGTCGGAACTTCCTCGAAAAGGCGGTGGATCCTTTCCACTTTTTTTTTCAAGCTTTTGATCTCGATTCCGGAAATCTTCCAATGGCATGAGAGTAAAGAAACACTTTGCGCTCAATTACGCGCATCCAATCGCGCGCAAACCGACATTCTTGCAAGAATTCACAGGTATACTTCATCTCTCTGCTTCACCGGTCACCGGATTGGAGTTTGTATTCTGCTTAATACTCTCCAGTGAGTTGAATTAAGCGCGGAGGGATTCAGAATCTAGTCCAGTTTCAGTATACCTGCTATTAATTCGGCCATAAAGGAATTCGGAAATTGAAGTCTGTTGGTTAGATTGTGCAATTTGCGTGATTAATTTGGCCAAGGGTGGGGCCATGGCAGACGCTTCTCTGATGGAAACCCTACATGCTCAGCAATCGCTCCTCCAGAAGCTGTACGCGGAGCTGGATATGGAGAGGGAGTCAGCAGCCACCGCCGCCGGTGAATCCCTCTCTATGATACTCCGCCTCCAGGGCGAGAAGGCCGCTGTTGAGATGGAGGCGAGTCAGTACAAGAGAATCGCCGAGGAGAAAATGGTGCACGCAGAAGAGACGCTTGAAATTTTTAGGGATTTGATTCTCCAGAAGGAGATGCGAATAGCATCTCTTGAGTTTCAAACGCAGGCCTACAGATTCAGGCTTATTAGCTTGGGTTTCAATGATGTCAGTGAGAATCAGACTAGTTATCCTGAGAGCATGCTTGTCAAAAGGGGGTGTTCGCTTCCCCCAAACTTTCTCCAAACTTACACTGATTGTGAAGTGTCTGGTGAGAGTAGTGTAAAGGAGCAAGATCTCTGTCATGTGAAGAGTGGAGATTTTAGTTCATACTGGGAGCAGATCACAAGGCTAGATGAGTTGGTAAAGCAGCTGTCTAACAAGGATTTATCTGATAGTGGCAATAAGCTGAATGAGATGAGACAAGCAAGTAAAGATCCTGCAACACCAGCAAAAGTACATGATATATTTGAAGTGCCACAAACTCCTAATGATGATGGTGAATTCGCCGATTTGCCTGAGAGTAAAGAGAAGGGAAAGTTGAGTCCTGAAGATGGATTCTATCCTGTGACGCCTGATGCAATTAAAGCTGTCATTTCAGATGACACGGAGAAGAACAATTGGGATCGGAGGATTAATATGTTTCCGGATATGGATAATACATTGCAAAAGCCACGAGATGGACTGGCTATTGAGCATTTGTATCATAAGCGTCCTGATGCTACTGATTTTGAACTTCAACAGCTGAACAGGAGGCTGAAGAGACTCGAGGATGAGAGGATCATGGCAAGGCAAGATATTACGGTTGAAAATGATGATGAAAAACTTCTATTAATGAAAGCCATCAAGGATCAACTCAATTCTATAGAAGATGAGATGAAACGATGGAGACCTAGGAAGCCCCCTCGAAAGAAAGAAGTAGATCTTACTACTCTTACAGAGGTATAGTTATTCTTATACGGTTAGCTTTAAGGCTTCATTCTCTCATTTCTTAAGCTCAGAAAATATTGAAAAACCTGCAATGCTATTCTCAACCTGTTACGAATATCTACAGTAAGACCTATGATTTCAAAATAGAGGAAGATTTCTGGCATCATTAATTTCAAAACTATGCTGCATTGGCTGTGACATTTCCAAAGACAGAGGCACCTTAAAGTATATCATGTCCCTTAGATTTAGTGGTTAATTTCCGATTGTGGTTTTCTGTATATAATGTGTAATTATGTGAATATATATGTTAATTGCTCATATCATAGAGAATTTGATCTGTTCATTCTTGGAAAAGGAGAAGGTTTCTGACATTTCTAATACTCCGTATCATCATTCTAACAGGCAATGCTGCACTTCTGGGCCTAATATTTTACTATATGCATGTGCACTCATCATTTCATCAACCGGCCGATGCTTACATGTGATGAAGCTTTCAGAAATTGAAACTGTGATGTACACCCAGATATTTGCTGTTTAATTGAAGAGTCTTTGAAGAAGAAAAAAGGGTTTGAACATATGACTCAGATTTTGGACTGCATATTAAAATTTTGAGGTAATTTTAGTGTGTATATTACATATTAAAATTTTGGGATTTGAAACTATGGAGGACAATTGCCAAACTGGATATATGCTATGTGATTGAAGAGCTTTTGAAGGGATTGAAGGTGTCTCAGATTTCGGTTTAACCAAAATTGTTGAGGTGTGTTAGTGTGTATATTACATATTGATTGAAGGGTACGCATTTGTTCACAGTACCATCTAAGCAAAGTTCATTTCAACTGGAAAGTAGATAGATGTTTTGTTTTTCTTCAAATGTTTGTCTCTTTTGTGTAAGAAGAAATTTTGAAATACTCTATAGTCCTAGAATAGTGATTGTCTAATTTTGATGGTGTGAGATACGGAGTTTCTAAAGCTTCTTGTGTTTGTAAGACCTTGTGCTTCATACAGAAATAGATTGTATGAATTTTCAAGTCCATGGTCTGATACATATTTCTAGATTCTATTTTGTGCACTGTTATATATCTTTTCCAGGTTTAGGTTTAAACTTCTATTAATCAGGTTTACACTTCTGGGTGAGGATGGGAACACAACAACTGGAACATGAATTGATTTCTTGAGGTTGCGTGGAACAACGAGATGAGAAATGGCTTTTGCTATAGGCTTCATCACTCGTTCTTCGACATTGCAGAAGGCTATTGCTGATCTTTTTCAGCCCAATAATTTTGCTCATCATTTTCGCTCCATTGCTGATTACAACATCAAAAATCTGGTCCTGGTGAGAATCAGTAGGGTAGAATTTTAGCCAATAAAAATTTAATGAAAAGAAAAACTAATAAATCCTCATTTCTCTCTCTAGTAGATGACTTCACGTTAATGATCTCTCTTTAGTAGATGACTTCACGCTGAGTAGTTTAGTTGCCGCCTACAATTGGATGACATCACATTTAGATCACAAGTGCCTATATATTCGTGGCCGCCAACATATTGTACATACATTGTGCATCGAGATTGGGCGTTTCACGATAATAAAAATCTCTCTATATCCTTACCTCCTCATTTTGCACGAGATCAGTGTAATGAAGTTAGGAATTAAAACTATCATAGATTATCTGCTCCATTTGATTCTCATACCCAAGAATTGTTGTGTTGGATCAGTATTAGTACAACCTTCATGTTGTCTATACTCAATAACAATGCTACGAATTTTTGATTTGTCTCCCCGTGAGAACTCTACTGGTAATATTGAGGAACAAAACCCTTGTAAATAAGATGATACTAGACATAATCTACAGAAATAAGCTTCCTATTCTTGCACTTTTGATAAGGACATTGTAATTCTGGTGAGTTAAATCTCGGCATCAACATGCAGAACACAATAAATTGGTCTTCAAAAATCCGTCCATAATACGCAAATACACCCATTCACAGATTTTTTACTTGTAAACCAATATGTGCGTTGTATTTAATTTAAAGTGGTAATTAGAGACCACGTGGTCGCTAAATAGAGATCATGTGGTGGTAAATATAGCCTAAAAAATCATTTCTACACTTGTAAATTTTTTGTCTAAGAGCTTTTTTAAGCATTTAGCGACCACATGGACGCGTCTCTAGATGTAAAAGTACGATGCTAAATAAATTTTGAGCAATATGAAAAAAAAATTATTCCAAACATATATCACACAATCTCCTAGAATTATTTAAAATAAAAAATATGATAACAACAATATTTGCATAAATGAATAACACTTTACTATATAATATGAAAAAGCTATAATTACATACCTAGCCATAAGTCTTATGGGTCAAAATCTGACGAAGTTCCTATCCTCCGACAATTGAGATGCATAAACGAGTATGTCACCGACTTTATTTTGTTAATATTTTTATTTACAAATGAATGAGGATATGTGGAATATATATAGGAAATGAGTAGCGACCATATGGACGCTTAATTGATGACAATTTCCCACGACGATGGTAAATAGAAACTACGTGGTCGTTAAACGTGTCGTAGAATGCACGCGAAAAATAGCATCTTTGGCGCGACTATTTAGTGACCACATGGTCGCTAACTACTAGACTAGATATAGTGACCATGTGGTTGCTAAATACCACACCAACATGGTCGCTAAATAATCGCGCCAATATTTGCCATGAAATTTTAGCAGCCATTTCTTAGATGATTGCTAATTTCGCGACCACGTGGTCGCTAATTTTTTTTTTTTGTCTTGGATTTAATGACCATATTGTTGCTATTTAGCGATCATATTCAATGTTCGCTAAATCAACGTAATAGTATCCCAAAAGTGAGAACGAGAATCAGGAGATGAAAATAGGTTCATTATGCTTTAATGTGGGTAGTTTGATGTACATCGTGGAATGCACAAGGCTAGACATTGCCTTCATTGTTGGAGTTGCTATCTGATGGTTTTACAAATGGATACTCTAGTATCTCAAAGGCACTTTTAAAGCATGTTTGTCTTTCGGTCCTGGTAAACCAATGCTTGATGGTTTTACAAATGTTGACATGTCGGATGATGTTGACTACAACTGATCTACATCAAGATATTTGCTCATTTTATCATGGGCAGTTGTCTCATGGAAGTTGAGATTACAAAAATGTGTAGCTTTGTCAACTACAGAAGTTGATTATATGGCCACGATTGAGGCTGGAAAGGGCTTGATTTGGATGAGAGATTTTCATGAAGAGTTCATTGAGACAATCAAAGTGTCATCCACCTTGCCAAGAATACCGCCTACAATTCTTGAACCAAGCAGATGAGAAGGAGATATCATTTGTTATGAGAGAGTAGAAACAATGAATTTGAACATGTGAAGGTTCACACCAATGACAAAAGGTCAGATTTATTGAAAGCAAGATTGAAAGTTGTGGCTGCGCATCCAATTCTTCATGTTGTGTTGCCAGTTTTCGAACCTTCCGGTGATCAGCATTGTAGGCTTGTTGTTCCCATGTCCGACTTGAGTGAGTTCCTGAGACATCTTGTAACCTGCGATACTAACACATAAATCTAGAGCGAACCTGCTCTGATACCAATTGTTGGATCGACGTGCATTATTAAGAGCTTGGGAACTAGCGGTTAGACTATTCTCAAGGTAGCGGAAGTAAAACAATCGCAAGTAAAGAAAGAAGTAAATGACATACTTCCTTTATAGAGGAACCCCACGACAACCAACTAGTTGTGTGGTAAACCTCTACCTCCGCTTGGAGGATTTTGAACGATCTATTTATTTTATTGATTGTTTCCTAGTTACACATGCAAGACTTACACTTCTCTATTCCTAGCAGTTCTTCCTAACTCTAGCAACACTAGTAAGTCTTCTCGACCTTGTTCCTAAGCGAACACCTCAACTAAACACAAGATAAATCAAACCTTACACATTGAGCTCACAGTTCCCTAACTCCTGGGAACTTGGATTCACCGTCGCCAAGATCGCACACTCGTCTTCTCTTCACCTGTCTCTCTTGTCTCTTTGTATGAGGATATGAGTTCTGGGAGAAGTACTTATTCCAAGCACTATTCATTTGCTTTTATACTCATTTGAACTTGGGCTGAAATCTTCATTCTCATGTTGTCCAAAATGCCCTTTGTCTTGCATGCCAAGTTTGCAATCTTCACATGTGACTTGATTTGAACTTGGTCAACTTCAAGTGTCAATCGGACCATTGGATCACTCCTCCCAGTCTGTTCCTCAGACTATGCCTTTGTTTTGTCCAAGACAGGATCCCGCGATTTACGTTGCACTGTCTGTCGTCACATGTGAGTTCCCATATGTAGGGAACAACTCTCTTCTGAGTTCCTTTGATGGGAACTTGCTTTCGTGCATTGCTGGGTTCTTTTGTGTTCCCTTCTAGAGAGTCTTTGTTAAACTTGGTGTTCCCTTGAAATACTTTGAGTGTAAAACGTTAGTTCCCACACGACGTTTGTCATTATCAAAACTGGAGACATTCATCGTTGTTCGGATGTTTGGAACATGAGTTCCCAACACCTTTCCAACAGGATATCACAACTATGTGATGTGCATAGTTAGTTATTAGTCATGTTAGGAATTGTATAATTGCTAGATGGAGGAAAGATGATAGAAAAACTAGGAGATGATTTGTGAAACTTGGCATATGCATGTAATACCCAAGCCTTCTAGGCCTTTGTAATTTGTTTTTGCTTATCTATAAATGAATCACCCTTTCATTCAACAAGAACTCTCTTCGTAGATATATTGAATATACTCAAACAAATGGAGTAGCATAATGTCATACATACGTAGAAACATGATAACCAAGATTAAAAGAGAAGGTACCATTAGCAAACGAACCCACTAGATACTCTAGCTATTGCCTTCTCGAACAATATGATTAAGTAGGCCAAACAAGCAAATCTCGTTTTAACACTTGAAATTATTTATAGATCAACATATTCAATATAGAAGCTATCCAATAAACTGCTTCTCCTTGAAGCTCTCAATTGTCTCTTTCAAACTTATGTCAAAGGGAATGAAGTTGATTCCCAAGCTCTCTGCGAATGAAGTTCATTTTCAAAATGCAACAATTCAACCTATTGATCTATAAAGAGCGAACGAGTATACAAGATAATAGAAAACCAAATACGCGTTTGGATTGAAAAGGCTTACTTATTCGGAAGTTGAAGGGTAGGATAGGAAATTTTGCGAATGAAAGCACAACTTCCATTAAGCGTAGGCTGCAATAACGGACAAATGGTAACCAAATCAATGTCATTGTCTCTTGCAAATTTCCATGCAACTTGTTCAGCTACTGTCTTTGCTTCTGCATACCAATTCTGCTTCATACGTGCAAATAAAATTGCAATGCTTAGCGTTTATAACCAAATCGATTTACTAAATTTACACAAGCAACTAACCCAGACCTTTTCCTTTCGACAAAACTCTGGATCAGACCACCAGGTTTCATCAACATGTGTTTTAGGAGTAATGGGTCTCTCATTGAACAACATGGCTCCTATTGAAGAGGTTAAAACCACGCGTTTGATCGTACAACCATATTTGGCACAAGATTTTAGAACGTTAACCGTTCCCTTAATTGCTGGATCAAGCACCTCTTCCTAAAAAATTAAAAATTTCAACAATGCTAGCAATTGGTTAGTAAATATATAGCTATTTTGATTAATAAATCGTTAGAAACTAATTAGTGATTTATATAGAGTGATGGACCTGTGGATCAGTGAAGTTCAACTGGCATGGAGAAGCGGTATGAAAAACACCAACACAACCATTAATAGGAGCATCAAACGAACCCTCTTCCATTAATTCGGCTTGGAATAAGTGAAGCTTCTCTTTTGCACCTTCCAATGCAAACAAGTGATCTACCTCCATTGGATCACCTATATATATTGTACATTATTTTAAGGTATGAATATATGCTATTTGTGTAATTGACAAATTAACTTATGAATTTCGTTGTGATAATTAATTTGTCAAATTCTGATGAGACGATATTATAATATGGGTGATGTGTTTGATATTAGTTATTTTATAAATAACGTCGTGATTCATTTTTGAAACAAAAAACTTAAGCTAATGGGTTATGATTGTACTCCATGTGCAAATGTGCATCCCTTTTTCTCCCAACAATTTGGTTAAGATAATTATTGTAAAAAATACTTGACAATATTTGATTTTGTTAAGTTTAGTCAAAACAGAATCTAATCTTAGCCATTGTACTTTTATTTAATAGTCATGTTTGTTTCAGTTTAGACACATACTAATTGAACCCGTCGTGCCTTGCACGACTATGCCTTTACATTTTTCAGATACATTATAAAAAGATATTAATAAATAAAATGTAATATAAAATTTAATATAAGTAATTTATTGCCTATAATATGTATAAGAATTATTTTGTATTTGAAATCAAATTAAACAAATTAAATCTAGATTATTAAGTTTAAAATTGAAGATAAACATAGATTATTAAGATAAAATAATCTACATTGCTCTTTTTTCTTGACAATATTTCATAACCAGGTTTAAATTGTTATACTCGTTGTGTCGTGCATGACTATATGGATTTATTTAATGAATAGTATTTTAATTTAATATAGTGTGTAATGTTAGTTTTTGATAGAAAAAATTAATATTAAAAATATCTTCCTACCTTATTATGATAGCAATCTATCATTATATATTAAAAAATCTTATGTTTTATTTTTCCTTTCTTATAATTTTTTATTAAATATATTAGAATTTTGGTTTTTATAAAAATTAGATAGATTTTTAGAAAATTTAAAAGAAAAAATTATAAATAATAAGAATACAAAATTACTTTTTAAATATAAGGTGGGGTCAGAATTATTCTAATGGCTCGAAAAGGTTTGGATTTAATATATAGTTATAAATATATAGATGGATATTTCAAAGATATTATCATTTATATCGATATTTTTATTTCAAAGATATTATAATTTATATAGAATTTCTTTTTTTTTTTGTCGAAAAATCTGGTAAGAATTTCTTATCTACAATAATATCAATTTTGCTTGATTTATAAAATCGAAATTACCTTGTTCGAAATTGTGATTTTCATCAATTTATCTGTAACCAAATTATCTTATTAGTTTGTACAATTTAGTTGTTTTGAGAACTAACAATAATTTGTAAAACATTCATACGGTTAAATAAAAAAGCTAAAATCCAAAAACATAACCAATAAATCTTAGAAGAAAAAAAAGTATATCTTAAATAAAAGATTCGCCAAATCTTTTCAAATTTTGATCTCTATATATAAAAATCCATTACAATTTAACCAAAATAAAGAGATTTACAACATAATAATGAAATTTAGTATGAGTCACTATTATTTTAAAAAAAAAAAGCTATAAGTAGATAAAAAATGAGTAATCTTGTTAGTTTTATTGTATTTCAGATATTGACCTATTTTTAGAAGACTTAAGATTTTATTTGTATAATTTGAAAAAAAAATCTTCTTCCATATACGTAATCTCAGAATAAGTTTATATGGTATTTTTAGAAAAAAAGAAAAAGTACGACAATTTTTATATGGTAATTTTAGTGTTTTTTTTATGAAAATATTTTTATGATGTGTAAATGACATGGCAAATATATTAATAAAATAAGTTTATATGAAATTTTTAGAAAAAAAGAAAAATTATGTTATTTAATATGGTAACGACATGTGGCAAAAGCTGAGATGGCGTAATTTCGGAACGACATGTGGCAAAATCCTAGGTGGCGCATTGTGGTGGCTCCAAACCTTATTGCTTTTATATATATAGTAGATTTTGTTTCAAAATTAAACTTCAACTAAACACCTCATTTTTTTGCCAATAGAAAAACATTGTGAATGAATAATATCAATCACCAATAGAGTTATCAAAAGCTGACCTAACCCGCTAACCCAACCCGATCCGCCCGATAATTTTAGGGTCAAGACCCAAAAATTTGAACCCGAAATCCGAAATCAACCGAATTCGATAGAACTCGAAACCCGTTGTATTAAAACCCGAAACCCGTTGGGTTGACCGATTTAGTATATTTATAAAATGTATAAAATTTATTTTAAAAAATATAATATATTTTATTATTAAAATACATAAAAATAATATATTATAATTAAATATTAATATTTATATAAAAATCTATTTTAATAATCATAAGAATTCTATGTTTTTGACCCCCCGGTCAACCCGACCCGTTCGAAAACCCGCATCGACCCGACCCAGTTTAACCATACCCGTGACTCGTGACGACCTCAACCCGACTCAACCCGAATCCGAAATAACCAAACCCGAACCCGCACGATCCGACCCGATTGACAAGTCTAATCAGCAATATTCTTTATATGTTTCAACTCCTTAGCTATGCGCCTATGCCATAGGTTTATATATTTTTTTATTTACCTATTTGTCCTTCATTTCTTTTAGTATTTAATCCTTATATTATTATAATATTATTATTAATGCACCTTTATAATTATAGAGTTTGGTTCAAATGAAACAAACTCTTATCCTAAAACGAACTCTTATCCTAAAACGAATGCACTTTTTGTAGTTACTAGTGTACTTTTCATACTTCAGAGTGCACATTTTCACATTTGTACTTTTCGTACTTTTTAGTGCACTTTTCAAATTTGTTTAGTGCACTTTTTCGTAATGCATTTTTTGTATTTTTCAATGCACTTTTATATGAAAAGTGCATTACTAACTATGAAAAGTGCATTCGTTTTAGGATAAGAGTTTGTTTCATTTGAACCAAACTCTATAATTATATGTGACCTGGTGAGTATAATATTATAGAAATTATTTAAGGAAGAATATATATCAAAGGTTTGTTTTGTTATCATAACAAATTATTATTATTATTATTATTATTATTATTATTATTATTATTATTATTTGTATTATTTTAATTTATAAAAAATATGTTTATATATTTAAAATTTATTATATTATTCTTAATTCTTAATTAAATAAATGAATCTAAATTTTTTATAAACATGACCCCACGCTTAACACGGGTAGTGGTACTATACACTGAGTACTAGTTTTGTCTATTTTGAAATAATTATTTTAAAATCACATACACAACTTTTAAACAAGATAAAAACTAAACTAAAATATCCTCATATTGTACGTATAATTCTCTTTATTTCCATTACAAATTACAACTTTCCACCTACAGTAAATCAATATAAAAGTATATTTTCTTACATAGTCTCTCACTAATGATTAATGCGTAATTAATAGCGATAAAATAAGAATTAAAGTTAAATGACCAAATTAGCTTAAAAGACATATATAAATTAACAAGAAGTGAATGCCCAAATAAATAAAAAATTATTTGAAAACAATGGGAAATAATATGCTACTTACTAAGATTACGAACCGTGCCATTAATGGTGTAGCCGCGGAGTAGTAACAGCTTGACCAGCCAAGAGGCAGTGTAGCCGGAAGCACCCGTTACACACACTACCTTTCCTCCTCCGCCGCTCATTTCTAGTTTCTACTCTCTCTCTAGCTAGCCAGCTACTTAGGTATCTGATAAATGACCGTAAATGTATAATTATAAGACTAAAATAAGAAAAATATGTTTGAAATAATGTTTGAGAAAGAAAATTCATATTGTAATATTGCAATGATTTGCATTGGATCTGCACACAACTTAATTCTTCTCTTGGTCATGCTTCAAAAATTTTTGGAACTGGAAGTGAAAAGTTGTTCTTCTATAAGTTTGCATGTCTCCATTATCATCATATGGTATGAGCTTTCATTTGAACACTTAGAAGGCATAAGTGGTTCATTCAACGATAGATTGCAGTATAGTTCAGGCTCAAATTAAATGCGGTTTGTGGCCTAGTTAAGATGATCGATGACAAATAGGATAGATGGATTCCACTTAGTTATACTGTACTCATATTAACTGATAAGAAAATAGTTGCATAATTTGTATTATAAAAATTTTAACGGAATTTTTTTATATAAATTTTTTTTACATGATGACATTATTGAAAAAATTCTATATGATAAATCTTTTTGGAATTTCTACGCATTTGAGAAAATGAAGATTAATCAAGTTTCATGATACAATGATAAATCTATATACTATGCTATGATATTCTACATGAAACATGTTATTGAATCTCTTAAAATCTTGTCGTCTTCATTTGTACTACTTAAATAATTTATATCAGAAAATTATCTTATTATTTTTCACATTTGGGATATTTATTTAGTGAATGAGAAGAAAAAATAATCTTGAAACTGTAGGGATGTACACATATATATTTAAAATAGAAACAATCATTTTTACATAAAAGTTCAAATGTTATTTTTATGTAATTGTTTAGTATAATTGATCCTGAAATACAATTATTTAATATATATTGATCTTACAAAGTTACGTGCAGGTTAGATATTGTTTTATGAAATTATTTCATATAAATTGATCTTAATAATACAATTATTTAATAATTACTTCAGAAAATCAATCTAAATAATTATTTAAAAATACAAATTGAACTACTCATTAAAGAAATATAATTATTGAATAAGAAGAAAAAGTAACTATTAAATTTTAGGGATATATATATATATATGCATATAAGAGAAAATAATAAATTTATTCCTTTTATATAATTATTTAATCTAAATTTATTTTAGAATACAATTATTTAATATTGATTGATCTTAAGAAGTTACATAGATGTAACCTAATTAAGAAATATATAGTAATGATTTTATATACATTCTTCTTAAAGAATTAATACCTTTTATAAAAATATATTTTTATAGATACTCTTATTAGAAAAGGTAAGTATAATATGACAAATCACCAATAAGTAAAGTGACCTAATTAAATAGTATTTGAAAATTATAATGTCGTAGAATTAAGTAATATTTGAAGATTTAGATGGGCAAATTAGTAAATGTAAAAATTAATTTGCTTAGGTGGCATAGTTAAATGATTGACACGTAGACTTAAGTGATTCGACTTTAGTTATAGTATATTGACTAGTTATACCCATCGGGTCATGCACGACTTATTTATTAGAAAACATTTTGTATAAAATTTTACATTTGATGTCATGTGAAACAAGACCAAAATTATTAAGGTGAGCCCACTATAAATTTGATGTCTTAATGATAATTTATTTATGCAAAAATATAAATAAAAATTATTTGAATTAGAATCATTTAATTTTAAAAATCTTTTACAAAAAATATAAAAGGTAAAAATAATCTAAATTCTTGTAATATTTTTCAAATTCAATTCTTTAAAAAAATTGAATAAAAATTAAATAAAGAATGAATTTTTTAATGATGAGGAAATGATTTTTATTTACATAAATAATTTTTAAAAAATTAAGGAAAAGATAACGTAATTTTTTATATCAAAAGTCAATTTAGGAAAATAATTATCCAGATTGAAACTTCTATTTTTTATCAAAATTTTGTTTAAGATAAATCTTTTACATAAATAGATAAAAAAAATAAAGATAAAATAATTTTCTTTAATTTTAAATAAAATTCGATTTTTTTTCATATAAATAAATATAAATTTAATTGGAAAAAATAAATTAATATATCTATCTTAATATATAATATCTAATATTCTATAAAAAAAAATTAATTGTAGATAAAATCTTTTAGATCTATCCTAATTCCTAATATATAATAGATAACATCTTTATTTTAGATAGAATTTTTCCTAGATTAATTTTTCCTATTTATATATTATCCTAACATAATATCAACATATATAAATATAATTTCCTAAAATAAAAAATCCTAGGTGGCTTAACGTGGGCACGACACGTAGGAAAATCCTAGGTGGCGCAACGTGATGGCCTTATTCCTTGCGTCTTTTATATGTATACATAGATTACTTTTTTGGGAAAAAATATACTTGTTTAGGGTTGAACACGGGTCGGTCCAAACCGAAATATTAAGCCGAATCGAACCAAAACCAAAACCCAAAACTGATATTATTCGGTTCAGTTTTTGGTTTATGAATTTTCCAAAATTCGGTCTTGGTTTAGGACTTCGGTTAAATTTTTGTTCAGTTCGAATTATCTAAAACCGACAAGGATTGAAATCGAATCGAACCAATTCGGTTCTGTTTTCGGTTCACCTAAACTGCATTTCGGTTTTCGGTTCGATTGCGTTTTGAACCGATGCTCAGCCCTACTTTTTTTAGTTTTAAAATGTGAATTTTCATTACTTTTTACTAAGGTTGAGAAAAATCTAATCCAGACCCGACTTGATCGGATCAGGACCGAACTAGGCCAAGGGGTATCCGATCCAGTTCTAGGTCTAAAAAGTTGAAAGTTGGTCCTTCTTGGTCATGTCTGGATCAACTTTTTATTAATAATTAAAAAATTATTCTAAATATAATATGTATAATTATATAATCAAACCTATTTAAAAAACAAAAATTTATTTTTTATGTTATATAATATATATTTTCTATAAAACTATAATTTTATTTTAAATAATATATATTTTTTAGTTAAAATAATGCTTAAAAAAGAATAGTTCGAGCCTTGTTCCAATTTTTTGGGAAATCAGTCCCAGTACCTTTTTGATGTAGTCCAGTCCAATTTTAGACCGATATACTTCCCTAGTTCTTGCACTTTTCAAGATAAAAAGTATAATTTTTGTCAAAATTACTTATGGGATAGAAGTAGGCCCGTCAATCAGATCAGGGCGAGCGGGTTTGGTCATTTGCGGTTCATTTTAAATGAGGTTCAGTTAGTTACGGGTCATGGGTCAATTAGGTCGGGTTGTTGTAGGTTTTCAGTTGGGTCGGGTTGACCAACGGGTCTAAAATATCATTTTAAGGATTATTAAAATCAATTTTTAATTAAATAATAATATTTAATTTTAATATATTATTTTTTATGTATTTTAATAATGAGATATATTATAAGTTTCAAAATAAAATTTATAAATTCTATAGATATACTAAATCGGTCAGCCCAACAAGTTTCGGGTTTGGTTTATTTTGAATTTCGGATTAAAATTTTCGGATCTTAACTCTAAAATTATCCGATAATTCGAATCGAATTTACAAATTAGGATAGCTTTTGAGAGCTTTGGCTAAAAGTATAGGAAGGTCTTAGTACTTGTAGAACTAAATTCGGTTCCCTGTCTTAGCAAAAAATTAAAAAAAAAAGCATAATGTTATTCTGCTATCAATGATTGTGAACATTTTTTACTTTCGCAACAAGAACATGTGAGGGAAGTAAGGACAAACCTGGACACATGGACAGAAGGCTAATACAATTTTTGACAGCTTCAACGAAGGCCCGCGATATAATTAAAGGACTAAGGGTGTGTTCAGCAATCTCCAACAAGTTACTTTCTCCGTCCCCTTTTATTTATATTAAAGACTGGTTTGTGATTATTAAAAAAAGTATAAAATAGTATTGGTAATTGGAAAAGTGGGTAAAATATGAGATTAATTGAGAGTATATTTGTATTTTTATAGGGATAAAATGTGTAAAGTAGTATTAGTAATTGGGAAAACTTAGCGTTTTTTTTATATATACTTTTAGGGTTTAGGGTGTTTTATTTTTATTTATTATTATTATTTAAAAATCACATGCATTTTTTTTGTAATTTACCAACAAAATAAATACTCATAAACAAGTGCCTATAAAACACTATAGATTTCTAGCAAAGGTAGAAGCTTTGTAAAAGATGGAATCTCAAATCCAAAAGGATATTTTCATTGATAGAAGACGGTTTTACAAGTGCCTATGGCGCTCACACCTTCTCTTACCTTTTACTCAAGCAACAAACAAGCACTATATAAACTACCACTACCACTACTACACGTGCAGGACACGCTGCTGATGTCACACAAGGACAAATATCGAAAAACAAACATGACCTTAACGGTAAAAAAGAGGGATAGGATGGGCTCTGGTGGAGAAATGGCCAGGCCCATTGTAACCAGCATTTCTACACGCCCCCGTCAAGTTTGAAGTGCTTGCAATCCCAACTTGGTTGAAAAGAGGAAATGCTGATGTTGTGGAAGTGGTTTAGTCATGATGTCGGCCAGCTGCATCTTGCTGGGAATATAGGCAGTTTTCAAGAATCCATCTATCACTTTGTCTCGTGTAAAATGGCAATCGATTTCCAGGTGCTTGGTACGTTCATGAAAGCATGGATTGGCGGCAATTTGTTGGGCAGCTCGATTGTCACAAAATAAGGTAATGGGGCACTCAACTTTCATGTGCAAATCAGTCAAAACATAGCTTACCCACACAAGTTATGCTGTAGTGCTGGCCATGCTACGATATTCTGCCTTAGCGGATGATCTTGAAACTGTAGCTTGTTTTTTTGTCTTCCAGGAAATTAATGAATGTCCTAGGAATACACAGTATCCTGTCAAGGATCTCCTAGTAGTCAAACAACTCCCCCAATCTGCATCCGAAAAGCCCACAACCTTCAATTGGCTTTGGATCGGATAGAACAAGCCAAGGTTCACAGTACCAACCAGATACTTCAAAATGTGCAATACAGCATCATAGTGTGGTTTCCTTGGACAAGAGACAAATTGACTAACATGCTGTACAACGTATGAAAGGTCCGGTTGTGTCAAGGACAAGTACAACAACCTTCCAACAAGTCTCCTGTAGATCTCAGTATCCGCAAACAGTTCACCTGTAGCTGAGTCAAGCTTCAAATTAGTGGGCAATGGAAACTTTGCAGCTTTGCAATTTAGCATTCCCACATCCTCGAGAATGTCTTTGATGTACTTCCTCTGGTTGATGAACATTCCATCAACGTTCCTGTGTACCTCCATTCCGAGGAAATACCTTCCCAAGCCTAGGTCTTTGATGGTGAATTTGGCGTCCAAAGACCCTTTGACAAATGAGATTTCTGTTTGATCATTTCCCGTGATAAGTATGTCATCCACATACACTAGTAAGGCTGTGAATTTCTCACCCTTTTTCTTGACAAAAAGGGAATAGTCGTGTTTGGATTGAGCATACCCCAGCTTGATTAAGAATTGGGAAAGCTCAAGATTCCATTGTCGTGAGGCTTGCTTGAGCCCATACAGAGATCTTCTTAACTTACACACTTGTCCTCGTTGAGCCTTGAGGTAACCCTCTGGTGGATTCAAATAAATTTCTTCCTCGAGAAATCCATGCAAGAATGCGTTGTTTATTTCCAGCTGATACACATCCCATTCTTCCGCTGCAGCCATTACTAACACAATTCTCACTGTTGCCAATTTGGCAACAGGTGAGAATGTGTGTTTATAGTCTTTCCCAACCTTTTGGTTGAATCCCTTTACCACCAGCCTCACCTTAAATCTTTCTATTGAACCATCCGGTTTGAATTTTATTTTGTAAACCCATTTGGATTGAATTGCCTTGTGTCCATCGGGTAGGCTGGTTAGATCCCACGTTCTATTATCCTCGAGAGCTCTCAATTTGTCATTCATTGCATTGACACATCTTGGATCATTCTTAGCTTGACTGTACAAAACTGGTTCCTTGACTTTCATGATCTTGGCCAAAGAAGCAAAGAATTCTGTTTGATCCACATCTAAGGAAATCTTCTCAGCTTGCATGACGTAGTCTTGTAGCCAACCAGGTGTTCTTCTCACTCGATCTGATCTCCTGATTTCCCTTCCATCCTCTTGTTGCTCGCTCTCAGCTGGTTCATGCTAAATTGGTATTGAAGGATGATGGTCTGTTATTTCAGGTTCTGTATCTGCATGTTGCTCATCTGCTTCATCGGCTGAAATGCTATGAGTGCCTTGCTCAAAATCATCATCCATTGGCAACTCAACTGAAGCAGTTGGTTCATTTCTTCCCAGCACACTTTGCCTTTGAGGCCTATATGGAAATCTGTCGTCATGGAACTAACATCTCTGCTGCAAAATATCTCTTTGTTTGCCATATCCATCAGCTTGTAACCCTTCTGATTTGATGGATATCCTAGAAAAATGCATTCTCTTCCTCTAGGATCCATCTTATCCTTGTTAGGTGATGTGTTTGGAGCAAAACACAAACACCCCAACACCTTGAGATTCTCATAGGATGGTTCTTTTCCATGAAGAATTTCAAATGGTGTTTTCCAATTCAGCCTTTTTACAAGCATTTTGTTGATGACATACATTGCAGTAAGAACGCACTCTCCCCACAAGTATTTTGGAAGCCCGACATGTAGTCTCATTGCCCTGGCTGTGTCAAGCAAGTGATGGTGTTTTCTTTCAACCACCCCATTTTGTTGGGGTGTGTAGACCATGGTCCTTTGATGAACAATACCCATTTCAGTGAGGAACTTGCTTCAGCTAGCATTCACAAATTCCCCTCCATTATCTATTCTGATTACCTTTGGAATGACTCCAAATTGAGTCTTCACATAGCTGATGAAACTTTGGACATTTAGCCACACTTGCACTTGTTGTGTAGCAAAAAGGTCCAAGTCGCTCTGCTTTTGTCATCAACTATTGTCATGAAATAGGTTTCCCCATTTAGGGTTGGTACCTTGTAGGGACCCCAAAGATCCAAATGCAACATATCAAAACATTTATCCAAAATATCATTTCTCATTGGAAAAGGAAGTCTATGGCATTTAGCAATGGAACAAGTGTCACAAACAAAAGTGGCATCAAAAGTTTTGCCCTTATACAAGTGTTCCATCTTGGAAACTGACGGATGACCTAAACGGTTGTGAAGTAAAATTAAATTTGTTCTGTTTCTTGCAAAACAACTTTTCTAATTACAAGGCTTAAAATCAAAATCTTGGACACATTCCTTTTCTCCTCTTCTCAATGTGTAAAGTCCCCAAGCTTCTCTTCCTCTGGCTATGCACTGCTCAGTAGTAGGGTCCTGCAATATGCAGCAATTCCAGTGAAAATGTGCACTCATTCTTTCTGTTCTAAGCAACTTGCTTACCGGCATCAGGTTGTACTTGAAATCTGGGACAAATAACACGTCCTTCAACATTAATTTATCACTAATGCTAAGATTACCAACCATTTTCACAAGTTTAACAGTTCCATTAGGTAGGATAACTGAAACTAGAGGATTTTAAATTTTTGATAGAGACAAACAACTCTTTGTAGGGGGTCATATGATCGGACGCCCCACTATCTATAATCCAAGCATCTTTGTCAACCTTATATTCAGCCAAACTCATAAAAGGTGATTTAGAGTGAGTTAAGATACCTGAACTCGCATTCATGACAGATTTTCCCTTGAATGCTCTCATCACTTCTTGGCACAAAGCTTTTAACATCTATGGGTCAATGGATTGGTCTCCTGAGCTGCTTGCGCCATTTCTTGTTTCTAGAGGAGTTTCTCCTGATTTAGATGCACCATGTCTATCCACATTTGCTTAGGCTGCAACCTTGGATCCCCTTCTGGTTCTTTTGCCTTTCCACCAGTCAGGGTATCCAATATTTTCGAAGCAATGCTCTTTCACATGGCCTTTGCCATTACATTGAGTGTAATGAGTTTTCTTGTCACTTCCTCCCCCATCACCATCCTTATTGTCACCAATTCTGTTTCTGTTTGAATCTCTACCGTATGTTCTTTCGTATCCAGAATTTTCACTCCCATGTTTGCTGGCAAGGAAACCCGTAGGCTCAATCACTTTGCTCGACATTTGTTTCTGCTGCTCAATTCCCAGGACAATAGAGAATGCTTGTCTCACATTGGGCAAGGGGTAATTTGACAGGATTTGACTCTTCACGGAATCATAGTCAGGATTTAGCTTTAGTAGAAATTGCATCATTCTACTTTCCTCCTCTATCTCGGCCACTTTCTCTATGATCCCACACGTGCATTTTGCCATGGTTCCACTCTCACATGCTGGAGTTCCACATAGACTCTGCAACTAATCCAAAAACCTCTTGAGGTTTGAGTAATATGCAGTGACATTCAAGTTTCCTTGGGAAAATTGTGACAACTCTTGCCTGATTTGATAAATCAGTGGGCCACTTCTTTGATAGTATCTTTCATTGATTTCGAGCCACAGTTTCCGAGCATCATCAGAGTAAATAAAATCCCAGATATTTCAGCAGTCATGGAGTTAAGAACCCAACAAGCAACCATGGAGTTGCACCTATCCCAACGAGCTGCATCAACCGTCTCCTCAACAGGCCTATTGCAAGTGCCATCCAGGAACCCTAGCTTCATTTTTGCCTTGAGAGCCAGCCTGATTTGTCTACTCCACACAAGGAAGTTCGACCCATCAAAAGGTACAATAGTTAAGGTCATACCTGGATGGTCAGAATTTGTGAGGAACAACGGGTCGCCCTAGGCGGCTGCGTTGATAGCAATGGCTTCCATGCTCTTCCTCGCGTTCTGGTTGTTATCACACACCATCTTCTACCTCTTTTGGTTCATGAATCACATCGAGAACTCCTTAGAAATCCTTTACAGCTCTGATACCATGTAGATTTGTAGGAAAGGTAGAAGCTTTGTAAAAGATGGAATCTCAAATCCAAAAGGATATTTTCATTCATAGAAGAGGGTTTTACAAGTGCCTACGGCGCTCACACTTTCTCTTACCTTTTACTCAAGCAACAAACAAGCACTATATAAACTACCACTACCACTACACCTGCAGGACACGCTGCTGATGTCACACAAGGGCAAATATCGAAAAACAAACATGACCTTAACAGTAAAAAAGAGGGATAGGATGGGCTCTGGTGGAGAAATGGGACATGCCCATTGTAACCAGCATTTCTACAAACACCCCCCCCCCCTGAGATTATTTGAAAATTAAACACTCAATTTCAACATCTATTTTCAACATCGAGTTTTAGTATGACCACCGAAAAGCTTCAGCGACATCACCACCATAAACTTTAACACCGATAAATACCCAATTACCAAAACGACCCTAAGGCCATTAAGGCAGCGAAAAAAAAGATGTGGTTCGAATTCGGTAAAGCTACTCTATTTATATAGTTACTAGTATACTAATAGAAATTAATGAACCTAGAAAAGATATAAAAAAAAATTAAAATTAAATATAATCTATTAGTTTATATTTTAATGATGTAGATCTCAATAAATTTACTCATAAAATAAAATTACAACTCTAGTAGAATTTCAAAAAGATGCGGGTGTAACAAACATAACTAATTTCAGAAAATTACCCTAAAAAGCTTTAAATTAATAATTTTTAATTGCAATTCCTGAAAATCCTCCTAATACAAAGGAATTGTATCGTCACATGCATAGCCACCAATACTTTTTCGATAAAGCTCGATCATTAGCGCCTTCGATCGTCATTCACGCCAAATACAAGCTTGTTAATTTGCTCGTCAGTTCACGCCAACAACACCCACTTGCAAGGTAGACGCCAACGCAATGTCCATCTCCCTCCAATCTTTATACAATGAATCTCTGTAACAGTAAGATTAGTGGATCTTTGAATTCACCATATATATATATATATATTGATGATCAGATTTCAATTATAATAGTAAAATTGTTCTTGATAACGTGTCGCTAGTAACTAGATAAATCCCTAACGAGACCATCTTGTGATCTGGATCGAGGTACCTCAAGTTGCGAGGTCGATCGTTGAGATAGAGAGATCGTTCTAGGGAATCAAGAGATGAGTGGGTTTTGGATATTAGAGAGTTCAGAGATTGGAAAATTTGGGATTAATTTCTAGATAGATTCATATGCAAGGCAACAATGGCTATTTAAGCCTTACACGGACAAAACCGTCTTACTAGACCGGGACAAACCGGTTGAAAAGAGGGAAATGATAAGAACCGGCTTAGAACCGGGTTTTCTACTGAAATCTAAATGACAATAATTCGAAATACTAAAAAGGAATTATAGATTCCTATATCAATACTCCCCTCTTAAGCACATCCTTGTCCTCAAGGATCTATATCAGGGAACTTGGCCACCAAATCAATGTAGAACTCCCACGAAGCTGCTTCTGCAGGTTGGCACTTCCATTTGACCAGCACCTTCGTAGATGTTGCATTCCTTCAACGAACCAATTTTCTGTCAAGTATAGCCTCTAGTTCAGTAGTATCTCCAATGTCACTCAGAAATTGAGGGAGCGTGGCAGGGTTTTGAGGTGGATTTGGGCATGCCTTGAGCTGGCTGACATAGAATATATTGTGAATGGAGGCTGTTGGCGAGAGACCTAACTTGTAAGCAACTGCACCAATTTTGTCCAGCACTTTGAAAGGGCCATAAAACTTTGGTGAATGTTTTTGTGCCTGCCTCTTTTTAAGTGAATTTTGTCGATAATTACACCCAGCTTCCAATGGTAAACTCTCTGTGAGAACGGTGGCGATTAGCTACTTGCTTCATACGATTCTGAGCCGTCATGAGATGAAATTTCAACATTGAAATCACTTCTTCTCTGCGTTGGAAGCTTTTGTCTATCAAATGTGAATTGCTTTCCCCTAGTAGATAAGGGAGGTGAAGAGGAGGTGAATACCCATAAAGAACTTCAAATGGGGTGGTTTTGATGGAAGAATGATTGGTGGTGTTGTACCACAATTTAGCAAGTGACATCCACTTGCTCCAGGTGTGAGGAGCTTCTGCACACATGCAGTGAAGGTAGGTCTCCAAGGTTCTATTTGTGACTTCTGTTTGCCCGTCCGTTTGAGGATGGTACGCAGATAAGAACTTCCGATCAACCCCCTGAATTCTGAATAGTTCTTGCCAGATTTCATTGAGAAAGATTGGGTCTCGGTCGCTGACTATACTTTGTTGCATGCCATGTAATTTGAATACATGATCTAAGAGGATTTGAGCAACTGTCATAGCCGTATAAGGATGGGACAAGGTCAGAAAGTGTGCGTATTTGCTTAGGCGGTCTACTATCACTAGGATTGTATGTTTACCAAAGGATGGTGGTAAACCCTCTATAAAATCCATGCTTATGGATGTCCACACACCTTCTGGTATAGGAAGTGGCTGAATCAGACCTGGTGAGGCTGAATTATCATACTTAATCTTTGACAGATGCCACAATTTCTCCTATAGTTTTGTATCTCATTGACTTCGCTTGGCCAATAAAACAGAGATTTTACCCTTTTGACTGTTGCATCTCTACCCGAATGGCCCCCTAACGCCGAGTCATGCATCCAATAAAGTAATTTGAGCTTCAAATCTGGTGAGTTACCCACAACTAATTTTCCTTTCATGCGGAGCTCCTTATCAACATAACTGTATTGGGAATGCGCATTGGGATCAACTTCTTGTTCAGAGATGAGGTTCACCAGATTAGGATTATCTTTCCATGTAGCTTGGATCATATTGTAAAAATCTGGATGAACATTAGTCATTGTGATTTGCATCAGCTGAGCACCACTAACTCGTGACAATTCGTCTACAACAACATTATCTTTGCCATGCTTGTATTCAATAGTGAAGTTGTATCCCAACAAATTAGAAAGCCACATATGTTGGAAAGGAGTTGTGACCTTTTGTTCAAGGAGATACTTTAAGCTTTTCTGATCTGCTTTGATGGTGTGGGTCAGTGGAGAAGATAAGATCCCCAATGTTGGACATCGTAGACTACTGCCATGAGCTCGTTCTCGTACACTGAGAGTGCTTGATGTCTGGGACCCAAAGTTCTGCTCAAATAACAAATTGGGTGGTGATCCTGCATAAGGAAAACTCCAATACCATACTTAGAGGCATCAGTCTCTACAACAAAGTTCTTCTCAAAGTTAGGAAGAGCCAACACGGAGCAGATGAGAGAGCTTGTTTGAGCCTGGTGAAAGCCTCAGTAGACTCTTCTGTCCACACAAAACCATCCTTCTTGAGTAAGGAGGTGAGTGGCTTGGCGATCAAACTGTACCCCAATATAAATCTCTTGTAGTAATTTGTTAATCCCAGAAAACTACGTAGCTGCTTCAAATTCAACGGTTGTGGCCACTCTTATATGGCCCTTATCTTAGCCGGATTAGTACTCACCCCTTTAGAGGGAATGAAGTGGCCTAATAACTAAATAACTGATGCATCGAAGGTGCACTTTGAGGGCTTAAGATATAAGTGGTGTTGTCTTAGAATGCTAAGCACTAAATTTAGGTGTCTCAAATGATCACCCCAGTTAGAACTATACACTAGGATATCGTCAAAGAAAACTAACACATATTTGCGTGACACCTCTCTGAATATGTGATTCATAAGACTCTAAAAAGTGCAATGAGCGCTGGTGAGGCCGAAGGGCATGACTAGATACTCGTAATGTCCTGAGTGAGTCTTGAAGGTTGTTTTGTAGACATCCTCGGGATGCATTCGAAGTTGATGAAAGCCAGATCTTAGGTCAAGCTTAGAGTATATACTTGACCCACCCAACTGATCCAATAAATCTTCTAATAAAGGAATTGGATACTTGTCTTTTATTGTGTGTTGATTAAGCCCTCTATAATCAACACACAGTCTCCATGATCCATCCTTTTTCTTCACCAAGACAACCGGTGAAGCATAGGGGCTGTTACTTTGTTTAATCACCCCTTGATCCATCATAATTGTAATCAAAGCTTCTAGGGCATCCTTCTGGTGAGTGGAATACCTATAAGGCCGCTTATTGACAGGTTGTGCTTCTGGAAGTACATGTATTTGGTGATCAAACCCAGGTCTGAAAGGAGGCAAAGTAGAGGGAGTTTGAAACAGATCATCATATTCAACCAACAACTTCTGAAGAGCAGCGTTCTCTAATCTATTATCACCTCCTAGAGCTTCAATATGGCATAAAGAAGGAGGAGTATCATGGTCACACACTTCGGTTACCTGAAGCAAAGCCAGCTGACCTCCCTTTTTGCAAATCTTATTAAGAGCACTACCTTTCACCACTTTGCAGCCGGTGTCATTGAGGCCTCTCAAAACACACTTCTTGCCTTCTAGCTGAAATTCCATTCTCATATTTACATAATCCCACCAAACTGGGCTCACGGTAACTAACCATTGGATTCCAAGAATCAGATCACAACATTCTAAGGAAACTGTCCTCACCTCTGCACAGAATTATTGTCCTTGCAGATTCCACCTAAATGCCTTACAAATGAAGTTTGATACCAGTTTCTGTCCATTGGCAGGTGTAATTATCAATGGAGATGTAGGCTCGAGCAAACAACCTAATGATTTGGCTATTTCCAAGTCTACAAAGTTGTGTGTACTTCTAGAGTCGATGAGAATATTCAGTTGTCTCTTTCCATAGTGCCCGACAACTCTCATACAATTATAAGTAGTGGCTCCATTTAGAGCATTGACAGATATCTGACAAGCTTGACCATTGGTAGCATCATATGGTCCCATCATCTCAGTTATGGCCTCTATGTCTTGATTGTCCTCATCAATTTCCTCTTCTCCCTCCATAACAAAGATTTGTGTCCTTCTATGCTTCAAGTTGTATCCGGGAGTGTAGGGCTCGTCACAATACATACACAATCCCTTGGATTTCCTTTCCTACATCTCATCTGGGCTGTATTTTCTAGTAACTTTGTTTTGGGGTGGCCAGGCTTGTGTGTTTTGGGGTTTGGTGTTGTTGTTTGGTAATGTGATGAATTTTGGTTGGGGAAATTTTTGTGGCTCAGGGCTAGGAAGTATAGGGGCTTTGGTAGGATTAATAGTATTTTTGTTAGTGAGGGGTTCTCTTGGTGGATTGTAGGTTGATTTGTAAGGGTGTGAAGTATAGTGAGTTTTCTGAAATATTGATTTCTGAGGATTCATAGCCAGAGAGGACTCATACAGTTTAGCTAGTCTCGCGCCTTAGACAAACTCGTCGGCTTAAATTGACGCACATGGAACTGTAGTCATGGCACATTCAAACCTGTCTAAATACTCTTCAACACTATTAGTTTGTTTGAGATTAACCAGCTTTGCGAGAGGAAGATCATATAAATCACCAAACGTAGCTGAGATATCAACAACGTATTCAAGCCAAGAGGGGAACTCACCTTGCTTTCCTCGGATATAAGTGTAGTCAGGGACGGACGCATGATTTTAAATTAGGGTAGGCTAATTATCATTAAAAAAAATTGGTTGGACTAAATTACTTTAATTTAACTAATTTTTCACTAAATTTATCTTATTTTTTAATTTTGTATATTAAATTTACCTTATTTTAATTATTTTTTATTTTTTAGGGTAGGCTAGGGCGTACCCTAGCGCCACCCTAGGTCCGTGCCTGACTGTGGTGCCATTGGAGAGCACAATCCTCCAAGTGTAATGATGCGAGTTTGACTTTCAGTTCTGGTGACGTGTTATCAAGTGCAAAGAATTGTTCGCATTTGTACAACCATTCTCTAAGATGAGATCCCCCGAATTTAGGAAACTTAACCTTTGCCAACCTCGCTGCTAGTGCCCCCGGAAATGGAGAATTTCCCGGCAACGCCATCATATTAGCTCGACTCGCCACAATATGCGTTGATCTGGACAAATCGGGAGGGTCCGGGGTCAAATTCACCGGAATCGAACCACCTGAAGTGTGTAGTGGAGTCGAAGGAGGTTTTTGCTGCATCACTAGGTTTGCGAACATCTCCTTGAGCTCTTCAATTCTCTGATTCAGATTAGCGTTGCTATTCCGTAGAGCTTCAAACCGCTTCGAATTTTTCTTCTTCTCGCTGGCTCTGAACTTGAGTGCCCTCTTCCACCATTCGATTGAGCTCTTGAAGCGAGCAATTGCGAGTTTGTACGTTGTCGATGGCCATTTGTCAGGTTGCGGGGACGACGCTCTGATACCAGTGACGACGTGTCGCTAGCTAGTAACTAGATAAATCCCCGACGAGACCAGCTTGTGATCTGGATCGAGGTACCTCAAGTTCCGATATCGATCGCTGAGATAGAGAGATCGTTCTGGGGAATCAAGAGATGAATGGGTTTTGGATATTAAAGAGTTCAGAGATTGGGAAATTTTGGATTAATTTCTGGATAGATTCATATGCAAGACAACAATGGCTATTTAAGCTTTACAACACGGACAAAACTGTTTTACTGGACCGGGACAAACCGGTTGAAAAGAGGGAAATGATACGAACCGACTTAGAACCGAGTTTGCTACTGAAATCAAAATAACAATAATTCGAAATAGTAAAAAGGAATTAGAGAATCCTATTTCAGTTCTTCCCAATATTTTACATAAGACACAAAAAAGAAAAGAAACACAATAAACCCAATAAATTCTAATATTATTCGTGCAATTGTTACTTGTTGGAGCATGTTTGGTAATAGCTAAATTTTTTTTTTGGTAGAAGTTTGGTAATAGCTTATTAGATTGAATTTGAAACACGAAACCCTAATTAGATTGAATTAGGATTTAGGATCGAGAAGAATGAGCGATAGTCTCCTAGAAACAAATACGAAAAAGACAGAGAAATCAGATGTGAATATTATAAAATCAAAAAAGAAATAAATTTTTTGAAAATTTTGATTCAGGAAAAAAATTAATTATTTGATAGGAGTATATTTTTACATGTGATCCAATGAATCAAATACTCCGTACAGTAGTAGTTGGGACAAATTGTGGGGACAGAGCCCAGATGAATCCGAGTTTCCGACCCCCGGTCGGTATTTTTACATGTGAAATTTTTGCTCACTCCACTCAACGTCTCCACCTCTTTGTTTTTATTTCTCTGTTTTTGTTTTGTTTTTTTTCTTGGATGAGGTATATGTCCTTGTATTCTTTTTTCGGTAATGTTTTTCTTTGAAATTTTTTGTCGGTGATGTTTTCCTTTTTTTTCTTTTTTGGGTTATGTCGGTAATGTTTTCCATGTATCAACAATAATTTTAGGGGTGTCAATCGCATCGGGTCGGGTCAGTTTCGGTTAAGTTCGAATTCGGGTTAAATTCGGATATTTTGATAATTGGGTCAAATTGGATTGGATTATTTCGGGTCAGATGCTCAATTAATAGGGGAAAGTCATGTTTTCGGGTTATTCGGTTTTCAGTCCAACTAGATTTCAGATAAGTCGGGTATAATCATATTTTGGATTTAGTCGGGTTTCAAGTGATTCGGGTTTCGGGTTTGTCGGATTTTGGGTGAGTCGAGTTTCGAGTTTAGCCGGATTCTGTTTAATTCGAGTGAGCTGGATTTTGATCGAGACCATATATCGAAATATCGAATGATGATTTTTGTAGTTTAACTACTCTAGGGTCTGAATATTTAATGTAACATTTAAATTAAAAAATATAATTATAATAAATATTCAATATTATTAATATTTTGAAACATAATATTCTTTTCGGATGATTTTGGGTCGAATAACTTCGGATTTTTGGATGGTTTTGGGTCGGATACTGATATGGTAATATTAGGCGGCAGAAATAATTCAAGAGATCAATGAATGAAAGTAGGAGAGGAGATTGAGATTAGAGACAGAAGAGATAGACGAGGCAGAGAGATGAGAGAAAGAGAAGATAGAATTAGGGTTTGGGGATAAGATAATTCTTTCTGATTAATTGATTAAAAACATAACAATAGAATAGTATTTATAATAACTCTCATAACTATCTAATACGGAAAAGATAACGCTGAAATCATATCTTACTAAAATATAAAACTAAATCCTAAATAAAGGGAAATAACAATATTCTTAAACTAATTATCATAATATTATAGCATATCAATTCTCCCCCGTTGACAATCGCCTTGTCCTCAAGTTTGAAATCAGGAAGAGAAATCATGCGCCGTTGTTGTAAACGTGTTCCTCCAGGATCAAATACCCACATAATAACCTCAATCTTCTGTTTCAACCAAGTAAATGAAAGCAAGGTTATTCTAAGCTGAAACACTTCTTGGGCATTTTTCAATACTTGATTAATCAACATAAACTCAAATTTCCCACTACCACCTGGATCAAAAATCAATTCTCCATACACCGACGCATGCCTGTCAATGCCCGCATTGAGTACAAGCATCGGCTGGTGAATCCATTACTACGACCCATCCAAACATCATCATCCAACCACTCGGTGATGCCCAAACATTTCTTCATTGGAACATCAGACAAAAACAACTGAAGACCCTTTGACAAGTTCATGCTCAAAATTCCTGGGTCAAAACCCAAGTTGCCTTCCCACCATGTCGGCTTGTCCGGAATGTCTGAGATGTCCAAAAACGCCATGGAGTTCAACTTGATCTCACCCAAACTGAACTCTACCAAATCATCAACTAAAGTATCAATTCGGATTGAATTATCAAATGGCCGGATCGATATGTACCTCAGCGGAATTAATATTTGAGTTTGACGCTTCCTTCCCTTGTATTTCCGTAACGACACTAAGAATTTTAGGATTTAGATCTGCATGCGTCGAGCAAGGGAAAATGAAAGCTGCGAAGGACGAAACCGCGGATGCCGGAGGGCTGGCGCGGGCGTGGGTTGGTGCACCGCGAGTGCGGGTGCTCGCGGTGAGACCGTTGTTCCCGGCATCAAAACCGCGGGCGCCAAATTGGTAGCCGTGGGGATAGGGTTTCGCGGCGAGCCGTTCACATCTTCGAGAGGAATTGCCATCTCGTCTAGTGCTTCGTTGATCCGGTCATCAGAGAACAATTCCATACGACAGCATCCAACATAGATGCATCTTCCGTTAAAATATTTGAAAGCATCTATGGTGGATTCTACGTTCTTGAAACGAAGTCGAAACCCTGTGTCCGGGCTTAATCTCTCAAGATCCTTTATAATTTCGAAGACGGAAAATACTTGTTGTAAGACGTTGCAAGAAACTGGGTAGATTTCCTCATGAATCTGAACATACAGAGTGCACTGTAATGACTCCAGTAGGTAACGCTTCATATCTTCATCGTTAGACATGGTTCAAGGAATGAAAGCACCAATTGATATAATTGGTGCTTTCATTCGATACGGTAATCCAAATATTATCGTATCAGATAACTTTGGATTTTCGGATGACTTCGGGTCGGGTAGCATCGGGTATCGGATTGCATCAGGCTACTCTATTCGGATATAATCGATTTTGGGTTAATCTCGTATTCAGGTTTTTTTAGATTTGGGCCAAATCAGTTCGGGTCAAACTAATCACGAATATGCATTTTTATTCTTTTCAGGTGTCGCGTCAAGTTTAGAGTCGGACAGTTCAGACGGATTTCTTAATCGGGTCGAGTCATATTTTGACAACCCTAACCAACATAGAATGATTTGTAGCAGTTTCCTCTTCATGCTTCTACGATCGTTTTATTTTAAATCTAAAATGATACGGAGTATTTTAAATAGAAACATTGTTTTATTTATACTAGCAATTAGGCCACGCGTGACGGAGATTTCATTAGTGTAGAGATATGAAAATGACATTTTCGTAAATTTATTTAAAGGGGCATGGTTATTTTGGAAAAAGAATATGGAAATGACATTTCCGTAAATTTATTTAAAGGAGCGCGGTTTTTTTTTTGGAAAAGGAATATGGAAATGACATTTTCATAAATTTTATTTAAAGGGGCATGGTTTTTTTGGTATTAATTTACTTGACTTCACGCCATCCAATGTCTTAAAACTTGTTTTATTACGTATACGAGCTTTCTTCACAACTAAGAAAAAACTTATCCAAGCTTGCTTACGAGCGCAGTTACGTCGACACGTTTTTCGAGACTTGTCTAAATTACCCGTTCACATCCAAATATCACATAAGTCGATTACGCTTTTCCAAGAATATATATCCCGAGATTACTTAAGAGCTAAGCAAAACCTTTTGGTATTAATTTAATTGGCTTCACGCCATCCAATGTCTTAAAACTTGTTTTATTACGTATACGAGCTTTCTTCACAACTAAAAAACAAACTTATCCGAGCTTGCTTACGAGCGAAGTAACTTGGACACGTTTTTCGAGACATGTCAAAATTACCCGTTCACATTCAAATATCACCTAAGTCGATCACGCTTTTCCAAGAATATATATCCCGAGATTACTTAAGAGTTAAGCAATACGACACGAATTTCAAGGAACATTAAAATATCAAAATTATTACTGAGAAATAATGGATAATGAAATAATAACAGCCGCACGATAGTAACAAGGAGATTTTATAAAAATCAACGCTCGGATTTAAAAGCTGTGTTTACTTTTACACTAGTAAGGATTTAAAAATGTATAAAGTAAGAAAATTGTACAAACTTCACACCGTTTAAAATGTGATTTTGGAAATGAAGTTATTTTGGTTGAAAAGTAAAACTTGACCTCATTGTCTTATTCCGGTCTATGATTTTGGTGAAAATATTTAATTTTCTTTCCTAAAATTGAGAGTTAATTATGACCAAGATTTAAGCTCTGCTCGAATAACCAATCTGGATCATCAAGCCCTCTCACGAAATCTACAGTAAATGTAATAAATAATTTTTGTCTTCTATTCACTTCCGAGTTCCGACACTCAATTCATTTCATACTTTTACTTGTTTTTTTAGAGTTAAATATATATATATTTTTTTTTTTTAAATTAGACAAAAATATCGTCAATTAAATATTTACTTTATATATTGGAAATGAAAATAAAAAATAATTTAGTTCACTTTTCCATTAAAGGTAAGAGTTAAAATGAAAAAATTATATCTAAAATATGTGAAAGGACAAAAATTTTTTAACAAGATTTTAATTTAAAAAAACAAATAGATTTATGGGTAGGGAGTAGACCTGTCAAATGGGTCGGGCGGGACGGGTTAGGGTTCGGGTCAAAACGGGTCACGGGTCGTAAAATTTTCGGGTTCGTATGGACCGGGTTGTTACGGGTTTGGTACGGGTTCGAGTTAACCCAACAGGTCATGATCGTCAATTTTCTTAACCTTTATCTTTATATTCATTAAAATAATTAATATTATATTATATAAAATATTATTTAATAATAATAAAATAATAATTTTATACAAAATTTATACTAAAATATTGAATTTTTAATTGAAATAGTACTTTATCGGGTTGGTCGGGTCAACCCAACGAGTTGGTGACCCAACCCATTTTTTTCCGGGTCGATTGGGTTCGGGTTATTCTTGACCCATTGATTTTCAGGTCGGATTTAAACGCAAATAACATCGGACGGTTCGGATCTGTTTTTCGGATCTGGTCAAGTTTTGGCAGGTCTAGGAGGGAGTATTATTAGGAGAGAATTTAATGCCATGAAATAGAAGATTGTGTTCAAGGGTGAGAAACAAGTATATCTGATCCGATGCGAATATTTTGCCTTTTTTTTCTTTAATATTTTGCCTTTTTTTTCTTTTCATTATCAACGGGATACTTAACAACTAATTAATAGTTACTCCGAATAAGTCTATTTGTCTTTTTAGAATTAAAATCTTGTTAAAAAGAACTTGTCTTTTTACATAAAGTAACATTTAATTAAAAAGTGAATTAAATTTGCTCAATTTTCATTTTCAATGCATAAAGTAACATTTAATTAAGAATATTTTTGTCTAATTCAAAATTTTCTTAATATATGTGTCAATTTCTAAAAAAAATAAGTAGACTTATACGGAGGAGCAACTGATTGTATCACATATCCAAGTTTGATATTTAAACTATCCATTTATAAAACACTTATACGTTGATTTAAGTTAAAATTTAAAACGTCTTCTCAAACAAAAATTGTTAAAATTTAACTCGGATTTTTCTATAGTGTGACTACTTGACTGATATTCAAACTATCCATTATAAGATTATTTATTTAACGTTTTATCTAGTAGTTATAGAAACTAAAAGTCTAAAACCTTAAAAGGAAATTAATAAACCCTAAGAAAATAATCAAAATAATTCCAAATATAAAAATTCAACAACTTATTTCAATTTTAAAGTTCTTAACCTATACCCAAGGGTATATGTTAGAAAAATCGTTTATTTAATTAGAAACTAAAACCTAAAAGGGAAACAACAATAAAGCCTATTGATGAAAACCCGAAATAAATCAGCGTTAGAAGACAAGAAATGAGATTACCTTTACTCGATTGTGCAAACAGTTGCTCTTTTATTATATCTTAATACGAGATTACAGATCACGAGGTTACAATTAACGAGATTACAAACAGTGATTATGCCCTAGATCTCTCCTAGAGTGTTAGAGATTTCTGTCTAACAAGGATCGAGATCTCCTAGTTACAACGAGATTCTATCATCCGCAGGAGTTGATTTAGCACGCGATGGTTGTGATCTACGAGGTGATATAGCGAGATCTTTGATTGAGGCGAGGATTCTTTAGGATGACTTGAAGTCTTTTTGTAGACCTTCACTCGTCTGCAGCGTGGTTTTTAACGATGTTTCAACACGTCGATCTTCAACGAGCAAGATAATTTTTGAGTTCAAGATGTTTTTTGACCCCTTGCTACCTACGAGACTCTCCTCTATTTATAGAGTTTTGGTGCTTGCTCGATGTGGGACGCCTGAGATCAAGCCTTTTGATTGGTCAAGCGTGAGGCAGCTGGTTATTGGTTGGAGGAGCGGTGACCGCTGAGTGGTTTAGACGGGTCGGGGGTGTCAGCTTTTGTACAACGAGGTTTAGACCTCTTTGTCGAGGTTTCGGGCCTCGCAAAGGTAAGGATCTGTTTGTTTTTTGAGATGGGTATGACAATGGGCCCCGAGTTTAACCTTGGGAACCCTGTCAGATCCGTTAATCCTCGTACCCCGGTCCCACCTCTTATTCTGCCATTTTGCGCACCATCACCTATAATAGAATCGATTTTTCTAACTTATGCCCTAATATCATAGATTAAGATCCTAAAAATGATAATATTTTTTAAAATTGTAATTATTTAGATTTAATCATTTTTTGAATGGGATTTATTAGTTTCCTATTAGGGTTAACCTATGCCTTCATAACTTTTCTATTATTGGTAGGGATTGGACTATCTTTACCAATAATGATTATTAATAGGGATTGGGCTATCCAACTCCGACATGTATATCGAGAGGCGAATTCGGTTGCGGATTGTTCACGTCGCTTGCTTATAACTTTCCTATTGGTTTGCATGTATTGTCTACCCCGTCCGAGGGGATTAATTTATTATTGTTTGATGATGTAAGAGATCGGACAATCCCCCGTTTGCAGACTACTTAACTCTTTTTTATTAGAGAAAAATCTCATAACAATCCCCTTTTCATTCTTTTATTCCAATAATATACCCCAACTAATTTATTTTCCAAATATATATCTTTTATATTGTATTTCCAAAATACCCTTTACTTAATAAATATGGAGTAAAAAATAGTTAAAATTTCCCTTTTCAATCTAATCTTTCTACACTCAAACAAAATCCACATTCACATTACTATTCAACCGTTAAACGAGATTATATAGGGAGCACAAAATTTCCACGAACAAAATTTCTACGCACATATATATTTTTTAGTATTGTTTTTTTGGTCATTGCCACCCTAATTCAGCGGAGAGTTTTGCTCCATCAAACGCCTACGTCTAGAGTTCGAGTCTCGCGAAAGCCCCTTTATTTTGGGTGGGATCTGCTCTCCCAACAAGTTCATTTCTCCTCCACTGAGAATCGAACACTCGACCTCAACGAAGGGAAGCGTAATATTTTTTAGTATTGTAAAACACTGTTCGGCGGGACTTTTCAATAATATAAAAATTATTGTAATAAAATTAATGTAACAATATTTATGTAACAATATTTAATCTACAATAATTATTGTACATAAATTGAAGTAACAAAACTAATGTAACAAAAATAATGTAATAGTTTTTATGTAACAATATTTAACTTAAAAGAGTTATTTTACGTAATAAAATTAGTGTAAAACAATTAATGTAATACTGTAGTTTTTATGTAATAATATTTAACTTAAAAGAGTTATTTTACATTATTTTACATAACAAAATTAGTGCAACAGTTTTTAAATAACAATATTTAACTTACATGAGTCATTCCACATTAATTTACATAACAAAATTAGAGTAACAAAATTAATGTAACAACTTATATGTAACAATATTTAACTTACAAGAGTCATTCTATATTAATTTACATAACAAAATTAGTGTAAGAAAATTAATGTAACAATATTTATATGCAACAATATTTAAACTATAAGAGTTCTTCTACATTAATTTATGTCACAAAATCAGTGTAAAAAATTTAATTTACTCGAAATAATTTACATATCAATTGCACTAAAATAACTTAATGTAATAATTACACTATAAAACTTGATAAATTAATGTCACAAAACCCTAAAAATGGCTGCACAAAATTGATAGTTCATAGTTGCATTTGCATCCCGCTTCTTGTTTTGTAGATGCAGTACTCCGACAGACCAATCCCGGTGGTGGTGGTCGACGACAAACCGGCGCAACGACACTATTGCAGAGTTCCTGGCTGGGTGCGTTATGGTTGCGCAAGGAGGGCGGAGTTCCTGATGGAGTTCATATGGCTGCGCGCACGAGGAGGTTGGCACGAGGCTGGACGAGGAGGATCGCAAGGAGGGTGGAGAGTAGTTTCCGGCGTGCTTGGCTAATTGATACATGAAAATGGAGTGCGTGAAAATTGGGATTTTTTTGCTCACACGTAGATTTGAATTTGATGGTAGTTAATTTAGGGGTAAATTCTTACAATTTTATGTAACTTGTTATTTTTGTCAAAATACTAATACATGCAAGAGTATATTCTTGGAATTAAAGTTCGAAATTAGTATAGTAGTATCTTTTTCTCCTTTTATTATTAATAAAACGCCTCCTTCCCAAAAAAAAAAAAAAAAACCCCTCAAATCCGGAGAAGATAGCAGAATCGCAAATGCAGATACAAATTCACACACACTGATGCAATGCAATTACTCTGGTAACAGTAAAATAACAAGGCCCGCCCGTATTATTGATAGGGCAAAGCTACAGGTGGACAATCATTCAGCTAAGCTTAATCCCACCGGAGAGGTGCATGTGTTGCAGTACGTGTAGTGTCAGATTCCACACCTTCCCCAACCCCACAACGCACATTGGTTATTCCATCCAAAGTACACTTAGAGATTACAACAAATCACTTACATATAACTCACAAATTAACCTGATGAGATGCCATTGTTCGTTCACGAAGACAAAAATCAAGTTTGTTGGTAGAAATTAAGACAATACAATCTTAGATGACACACTGATCGGTGGCTTTTAGCATTGTACTGCCTTGATGAACCAACTTGGACCTTGTTTCTGGCGGTATACGCACAGGCCGGTAGTTGCTGTCAAGCCAAACTAGAGTGGCCTTGCCTTGGAGTATGGGCTGTACGTCCATCGATCGATAAAGCGGAATTGTATACGTTGAATTAGATAGCTATAGCTAAGAGAGTTGAGATGACAATATGAGATGAACAGGCAAATTAAAAGAGAGTTAATGTGCTAGTTTTGTAACAGACCTCTCCATTTGGCAGCTTGTAAAAACGATGTTGGAAGCAGAAGCGAGCAGCTGAGATGTCCGTCACCCCTACTCTAACCACAAACTTGTCTCCACTCTGATCATCACGTACATGCATAAACTAAATTATATAAATATATATATTCAAGTGAAAAAGCAATAACATATACACACACACACGTACTCTTAGAGGTGCAATGAATTTGAGGGACAACTCAGAAAGAGCGAAAGCTTCCCCAGAGCGAACAACTGCATCAGGAATGATACCAATGCTCTCCAATAGTTCATGATGTGCTGCACAAAATTAACCCCAAATTAAAATGTACGTTTCAAGTACGTATTCTACTTTAATTATATAAAACGGTCTACGTACCTTTATACAAGTGTTGAGTGAATAAAATACATAAAATGTGTGCAAAAATTGAAACTGTATACTAACCATGTTGACAATAACTTGCATAAACGGCATTGTTGACCACTCCATACTGGTCAATTTCATAATCACGCACTTTGAGCTCAACGTCCAGGAAATTGCTCATCCTGAAACCCAAAAATTGAACCAAATTAATTAATTTTTCATAAACTACGTAGCTAGGACTCTAATTAATTCGATCACGTACGTACATATGGATGGACGATCGAGAGATTACCCTTTGCTGCTTTTGCATTCAAACGGTGGGAGAGAAGCAGAACACCGAACCCGACCGGGACGGCAGAGGCTGTGCCGAGAAGAGGGGAATGGAAGCTGTGGGGGCGGCAGACGAGGACCGCCAAGGCGGCAGCGTCGAGACACGGGGAGGGTCACGTGAGGAGGAGGCACAAATGATAGCAGCAGCATGGCGTGGGAGATTCACGTACGTCCGGACTTGACGATGTAGACGGGGACGGTCAATGCTTTTCAGATTAAAAACTCGTTTCTCATATGCAATAATCAATATATATAAACCTTCCCCATATATAGCTAGAGCCTAGAGGGTACATAGTTTCAAATGCTTTAGATTTTTGTAAGATTATTATCGGTCTTGTATTTTTTGGAGTTGTATTAATAACTCTACAGATTTATAAACTCTTTTGCATAAATAATAAATCTTTTAAAAAGTATAAAAATTAAAAAAAAAAAAAAAACTGAAAAGAGATCGAAGGAATCAATTTCAACACTTTATTTGATAGTTAATGATCAAAATTTCTCAAATTTTAAGTATAACTCCATTTTTGCTAAATCCGATTATTATAGGTAAAATGCAAATTCCCACTGGCCTAAGTTTAAAAAGTTCTCTCGTATTTGTTTTTTTTGTTTCTAACCATTTATTTCTCATTTCTCATTTTTCGCCAAACTCTATATGCCAAAAAATTAATGGCTTTTCTGGTCTATGGCTCTATGCACAAGAGGAGAAAAAGGGTAGGATTTTTTTGCAAACGAGTAATGCTAATATATATGCAGCCATACTCGATCGGTGATGATCTAGGCTCGACTAGTGGAGGGTTGGGTCAAATTGAATGTGGACGCTTGCTCGAAAAGGAAAAAAAAAAAGGCAGGGTGGAGCCAGATGTTTTTTGAGAGGGCTAAAAAATTTCATAGGGCACTTAAATAAAAATCTGAATTTAGAAAAAAAAAAACGGTGAACACTCGAACAAAACTCAAAAGTTATAAATGTGTAATTAGAATAACTAATTTTATGGTACTGGCAGGCGTCAGCCCCCATACATAGTCTTACAACTTTGTGGACACCTATGATTGACACGACCTACTTCATTAGGCATGACAGGGTAGTCCCGACCTCCGACAGAACAAATGAATCCTGAATCGTACCAGTTTCTACTGGGGATTATTGTCTGTGAAAGCCGAAATGTATACCTCATGTACTTACCTTGAAATCCTATCCGCTTGAATATGTGCTCAAAGGCAATAAAATAAGTATACAAAACATGCAATCATAGTATTCTAATATATATATACCTCATGTACTTACCTTGAAATTATATCTGCTTGAATATGTGCTCAAAGGCAATAAAATAAGTATACAAAACATGCAATCATAGTATATATTCTAATATATATACCTCATGTACTTACCTTGAAATTATATCTGCTTGAATATGTGCTCAAAGACAATAAAATAAGTACACAACATGCAGTATCATAGTATTCTAATTTAACCTATTCTTTTAAAGCTCCTGAGTTCAATTACCGTATAAAGATATAAATTTAAAAAAAAAGCATTCTAACTAAGTAAATCACATGTGAAAGTGGTTTGCATGCTTGTAATCTTCAAATGATCATCACTTTTTGTTCGGATACGCTTACAAAATATCAAATCAAAGCTATCGATGAAAGGAAAATATATTATGAAAAAATTCTGGATTGGGGTAGCCCGGACCACTTCTAACCCCATGTAGTTTCACCTCTTAATCTAGGGTTGGATGTCGGTGGTAACTGATGGCGCCTTTCTTAAGGGTTTTATGTTTCGTTGTGGGAATTGTGATGCCCTTCACGCTGAAATCTGGACAACTTTATTATGGCCTTAAGCTGGCTTCGGATTTGGCACTTGAGCAGGTTATCGTCGAATCTGAAACCAAGGAGACAATGGCTTTGATCATTGGTGATAACCTGATTTCACATCCTTATTAACAGTGTTCTAAAAAACGCTAGGCGGAGAGGGAACGCCTAGCGCCTAGACGACCTGAACGGTTGCCTAGGCGGTCCTAGACGGGTGCATAGGCGGCATAGAAAGCTAGGCAGACGGAGACCTTCCAATGCCTAGGAGGGGCCTAGACGGGGCTAGAATAACTTGCATAAACGGCATTGTTGACCACTCCATACTGGTCAACTTCATAATCACGCACTTTGAGCTCAACATCCAGGGAATTGCTCATCCTGAAACCAAAATTGAACTAGATTAATTTTTCTCAAAGTATGTAGCTAGGACTCTAATTCACGTACATATGGATATGATGAGAGACGCGAGAGATTACCCTAGGCCTTTGCTGCTTCTGCATTCAAACGGTGGGAGAGAAGTGGAGCACCGAACCCGACCGGGATGGCAGAGGCTGTGCGGAGAAGACGGAAATGGAAGCTGTGGGGCGGCTGACGACCGCGAGGGCGGCAACGTCGTGAGAAGGGGAGGGTCACGTGAGGAAGAGACACAAACGATGGGAGATTCACGTTTGGACTTAACAACTCGTTTCTCATTATGTAGCATATATGTAAACCTTCCCTATATATAGAGGTACCTAGTGTTTTGGACAAGAATTTGCTAAAGGCTAATTCAGTATCCCGATTGTATGGTGGAGCTATTCTAACCGAATGTGGATGCTCAAATGAAGATTTAACTCGAGGAAGAAAAGCTTTAGATTCCAGTTTTCATTATTATAAAATGATCTCTTTTTTTCTCCCTCGGAATGCATAAAAATCCTCTCGGACATTTCCCATTACATTTTGTCCCTCCCCCTTCTGTTATCGGCAGTTATGCCCCCACTCGCCCTTTGACGACCAACCAACATTCGCTTGTTCTTCCTCCGTCTCATTCGTGGATTTCCAATCGCAACTAAATCATTTCTAGTGACACGCGCATGACTTTAAACTTATCAGGATTGTGGGCTTCTTTCCTTCCTAGGCTTACCGAGTGGGCTTGTAAGACCGGGGTCCAACAATAGCCCTAAAAAGATGGAGATTTTCCTTAGATAGGAAATCGAGATCTTTTTACTGTTGGTAGATGGATTCTTGATTTGATTTCGGGACACGTGGAGTGTTCTGGTCTTAGGTTTCTGTTCGAGGGGGGAGTTGAAGTGTCTAATTCCCCATTATTTACTACTGCTCCCACAGATTCCATTATTACACTACGATCTCCATCGTCCAAGGTAAAAACTCTTCCTTTCCCATTCTTGGAATTCTCCTCTTTGTTCTTTCTTCAAACTTTCTAATGGCGAGGATGAGAGTTGTCTTTGATCATGGCTTCCAGCCCTTCGGAGTCTTGCATGACTCTGACAGCTTCGGAGTCCTTGCGGGACAGAGGTTTTCCTGGTGGTGTGGTGGCCATATGCCCCACCATTGAACGTCCAAACTGGACTCGCCCGGGGTGAGTTTATTTCTTTGAATTCCCGTTTTCCATTTCCTGTCAATTTCATTTCTCTCCGTTGATTATCGAGTTCTTGACCCACTGTAGATTGTTCTCTGCCCAAATCCTTCATTCTTCTTGGAAAATTTTATTCTGGGTGGGAAAGATGGCTGAGTTCGCAAAAATCGATTTCACTTTGGCTGACTTGCTTCTATCATACCATGTCACCACTATGAGACGAGGACGAATCATTCTTAAGTCTAGGGTCGCTTGCCGACCATTGGCTCTGAATGCCAAAGTTAATGATAAAAGTAAGGCTAGCTGATTCTTTTTTTGGAGATAGCAACTATCTGTTGAAACCCAAAATAAATAAGCACTAAGATCGAGACTCGTGATTATTCGAATGAGAAAACATGCCTGGTTTCAACACTGACAAGTGGACGGTTGAGAGTAAGAAGCTAACTCCTTTTCCCTATTATCCTTTTGAAAAGTGTTAACCTTCATCGTTTTTCCTATTCTTTTTAATTGTACATCTTCTGGATACCTTGGAGTTGAGCAATCTGTTGAAGAAGATAACTTCTAAGTTGTTCAAACTTATGTTGGTGCAGTGTACCTTTGGAAAACCACCTTCGAGGTCATCGAGGACTCCTCGGAGAGCGAGGATGATACAACGACGTACGATTATGAAGAAACAGAGGATGAAGAAGAAGTTCTCCCTTTAGCCACTACGTCGCGATCGTACCTCCCTTTGTGACTGCTTTCAATTCTTTTGTCGGTGAGGGTTTATGACTTCTCTTTGATTGCAAAATTTTTTACTTTCCTTGTTTCTGACTGGTTGGACTCAGGAACCCGACCCCTTCACTCTAATGCCTTAATGTCTACCTCAGATCTGATTCTCCGGAAAGCCCCCGACGGGTCCTTCTGTGAAAAAGAAGAATGTTATTGTTCTCACTCCTTCACGTAAGCGGGAAACCTGAGGAGCCAACAACGATCGGCCTCAGTGACGACCCTCCTTCTACATGGTCTATTTTGGCTTTGTATCACGCTCCCTCTATCAAGAAGAAGTATGCGGCTTCCTCGAAAAGGTCTATCACTTCTGAGGTCGGGTCTAGCGCTTGGAAGGCAACTACTTCATCTTTCCTAACTTTTGTTTGCTTTTCTTTGCTCTATGCTTGAAAGGGTTTACAACTTTTGATTCTGCCTTGACCCCTGTTTCACTGGTGCTTCAGAGTTTCCAAGAGATTTTGTGGTGCGTGCTAGGAATGAAGGACAAGAGAAGATTTAAGTGGAGGCTCTTCGGGCTCATAACATTGAAGGAATTGCTCAGAGGAAGAGTTGGAGTCACTCATGGAAAGAAAAGGGGGGAAACCTAATGAAGAGCAAAGAAGAGGAAAGGGCAAGAGAAGAAGAAATGTACCTGGCAAAGAAGGAATCAGGGTGAAAGGCTCGAGTGCTCTCAGACTGCCATAAAGAAAGCCGATTGGTGGGATGGATAGTTGTGCATCGGTTTCCAAGGCCAATTCAAAACCCACTTGAAATTTCCGGAGGAAAATCTGAGCGGGATTTTGAGGGGGTATTGTTGGGCCATATGAAAATGGGCTCTAGTTGAAGTTGAAGGCACATCTCTAATATGTCCATAATTATGATTTCACGTTGTAACTGGCATTAAAGAAGCTGGAAGGAGACGTTGAATTGTGATAATTGAGGAGCGACATTCTCAGAGGTGAGTAAAACAACTAAACAACTCTTTAAAAATGAGCTATAAGAGAGAATATGCGAGGACATCTGAGGACACTGGCGGAGCCAAGTGGTGCCCAGTGGGGGATATCCCCCATTGGAAATTTAAAAAAATATATTTTTTAGAAAACTAAAGGGTTTAATTCTTCTTTTGTTGTTTATTAGATTCAATTGCAATTGTTGTTTAATTGTTGGATTTATTGATGGATGAAGTCATGGATTAATATTCATGTTCTTTAACTGTTTGTGTTTAGGAAATGAATATATTTTTTACAACTATTGGGGCTTTACAAAATGTAGGTTCTAGTTATAATCCTGATCGTATTCCAAGTTTGTATAGTGTTGATCGACCAAGAATGACAGATTTGTCTAGTGTTGATTCGTATTTTTATATTTAACCCCCAGCCTGTTTTCTGGCTCCGCCCACACTAGATTCTAAAGAAAAACTCCATCATATTGCAAACGCAACACTTCTCATAATCTACCGAGCTCTTGATTGTGTGTCCTTATAATCGCATTTGTATTTCGTCCATTGCAAACCGTATTTGAACACAAAAGTGTATTTCTTTCTACATTTAAATATGAACTCATCAGTTTACAATATTGTATCTACGCTTATTTCGTTGTTGTCTCAATTTTTGCTTACTATATCTTGATTTTCTTAACCTGTCTACGTGTTTGAATTGGTTATCGACTAAGGTTCCCTTATTTCAGCGGATAACGAATTTACGTGATAAATCCGCCCAAAATATCAGTTTACCTCCATGAGCTTGTTGGTTATTAGAGATGAGATAATTTTTACATTACAATTACATACATAAATGGATTAATTTGAGATAAGATGATATTAATTCCTAATCTCAACAGAGAATGCACAAACTCAAAGTGTTAATCTTTCACTTTAGATTCACCAAATACTGCAATTTTCATCTATGATCTTTGAAGATCCAATCCAGTAGTGGGAAAATTTTACAATCGTTATAGTTGGTCGGCATGGTGCCAAACTTTGCACGATTTCCTCTTTTATACTTTTGAGCTTGATTAATTAATTAAATCACTAGTCACAATTACAGCAGGACTTGGCTTGGTTATATAGGTGAGGGTTGACATTGATGCTAGTCCGTTATTTCAATAAATTTATATTAAATGCCATTATCTAGTGCTAGAAGCTAACCGCCGGAAGCTTGCCCTTCGGGTGTCGCTTCCAGCGCAGGAGGCCAAGCATTCTGCAGGCTTTGCTCCCCTTTACAATATGAAGAAAGAAATAAGGGTCGAAGTTTAGACCGCATTCAACAGATGTCAGCTGGGTTAATGTTTCGGTCAAATTTCGACCAACAATGAACTCGGATGACCGATAGAGGGTGTGGGGGATAGATAACCAAAGATGTATGATCGTCGCCGGTCAGGAGATAAACGAATATAAATAAGAACGAAAGTAACAAATATATAATTCAAACTACATGTAAACACAATACAAATAAAGAAGAATTGCTTATCTCTCCTTTAATTAATGGTAAAACTTGAGATTACGAACTGCCGGCGTCTGGCGTCCAGGATCCAGGATCAGCAGAAAACCGTTCGAATGCGAAGAGACTTTTGAGTAATATCTGTTGTTATGGCTGATTACACATGAGATTGAGAGAGAATTACAATGTGAATGAGAGAGTCGTGACCCTTTTACATGGCTGAAATAACCCTTTTATATAGCTAAGAGAATATGGGAGATAATGGGTAACTTCCCCCTAAAAAGTAGGCTTTGAATGGGTCTTCCACGATGGGAGGTTATCAGGTAACAACCCCTGAAAAATAGGCTTTTGAAATGCAGAACACGAACTGGTCAAAGAGGTTACAAGAAATCCCGAAAATCAAGGAATCTCGTTGGTGCTGCAGGGCATCCGGTGACCAGTCAAGATTCGGTAGACAGTGACCATCCGGTATAGCCTAACTGAAAGTTTTGGGCTAACAGTTAACTAATACAGTAATACACTCTGAATTCAATAGATGTCTCATGAGGCTTGGTTAAATAGATATCATGCTCGATCGAAACATGAATTCACAACAGGAAGCGCTTTAAACTAGCTCGTCAAACTATCCCAAATACCTTGCATCATAGTACTAGAGACTTCATATCATGATTTCAATATACGAAAATGTATCTAGTTGACTTGACTTGTGGATAAAGTAGTTTGTAAAAAAGTCAGATGTTGTGATATGAACTTGCAAGAAGCAGACATAATGAAAAAAGTGCAGCAACTTGTGCTCTCTAGCACACCATTGCAACTACTCGATTAATGTTTTATTTTTTTTTAATTGTTGTAAGAGAAAGTGATTTGAGGTCCAAAACAAACTTGATACAAATACATCAGTCACCAGATAAACCGGTATGAAAAAACAATTAACCAAAGACACGCCAAATCAAAAGCATGTACTTAATTAATGAACGTATTTAATTAAGCTTCTCTAGTGTCAATTTTTTCCCCTAACAAATCTCTCATATATTTTAAAATTGTTATTAATCACGAGTTAGTGAAGGTTCGGCAAGCTTGTTCGTCCACTGGCTATCGCGTTTTGTTGCATACACATAGAGATCAGGTGGGTGAAAAGGAAGCTTTTAGTGCATGATTTAACCGCACTGTGTGTATTATAATAATGATAGCCTTTTAACCTTCTCACTTTCTCAGCAGCCACATCCAATTGCTGCATTTGGTTGGCAGCCTGAGATATTAAGCAAGTGGCCCTTCCATTTCATATCATCAAGTGATGAACCCACTTCAATACAAGAGAATGAAGACTTTTTGTAAACATGGACCACAAATCCACAATTTTTCTTCATTCATTTATTGGAGGTTTCATAATCTATCTAAGTTTCCATTAATGTAATCAATCAATTCATTTTGTTACATTTTATTGAACAATGATGAATAGAATACATGCTCTAGATGACTCTAAATCAAAAGATATTGCAAAGGACAATTGCATCTAAATTTATATTTAATTTGTTCAACAAATTCACCCTAATTTACAACAATACAAGCCAATGAACAAAGAGTTAAAATTGAATCCAAGAAGGTCAAAATTTTGTAGGAACTTCTTTTGGAGAAGAGGGATCACTTGATATGTACTCCTTTAGCCTGCCCATCTCATTGGCAATGTCGAGCATACTCGGTCGAGTTGAAGGAGAGTACTGAGTACACATCAGGCCTAAGTCAATGAGCTCCAAGATAACCTCTCGCCATGTCTTATCATCATTGTGAGGGTGGATTAATGTCTGTGGAGTGAACCTTGTTAATGCTTCTTCTATGACTGGCTCAAGTTTACTCGGGTATTGACTCTTGACCCAATCATGAAGCGTTGAGCCCTCATGAGACATGACATCTGTTGGTCTCTTCCCTGTGACTATCTCCAAAAGCAGAACTCCAAAACTGTAAACATCTCCTTGTGTTGATGCCATCTTTCCTAGCCCATATTCTGCACAAATTTTAGTGACCCACAAGAGAAAAAAAGCACCATAATGTTAAGATCATAGTTCATGCCACATTTCAATTGAAAAAGTTAGGAATTGTGATTTTCTATTTTCCAGTATACTCCAATACACCATGATTGGCCAATTTGTTTTCAAATTGAATCAGAAAATAATTTCATTCGTCGTTATATTAATAAAAAAATCAATTCAACCAATTAAAACAATGGAGTATATTGGGAACTAAAGTTGGAGAGCAAGGGATTTGAACTCAAAATTAGCACAAAAAAGTAAATAAACAGAAAGAGCAAGTGGTAAGTCATACCAGGAGCAATATAGCCAAATGAGCCACATAGCAAGCCATCAGTTGAGCTGTAAGAAGCCGAATCATAGACCGAAGATGCATCTTCATTTCCCTTTATCAGCCTTGAGATTCCAAAATCAGTCACAAGTCCATTCATGTCATCATCTAAGAGGATATTGCTAGGCTTGAGATCACAATGAACAACTTTGACAGGGGAATGATGGTGAAGATAGGCTACACCTTCAGCCACATCAGTGCAAATGCTGATCAGTTGAGATAAATCCAAGCCACAACTTGTTCTATGGCTTGGATAAAGATGCCTCTCCAAGCTTCCATTTGACATGAGTGGAAAAACTATGGCCTTGAAGTTCGGTTTAGTGCAGACTGTTATAATCCTCATTAGATTCCGGTGTCTTGTTCTCTTCAGAATTTGACATTCTCTATTGAAGCTCCCGGGTATTTCTGTAGCCATCCTTGCATCCAACACCTTCACTGCTATTCTCATGCTGTTGTTGTTGTTGTTGTCTTGGAGAGTTCCCTTGTACACCTGTCCAAACCGACCTGATCCAATCAAGCGTGAAGAGCTGAATCCGTCGGTTGCTTCAACGAGTTGTTGATGAGAGATTCTTGGGTACTTTGCATCATGCATTTCTTGTTTCTGTCCCTTTTCCAAGTCTGCTTCCTCTCCTCTAAAACTACTCATATGCCTTACCCAAAAAATGCATAGAACCGGAGCACCACATGTTGCAAAGATGATTGACAATAATAGGATAATGAAATGGTAAGATTTCTTCCTATGGCATTTGGGCATGTCTCTGATGGACCCACAGAGGTGATGGTTTCCCATGAAGGAATCATAAGTTAATGAAGAAAAGGTGCCCTTGTTCAGTACATAGCCAGAGAAGTCGTTGAATGAAAAGTTGAGGTGTTTTAGTGTCGAGGATACCTGAAAAGATTCAGGTATTTCTCCAGCCAATTGGTTATTCGCAACATCTATCTCTCGAAGGAAAGGCAGTTGGCCTATGGTATTAGGAAGATTCCTCTCCAAGTGGTTGAATGACAGGTTTAGGTATTCCAATGCTATACAACTGCCCAGTTGTGACGGTATACCGCCGGAAAGATTGTTCATGGACAAATCAATTGCAAGAGCCATGTCCATTTTGCTAAGCTCAAAAGGGATTGACCCAGATAAGTGATTGTTAGAGAGGTTCAGATACAAGTTCAGGCTTCTCAATCCTGCAACTTCACTTGGAATTCTCCCTGAGATTTGATTGTAAGAGAGGTCTAGGACTTCCATGTTTACACATCTTCCGAGACTTGGAAGTATTGTTCCTGAGAGCTGGTTTCCATTGAGCAAAAGGCTTCTCAACTGAGAGAGATTCTCAAAACTATCAGGGATTGAGCCAGAGAGCTTGTTCCATGACAAGTCTAGCAGACCCAGATGAGGAATGTCACCAAAAGTTGACGGAATCGCCCCTGAGAGCGAGTTGTTGGATAAGTAAAGCCTCTCTAGCTTCACCATTTTCCCAAATGCAGGTGTAATTGACCCATTTAAGAGATTGCAAGATAGGTTCAAGAGGGTGAGATTGACAAGGTTAGAGATTTGAGGAGGGATCGAGCCGTATATAAGGTTGTCATCCAGGTGAACTTGCCTTAGTCTTTTAGAGAGACTGCCAATTTCAGAAGGTAACATTCCGCCAAGATTATTTCCTGCTAATTCAAGCTCTTGGAGGTTAGAGGCATTGGCTAAGGCGGAAAAAAAGGGTCCAAGGTTCCTGTTTTTATCATGGCTTTCTATTTCATTGTAGGACAAGTAGAGGAACTGCAAAAAAGGCATGTTCTTGATAATCTCAGTAGGCAATTCCCCACTTAGATGATTTGATTCCAAGTCTAGCCATTCAAGTTTTCTTGAATTCCCAAGCCCAGTTGGGACTCTACCCATGAGCTTATTTGACCAGAGGAGGAGGAATCTTAGGTTGGGAAGCTCACATTGACTTTCTAAGGGAATCTCCCCAGAAAGAGAGTTGTTTGAAAGATCAACATACTGCAAAGATGATGAATTGCAGAACAATGAACGAGGAATCTCGCCCATTAGCCTATTACTCCCTAAATTCAAATACTGCAGCTGATTAAGATGGCCAAGCTCAAGAGGAATTCTACCCACTAAATGATTAGAGTACAAGCTAAGCTGATTGAGGTTCAAAAGGGAACCTATTTCAGCTGGAATTGGGCCATGGAACAAGTTATTTGAAAGGTCGAGGACTTGTAGGAATGAGAGGTTACCAAGAGCAGAGGAGATTGCGCCTTGAAGAGAGTTATTGCTGACATCAAGTTGCACTACATGGTTTCTTTTCTTATCACAAGTGACTCCTGTGAAGTTGCAAACAGGAAGATGGGGAGAAGTCCAGCTTTTGAGTACGCCATTTGGGTCTGACTTGACTCCCGAAAAGAACATGAGGAGCGATGCTCGTTCCTCGAGTATCTGAGAACGAATGTGTTCATGGCAGAGAGAAAACAATATAATAGATAAGCAAAGAGGATAGAACTTGGCAAACCTACAAGAACCCATGTCAGTACCAAATTGTTCTGAAGTGCCAGAGTTCTTAATAAAATGATAAAAATGGAAAGAGTTTGGAAAATTGGATGACAAGAAAGAAGAAAGAGAAGATGGGTAATGCAAAAACTGCTCATGAAGATATGTAGTTATAGTCTCTACAGTAGGCTTTGGGGAGACCAATCTGAATGAATAAATTAATGTAAGGGAGGAAATTGAAGTTTGGAGTTTCTATACCTAACTGCCGTTGAAGTAGAGAAACGTTAATTTTTGGCGCCTTAGAAAGATTTTGTTTTATTTATGAGTTTTCATGGTTTGATTGCAGACCAATACTCCAATAGAAATATAAAATAAGAATAAAAAAACTAAAACATGGAAATTCTGCAAGTGGGTTACATGTCACCTGGCCTAACTAATTATACATTAGGGTTTCTTGTGGGATTGCCTAATTTGCTATAGTGGAGGATGTGTTGTTAATCAAGCCAAGATAGATACCAGTCCACTATTTGTGCAAGAAGCCAAAAAGGTTTTGAGAAGATCTTAGGCTTGTAGATTAGAATGATTTGGTAAGAGATTAGGGCTCACCATTTTCCATTAGAAAATCTATGTCGGGCCGAATAAATGCAAGCAAACTATTCGCTAAAGTTGTTTGGCAATTCATGGTGGGAACTGGGAACCTTCTATGAATGACTAATTAACAGAAAACCATAAATTATTTAGGAAGAAATATGATTGAAAAAGAGTATCCAGAGTAGAATGATACGTATATATATTGTCAGATATGAAAAATAATTGATTGCTTGAAATTGAAATTATTTATTTTTTCATTAACAAACCTGCATGTACAAGGGAATAAACAACGGGTTTCTTTTTTTCAAAAGGGTAAATATATGCAGCTAAAGTCAAAAGGGTAAATAAATGCAGCTAAAACAATAGATTGAGGAAACTTGAAGATCCAAAGTCAGAAGAAGGCTAGCAGGAAGACAACCTATTTATATATATTTATATGTGAAAGACCAACGTTTTAAGTATGGTCAAGTGGGAAAGAGGAGGACTTTTCCTAACACATCCCTGTTCACATTCAATTGTACATGTAGAAGCAGAAGCTGACTATGTTTCTACATGTAATGAAGATGAAGATGAAGAGCCTCCTTTCACCACCAATTCTGCATTGTCCAAAACTTGTGGACTTTAACTTTACCACAGCTCTACCAAAAAAACACTTTACCTCAACCAAGAATAAGAAGAAAAAAGGGAAATGCAGATCAGCAAATAGACAAGTGAAAGGGAAAAGAAATCAATGACAATATATATTTCAAGTGTACTGTACATATACCTATAGCCAAGCAAAACATTAAATGATGACTGATATGACAAAAGCACCATTTCACAGCTTCTGGGTCAGCTTCAGCTAAACCCCTGTCTGCTTCATCCACAAGGACCATTTCACAGCTTCTAAAAACTGATCATTCCTCTGCAATATCTTTATAAGGTTAAGATACGTAGTTCGGTCTGGATTTATCCCATTCACTCTCATTTCCTTAATCAGAGAAACAGCTTCTTCCACCATCCCAGCAATCCCATATGCCTTTATCAATGTATTATAACCACATAAATCCGGTCCTGGCCCATTTTCCTTCAACTCCTTCAATACAGATTTCACTTCTTCAATCCAACCCTGCTCTCCATATATATTTATCAAAATGTTGTATGTATAATTATCCAAACCAGAATTTGAATCCTTCATCCTTCGCAGGACATCTCTGAAATTCTCCATTTGCCGTTCTTTTCCATAAGAATCCAACATACAGTTATAGGCTTCAAGGGATACCGAGAATCCATCAAACTGCATCTGTTCCACAGTTGATGTCATCTTCTTCAGGTTTTTGCTCCGTCCATAAGCTGCGATAAGAGTATTGTAAGAAATCACATCTGTCAGTCCCCGTTTCTTAGCAATCCAAAAGACTTTCCTCGCCTTTCTGAAAATTCTAGCCTTTCCATATACATCAAGCATGACATTACAAGTAATGGTGTTAGGAGAAAATCCTTTCTGAAGCATTTCATCAAAAAGCCTGGATAGCTCATCTACTGTCAAGGCACGAGCACAGCAATTTATGACACAGTTGTACATTTCCTCATCCCAAGGCATCTCGCTCTTTAAGATTCCGTAGTACAAGTCAGATAATTTTGCAAAAGCTTCGCATTGCTGGTATATACGAAGCATGTCCCTCACTAAATAGACATCTGGAACTATGTTCTGCTTCTGCATTATATCCAAGACAGCACATGCATGTCTTAAAGATCCAGCCTTGACATACATTCTCACAACCACACTAAAGGCAACTATGTCCATTTTAACCTCAGATGACTTCAATATCTGATAGAGGCTCTCTGCTTCATCAAACTGATTCATGGAACTGTAGATGTCAATCATTGTGCTCACAATGTGCAAATTTGGCGTCTTATCAGATTTTGGCATTTGAGTAAAAATTTCAACTGCACTCTCATGACGATCTAACTCCTTGCACGAGCAAATCAGAAGATGATACAAATTATCCTCAAAGTTTGGGTCATTCCACAGTTTCTCCTTCATGACCCTTATTGCATTATCCACTAAGCTGTGTTTTACGTAAGCCATGACCAAAATTGAGCAAGCTGTCTGATTTACCAGAACATGTTCATACAAAGTACTTCTGATAACTAGGGGAACTTTATCAAACCTTCCAGCCTGTTCATATGCTTGTACAAGTGTACCAAGAACTGAGGAAGGCTGACAACCAATCTTCAACATATCACTGAGAGTTTCAACAGTACTCTCTACATCCACAGTATTAGCTTGCAATTTCAACAAAGAGTACAAATTAGAAGAGTTGGGTTTGAAACCTGAAGCCTTGAGTTCCTGATAATACCATTTGGCCTTCTCATAATTTCCAACCCTGGCCCAACCTTCAATCATTGATCTGAAAGTTGTTTCATCAGGCAATAAAGCATTGCTCTCTAGACTCTGAAACAGCCTTTCTGCTGAATCCATATTGGATATTTTCCCATACCCAGTCATCAGTGTGTTGTATGCAACAATATTTGCAGCAAAACCCTCTTTCTTCATATCAACTAGCACTGATTCAGCTTTCTCTAACTTCCCTTGCTGGCTATAAGCATTCAACATAACCAACCAGTTCTCTAACTTCATATCAACATCATCCTCAGTCAAAAATACAATAACCTCTTCTGCTTTAGCATACAAACCCAGCCGTGTGTATATTGTAATCATGGATGAGTATGCAGATTGGCATTGAATTCTCAATTTTCTCATTAAGGAAAATGTAAACTCTGCCTCTTTAACATTCCAATCCTTTTGAAACAAACTCATTAGCATGCCAAACGTTGCAACATTAGGTTCAACGCCATACTCCATCATCAACCTAAACCACCTGGCACCCACCTCAACGAGTCCCCTCTTGGAACAAGCATAGATAATGGTGTTAAAAACCTGGTAGCCAAGCTTGCATCCTGATTCAAGCTTCATTTCCTGAATCAATGTCTCCGCACCATCCCAATCACCTTTCCTACTGAGCACTCTCAAAGCAAGATTGTAAGCAGTTACATTCCCTCTCAGCTTCCCATTTCTTTTCATCCATGCGAACAACTCCAAAGCTTTGAAATCACTGCTCTTCTCCAACCGCTTCAGAATCATATTACATTGTCCAATGGTGGAGCTCGGCTCCACACCGAGGTCATCATGAAGTTGATCCCGATTTACTACAGAAACCACCCGTTGAGCATTTCCGTTTCTTGCGCTGCTAACCCTAGCACCTTTTGACACACTATCCGTCTTGTGCACAGCGCTATACTTCATTTTATCGATCAATTTCTCATCAATAGTATCACGCAAACACTCAATGGAGCCATGATCTTTCAAGGAAGTATCTCGGAGCTCTGAATCAAAACATGAAACCTTCAATTGCTTCCGATAATTAAAGGAAGGGACAGCGGGAAACTCGCTGACCTTAGAACGAACGCAGTTAGAGCATGAGAAGAAGCAAGAGCGATAAGCAACGTGAGTGCCATTGATGCAGAAATTGAGCTTCTTGGCCTCATACGAATCAAACGGAAATGCGAAATTAAGCGAGGCCATTGATCATCCGGCCCCCAAAGCAAGATTGTGTCACATTAAAATCTCGCACTGAGAATATGCCAAATGAATCAGAGCTTTCATTTGTTTCTCTTTCGAGTGAAAATGTGTGAAACAGCAGAAGTAAACCCTAGATGGATGCAGAGATGACAAATGTAGGAATTTAGGAATATGAAGAAAAGGCATATGTGTATCCTACACGGAGAGGAAGAAAAAGATTTGAATTCAACATTTTCCTCCTCTGGCTCTGGTTGGATTTCCGGTTTCGGATAACGGGGGTGGAAGAAAGCAGTGGATGGGAAATACTCCGTACACAACTACATGGGTTTAGACTTTAGAGCATGTGCTATCAAAAGAGGAGAGGTCTTCACTTTCTCTCTTTCTGTATCTTATATTTTACCTCACTCTTTTATCTTCCTTTTCTTCTTTCTCTTCTTTTTCTTTGTCAGATCTTCTTTTTTTATATTCACCCTATAACAATGAAAATCATTTCTTCTCCTCTCTTCCAATTTTATATATATATATATATATCTTATCACATATTCATATTATCAATTTATAATTTATTCACACCTTATGATTTTAATTAATTAATAAATTAATTTAACATTCAATAAAAAATATATATTACTTATGACAATATAAATTGATTACTACTAATAATTAAATCTTGATTAACATTAAGATAATACAAACAACAACATAAAATAAGATGTAAAATGAAAACATTAAGCATAAATAACAACATTATTGTCATAAGAATTTAATCACAATCCGAATCCGATGCCAAATCCTTAAACTTCTCCAAAATGTGATCGACCAAGTCGTTCTTTAGAGTCGTATGCATTTCTTTATTTCTAACCTCCTCCCTCCTAGTTATAAATCTTCTTAGAGACCGATCATTATAGCGTCCACGTGTCACATTGAATGTCTTGTTATCTTTTCTTCTTGATGATCCAACAATATTTTCGAGTTGATCTTGGGCAAAATCACTCGGATCTTTATAATTTCGATACGTATCTCGCTCGTCTTCCACGATCATATTATGCATGATGATACATGCCATCATGATTTTCCATAGAATCTTGACACTCCATGCCAAACCGGGTTGTCGTATTATAGCGAAACGAGATTGTAGCACCCCAAATGCACACTCAACATCTTTTTTAGCACTCTCTTGACGTTTAGTGAACAACCTTTGTTTAGGGGTTTGTGGAGCGGTTATGGCATCGATAAATGTTGCCCACTTCGGATAGATGCCATCCGTTAGATAATACCCAGTATTATAGGTATTCTCATTCACATTGTAAGTAACTTCTGGAGCTTGACCATTCAAAATATCATCAAATACGGGAGAGCGTTGGAGCACATTAATATCGTTGGAAGAACCCGGTGTCCAAAAAAAAAGCATGTCGAATCCATAAATCCCTAGAAGCAATAACTTCTAAGATTACAGTCGTTGTTCTTGACCTTCCTTGATACATTCCTTTCCATCCAACAGGACAATTTTTCCACTCCCAGTGCATATAGTCGATGCTTCCCATCATCCCGGGAAATCCACGACTTTCCCCTTCCTTAAGGAGACGACGAAGATCTTCTACGGTTGGCTTCCTTAGATATTCTGAGGAAAATTGAGCAATGACTCCTTCAACAAAGTGATCAAGGCAATATTAGGAATTTGAATTATTGGGAATTTGAATTATTTTGCAAGTTTGGGTTAGTTGGATCATGTTTATCCATGGGATGATGAGGGAGGAATATAGCAAGATAGGATGAGATGAAAAATGTATGCAATATTAGGTTCAATTTATAGACAAAAAAAAGTTATAGGAATTTTTTTATTAAAAAAATGTCGTATTTTTAGTATTATTGTTTGTAATTTATTAATGCTTAATTGTAATGAAAATAAATGATTGTAGTTGATATATGAAAAAGGTATGCAATATTAGGTTCAATTTATAGACAAAAAAAGTTGTAAGATTTTTTTTTCTTTTTTTAATTTTTTAAATGTCAACTTTTAATATTTTTGTTTGTAATTTGTTAATGTTTAATTGTAATGAGAATAAATGAATGTAGTTGATAGATGAAAAATGTAAACAATATTAGGTTCAATGTATTATATGCCCTAGGCGTGGGGCGTCGGGCGATTCGGGAGTTTAGGGCGTCGAAGTTCTGGCACCGGTGTGGGTTCAGCGTCGTGCGATTCTGTCGTGTTACAGGTCGACTTTTAGGGCTCCTGCTATTCGTCCGGCGTGGTATGCTGTTCGTTGTGGGTATGGCATGTGTTGTCGTTCGTCGGCGGTTCCGTGGGCGGTTCATTGGCGGTTCGTCAGCGTGTTGTCGTACTTGTGTTGTTTGATTGTGACTGCTTTGGAGCCTACTTTGTTTGATAGTGTGCGTGACCTGCTGCTTGTTTGATCGTGTTTTTGTGTGTTGATGTTTGTTCTTTGTGCTGATTCGTTCTTGTCGTCAGTATGGGTTTTTCTTTTGGAGTCTGCTGGTTTGTCTTGGAGTCTGCTTTGTTTTGCCTGCTTTGTTTTGCTGTTGGTTTGTGGTGGCTTGGGTCTGTTTGGTGCTGTGTTGCTTCTGGTTTGTCGTCAGCTTTGTTTTCTTTTGTGTTGCTGCTGGTTTGGAGTCTGGTTTGCTGCGTTCTTGGAGCCTGATTTTGTTGCTCAACTGCTGTTTGTCTTGGTTTTTTTGCTCTTGTTGCTGTTGCTTTGGGCAATGGGGAGTTTTTTTCAGTGTCCCTTTCGAGATCATGATAATTGCAGGAATGGTGGTGGTCGTGGCTTGAAGGCTAGTTCTCTTGTCCAACATTTCAAGCTTGTACATTTGGTGGATGGTTCTGCTATTGATAGGTACAAGCTGCTTATTGGCAGTGACTCTAGTCTTTTTTCAGCCTTGGAAAGTACTTTGCAAGGGTTAAATATTTGGATGTGTGGTACTTGTCTTTGCACTCATGCCTTATCTAAAAGTTGCAAACATGTTGACGGTTTTGATGTTTCCGGGCCTCGGTGTAAAGGTGTTGTCGGTGGTCCCATATTTTATATCCAAGGTATTCCACGCCCATCTAGCGATAGGGACCTTGGGATTGATTGTGGTGATGTGATGGTGTCTAGTGAAGCTTCCTCTTCCTCTTCTCTATCTGTCAGCATTGAGTTACTGCATGAAGTTTTGGGAGGTAAATGCCGCACCGTTAAGAGTATCCCCAAAGCCAATCGCCTTGGCTTTTCTCGGTGCCTTAAAGCTGCTCTTGATAAAGTCGTTGCTTCCCCTCAAGACCTTGCTTCTTGGATCCTTTTGCTTCTTCTCCCATTATGCACGCTTAGAGTTAATCGGATTCGCCCCGATAGCAAGTCGGGGAGAAGAGGTTGTTGTCAAGTTGAAGGTATTGCACGTGCTCTTCGTGTTTGGAGAGAGCCTGGTGGACCAGAGGCTTTGCTCAATGAGCTACTTAGTGAGGGTGGATTTTCACGCGCTTTAGCTGAGGGTAAGGTTTTGAAGGAGTCAACTAGTTTGGAAGAGCGGAACCGAATGCAATGTATGAGGAACGTTAGTGATGGACACTTCTCTGCTGCTATTAGGGTTTTGACATCGTCTGGTGTTGCACCTAAGAATGCGGAGACTCTGAAAGAGTTGGAGAAGAAGCATCCTCGGGCTCCGTGTCCTATACTGCCTCCCTTTTGTGCTGATGTTTCGGCAATTTCTACCTCTAAGGAAGTTGTTTTAAGCAGGATTAGAAGTTTCCCTAAAGGAACGTCTTGCGGGCGTGATGGTTTTCGAGCTCAACATTTTGTTGATGCGCTTGGGAAATCTGCTGTTGCGGTTGCTGATGATTTAGCCACATCTATTACTGTTGTGGTTAGTCTTTTCCTTGCTGGTAAATGTCCTGCTGTCTTGGGTGAGTTTATTGCTAGTGCCCCGCTTACGCCTTTACTCAAGCCTGGGGGTGGGGTTCGGCCCATTGTTGTTGGAACGGTATGGAGGAGACTTGTCTCCAAGGTTGCGGCTGTCACGGTTGGTAAGGAAGTCGGTAAATATTTGGGGGATTTTCAGTTTGGTGTTGGTGTCCCGAATGGCAGTGAGGCTATCCTACATGCTGTCAACAGGTTGATAGAGGCCAAAGGAGATGCAAACAACATGTCTATGCTTTTGGTTGATTTTAGTAATGCCTTTAACCTTTTGGACCGAAGTACGATGCTTAGAGAGGTCCGAAGTCGTTGTCCTTCACTTTCTCCTTGGGTTGAATTCTGTTATGTGCGTCCGGCGAGATTGTACTATGACGAATCTGTTTTGCTATCTTCTCAAGGAGTCCAACAAGGTGACCCTTTAGGGCCTTTGCTGTTTGCACTTACCTTACATCCTCTTGTCCATATGATAAATGATAAGTGCAACTTGGATTTCATGGCTTGGTACCTTGATGATGGTACCATTATTGGGGACACTGCTTTGGTGTCGGACGCCTTGCATTTGATCACTACTGAAGGACCGACTTTAGGGTTGCATTTGAATGTAGAGAAATCTGAAATCTTTTGGCCGAACCCAGATCCGAGGAGCTACGATACTGCGCTTTTCCCTCCTAGTATATCTCATCCGCTTGATGGAGTCAAGCTTCTTGGGGGACCTGTTAGTTTGGATACTGACTTTTACAATCGCTTGATCGGAGAAAGGGTTTCCAAAACTATTAAGTTGATGGAGGCAGTTGCTGGGCTTAATGACCCCCATTCGGGGCTTCTTCTTCTCCGTAGTTGTGTGGGTGTAGGACGTTTGTATTTTTCTCTTCGGACTTGTCCCCCACAAATGCTCGGGTCTGCTCCTCTCACCTTCGACAATGCATTACGGAAGGTTCTTGAGGAGATCATTGTGGCTAGGGGTGCTGGCTTTGGTGATTGGCAATGGCGATGTGCCACCCTACCCTTTCGGCTTGGAGGTTTCGGTGTGTACACCGCCCATGATGCTTCCATTTATGCATTTGTTGCCTCGCGTCTACAGTCTCTTGACCTCCAGAACAGATTGCTTCGCCACTGTAATATCTTAGATATAGGGCCTGCCTGTGATTTAGCCTTGAACAGCTATCGAGATTTGTGCAATTTCGACCCTCTTGTTCTCTGTCGTGATGTACCATCCCCCCTTTTATGAAAAAATTGGCTACAGTGTACTTTGATACGATAGAGAAGAGTTTGGTGAGTCAGTACAAACCGAGTGCTAGGGAAAAGGCTATCCTAATTAGCAACAGGTCAGCTCACTCTTTGGACTTCTTGAGAACCCTCCCCATTGAAGGGTTAGGACAAACAATGCATCCTAAACAGTTTAGGTGTGTTTTGTGCTATCGCCTTGCTATTCCTATATATCCTGCTGGTTTTACTTGCCCTTGTTGCTCATCTAAAGTCATGGATTGTTTTGGCGATCATGCTGTCCACTGTGGAAACGATATTGGTCTTAAGTTTCGCCATAACCTAGTCCGGGACGTGTTGGGGGATATATGTACTCAAGCTGGTGTCTTTGTGCAAAAGGAGGTTCCTCTTGGTTTTTTGTCTGAGGAAGGTAGAGATCTTCGACCTGCGGATCTTCTGGTTTACGCTTGGGACCGAGGGAGAAATGTTTGCTTAGATGTGACATGTGTCTCTCCCTTCACGGGAGCTGGAGTTAGTGCTTTTGTCCATGGTGCTGTTGTTTCTAATGTTGTTGTCCGAAAGAAGAAGAAGTATGAATTAAAGTGCACAGAGAATGGATATAGTTTTATTGCTTTTGCCTTCTCTACTTTTGGAGAGCTAGGGAGTGATGCCCTTGAGTTTTTGTCTAGGGTCACGCGAGTTGCTCATAGTATTACAGCTAACTCGTTCCTTTATTTTTCAGCGTTTAAGCTTTGCCTTGAATAAGGGTGTCGGAGCACAATTAGTTGCTAGGCTCCCATTCAACTTTGTGTAATGATGTATCCCAAAATTTAGATTGAGAACTTTATAAATATCATCTTTAAAATATTTTTATTTGTAATTTGTTAATACTAAATTGTAATGAAAATAAATGAATGTAGTTGATAGATAAGAGACACATGTCAAATTTTGATTGGGTGAATATGGAGAGGAATGCACAAAAGTCAATGTGCATATTACTCTACCCATAGAGGGATTCACCTCATTCCTCTCTCAAGAGAGGATTCTCTTTCAACCTACATCCAAAACTAGTGTTATTCCCGTACCTTGTACGGGTATATTTCAAAATAATTTCATTTCTAACTTATTATTTAAATATTTATTCGGAATGTTTTCACGATTGAATCTTATTTTCTTTAGTAATATAAAATTTAAATTTGTTTAGAAGAAAAGAGTGGATGGTAGTTATTGAGATAGTGAGGAAGTGGTTAAGGTAAAAGTGGATTAAAAGTGAGAAATTAAATAACATAAAATATTTTAAATTTGCCATGTGACTCAAATTCTTACATAGACTTGGTTTTTTTTTTATATTTGTACTAGGGTGGGTAGATAATTCTCATTTTTAATAAAAAAAATGGGTAAAAAAAGAAGAGAGAATTACCCCTCCTCTTTTTTTTTTTTTTTTTTTTTTGATAAGGTAAGAATTCGAATACCAAACAAACTTGGTAAACCGAGAGGCCGTTAGAAACGGCAGCCGAAACCGGCTAAGAGAATCAACAGCTAGCAAGATAAGCTAAAAAAACGTACAAATCTCCGAAAAAAGGAACTATGAAGAGTTCGAGATCGGGGTGAGTCAAGCACTAAAAATAGCGCCGCAGGCAGCAGGTCGACCCCTTCTGGGCGTTCGAAATAGACAACTGACGTTCCGTCCACCGAAATGAAGGATCTTCAGAAGTCCTAGAGCACCAAGCAACCCGGCCCAATTCGACTCGATCCAATATCAAACTCAGCTCCAACTCCTCAAAAAATAAATACACTAAATAAGTCTCGAGCTACCCTGCAAGAAAAGATGTCAAACTTGCATCACAAGTAAAATATAGAGATTTTACTTCCAATGCAAGTAGACACAAAACACAAGTAAATAATACTTGCGTTGCAACCTAACTACTCCTTGCTTAGCAAGGAATAGAATACCGTAATTTATTTTTTTCTTTGCCTTACTTATTTTTTTTTTTCTTTTTCTTTTCCAAATTTGCATACAAACCAAAAGAAATTGGAAAGCGTAGACAAAAGTCATTCAATCCATCCAAACCCCAAAAGGGGATTTGTGCAAATAACTGATTCTCCAATTTTGATCCTGCATCACAAACACGCTTCCTTCAATTAGTTTTAGGGTATATCAATAGTGGTTTTATTTCTAGTTTGCAAAGGAGCTTCTCGCTCGGAATCTGGATAGAGCTTCTCGCTCAAGGGTGGTGCAGAGCTTCTCGCTCGAAATCTAGGGTGAGCTTCTCGCTCATGTTTATATAAAGGGTCACAAGATTCGTCCAAGGATTCCCAACCCCAACAATCAGAAGTGAATCCAATCGGCGTTCTAATCTGTAATTATATATAATCGTTTCAATCTGTTCTCCTCTCCCAAATCGTGCCAATTTTACAACCCTAGACAGAGGTAAAGCCAAAATGGTGGTTGCCTCCGGCTCCAGTGCTAATTCCTTTGCTAAAGAGATGAGCATCCGTCGAGAAATCTCCAGCATGTAATTTCTTCTCTATTATTTGTTCATACGGATTGCATTTTTTTTTTTTGATTAACTAGAATTGTGAAGCTTGAAACTTTTTTTCGCCATTGTGTGCATAGAAACGCATATTAAACGGAAAAATATTATCCTTCTGCCATTTTTTTAGAAAATTTAGTTGTTCATCAGTACTTGGAAGCTGCCGTTTCCATAAGATATTGCTTATTTCCATCTCCAGGCTTCTGTTGCGCTACATTTCACGATGAAGTCCAGTTTGCATTTGTGTTTGTTGCTGATTGATTAGGCACGTTTAGGTTTTTCAGTTGTCAATTCAAGTTTGATTCATGAGAGCTTCTTGTCTCAGATCTAATGTTTACATTATTGAATTTACTCCCATAGATTCTTCCCAAGCAGGGTTTTTAATGAGTATTTGTGACATTTGTAGTTTCCATAGGTCCATTCTTGATTTAGTACATGTCACATGTGGTTATGATTTTCTTGAATTTCCCCTCTTCATGAATCATGGTAGGTATCTTCAGAGAAGTGGACAATAGTTAAATTTACATTTGTTTTTTTTCCCCTAATTTGGCTTTGTACTTGCAGCCTTTTGATTGCTGATAACATCCTTAATCATCTTATAAGTATTGTGTCTCCTTTAGATTCAATAAAAGAGAGGAAGATTTTCCATCATTGAGGGAGTACAATGATTACTTAGAGGAGGTGGAAAATATGAGTAAGTCTCCAAGTGATTTTCATGAAATTTTGTATTCCCAAAGATTTGGTATGTTCACAACATGTTACTTGCTACAGTATGCAACCTGGTTGATGGAGTTGATGTTGCTGCTATTAAAGCTAAAATTGCTCAGTATCAAAAAGAAAATGCTGAGCAGATAATGAATGCTCAAGCCCGTAAGGTATGAAATGGCAGCCCCTACCTTTGTTGTTTCCTATTAGGTGATTCAAAATTGTCCTTCATGGAACACTCGTACATTCTCTTGTCGCTTTTTATGCAGGCAGAAGAGCTAGCGGCAGCACTGGCTGCAAGCAAGGGACCTCAGGCGGATAACAAGATGGTAATGATTTATTTATTGTGTCTTCATTAATGCCTGAATTCTTTCACTTGGAATTCGTTTTTGTTTTTCCTATGTATCATCCCATCTTCCCCTTTATGTTCAGTACCTAAACATAGTGACTTAATAAAAGATCTGTATATAACTCTTGCTTAATGAGAGAATGGCTTTTAACAGCTGTTGTGGATATTCCAATTTCTGTTTGAAATCTGTCCTGAGGCCACCTAGGCTCCTCAATTTTCATGGATTAATAGGCAAAGCTTTGGAATAGGCAATCAATTTAGCAGGTGATTTCTTTGTGCCTTGGAAAATGAAATGGGTGTGAACTTTGTCACTTTAGGGACCATTTGGGTTGCCAAGCATTATATTGCATAAAATCTAATGCAATATAATTTAGGATAATGCATTATCCTTGGCGATTCATATGGACCTCAAGTAGAATCCCTGATTGATTCCTTCATTTGCTGTGAATCATTTACGTTGGAATTTCCAGGACTCCAGGGTTGTCAAGTGCCCTGCAGGAACATTAGGTTGTGGTTACTATAAAATGATGTTGCATAAGCTTCGAACCGACCAAGTAGGCTCTTGGACATGTTTCAACAAATGAGATCTTCTATTCCAAACTTTGTTGCCAAATATATTCACTAAGACATGATTATCTGATTCGCTTTTAGATTAAATCAAAAAGTCATTTTATCCTTTAAAAAAAATAATTAAAAAAGGTGGTGAGTAGATCTACCGGCATAAAAAAGTCATTTTATGCTTTCTTATGCCGGTAGAGCGCAGGTTATTAGATCTATGATTGAGGGTATCTTGTCCTTTTGGATGCAATCTCTCATCCTTCCTAAAAAGGTGGTGAGTAGGATTGTTAGTCTTTGTAGGGCTTTCCTTTGGACTGGCACCTCAGATGGTAGGAGAAGTTTGGTAGCCTGGACGAGAGTCTGTACCTCTTATGAAGCAGGTGGTTTGAACTTTAAGGACTTGCTTTCATGGAATAAAACGTTGATGTTTAAACTAGCACATGATCTGATTAGAGGGAAATGCAACATATGGACAACGTGGGCTGAAAAGAATTTGCTGAAGGGCAGAAATTTCTGGCTAGCTGAAATGAAACAAACCGATTCATGGGTATGGAGATCTGTGCTTAAACTGAGAAATCCTATTCTCCGTCATCTTGATTCTACAGCTGCGGCAGTTAGTACAAGAAATGATATTTTTACTAAAAAGAATGGTAACATGGACTGTGTGGCTGTGTATGATGTGTTCAAGCCACAAGTTGATGAGAAAGACTGGTGCAGTGTTCTTTGGAAAGGTATCCATTCCAAAAAGTGGACCTTTATTTGCTGGTTAGCAACTCTGAAAAAGCTACCAACAGGAAATAAGCTCTTTAGGTATGGATCTATTAATGTTAATCAGTGTGTACTTTGTGGGGCTGACAATGAGGACGAAGATCATCTGTGGTTCTGCTGTGATTTTGTAAAAGCAGTGGAAAACAAAGTTTGGGCTTTGATGGGGGTAGACATTAGGAAAAACTCGGTGGACATGGTTTGGAGGATGTAAAAGCAGGAAAAATAATGTCTACCAAGCTAGGTTGTGCACTTTTATGAGCATCATATATTACACTTGGTGGATTAGAAACGAGGCCATTTTTAGAGCAGCCAAGCCAGATGTTGAGACATGTAGCAATATCATTATTGATGCATGCAAAATGAGAATTTTGATGAAGCTAAAGCTTACGGGGAGAAGAGGCTCAGCCATGAGGAGAAGACTCCAGATTTAACAGGCTTGTTTCTCTCTTTCCTTTTGAAGGTTTTGGTTCCAGGGTGGGTTAGGAGGGGTTTGGGGGGCGGTTTTCTGGTTTTGAGAAGTTACCCCTTACTTTGTTCTCTGCTGAGTGATTTAGCTGATGCTATTCATGAGGATGCATAACTTGTTTGGCCCTCGTCTATTGCATCGTGATCACTACATATTCTTAGTGCTAAATAGGCATGAGGATGAATGTGTTAGAGATCCTTGCTGGGCTATGGGATCTTCTCTATTTTGCTCTTTCTTGCTTTGTTTGGAGTGGTTGAGGGGTAGTTTTTAGGGTAGAATTGTATCGTCTCCCCCTCTCTCCCCATTTGTAGAATGGTGATGCTGATGCTAACCATGAGGATACAAGTGGGGGTCTGATCCACTCAGTTGCATCGTGCCATGAGCTGTGGAGAGTGCCTAAGCATTGAGACACACTACCTCATGGCCTTGCTGGATGTTTGGGGAGCTTAGGTGTTGGTGTATTTGTTTGGTTTGGTCTTTGGACCCTTTCTGTATTCTCTTCTTCCTTAATTCATTGTTTACCACTTGCAAAAAAAAAAAAAAAAAAAAAAAAAAAATCAATCCAACCACTTTAATTAAGGGAATAGGTGTTGGAATAGATTTGCAGAATAAGAGATTTGGATTGATATTAGATGGTAAATTGGTGTGGGTAGTGTAGAAAACTGTACTAAGACATTATTCTGTTAGAAATCTCAGCCTGGCTACACAGACTCTATTCTTAACCATAAGCTATTTCTTTGAATAGGGTGTTGACCAAAGCTCGCAACAAATGGAGGCGTCTTCCACACAGGGGCATTATCAACCGGCTGTTGCAGCAGGATCATTTGCACAACCGAGGCCAACAGGGATGGGCCAACAACCTTGGTCTCATGGTCATGACATGCATCTGGATGAAGAAGAGATGAAAATACGAGCTGAGAGATGCGCACGTGCAGGAGGGTGGAGCCCTGAACTAAGCACCAAGAGAGCACTTGATGAAGCTTTTGGTAGTATTTGGATTTAAAGCTCCTCTTAGAAGACAATTTCTATTATATGTTGAAAATTTTGAGTTGGTCTTTTAATTATGTTTTTGAGAATGTGCTGTGATTTTTCCTGGGAACTTGTAAAGCCTCAAGATTTAATTGGGTGTGGACTGTCACAGATTAGTTACATGGAATGGATTGATAGAAGTGTACCAGTGTGGATAGTGCATAGTTGTGATATGTTGCAGAATGTGTACTTCAAAAGGCTTGTAGAAGTTTTATCTCAAAACTCAAATTAATGTGCGAAGCCTATGAAGTCTTACGAGAGACCTTACTTTGTAAATCTCGCTTCTTGGTTTATAGTTCTTCCTATAATTTGTTCATTATATGATTAAGTACAAAAATTACACTAATATAGACTCAATCTTTCGAAATCAAAGTGGGAGTTCTTAACTTCTTATGGGGTTTATAAGTCGAATTGAAAATGTTGAAAACCAAAATATACCTATCCTCTAGTAGTGTTACTTTACCTTAATTGGGATAGCAAAGGGAACTAATAGGGAGTTGGAAAACTAAGCCTTGTTATACTTCTCCACAAAAAGTACTAGGAATTTAGGTGATCGGTATAATATAACATATTTTGGATCAATTACTTTAATCATTATAGGTACATATAAAGTACTTCAAAAATTATACCTAGAAAGAAAAAAAAATACAAATCTAAATCAAAGTTTTTTTTATATAAATTATCTAATTGCTAACATATTTTGCAATTGATTTTGCTATTAGTAGTATTAGGGAAGGACAACACTCTTAAAATAGTCTAAAAATAAATGAAAATTTAGACTTTAAGTAGAGTTCAAGGAAAGAAGATAATGCAAATGCTATTGAAGTACATTCACCATTACCTTCATCTCCTTTAAATATGTTTAGTTATTGTCTGATTTTGTGCCACTACCACCATAACACCTCTACCATCAAAATCAGAAGACCTAATATTCCAACAACTTTTTTATATCAACAACTACAACAAAAGTATCGTACAACAAATCTTAATGATGTATAACCTACCATTGTCATGTCTTCAATAGATTGTGCTTAGTTGAATTTTGAGTGTCAAACTCCTTCTTAAAAAGACATGTTGAATTTGAGTGTCACTCTTTTTCAACCAGTCTAATTAAATTTGGAGTTTCAAACTCCTAAAAAAGATCAGTTAAATTTTGTATGTCAAACTCCTCAAAAGATCTAGTTATCTCTCACTTCTTAGGTCCCCTCTAAAATTTTACTTATTCTTATTTGTTTGGGGTTTATTTGATCTAACTTTGAAATGTTTATTTTCTTCCCATAATCGAAAATAAAATTTTGAATTTTTTTTGTAGGTTTGTTTGATACATCTATGAGATTTTCATGTTCTTCCATAATTTAGAGTAGAATTTTTTATTTTATTCTCCTTTAAAAATTTGTTGGTTGGTTCAATGTTATTAGGGTTTGTATCATATAAATTTTAGCATTAATTTTTTTTTCCATAACCTAAAAGATAGTTAATTTTTTATTTCATATTTTAATTAATAGTTTTGAAAATTAAGATTATTGTACTTGGTAGAGTTTTTGAATTTTTTTTTCATTTTCATTATTTATTTTATTTCTCCTTTAAAAAAGTGTTGGTTGGTTCAATGTTATTAGGGTTTGTGTCATACAAATTTTAGCATTAATTTTTTTTTTCCATAACCTAAAAGATATTTTTTTTTCACATCTACCCTAATCATCAATATTAATATACTATAACTAAAGTCGAATACATCTATCCTACGTGTCCTCGTCTTAACTATGCCACGTAGGTGCTTTAAGTTTTCCATTTACCTCTTTGCCCTTCATTTATTTGAGTATTTACAATCCTTATATAATAATAATAATTTTTGTATTATTAATATACAATTATATTTAGAGATCTTGAAATATGAAAAGTTGTGTTAGGAGCATAATCCATTATAGAATAATTTTAATTTTATAATAAATATAACAATGTTACTAATATTACTAATATTAAGAGAGAGATTGAATCAAATGAAAATGGGGCTTATCATGAAAACTAGAAATGAATCTAGACCTTTCGATCAAAACATTAGAAATGAATCTAAGCATCCGATTAAAAAAATTATTTTTCTACTTTATTTTTTTAAGTCTTTCCGTATATAAAATGATATAAATCGAGCATGAACATAAGGCCATAAAATGTGAACATGCAATACTAATATGTGAACGTATACTAAATTTTTTGAAGTTATAATGTGGTTATATGTGAACATCCCTTGTAATAATGTGAACAAGTGTATAATATATGTGAACATGATGTAAAATGTCAAGCGTCGTGTTTTTGGCAAAAATAAGCGAAAAATTAAAAAAAATCATTTTTTTGCCAATTTTTTAAGTCGTTTAACGCGTGTATGATGATTTATTCAACATGAACATATGACAATAAAACATGAACATATTGTACTAATATGTGAACACACTTGTAATATATGTGAACGTATTATAAAATCTCTAAAATGAAAAATTGATAATATGTGAACATGTCTTATAATAGTATGAAGTATGAACATATGCATAAAATATGTGAACGTAACGTAACAAATCAAATGTCGTATTTTTAGCAAAAACAAGCGAAAATAAGAAAAATAAAAAAAATATTTTTTTTTTATTTTTTGTCAAAATTGCCATTTTGCCCTTATCTCATTTAATCATAGTCATCCATTTCTCAAATCCAAGAGTCCTCATTTGCTTCCAATTTTCATGATAAGGCTCATTTTCATGTGAATCAACCTCTATTAAGAGTCCTTACTTGTATCATTCTTTCTATATATTCAATTTTTTATAATATAATAACGTAATCTATATGTTCATTATGTTGATATTTTTATGCATAATTTTTCTTATCGTGTAACAAGATTTGAGATCCAAATATATAATTTTATATAAATACACGTTTTATATTAACTACTTGAATAAATTAATTTTAATTTTTTAATAAATATCATAATAATTTTAATTTTTAATAAATATTATAACAACTTATAGTATTACTCATGTGTACATCCAATAGATTTCATAAAATATATAACATATTTATATAATTTTCTAACTATATGTTTATACTAATGTTTTTTATATCAATTTTATGCATAATAATTTTTTTTATCTTTAACAAGACTCGGACTCCAAGTATATAACTTTTTTATTTATATGTTGATAAAATACGGGGCATGATCTTAATTTCTTTATAAATTACATAATTTTATTATGATATTGTATACAAGTATTTTTAATTTTATATTAGCATTATAATATTGTATAATCTTTAGTAAAATTATTTCGTGAGGATCACGAGAATTCAGCTAGTTTTAATTAACAGTTGGTTCAATGTTATTTGGGTTTGTGGCATACAAGTTTCAGCATTTCCATAACCTAAAAAATATTTAATTTTTTTATTTTCAAATTTTTAATTAATAGTTTTGACAATTAAGTTGATTAGTACGTTTTATTTAATGCACTTGTGAGCAAACCTGTCAATCAGGTCGGGTCGGGTGGGCTCGAGTTCGGTCATTTCGGGTTCAGGTTAAATCGGGTTCGGTTTCGTTCTAGGTCACGGGTCAATCGGTTCGGGTTGTAGCGGGTTTTCGGTCGGATCGGGTTAACCAATGAGTCTAAAATATCCTTTTTTATGATTATTAAATTCAATTTTTAATTAAATAATTATATTGTTTTCATTTATTTTAACAATAAAATATATTCTAATTTTAAAAATAAATTTTAAATTTTCTATAAATATACTAAATCGGTCAACCCAACAGGTTTCGGGTCTATCGGGTTCGGCTGATTTCGGGTTTTGGGTTCAAATTTTCGGGTCTTGACCCTAAAATTATCGGGCGGTTCGGGTCGGGTTAGCGGGTTAGGTCAGCTTTTGACAGCTCTACTTGTGTATATTAATTTTTTCAATGAGTTTTGAACTTTTTCCACTTTTAAATTAAGAATTTAGCTGATTTGTAGAATGTAAAATATTTTGAATCAATTACTTTGATAAATATAGGAACTTATACATTACTTCAAAACATAAAACTAGAAAGAAAAATATACAATCTAAATCATGTTTTTGATGTGCAATATCTAATTGTTAACATATTTCTGCAATTGATATTGCTATCAGTATGTTTACATAGCGCATTAAGAAAGGAAACACTCTCAAAGCCGTCTAAAAATAAACAAAAATTTGGACTTCAAGTGGGTTTCAAGGAAAGAAAATGGTGCAAACGCTATAGAATGTAACATATTTTAAATCAATTACTTTGATAACAATAGGAACATATAAAATACTTCAAAACTTAAAACTAGAAAGAAAAAATACAAATCTAAACCAAGTTTTTGATGTACATTATTTAATTGCTTACATATTCTGCAATATATTTTTCTATTAGTATGTTTACATAATGTTTGATAAGGAAACACTTTCAAAATATTCTAAAATTATACGAATATCTCGACTTCAAGTGGATTTCAAAAGAGAGAAGATGATGCAAAAATTGCAAATGTTATCCAAGTATTCACCATTAACTCCATCTCCTTTAAATATGTTCAATTTTTGTTTGATTTTGTGCCATTGCCACTCATAACACTCTACCATCGAAAGGATAAGACCTACTTTACCAACAACTTTTAACATATTTTAAATCAATTATGTTGATAACTATAGGAAAATACAAAGTACTTCAAAATATAAACCTAAAAAAGAAATATACAAATATAAGCCAAGTTTTTGATGTACATTATCTAATTTTTAATATATTTTGATATAATTGATTTTGCTATCAATATATATTCATAATATTAGCAAAGGAAAATATTCTTCAAACGGTCTAAAAATAAATGAAAATTTGGACTTCAAGAAAAGAAAATGATGCAAATGTTATTGAAGTGCACTCATCATTACCATCAAATGTAAAAGACCTAATATTCCAATAACTACTTTTTTATATCAACAAACAATACATCAAGAGTAAACATAACAAATTTTAATGTAGTACGACCTGCCATTACCTTGCCTTCAATGATATTTCTCAATGAAATTTGAGTGTCGATCTCGATCACAAAAAGACTTGTTGAATTTGAGTGCCAAGCTCTTTTTCAACATTATCTAATTGTTAACATATTCAACGATTGATTTTGCTATCAATTTTTTTTAGGAAAGAAATTAGGCGGACTCCTACAAAATCGGAGATCGCCCTAGAGCATCCTTCCGAATGAGTTTTCTTAAACCTAAGTCAACTACTATTGTAACACCCCGACTTCCGTCGAGGCGCTACTGGGGAATAGACCTTACCAAGTACTATTATTTAGGTTGACAACTACACTGTAGGACCTTACAACTCGGGCACGACGAGAAAACATAATAAAACATCCAACCTTTATTTAGTAAAAACTTAGAAAAACGTATCATGCATGAATCCCCGAAAATTATAAATAATCAAATACGTCACAACGCATACTGACTGAACTACTCGGACAAAGTTATAATAAACAAAACACAATACCAACTCCGTCTAACAAATATCAAAATCAACATCCTAACTATTATAAATAACTAATAAAAACCGATCCCACTATGACACGCGCTCTTTACCGCTCCGGCCCGCCATCTTGCCTCGGTTCCTGCACGGTTCCCTGATTCATACCTGGAACTGAAAAATGTTCCCCGAAGGGTCACCGTCTAATCTACCAAGCTAGAAAGAATATGGAAACTGTAGAACGTTTTGAAATCAGTTATCTAAAGTCAGCATACAAATCCACAATCGCAATCATAACTCTAGAGGCCAATACCTAAATTAGTTATATCAGTCACACAAGTCACATACGCATTCACAATCACAATCACAATCACACAACAATGCAATTCTTCCTTTGTCCACGATCCGACTTCCAAGGCGCTCATCACCGCGCCGAGTGCAGAGGCAGGCCCTCCCACTCCACTTCCCAATCTCCCTTCTAACTCCGGGCTAAGCCTCCACTGGAGCGCTTGCCAAAAACACACAAATAATAATTTTCGTTTGAAGGGGTACGATTTTCCCAGTCACACGGGTCAAAGTAGCCAACTCTTCCTCAACACCAGCTACAATGGGCCGTGTCGGAAACGGTACCAACACAGAGAAAACGTTCCAAAATAATTTCCGATAAAATATATTTAAAATCATTAACGCACACAACACACAAGGAGTTCAAAACAATTTAAAAGGTATACGGGACTAGTTCCCAAAACCCGCCCTACAATAACGATACGCAATCTAACAGGGTAGAGAAGAACCGAGCAAGTCGAAAAACGACTTACCTCGAACAGAAAATCTTTGATGGATACGAAAGCTAGGAATCCGATCGAGTGCACCCTGGTATCAAAGTGGGTGGGAACGATTAATTCAAGAGCCCAACCTAAACGAGAATAATGCTTTACCAAGAATGCCACGATAAGGTCCTTCAACTTAACTACCCAACAGTTAAGAGTAAAATAGCACCCATCTTATAATTTGCAAAGACCAATCGACACCACACTAATTAATTAACCATCTACCCTACCAAAATCCAACCTACGTATTTCCTACACCCATGGAGTTCTTCTCCAATATTTATAACTTAACTAGTTCAAAACAACTCCTACACAATTACTCTAAATGAATCCCCAAACTAATCACCCCAAAGCATACCGATCAAGACATTATATATCGATGAAGTAGTCATCATCTAACATACAATGGCCATGTCATACCCCTCAACTAGGTTAATTAATCAACCCTTATAAATTCAGCCATCAACTAAAAACAACTAGTTAATTAACTATCTAACCTAACTACTAATCCCCAAGTATTCATATGCAAACCTCTACCACTAGTACCCACCACCGTACCCCATTGATGCCCACCTCAACTTGCGTTCTCTTACATCATTCACAACCACGATCCCACCCGACCAAGGCTCAAACGAAAGAAAAACAAATGTAGTAAAGGGAAAACGCTTTGAAGCCCAACATGATAGCGGAAGAAAGGAAAAGTAAGGACAAGGCTTACCGGCTTCGATCGTCATGGCGATCTTGAACGAAACGAACCAAGAAAGGAAGGCGACTACCACTTTCACTGCTACCGGTGCTGATGACGGAGGTAAAGAAGGCGGGTCCGAGATTAATTCATGCGGTTTTGGTTTTGACCAGGTTTGGAATATGGCTTCGAAGATTTTTTTTTTGCTCTTTATGGAGGAGGTCGGTACCGAAATATAAGGATGAGTTAGGATATAAAATTGTGGAATAAGATAAGATAAATAAAGAGATTAGGTTGGGCTTTGGAAGCGCGTTCGAGAGATCCGTACTATACGAGATTGGCAACGACTTTAATGGATAAGATAGGAATTAGTTTTGATCATATTCGTTACTTACATATATGAATTTTACATGTATATGGATCAATTAATACTAAAGAATTATTTATATATACATAAGGTATATATTAAGGCATTGGTAAACATTATAGGATTTTAATGGTTGAATCCTACATCGGAACTTACTTGCAGGTCAAGATTCCGACTACTTGTAATCCGAGAAATTTTCCTTTCCACTCTAGACGGAAAAACGCAACCCGAGTATTACATAATACCCCCCTTAAGAAAGTTTCGTCCCGAAACTTTATAGCAAAGGAAACTATATATCGAGGTTTCACAAACCTCACCCCCTAAAAAGGGGTTCGTCCTCGAACCAGAATTTATTGATAAAGTCAAACCTACCCAATACTAACCATCCAAAACACACAAAACGACAATCAAATATTTAAGCAGTCAGATAGGCAAGTCAAAGTGAACAATAGTTACAAAGCAATCATCGAATCTGAAACAACACACTAATTACTAACCTTCCCCAAACGCCCCTACTAAACCCGGGTAGATCACTGGGTAATTCTCATGCATCTTGGAGTCCGTCTCCCAAGTGGCCTCCTCGACTCCCCGTCGAGACCACTGAATCAATACTAAAGGAATCTCCTTGTTCCGCAGCTTCGTCATTCGTCGATCTATAATCTTCAATGGTTGTTCCCGGAAAGTGTGATCTGGTTCCACCTCTAACTCCTCATCATTTAGACTGTGACTAGGATCCGAGACATACTGTCTCATCTGTGATACATGGAATACAGGGTGTACTCCTTCCAAAGCAGGCGACAATGCTAGCCTGTAAGCCACATCGCCCACTCTTTCCAGAATCTCGAACGGACCGATATATCGGGGACTCAGCTTCCCTTTCACCCCGAATCTCCTTACCCCGCGGGTAGGAAATACTCTCAACCAAACGTGGGCTCCTACCTCAAACTCCAACGGTCTACGCCTCTTGTCCGCATAGGACTTCTGGCGACTCTGAGCAGCTAACATTCTCTCCCGGATCAAGGCCACCTTCTCGATCGTCTCCTCAATCATCTGTGGCCTCTCATCTACTACATCCGAGGGGTCATCCCAACATAGTGGTGTCCTACACCTCCGCCCGTATAAAGCCTTATAAAGATCCATTTGAATCGACGAATGCCAACTATTATTATAGGCAAACTCCACCAAAGCCAAGTGGTCCGACCACTGACCCCCTAGTCTAGCACATATGACCTCAGTATGTTCTCCAAAGTCTGAATCGTCCTCTTAGACTGGCCATCTGGTTGTGGATGGCAAGCGGTTGTGAAATGAAAGTACTTACCCTATGCCTCATATCCTTACTGCCAAAATTTAATCGCGAACCGCCCACCTTTAATAGTTATTTTCCTCTTAGGTATGTTAAGTCGTCTCTATTATTCTTCAACCCACACATATGTCATAACTCCATTGAATTTCTGAACCTGATATTCTATCCTACATGACTTGGTAATAGCATCCCTGAACTCCTACTAGGGTTCCAATCCTTCATCCATTTTTATTTTATTTTTTTTAAGTATGGAATGATTGAGTAAACAACGTCTCCCCTTAAGTCGTAATCGACTAGAATTTCCCTCTAAGACTTTGTGTCATATAGTCGAAGTAACACACTCTAACTATCCTCCTTGGCCTTATCCTATAACTCACTTTCTTATGATTGCTTCAAGTAAGTAGGATAAATCGTGAATAACTACATTCTCTTCTATCCTCCATTTTGAACTCCTTGCTAATCTTCTTAAGTCGGATATTCGACTCTTCCTAAAACGAGCAACATCCTTTCTTCAACCGATGTCCCTACTTGAAGTTCAACCACTTCTAATCCAATAACTTATATGCCTAGGTTAGATTTGCTCCAAGTTACTCCATTATCTTCTATGTCGACCATTTCTGCCTTCCTCTTGCACTAGATTCAAATACTCGATGACCAGTATTATTAAACTCTTGGAGACCATAACCCGACACTTCAATCATACTCTTTTTACTTCCTCACGCTTCCCGAATAATATTAATACTACGAACGAAACCCTTTGTCAAACTTACACTTAGAATTGGAAGGTTAAAAGTAATAAACTACTAGAGGTCCTTGAGCTGACGGTGGCGGAGTCGCGACGTGTCACCTACCCCTAGCTATATGCAACATGCCTACCCCAGTTAAAATATTTTGAAAACACCGGCCGGTTTTGGTTTTAAGTTGGACCTCGGGTACTCTTTGTTGGTCAGTTCCATGTGCCCTGTTGTCAACCTCGCTCTGATACCAATTTGTAACACCCCGACTTCCGTCGAGGCGCTACTGGGGAATAGACCTTACCAGGTACTATTATTTAGGTTGACAACTACACTGTAGGACCTTACAACTCGGGCACGACGAGAAAACATAATAAAACATCCAACCTTTATTTAGTAAAAACTTAGAAAAACGTATCATGCATGAATCCCCGAAAATTATAAATAATCAAATACGTCACAACGCATACTGACTGAACTACTCGGACAAAGTTATAATAAACAAAACACAATACCAACTCCGTCTAACAAATATCAAAATCAACATCCTAACTATTATAAATAACTAATAAAAACCGATCCCACTATGACACGCGCTCTTTACCGCTCCGGCCCGCCATCTTGCCTCGGTTCCTGCACGGTTCCCTGATTCATACCTGGAACTGAAAAATGTTCCCCGAAGGGTCACCGTCTAATCTACCAAGCTAGAAAGAATATGGAAACTGTAGAACGTTTTGAAATCAGTTATCTAAAGTCAGCATACAAATCCACAATCGCAATCATAACTCTAGAGGCCAATACCTAAATTAGTTATATCAGTCACACAAGTCACATACGCATTCACAATCACAATCACAATCACACAGCAATGCAATTCTTCCTTTGTCCACGATCCGACTTCCAAGGCGCTCATCACCGCGCCGAGTGCAGAGGCAGGCCCTCCCACTCCACTTCCCAATCTCCCTTCTAACTCCGGGCTAAGCCTCCACTGGAGCGCTTGCCAAAAACACACAAATAATAATTTTCGTTTGAAGGGGTACGATTTTCCCAGTCACACGGGTCAAAGTAGCCAACTCTTCCTCAACACCAGCTACAATGGGCCGTGTCGGAAACGGTACCAACACAAAGAAAACGTTCCAAAATAATTTCCGATAAAATATATTTAAAATCATTAACGCACACAACACACAAGGAGTTCAAAACAATTTAAAAGGTATACGGGACTAGTTCCCAAAACCCGCCCTACAATAACGATATGCAATCTAACAGGGTAGAGAAGAACCGAGCAAGTCGAAAAACGACTTACCTCGAACAGAAAATCTTTGATGGATACGAAAGCTAGGAATCCGATCGAGTGCACCCTGGTATCAAAGTGGGTGGGAACGATTAATTCAAGAGCCCAACCTAAACGAGAATAATGCTTTACCAAGAATGCCACGATAAGGTCCTTCAACTTAACTACCCAACAGTTAAGAGTAAAATAGCACCCATCTTATAATTTGCAAAGACCGATCGACACCACACTAATTAATTAACCATCTACCCTACCAAAATCCAACCTACGTATTTCCTACACCCATGGAGTTCTTCTCCAATATTTATAACTTAACTAGTTCAAAACAACTCCTACACAATTACTCTAAATGAATCCCCAAACTAATCACCCCAAAGCATACCGATCAAGACATTATATATCGATGAAGTAGTCATCATCTAACATACAATGGCCATGTCATACCCCTCAACTAGGTTAATTAATCAACCCTTATAAATTCAGCCATCAACTAAAAACAACTAGTTAATTAACTATCTAACATAACTACTAATCCCCAAGTATTCATATGCAAACCTCTACCACTAGTACCCACCATCGTACCCCATTGATGCCCACCTCAACTTGCGTTCTCTTACATCATTCACAACCACGATCCCACCCGACCAAGGCTCAAACGAAAGAAAAACAAATGTAGTAAAGGGAAAACGCTTTGAAGCCCAACATGATAGCGGAAGAAAGGAAAAGTAAGGACAAGGCTTACCGGCTTCGATCGTCATGGCGATCTTGAACGAAACGAACCAAGAAAGGAAGGCGACTACCACTTTCACTGCTACCGGTGCTGATGACGGAGGTAAAGAAGGCGGGTCCGAGATTAATTCATGCGGTTTTGGTTTTGACCAGGTTTGGAATATGGCTTCGAAGATTTTTTTTTTTGCTCTTTATGGAGGAGGTCGGTACCGAAATATAAGGATGAGTTAGGATATAAAATTGTGGAATAAGATAAGATAAATAAAGAGATTAGGTTGGGCTTTGGAAGCGCGTTCGAGAGATCCGTACTATACGAGATTGGCAACGACTTTAATGGATAAGATAGGAATTAGTTTTGATCATATTCGTTACTTACATATATGAATTTTACATGTATATGGATCAATTAATACTAAAGAATTATTTATATATACATAAGGTATATATTAAGGCATTGGTAAACATTATAGGATTTTAATGGTTGAATCCTACATCGGAACTTACTTGCAGGTCAAGATTCCGACTACTTGTAATCCGAGAAATTTTCCTTTCCACTCTAGACGGAAAAACGCAACCCGAGTATTACAACTATCAATATGTATACATAGCATTATAGAAGGAAAACACTGTTGAAATAGTCTAAAAATAAACGAAAAATCAGACTTCAATTGGATTTCAAGGAAAGAAGATGATACAAATATTATCGAAATGCATTCATTATTACTTGGATCTCTTTTAAATATGTTCAATTTTTGTTTGATTTCATTCCACTGCCACTCATAACACTCTACCATCGAAAGGAGAAGACCTACTTTTCCAACAATAGCTTTCACCTTTTTTGAATCAATTACTTTTTTTTGGTCGGAAGAAAGGCAAAAATGCCCTATTGCATTAAAATAAAAGGCTTACATCAGGAGCTAGATGGGGGATCGCCACTCCCCACATCTTCCTTCATAAGTTTCAAAATATTCAGACTAGGAGAAAATAATTCATGAAACGCCATTGGGTAATTACGAGCAAGGGAAGCGAGGCCATCAGCGACGCGGTTGGCCTCTCTTGGGATGTATCGGAGTTGTAGAGTCCAGCTCTTACTAGTAAAGCCGTGGAACTTCTTTGCCAGGCTAGCAAGCGGGTGGTGCGGGTGGTGTTGAGTGAGAATCATGTCCAAGGCCACCTGTGAATCAGTCTCAATGATCGCGTGGTGGTAACCATGTTCCCAGGCCATCTTCATTCCATGGTAGATTTCCCACAATTCTGCAGTGATCACCGAACAAGAACCGATATTGAGTCAAAGCCCACCTTCCAATTTCTTCTATCATCTCTGATGACCCCCCCCCCCCCGGCTGAGGCAATATCAGTATTCTCGGTGACAGATCCATCGTGTTGACCTTCACCCAACCCTCACTCGACCTCTCCCACCCCACCATACTCCATTGCTTATCCACCTCCATGCCAACAGTCCTTCGTCTCGCTGCAGCCCGGCGGAATTCGTTGATCTGTTGAATAAGGAAGGAATACCGATCCGCTGGAATATTTCCGCTACCAAAGATCTTTTCATTCCTCCACTTCCATAGCCACCAAACAGTGGTGGCAAAAACATAAGGGTCCTCAGACCATCCGCAGAGATTAAACTCCCCTCTCAAGTTCTTAATCAGCCATTGCAACAGATTCAAGCTATAGAAATTCGCCTCCATCTCCCTCGGCACCATTAAATTCCATATTCCTCTAGCTTCACGGCAGTCCCTGAAAAGATGGATGGCCGACTACGAGGCGAGATTGCATTAGTTACACCGAGGGTCATTCACCAAGTGGCATCTCACCCGTTTTTCATTAGTGAGGATTCGGCCTTTCACAACGGTCCATAAGAAGACCCTGATCCACTCGGGAATCGCCATCTTCCAAAGATGTTTAAAAATCCACGCCCATGTTGGTTCAAGTGCCTGGTCATTTGGGGGGGGCCTAAGGAGTCTATATGCTGACTTTACTGTGTAGTCCCCCGTGGCCGTTGGGCCCCAGCTCGGCCGGTCTTCTCCAGTATCACCCCAAAGGCCAATGAATGCAATTTTCAATAGATATCTATTGGGTAGACAATCCGCAAAAGCAGGCCAGTTTCAGCCTTCTCCGGGGATCCACATTTCACAAACACGGGTCGAATTGCAATGATTTCCTCCGACCTCATAGGCAACCTGCTCTAAGGTGTTGTCACCTAGCCAGATATCCATCTAGAAGCGTGTATCTCTCCCATTGGCCACATTCCATCTCACCCCTTTGCTCACCACTTCCTGGAGCCCCTAGGCAATGCTCTTCCAGATGGGTGAGTGCTTTCGCCGGTTGGATTGTGCTATCCAGGAACCCTCCTTCTCCAGCCCATACTTAGCCACCACGAGTTGACCCCATAGTCCACCTTGGTTGTTCAACAATCGCCGTCTTAGCTTGCCTATCATGGCAAGATTTGTCTCCTTCAAGGTTCTCAAGCCAAGGCCCCCAACACTTTTGGTTGAAAAACGTCCTTCCAAGATACAAGGTGAATTCGTCTTCTCTCAGTCGTGTCTCCCCATATGAAGTTTTGAGTAGTCCTTTCTAGCTCATCAAAAACACCGACCAACCGTCTAATGGACCCCATGGTGTAATATGGTAGTGTTTGAAGAACCGATTTGGCAAGAGTGATGCACCCCGCAAAACTAAGGTGCTTACTTCTCCACCCATTCAGCTTGGATTTTGCCCGATGCACCAGGCCATCAAACATGCTTTTCGAGACTCTTTGATGCAAGACTGTCATGCCCAAATACGAGCCTAGATTTCTTGTGACCGAGATGCCACTTATGGTTTCCATGGAGTTGGCTAAATCACTGGACACGTTTGTAGAGACAAAAATCCTGCATTTCTCCATACTAACTCTGAGACCCGAGGCATTGGCAAACCTTTCCAGGCACTGAAAGATCACCCGAATTTGCTGGACAGAAGCTTCCGCCATCAGAATAATGTCTTCGGCGAAAAAGAGGCGTGAAAGCCTCGGGTCCTAGCGGTTTTCACCTCTTAACCTCCACTTCATGGAGAATGATGTGGCTTAATCTCTCCATAGCAAGTACAAAGAGGTAGGGCGAGATGGGGTCCCTCTAATCCCTTGGTGACATATCCATTCCATAAAAGTTGCATCCTAGCAGTACAGATGCATTCCCAAATCCGCTCACGTAAAACCACTGGGAGCCTCGCGTCCTCTAAAGTGTCGAGGATGAAGTCTCTCCTCACCTTGTCATACGCCTTTTCGAGGTCGAGTTTCAGACTCATCTACTTCTTCCTTTGTCTCTTAGCTTGCATTGAGTGAACAAGCTCTTGAAGCAAAACGACATTGCTTGTGATGACTCTTCCGGGGATAAAACTGTATTGTGTGGCCCCACCAACAACGACATTAGAGGTTGGATCCTGTTCTCCATAATTTTTGTGATTAACTTGTACGTCACATTACACAAGCTAATCGGCCAGAATTGTGTGATATATTCGGGTGATGAAACCTTTCCAATCAACGATATCAGAGTATCATTCGTTCCCTGAGGAAGTTTTCCACTACTGAAGAACTCAGAGATAATTTCCACCACAGAGTGCTTGATAGTGCTCCAAAAAGTATTGTAGAAGATGGGTTGGAACCCATAGGTCCCGACGCTTTGTAAGAGCCCATCTAATTCAGCACGGTTACAATTTCTTTCTCTTCCACAGGGCACAGAGGTCAGCAAGGCTAGAGGGTCTCATTGGCGGAAAACCCCCTCTGTGGAGAGTGGAGGCACCAATCATGCTTACTGGAAGTTCATACAGTTCCTTGAAGAAGCGTACAACACATTGTTCTAATTCCTTTGGGTCCTTGATCCACCGATCGTCTTAATCTTTGAGTGCTTTCACTCTATTGCTATTTCTCCTTATCATTGTACTCATGTGGAAGAATTTAGTATTTCTATCCTCCTATTCAATCCACTGTTCTCGGGAATTCTAGAACCAAATCACCCCTTCTTGGTGATAAGACTCGTTCTATCTCCAATTTAAGATCCGTTTCCAATCTCAGAAGGTCTCCCCTGACACCCCTTTCCATCGCTCTTTGGATTCCCAATAATCTCCTACTAAGTTGCTCCTTCCTCTTGAATATATTCCAAACACATTTCTGTTCCAAAGTTGGAGATTATCTTTGAGATGGCTTAACGCTTTCCCAATCTCCATGTTGTGAACCCAGTTTGAGCTGACAAAATCCATGAAGTGTGGGTGTTCTATCCAGGCATCCTCAAAGTGAAAAGGGCACCTAGACCGGGTCTGTCTTTGGGATCCGTCCAGCTTCAGTATAATGGGGTTGTGATCTGATGAGATAGCCGGAAGATGTTGAACCATGGCCTCCTCCCACACTAGCATACCAGAATCATTAGTGAACACATGATCAAAGCGTTTGGACACCCAAAGTACCTTTTTGTGACTCCTCTACTCCAGGTGAAACGGGGCCCCACATACCCAAGATCCACTAATCCCAGGCTGTTCACCCAGTCCGCAAACACACTTGAATCCGGCGAGAAGGAATTGGCACCCCCGTGCCTTTCCTCCAGGCTCAAGATGCAGTTCAAGTCTCCCCCTATATATAGGGGGTCGACAATGCCTCTACATTCAGCTTTCAAATCTTCCCCAAAAGGGCCTCTTCTACTTGCGCTTGAGGGAGTGTAGACACCAACCAGATGCATCAGTCTGTTGCCCATAGACACCACAACATGGATGAAGTATTTATTTATGGATAGGACCCGCAGGTCCATCACTGCCTCCGGCCAGAGCATCCAAATTCCCCCGATGAAACCCTCCACTTCTACCCTTATTTGACCCGAAAAACGTAATCTATTGCAGACACGATCGACATGTCCTCCTGAAATCCACGGTTCAAAGATTACCATAACATCAACTTTATTACACTTCAAAAGATATCGACTTGCTCGGCGAAAGCCCGATTTCCCCGCTCCCCTGACATTCCAGAATAGAATATTGATGAGACAACAACGTGGAGAGGGTAAACGAACACCTCGTAAATCAACAACCAAGGACCGGGTGGTTCTAGTCCATACCCTCATCCATACTCGAATCCTCCATCCCTTCCATCGGTGCCTCATCCTGATTTGTCATCACTGAGTCATCGCGTTTAGGGGGAGCGCTTTGACTTAGATGTGACTGGTGCTCCCTTTCATGACAAAAGGGTGTCGCCGCTTACTCCAATTGTTGGTGAGCTTTAGAAGTATCCTAGTGAGGTGGGCTGATTTTGGCTTTGGGCCTTGGGATGGGGACTTGAGGCCCACAACTTCCCCCTATCGGCCCACCTATCTCCTTAAACGCCCTAGGCCTTTTCACATGCCCTTCTATTCTCAACGCCTCGTCACTGTATGGGGGGAGTGAAAAAGACTCCTTTACCCCTTTCTATCTTAGCAGGCTTTTGCCCTGCCTCCTCGCCGTTCTCAGAGAAGTCTGCCCCTTTTCCATTGACCTGGTGGACTCTTTCTGTAGGGAAAATTGGCTTTTATCCCCTATTGTCATCCCCTCCATGTACTTGCTCCATTTCTCCGACCCATTTGTTTCCTTAAACTCTATCATACTTGCCACCTCTTTGTCCTTTTTCTCTCCTGAACTCTGTGAGACCTCTGTTTTCTCCTTTTCCAGCATGACAAACCGGTTAGAGTTATGCTCCTTACTGAGTTATTGGTCCCTCCATTGGTCTTTTGTTCTCCCGCCTTTTTACTTTTCTGTCTCCTTGGACGATTAGTCACTATAATCCACGGGCCACAGTGATTCCTAGACTCCGAGGAGGTGTCCGTTGGGGCAGGCTCCTTCTCCATTAGCTCCATCCCGGTGTCAACTTCCGACATAGAGCCCCTTTGTTCCGGGACTATGCCAGCGTGTTTTTCTCCCTTATCGCCCTCTCTTGGACTCCGATTATCCTGGGCCAACTTTGTGTCTCTTTCTCCCTTAATGGGCAATCGTTGATGAGATGCCCGTATCGACCACACATGATGCATATGTCATTCAGACCTTCATACTCAACAAGCACCGTCTCTCCATTCACTTGGATCGCTCCTCGCAACGGTTTACTTAGGTCAAGCTCCACGCACACCCGAGCAAATTTTCCTCTTGTGGCCTCCAAAGTGTTCATGTCGACCCTCATCAGACGTCCAATGATGGTCGCTGTTTTTCCAATCACTCATTCCTTGTACATAATAATGGGGAGATTGGATAGCCTCACCCATGTGTAGATGGTCGAAATTTCCTCCTTCCAAGGGTTGAACCCCGGTTCCCATTTCTTCACCATTAGACATTGCCCAAATATGTTCCACGGGCCTCCGGAGAGCGTCATCTAAAAATCTTGCTCCACCTCAAACCTAACCACCGAAAAGCCATTGGAAAGGTCCAATATAGTCATTCGCTCAGATGGTAGCCAAATTTCCTTCAGTCTTCATTCTAGCACTTGGTATGTTACCCTCCGGCCTAGGAGCTTAATCACCACCGAGAATCTCCAAGCTTTGGCCAGTGCTTGCACCACCCCTTGGCCTATGGTATCTGATGGAAGACCATCTTCACCTCGAGGGAACTTCACACGAATGTCCTGCTCCAACACAGCCTCATCCAGCACCTCCCTTTGTTGTGAGTGGAATCCCTGGACTAACTTGTCCTTGAAGGTCGGGATGGGATCCGAGAGTTTTAGTGGGGGCGGGCAATGCCCTACTTCCACCATTTGAGTGTCTCTTGTTGTTTTTGGGTTGGTCGGGGTTGACATCCAAAAGAGAGCCTTGATAGCCACTGAGCAAGATGAAATTCAAGTGGTAGACACCATGCAAAGCAACAAATCTTCAACTCTCCAAATCTCCTTTTGAATCAATTACTTTGATAACTATATATAGAAAAATATAAAGTACTTCAACACATTAAACTAAAAAGAAACATACAATTATAAACCAAGTTTTTGATGTACATTATCAAATATTTAATATATTTTGAAATAATTGATTCTGATATCAATATATATTCATAACATAAGGAAAGCAAACCATTATTTAAACTATCAAAAAATAAATAAAAATTTGGACTTCAAGTGAATTTAAAAAAAAATGATGCAAATGTTAACAAAATGTACTCACCATTACATTCATATCCTTTAAATATGTTTATATAATTATAGTTTGATTTTGTGCTACTACCACCATAACAAATCTACCATCAAATGTAGAAGACCTAATATTCCAAAAAAAACTTTTTTTTATATCATCAAACATCGCAAATTCGCAACAAGTGCATGGCATAACAAATCTTAATGTTGTAAGACCTGCCATTACTTTGTCTTCAATAATGTTTGCTCAATGAAATTTGAGTGTCAATCTCAATCTCAAAAAGACCTGTTGAATTTGAGTGTTAAGCTTTTTTTTCTACATTATAGATTGTTGACATATTCAGCAATTGATTTTTCTATCAATTTTTTTGATGAGGAAAAAAATTAGAGGTACTCCTACAAAATTGAAGAATGCCCTAGAGCATCATTGCACATGAGGTTTCTTAAATCTAAGTCACCTATTATCAATATGTATACATAGCATTAGGAACGGAAAAGTCTTGAAATAGTCTAAAAATAAAGGAAATTTTGGACTTCAATTGGATTTCAAGGAAAGAAGATGATGCAAATGTTATGAAAGTGCATTCACTATTACCTTCATCTCTATTAAATATGTTCAATTTTCGTTTGATTTTTTGTCATTGTCACTCATAACACTCTACCATCGAAAGGAGAAGACCAACTATTCCAACAATAGCTTTCCACATATTTAGAATCAATTACTTTCATAATTATAGGAAAATATAAAGTGCTTGAAAACATAAAATTAAAAAGAAACATACAAATTTAAACCAATTTTTATGTACATTATCTAATTGTTAATATACTTTTGAAATAATTGATTTTGCTATCAATATATATTCATAAGATAAGAAAAGCAAAACATTCTTCAAATAGTCTAAAAATAAATAAAAATTTGGACTTCAAGTGGATTTTAGGAAAAGAAGATGATGTAATTGTTATCAATATGCACTCACCATTACCTTCATATGCTTTAAATATGTTTATGCATAGTTTGATTTTGTGTCACTATCACCATAACACATCTACCATCAAACATAAAAGATCTAATATTTCAACAATAACTTTTTTTATATCAACAAACAATACAACAAGAACATGGCATAAGACATCTTAACTTTTGTTTGATTTTGTGCCACTTTCACTCATAACACTTGTAACACCCCGATAATTTATAAGGAATTGAAGTGCTATCCATGTCAACAAGAGCTCTTCCTTTTCTGAGTTCGAGTGAGGACAAAGAACTCAGAAGTTAAGCGTGCAAGGGCGAGAGTAGTACCAGGATGGGTGAACTCCTGGGAAGTTCTCGGGTTGGCATGGGATAGCGCTTCTATGGCCTCGGGCCTTACAACACTCTATCATCGAAAGAAGAAGACCTACTTTTCAATCTAGAGCTTTCAACATATTTTAAAGCAATTATTTTGTTAACTATAGGAAAATATAAAGTACTTCAAAACATAAACCTATAAAGAAACATACAAATAAAAACCATGTTTTTGATGTACATTATCTAATTATTAATATATTTTGGTATAAATGATTTTGCTGTCAATACATATTCATAATATTAGAAAGGAAAACACTCTTCAATCGTCTAAAAATAAATGAAAATTTCGACTTCAAGTGAATTTCAAGAAAAGAAGATGATGCAAATGTTATCGTAGTGCAATCACCATTATCTTCATATACTTTAAATATGTTTAATTATAGATTGATTTTGTGCAACTACTACCATAACACCTTTACTATCTCAAAAAGACATGTTGAATTTGACTGTCAAACTCTTTTTCAACATTATTTAATTGTTAACATATTCTGCAATTGTTTAACTATCAATTTTTTTATGAGAAAAAAAAATTGCAAGGACTCCTACAAAATGGGAGAACGCCCTAGAGCATCCTTGTAAATGATGATTTTGAAACCCAAGTCAACTGCTATTAATATCTATACATAGCATTAGGGAAGGAAAACGCTCTTGAAATAGTCTAAAAATATATGAATGTTTGAACTTCAAGTGGATTTCAAGGAAAGAAGATGATGCAAACGATATCGAAGTGCATCATGATTACCTTCACTCCCTTTAAATATGTTCATTTTTCGTCTGATTTCATGCCACTTCTACCCATAACACCTCTAACATCGAAAGAAGAAGACCTACTATTCCAACAACAACTTTCGTTGTATTAATAAACACTACAACAAGATTATGGCACAATAAATCTTAATGTTGTACAACATATCATTACCTTGCCTTCAATAGCGTCCGTTGAGTTGAATTTTGAGTGTCGAACTCCATCTCAAAAAGACCTATTGAATTTGAGTGTTAAGTTCTTTTTCAACCAGTGTTGTTAAATTTTGAGTGTTAAGCTCATGAAAAAAACGAGTTGAATTTTGAGTGTCAAGCTCCTTCTCAAAAGACCAAGTTAGCTCTCACTTTTCAATTTTTCTCTATAATTCACTCTTGTTTTACTTTGTTAGGGTTTATTTCATCCAAATTTGAATTATTTATATATATCTTCCCATAATCTAAAATAATTTTTTGAGTTATTTTCGTAGGTTTGTTTGATACGTATATGCGATTTTCATTTTTTTGTAATTTTAAATGGATTTCTAATTTTATTTCTCCTCTAAAAACTTGCTGCTTGATCTTGTTATTAGGGTTTGTGTCATACAAATTTTAGCATTATTTTTTTCCATAACCTAAAAGATTTTTTTTGTTTTCACATTTTAATTAATAGTTTTGAAAATTATGATATTTGTACTTGGTAGAGTTTTGTGAGTTTTTTTTATATCTTTTTAACTATTTATTTAGTAGTTTTGAAAATTTAGTTGCTTAGTAGGTTTTATCTAATGTCTTTTTGATGAATGTAGAATAAATATCAGATTTAGTAGGTTTTATTTTTAAAAAGACATTACGTAAAACCTACTAAGCAACTAAAATTTCAAAACAACTACATAAATATTTTAAAAGATAAAAAAAACTCACAAAACTCTACCAAGTACCAATATCATAATTTTCAAAACTATTAATTAAAATGTGAAAACAGAAAAATATCTTTTAGGTTATGGAAAAAAGTAATGCTAAAATTTGTATGACACAAACCCTAATAACAAGTAATTAACTAACAAATTTTAAGAGGATAAATAAAATTAGAAATCTATTTTAAATTACTAAAAAATTGAAAATCTCATATATGTATCAAACAAACCTACGAAAAAAAACTCAAAAAATTATTTTAGGTTATGGGAAGACATAAATAATTCAAAGTTGGATGAAATAAACCCTAACAAAATAAAAATGAGTGAATTATAGAGAAAAATTGAAAAGTGAGAGCTAACTTGGTCTTTTAAGAAGGAGCTTGACACTCAAAATTCAACTCGTTTTTTCATGAGCTTAACACTCAAAAATTTAACAACACTGGTTGAAAAAGAACTTTAACACTCAAATTCAATAGGTCTTTTTGAGATGGAGTTTGACACTCAAAATTCAACTCAACAAACGCTATTGAAGGCAAGGCAATGATATCTTGTACAACATTTAGATTTATTGTGCCATAATCTTGTTGTAGTGTTTATTAATACAACGAAAGTTGTTGTTGGAATAGTAGGTCTTCTTCTTTCGATGTTAGAGGTGTTATGGGTAGAAGTGGCATGAAAGCAGACAAAATTTGAACATATTTTAAGGAGATGATGGTAATTGTGAATGCACTTCGATATCATTTGCATCATCTTCTTTCCTTGAAATCCACATGAAGTTCAAACTTTCATATATTCTTAAACTGTTTCAAGAGCGTTTTCCTTCCATAATGCTATGTATAGATATTAATAGCAGTTGACTTAGGTTTCAAAAACATCATTTACAAGGATGCTATAGGGCGTTCTCCCATTTTGTAGGAGTCCTTTCAATTTTTTTCCTCATAAAAAAAATTGATAGTTAAATCAATTGCAGAATATGTTAACAATTAAATAATGTTGAAAAAAGAGTTTGACACTCAAATTCAACATATCTTTTATGATAGAAATAAAGGAGATTACCTTTCAAAAATAATTACAAAATACACTTGATCTCCTTTTGTATTTAAAAAAATTCCTTATTTAAGAGGGAGAGTATTAATAATAAATAAAATTGATTGTGAATATGTATTTGACCATTTAGAATCATAAGAGTCTTCATAATCAAGTGTATTTTGTAATTATTTTTGAAAGGTAATCTCCTTTATTTCTATCTTGTAATTAATAGGTTGAAATATGTGATTAAATTAAAAAGAAGATGTATATAGCGTTATGTTCCTTCTACCAAAAAAATAGTTCATTATTGAAATAAACCTATAGTTGGTCAAAGTGAAGTGTGAAGATAATACGTGGAAAAAAATCTATATTTTTATTTTACAACATATATATCCCTATATGTCTTAAAAAATTAAACAAAAACTTGAAATAACTCTTACTACTAAGCTATACACAATTCTTTACTAATTTCTTTTTCATGAAAAAAAAAAGAATAATGAGAAAGTTAAGTTTTAAATGAGCAACTATATATTGAAGAGGGCAATCGACATTGTAACATGAAACATCAAGGATATGACAATCATTTACATCATTTGTGTTCTTGTAACAATTAATTCGAACCAATATTAAGGAACACACTTTTAAATTGTATTTGTATTTGTATGCTTAAAAAACATATAGAACTTATAAAGATGTCCTCCATCTGAACTATGCCACACATTCTATATATATGGATAATCAAATGAGGTTAATACTAATAACAATAAACATCTACTTGGAGTCTACATTAATTAGCAAGTTAAAAAATAATATTGTATTAATGTACAACAACAAATGTTAATTGTAGTCTACATTGATTAGCAAGTTACAAAAAGAATAGAGTATTAACTACACCAAACGTCTCCTTGTAGTCCACCTTAATGTGGGGACTCGACATTAAGTTGGAGGTGCAAGTTAAATTTTTTGTAAATGTCAATAACATTATAATACTCTTTTCAACCGCTTCACATTCTTATGTTAAAGCTTGATAATTTTAAGATGGAAGTTATTCTACATTTAATTTAATAACTTTTATTAGTCTCATGTGTCAATATAGTTTTTTAACTAAAAATGCTAAATGAATAAAAAAAGATTAAGTCTGCATTGTCTTAAATGTAAAATAATTGTATTAATTTATTTCAATATTTAATTAAAATTTTTCTATTAATACATATGAAAATAATTTGCTTAGTTTTTGCAAGAGAACTGGTTTAAAGGATACAATTCCTAAGATGTCATTTTTCTAATAATAATTCTATCATCCTTACTAAATAATTTATTTATAACTCAATCTCATGTATATCTTTTTAAACTCTAGGAAAAAAAGAGAGAAATATGTAATCAAATTTATTGCATCATGAAATAAGGAAACCATTAAGGTAATACTATAAAATATTACATTCAAAAGGATTTTAGCACAAAATGAATGAATACTCACTTTAACGATTTCACAGACCAAATTATGTGTCAAAGTAGCGGATTGCCTAACCCCTTCCTGATGCCATATGAAACCGAATGGTACATATGTGTTGATATGAGATATGGCTGTAATTTATAGTGATAAATCTAAAATACGTTACAAATAGATGGAGTTAATAAGACGAATTTATATATGGGTTAATGAGAATAAATATTTTCAACATTGATAATAAAGATTAGCATTTATTATATGCATGTATGTACATTTAGATAATTAACCGATGTTTGACCTTCTAGCTTCCAAACAATGAATTTGAAAATTTAGAACGATACAATGAATTTTGAATTTTATAACGATACCATTAGTTATTATAATTTAGAGAAAATTAATTTATAATTTGTTAATAACTTATTTTGTTAGCTCTCCTTAGTCTTTTTATTAGTACTTCCTCCGTTCTATTCTACTTGTCTTTTTAACCTCAAAACTTTGTTCAACAAAACTTGTCCATTTAGGATTTTTATTTATTTAATGTATTGGAAAGTGTTCATATTGACTTTTTTTCTCTTTATCTATTGGCTATAAAGGGTAGTTAGTAATTAATTTGTGATTACATTTAGAAAATTTTGGATTTTCAATGATATTTTTTATATTTTCAATGAGTTTCTTAATATATGTGAAAAAATCTAAAAGGACAAGTAGAATTTAATGAAGGGAGTATTAATTAAGAAATACAAACATACCTATTAAGTTGATTAAATACAAAAGGCATACTTATTCTCATGTTGGTACCAAAAAAAAAGACTTTTGATTTATCCTTTTTAGTTCTTTTTGGTTTTTTGAGTTCTTCTTTCATTATTTTATGTGCGTATATATTATGTTATATTATACTATGTATGTATATATAGAGTTTGGTTCAAATGAAACAAACTCTTATCCTGAAACGAATGCACTTTTTCTAGTTTGTAGGGCACTTTTCCTGGTTCGTAGTGCACTTTTTCGGATTTGCACTTTTTATACTTTGCATTGCACTTTTCGTTTTTTTACAGTGCATTTTTTCGGATTGCACTTTTTGTATTTTTCAATGCACTTTTATACGAAAAGTGCACTACGAACTAAGAAAAGTGCATTCGTTTTACGTTTTAGGACAAGAGTTTGTTTCATTTGAACCAAACTCTGTATATATATACTTTGTAAATATTAGATGATATCTATTTCTATTGCATACTTACTTACTTTTGTTTTTATTAATTTTAAGTTTCACTTATTTTATTTTTTACCTAAATATCAATCTCATTTATAAACATTTTAAAATTAAGTAAAATAATTTGATCAATTGTTATTGCGCTACTTTTGGTATATAAGCAAATTGGTTTATATGTTTTTAAATAATTTTAGTTTGTAGTAAGATAAAATGTCATTTGAATTGAAATAAGATGACATATTAATTGCATTGGCATGGATTGTCAAAAAGCTTTTCTTATAGTATTAAGAAATACAAATATACCTATTAAATCATATTTTGATTAAATATAAAATGCATACTTATTCTCATGACGGTACAAAAAAAAAGACTTTTGATATATCCTTTTTATTTCTTTTTGGTTTTTTGAGTTCTTTTTTCATTATTTTATATACATATATATTATATTATATTATTTATATATATATATATATATTGTAAATATTGGATGATATCGATTCTATTGCACACTTACTTTTGTTTTAGTAATTTTTAGTTTCACTTATTTTATTTTTATACCTAAATATCAAACTCATTTATAAATATTTTAGAATTTAGTAAAATAATTTGATCGGTTGTTATTGTGCTACTTTTGGTACATAAGTATATTGGTTTATAGGTTTTTAAATACTTTTAGTTTGGAGTAAGATAAAATGTCATTTGGATTGAAATAAGATGACACATTAATTGCATTGGCATGGATTGTCAAAACGCTTTTCTTATAATATTAAGAAATACAAACATACCTATTAAATCATATTTTGATTAAATATAAAATGCATACTTATTCTCATGACGTTAAAAAAAAAGACATTTGATATATCCTTTTTATTTCTTTTTGGTTTTTTGAGTTCTTCTTTCATTATTTTATATGCGATATATGATATTATAGAGTTTGGTTCAAATGAAACAAACTCTTATCCTGAAAAAATGAAAAGTGCACTTTCAACTATGAAAAGTGCATTACTAAATAGGAAAAGTGCAATCCGAAAAGTGTACTACAACAAATACGAAAAGTGCACTACAAAGTACGAAAAATGCAAATGCGAAAAAGTACACTCCGAAGTAGGAAAAGTGCACTACAAACTAGAAAAAGTGCATTCATTTTAATTTTCAAGATAAAAGTTTGTTTCATTTGAACCAAAATCTTATATTATATTATGTATGTATATATAGAGTTTGGTTCCCATAAGACTCTCTCTTAACATGAAACGGAAGGAGCATTCAGGGCCCTTGGATCTCCTTAATCCAAGAGCTGATATTCTTTCTCCTTTAATTAAAGGCAGGGGCAATTGTGTCTTTTTACTCTTTAATTAATTAATCTTTTTTTGTTTAAGCCCTTGGGGTGAATGTGCGACCGCTCGATTGTCTTCTCCAAGCAGCATATATGGCGGCAGGTCACGTCGTGTCAATTGGTACTCTTCCATCTCTTCTCTCTCGCTTTGTTGGGGCGATTCGGTGATCGCAATTCGGCTTCAGCGTGTATTTTTTTTGATCCGACATTGTATTGGGGGTGTACTCGGTGATCGCAATTCGGATTCGGTGATTCCATCAACATTGATTCGACATTGAGTGAACAAAAAACCATGGCAGAAAGTGGTATTTTGTTCTTCTTTTTCTGATTTTATTAGGTTATTTGAAATTCTAAGGTTTCTAAACTATCTAAGAAGTGTGAGTAGAAGAGGAATTCACAAATTCGACTCTACGTAATAGTAGCCAAAAAACAACATTTAATACTAGTAAATTAGTAGAAGAGTGTGTGATTTGATTGATCTACGCTCGCAGCTACTATTGGAATTGGCTTGCGTACTCTTCTCTTTTTGAAATTACAATGAATTCCTCTTCTCCTAGCTACTACTATGAATGCACTTTTTCGGACTTAATAATGCACTTTTCATACTTACTAGTGCACTTTTCATACTTAATAACGCACTTTTCATACTTAATAATGCACTTTTCATTTTTGTGTTTAGAGAAAATATATGCGACCATATATCTAATTTCATTTGTTATTTAGAACATAGTTTATACTTTATAATCAACCTCATAATACAAATATTAATGAGTTAATTTCATTGTGATTTTGGTAGTAAGGGTTATGTCATTGGACTTCAAGGTGGATATGGACCAAATGATCATGTCTTTGAATTAACATCTTTCTACTGCACTTTTCACAGTTAATAATGCACTTTTTATATTTGGTAGTGCACTTTTTCTACTTAATACCACTTTTATATCTTTTGTAATGCACTTTTCAGTGATTTGAGTTAGCAATTTTTATAATGTACTTTTTCTAGTATTTATTGCACTTTATTATGCTTTGCAATGCACTTTTACTGATTTTCAACTAACACCTTTATATTATCCTTTATGTTGTTGTAGTAGGGACATCAAACTCTTCTTCAACTACCTGTTCTGAATGAGGAATCACTTAAAACAGTGATAAATATTCCATTGAGCTATCTCAATGTAACACCCCCTTACTTATCCTGGAGTTATTACCGCTAGTAACCCCGAGTAGGACTAAACCAGAGTTACCCAAGGCTTTAACCTGACAGAACTTACTAGAACAAGGTAAATGAAACCATTTAAAACCTAACAAAATTAAGTAAAACTTTACAGCGGAAAAGAGAATAAAAGGTCTTATACAAGCCTTAACTTAAAAAGAATTAGTAAATAAATAGAACAACCTTCTATTTAAACAAAATCTTTATCAAGTCTTTCTTAAGTTCTTATTTCTGAAACTCAGCTTCGCTTTGAAGTAGTTCAACCATGATCTTCACTCAAGTATAGCCATTGAAAATCTTTCTTCAACTTATGAAGCTTCAAACCCCTGGATCTACCTCTTGAATCAATTTTCAAGCAGAGCCTGATGTGTTTTATACCAACGATGGACACCAGCCGACCATATAAAAGAAAAGAAGATGGACGGGTTAGTCTAATGAAAGACTAAGCAAGTGGAGAAACTAACTTGGTTCTTATCATTGTAACTAAACATATTGGCATCAAAATCCGAATATACTCAGATTATGATCCAACAGTTAGCGGTCTTATAGAGAATAAGAAGGAGACTTGCATAATCAAGAGAGAAAACACCACCGCTTGTGGTTTCCTTTACGAAACATGAACAATTGTTGGGAACTCATATTAATCACATAACATTTTGAAAAGCCTCCATCAACTAATCAGATTGACTTAATCAACGTTTGATTAAGAATCATTCATAACCGGAAGTAAGAATGGTTATCAAATAGCCCAACCATTCGGGTATATTAATGTGCCTAACACACATATATTACTTTCAAACTTTTCACAAACAAGTTGACATCCTTTTAATCGGCTCGAACTACTGCCGATAGAACACAATACTATCGAGGTTAGAGAGCATGTTTCATCCTTGAACAACGAATAGTATGGGTCCCAATGATGGAGAGATTAGAGGGCCTGTTTCATCTATAATCTTCTACCAACACATATTAATTCGAATTACTGCCGATGGAACACAATACTATCGAGGTCAGAGGGCATGTTTCATCCTTGAACAACGAATAGTACGGATCCCAATGATGGAGAGATTAGAGGGCCCGTTTCATCCATAACCCTCTACCAACACATATTAATAAATGCACTTAGCTAGAGTGCATAGTCGCCCCTCAAGCGTAGAGAGGCCAATGGTCATGACCTTAGTATTAGGGGATCAATATTGATACTGCCTAATATGAGTTTTAAAGAGATGCTTCCGAGACTAAGCTCACATCCCTGAACTAAATTAATCTATATCAATGTCTCAGCTTGAGACAACTAAACCAAACAAGGTCACACACACACAAGGGACCTAAATCCAATTCTAGCGCGAAACTGAATAATAACAATATGGTCATTATTTCTAACAAAACAACAACCTATCATATTTTATTAATCATACAAGTTGTTCCCAATGCAAATATTAAATGGGATTCAATTCCTCATTTAATAACAATAATGCAAGAGAACTGTCCACTTGCCTTAGAAGGTGTGCTCAACGTCCTTAGCAATTAAACAGTAATCTTTATCACCCTTCTGTCAAATATAACAAAAGGATTTCTCAACAACGATCTAACATAAACACTTCTTAGTTGTATACTCAACTCCTACAACTTCCTAATCGATAAAGGATTTGATTTTCATATATCGATTTATAATTAATCCTTAGTTATCATGCTTTAAGGAGCCATCTTGGCGAATTTATAACTAATTATCCACTTCACTTTTGAAACAATTTTCTGAATAAAAATTGTTCATTAGTAACGGTTCTTAAAGGTGACCAAATCTCGGATCAAACGGATTAACAACGAATCCTGAGTAATTATTCGAAGTCCTTTACCTGCCAATCGGTATCAAAACTTGTATTCGCTATAACTGAAGATCCGGACGTCCGTTTCACGAGCGGTTTGAACCTGTGGAACCGTATCAATCTCAAGATTATAGAAACCATAAATTTAATTAGCAAAGCGGAACCGAAAGTCCCTTACGGTGGCTCCGCAACCAACCCGCTAATTTTTCGATCGTATATACCTTCACTTGAGCCCATGGCTCGTTTGGCTCGATAGTGGCTCGATCCCGAGCCCAAGGGTGGATGGGTGTTGCCTAGTGGTGGCTCTCGTGGTGGGTGGTGGTCGGAGGAGCTAGCGATCGCCGGCGAGGCTAGAAGGTGACTAGCGGTGTTGAATTCTTTTCTCCCGAGCCAGTCGCTCCGCCTGATTTTGTCCTCTGGTTCTGGCTTTCAGCAGTAGCCACGAGCCCAAGGGATCACACAAAGGAAGAAGGTGAGGTGGAGGAGGAGATGAGGAGGAGGTAGGGGAAGACTAGCGTCGGCGGTAAAGAATTCTGTTTCCCCGAGTCCGTCGCTTTTCACTCTTTCTCACCCTCTTTGACTCTATCCACATACGCATACATGTGGGAGAAAGAAATTAGATTTCCTCCCTCATTAAGCAAACAAAAGTCGGCTAATAAAAGGATTTCCCGTCTCGAAACGGGACTCGCGTCAAAGTGGTAAAATTATGTACCTCAGACGGAAAAACTTACTAAATACAAAACACAAAACGTCCGTAAATTATGTAGACCGATAAAACCAATTTTTCATGATTTTATTTTGCTACCTTAAATTTTAAAGGCTTCCGTTTCGTATTTTAAATCCTTTACAGTACATAATTAAAAAGACGGCTTATCCAATAAATATTCCTTTTCCACCGAAAAATCCTAGAATTCACACTGATCCATAAAATCATTTCTTTGTGATTTTAGGATATCACCAAGAATTTTCTAGGATTTAATCTCCAACAAAAATATTGGATTAAGCGTTAAAACGGACAAAGAGGTTAAAAGGATATCCGAGAAAAATTCAAAAATATTCTAAAAAACCACAGTTATTACACTCAAGGGGGAACGACATATTATTTATTCACTTGTCCATCCGAGTTGAAACCTAAATGTCAATTTTCACCACTTTGGATGAAGGTATTGAGTTCTACAAAAGATATGCATTTGATACTATTGTGTGCACTTTTGTTTTAGTATAAGTAGCCTATTAGCTCAAATGGTAGAGTTGTGTGCTTTGTGCACAAAGATGTAGGTTCGATTCCTACGTGGGCTAATATGATATCTCACCCAAATTAATTCTCAACGCATTTATTCTTAACCTAACTAGCTAGATACTAAAGAAGTTATATTTTATCGTTGTGAGACAAATAACTAATTAATCACTATTTCAAAAAAGATCATGATCAAATTAGCTAATATGGGATTCGAACTCACATCTCTGTGCTCAAGCACATTGCTCTTCCATTTGAGCTAATAAGCTTTTCTTAATGTATGCCTTTAAATATGCACTATAAATCCATTAAGTATAGATTTTAAGTGTAATCCAAATCCAATGTAGGAAATAAAACTCAACATAGTCTTAAAACAATTTTTAAGACTCTTCAATTCACTTTTTACTAGAATGCACTTTTCACATTTAATGGTGTATTTTTCTAGACATATCAAAAAGGAAAAATAATAGCAAATGAGAATGCATTTTTCATACTTTAAAATGCACTTTTCATGATTTATAATGCACTTTTTATACTATACAATGCACTTTTTATATTTTACATGCACTTTTCATAATCTAAAATGCACTTTTTATGCTACACAATGTACTTTTCATATTTTACAATGCACTTTTTAAGAATGAAATCTAGAATGCACTTTTTTTAGACTATGCACTTTTCATACCTTACAATGCACTTTTTGTTCTACAATGCACTTTTCATATTTTACAATGCACTTTTTAAGAATGAAATCTAGAATGCACTTTTTATACTATGCACTTTTCATACTTTACAATGCACTTTTTATTCTACACAATGCACTTTTCATACTTTTATAATACACTTTTTAAATTACACAATGCACTTTTCAAAATTCACAATGCAATGCTAGAATATGCATTTTAATTTTTGTAAGAAAGGCATGCATGCACTTAGTTAAGACAATTCCTTATTTCTGTATAAACAAATTAACAATATTGAAATTACTAAATTCTACAAGTACTTAGATGGTGGATGAATAATGCTAGAATATGCAGTTTATAAAATTTAAATATACCTTTAACTCTGATAAATCAGTACTACACTCAAGATTTTGCCATAGGATACTAACTTAGTTAAAATGGTGTTGCTTTAAAAAGTAAAGATAATTGATGTAAATATAAGAAAAATGGAAATAGAATCAACTTGGGAATTAACATTTAAAAATATAAGTTCATTATCCAGGTGGCTCCTTGAGGATATGAGTACTTGGATATGATGAAAACTAATCATAAGGTGCTGGCTCATTAAATCAAATAGGACAATGCATCAGTATATTTGTTCATTTCCTTGATGTCAGCAGGAATACTCATATGGGATTAAAAATTAACTACTCCTAATTCACTAGTCCCAATGATAATAATCAAAGTCTAACTTATCCTCACTATTAAGAATTCCACTTGCAGACATTGAGATTTGAAATGAACTATATTAAATTGATCACGCTTCTTATTGTCTAGTGTCTACTACAAATGTAAGGTATCAGTTGACAATGCCAAAACAAAACAACAATTCATTTCAGCTTTAACACAGACCTCACATCCAATTTTTGTTAAACTTCAAGTCTCAAATGAAGAAAGAAGAAATAAACCCCGAAAATTGTGTACAAGGAAGAAACGAATTCCCGGGTCCGGATCATATCAGAACAATGCACATTATTTCTAAGAAATAAATGAAATAACTATCACAATACTCGACATACATTACTTAGGACATCAGCTTGGCACAAAATCAGATCCAAATGAAGTAAGCAGATTAGCAACGAAAAATCAAGCAATCATCGAAAACATCGTAGAAGAAAGGTCAATCACCGATTTCACGATCAACGGAAACAAGATTAAACGTCGATTAGAAAAACTCTCACAAACAATACTCATGGAATCGAAAATTAGAGTTTATGAATTACCTTTTGGTTTTCTTTTTGGAGGCATCTCGAAACGAAAAATCCAATGAATGCAATAGACAGTGGAGATTTGGAACGAGATCGATCGAATTTTGTGAGAGGAACGAGATTTGGAAAGAGATCGATCGAAGGTGAGTCTCGTGAGGCGTATATCATCGCGTTTGGTTTCGCTGGGAGTCGTGGCCCGTGGGGGATGGAGTCGTGGGAAATTGGGTTTATCTACAACTTTTTTGGTATTTTTATGTTAGGGGTACATAGTTGGTTTTATTTACAAATATGCCACCGGGCTGATTTTTTTTTTGTATTTTTTAAAAAGAAAATCAGGAGTAATCCGAGTCCTCCATCCATCTCATCCAAAGGCACTGAATGCTCCTTCCGTTTCATGTTAAGAGATGGTTTCATTTGAATCAAACTCTGTATGTATATACTTCGTAAATATTAGACATACTTACTTTTGTTTTAGTAATTTTTAGTTTCACTTATTTTAATTTTATACCTAAATATCAAACTCATTTATAAACATTTTAAAATTAAGTAAAATAATTTGATCGGTTGTTATTGTGCTACTTTTGGTACATAAGTATATTGGTTTATAGGTTTTTAAATACTTTTAGTTTGAAGTAAGATAAAATGTCATTTGGATTGAAATAAGATGACACATTAATTGTATTGGCATGGATTGTCAAAACGTTTTTCTTATAGTATTATAGAAGATAGATAGATAGATTATAGATAGATGAGGGGTATATTTGTAATTTTTATTGGAGAAATATGTATACGTGGGTCTAATAGTATATGAAGCGAGAAAAATATTGGGAATGAGAAAAGTAGGAGTTTATGTAATGTAAGGATGTAAGTATAAATTGTATTGGTGTGCATGGATGGTGTGATAGAGAGAAAAATGAAAAAAATAGGAGTGCATGTCATTAAGCAGTTTTATTGTAGTTGATTGTAACACCCCGACTTAACGTCGGGACATTACTAGGTAGTTTGACCCTAACGGGTCCTACCTGAATTGGTTGACAACTAGAATACCTGGACCTTGCAACTCGGGCACGACAAGAAAACTATTTTAAAACATCCAACTGTCGTTCAATAAACCACATTTTTAATAATGTCATGCATGAATCCCAAATGTCTGGCCAAATCACATTCAACACTAGAAATCTGCTAAAGTCAACAACATAGTGAAATATCCAAAACAGCTAACAAGACTAAACTGAACTCCCAACCCACTCAGTGACCTAGTGACACACGTCAACGATCCGCTGCAACATCTGGCCTAGGCTCCAACACGGGACCTGTGTGAGTACTTGGAACTGAAAAATAAAGTCCCCGAGGGGTCAACTATTACCCTAGGCAAGCTAGATAACACACGGCAATAGTAAGACATTTGAAAAACAATAATTAGCCAACAACATAACTTTTAACAGTGAATTGAACAGAATAGAATAGGTTAACACACATTTCCATAACCTAGAGAATATGTGAAAGGAAAGACAATGAAACATACCATAGTCAAACTAACAAGCACAAAAGTAAAGCATTTGTAATAATAACCCACACTTCGACATTCAACAAATAAAGGGAGATACAACGAAACAAACAATTCATCAAGCGTAGCGAGAATTCACAAGGTCGAACAAACCAAGTAATCACACACACGCACACAACAAAACCATTCACAATCCTATTGGGAAATGCCATTCTCCCTTCCACCACCGCATTCCCATCTACGACGCTAACTCACCTACGCCCGAGTGCAGAGGCAGGCCCTCCCACTTTCCATATACGTCATTCTTCCAACCCCTGGTCAAGCCTCCACTAGAGCACTTGCCAAAAACAAGCAATCAAATTTTTATTTTTAAAGGGGCCCGGCCGACACACGACCATGGCTAGACGCCTCTTCGCCACCGATAATCGTCACACATGATCGTGCCGGTTACGCTGCCAACACAGAGAAAGCGATACTATTTCTTTTACGAGAAAACGTTTAAAATGGAAAGCATATCACATCATACAATAAAACATTTCGCACGGAAAACATACATTCGGGACTAGTTCCCAAAACCAATCTCACAATCACGGCATGAAATCTAACAAGACTAGAATAGAGCCGAGCAAGTCGAGAACGAGTTACCTGGAAGGCGATCCTCGAAGGAAGTAAGAAACATGTCGATACTAAAGACCTACGAATCATAACATTCACGGTTAATCGACTAACTGCGAGAAGTAGCTTTCGATTCTAGGTAAGCATAACTATAGTAGCTTCTTCAAGTTGTGACCCACCATAAGTCCATGGTATCCAAAAGAGTGCAGATTGAAATGATTGTAGAATATTCAACCAAAAATATTATTCGCAACAAACTTAAGAACCAACATCTCGACTTTCATACATACTAAGTTTTTCAATCTTCAAATGCCTTGAAGAGTGATAGCCCAAGGCAACCAAAAGATTACGTTACAACTTACACGACATGCATTCGACCAAACGAGTAATCAACAAACGAGTAATCATATACAAACTTATAATTGTAAGAGTTAACTACTACCCGCGTCATAAAATGAAACAAACCAAACGAGATCACAATCCTAATTGGTTCCTTTAAACGAAAGCAAAATAAATAAGCAACGAGCAAGCAATCACATACAAAATGCATGTCATTTAACCAATCAAACAAACTTAGCATTGGAACACAACAACTGGAATATTTGAGACCAAACATAAAAGTCGGCCCTCCAAATTCTAAGTCTCAAAAGTAAACAGTTCCAACTAAAATAATTACATAATATAGCAAAGTCCGACCTCACAATTTGGAGTAGAACTTAGAATGGGGACAGAGGATGGCGGTGTTGGCTTTACGAGCTACACTCCAATTCGCTTGTACCGGCGGCGCGGTGGGTTCAAGGTCGAGAACTGGCATAACGAGGTTAATACACCCGAGGAAAGGGGTGGAAAGTCAGCATCTTCAACGACACAGTGAGACAAGACGATTCGGGATGACAGACCCACGTCGCGCTTGGCGACGACGACGAGCACGACCAACGACGAGCGAGATACGACTCCTAATTGAGAACCTAGAACAATCCACACTCCCGGTAGGGTATGATTCCAGCGACGATTCACAACTTCATGGGGGTCGATCTGCTCACCGACGGGATGGACAACTCCGATCAGCGGCGTAACAGCCCCTCAAGAGCGGAACAAAGGATGTGCGAAGCTTCAAGCGAGGCTCTCCCTAGTCGAGCTTCCCGTCGACACAACACTCGACTTACAAAGGGGAGGAATGACTTCGAGGAGGGCGAAGGTGACGATGATATCTTCGGTTCCAGGCCAGGCTTTGACGGCCAAACCAGAACGAAACGACGGACTCATGTCGAAAGCTGTAGAGAAATCGATCGGCGGTAAACACGGGGCGAAAGGGTGGTGTACCTCTCTGATCTCCTCCTCCAAATGATTGTCTTGCTCCTTCTCAGATGTGATTGGCGCCGAGCAGAGCTCCTTCATTTCTTTGGAGCGGCGTTCAGCAAAGGGTATAGAAGGGTAGGTCAAAAGAAGGGAGAGAAAGGGTTCCAAAGAGAATATACGGGTTCGGGTTTTAACATTATATCTTTGGGCTTTTGGCCCAACATAAAGAATAAAAGGGTAGATTAATTAAAGAGGTAGGGGTTTGAACAAAACTAGGTTATTGTGTTTGGGAACGAAAACTCGGATCTTACATTGATCTTCATCATAAAGGTTCAATAATTTACATCAAGGGTCAATACTCAATAGGGACAAAGGATTAATGTGTTTTTGTTTTGAAATTTAAACTAAGACCGAGAAGATTTAAGAGGCAGAAGAACCATAGTGTTTTGTATTTGGGGGCAATCAAGAATAGGGATGCATTCCCCACCCCATCCCCAACTGACCTACTATTATGCCTGATAACTAGCATTTTAGAGCATATTAGGACATGCATTTATGACTTTAGTTTATATGTTTTCATGCATTAGTCTTGTGTTTTCTAGTACTTTTAGTTGAGTTTCCGTTATAGATGTCTACACGCGTATTTGTATGCTTTTCAGGTACTTTAGAGAAGTTCGAGCTTCATTGGAACGCGTTTGGATACTTGGCGGAATCAAGACTTCACTCTAGAAGGCAACGGGACCGGAAAAGAATGATTCAAGAGCCGAAAAGGAGGAGCCACACGATCAAGGCCAACGTCGTGCACCCATGGAGCACGGTCGTGCAGGCGGTGTCGATAATTCTTCGGATCGTGCGGCGCACGATCGTGCGTCTCGGTTCAGAGAAAGGAGTCCCCCGTGCGTTGCAAACGCACGGTCGTTCGGGTCCACAACAATGCCCGTGCGTTGCCAAGCCAAGATCGTGCGCAGGAACGGATCGTGCGCCATCAGGCACGGATCGTGCGCCCCAACGCACGATCGTGCGTCTCCCCTGTGCGCCCGACGTCCCCCGTGCGCTGCCAAGGAGTCGCCCGTGTGTCCTCCCGGCCTGGGTCGTGCGTCCGCCAACTCACGATCGTGCGTCTCTCCCGTGTGTCAAGCCACGCCCGTGCGTTTCTCCATGGGTCGTGCGCCTTGGCGCACAACGCGCGCCGTGTCTCGTGCGCCTTATTTTCTCGGGTTTTTGGGCCGCCTCTCTTATTTTCTCCTTAGTATCAATACCCTCTTTTGTTATCTAGTTGGGGGTTCGACTTTTAACCTAGTTTTAATCATTGAGAGACAAGTTTAGAGAGATTGTGGAGATTTGAAGACTTTGTTTTGATCTTGAGTTTGGATTTGCTCGATATTAATCAAGTTTGCTTGTTTCTTCAATCCTGTATGTTTAATCTCATTATTGAATTGATTTCTTCTTTTCCCATGTCTAGCTAAAACCCAAATTCTAAGATTGGGGTGAACCCGATGATGTCTAGGTAGACTTATTTATTAAATTGCACAATCCATTGTTTGAAGCTTTGTTTGATTCAATCCTAGATGCTTTATGCCCTAGTAATTTATATGAATGGGAACTTGCCAAGGTTTGAGACTGAAAGGTGAAAACTTTGTTAAGTAGTCAGACAGGGAATTGAGACTGAAAGGTACTTTTTCCTGTTGGAACCCTAAGATTTGAACCTGAGTTTTCTCTATTATGAAAGTATTTTGAATTATCTTGTGGAATAACAATTGTCATAGAAATCTTAAGGTTAGGTCGAGTTAGCAAGTCGCGAAAGCGGATGTTTATTCAATTTAATCTTAAATTCTAAGTGCTTAATGGTCTAGATTTTAATTTGCAAGTCACGAAAGTGGATGTTTAATTGAGTCTAGATACGTCTGTTAACATTTGAAAGAATTTAGCGGATACATTAGACAATTGCCTTCAAACAAAGTCATAATTAAGGTTGTGCAATCATCTTTTATAGTCTACCGACACATTATTGTGGTGATCCTTGATCTTAGAAGCTTTACTCTCATTGATTTGACCACATTTAGTTGTTTGTTTGTTTTAATTAGTTTCGTAGCTAAAATCACAATCCAATCTTTTCTTATTTTACGGCTTGGTCTACTGATTTGATTACAATTATTACTACTTAGTCCCAGAGTTCGACACCTTGGTATTACAACCGATCCCGTACACTTGCGGGGTAGGATTTGGCCTATCAATGTCCCCCATCCCCGCCCCATTCCCGTCTAACCCCGCGGGAAACTGGGCGGAGAATCGGTTATCGGATTATTAATGTGTCCCGTTATGATAAAAATATTTTTAAACTAGTAATTTAATATTTTAAAATTTAAAAAGCTTAGAAATATTAAATTTAATTTCATTATATAATTTGTAGATATATATGTATATATATATGTATAAGTTTTTAAATTAAAAACTACAATTATTTTTTTTTTATTTTATGTTTTGTAAATTAAAAAAATTATCAGGACGCACAGTACATTCTCCTTCCTCGTCCGTTCCCACCCCACGGGTTTTTTGTGCTCTTATCCAAAACAAGCTCCCTCCAAAACTTGGAGATCCAGGTAACTTTTCTGTCATTATTGTCTTTGGAAATACTACTTATAATGCTTTATGTGATCTTGGAACTAGTGTTAGTATTATTCCCTTATCCATCTGTAAAGAATTGGGTTTGGGAAAGCCTAGACCTATAGGGATGACACTTTATATGGCGGATAGATCATCGGTTCGCCCTATAGGAATCATTGAGGATGTGCCTATTCATATAGGTAAGTTTTATATTCCTGTGGATTTTATTGTGCTGGATATTGATGCTGATATGCCTGTCCCAGTCATCTTGGGAAGACCCTTTTTAGCTACTGTAGGTACGTTGATTGATGTTAAGCAAGGGGTCCTCTCCTTTCACAATAGGTGATGAGAAAATTGAATTTAGTTTTTCAAAAGCTATTAAACAACCTTCTTGTGAGAATGATGATTGCAAGATAGATGTTATACACAGGGAAATTCATGGATCTTTGATGTTTGTGGCCTCTAAGGACCCATTGGAGCTTAATGTACCTTCTATTAAGGACCAGGTGGAGAAAAGAGAGCTACTTGTTGATGTTGCTCAACCTTTTCAACAAGTTGTAGAGGTTACAAGTCCTATAGTTGGTGATGGTGCTAAGGAGATGAAGGGTAGAGTTCCAAAGAAAAAGAAGAAGGATCGAGCAAAAGTTGAGGTCAAGATTGGAGACAAGGTGATGCTATTCCATGAAAGATCCAACATGTTTCCAGGGAGCAAAGGAACAAGATGGTCCGGGCCATACATAGTGACTCGAGTTTTACATGGAGGTGGAGATGAGCTTTGGCATAAAAACTCGGGAAAATTCAAAGTACAAAGGCATAGACTGAAGCTTGTAGTTGATCCAAATCCGGTTAGGGTGGGTGCCAAAGACCCTCCTGACCCGAGTGTTTAAAAGAAGATGGAAGGTCAAGCTAATGACCTTAAATAAGCGCTGCTTGGGAGCCAACCCAAGGTTAGTGTTTTCTTCTCTTTCTTTTATTTTCTACATTGGGGACAATGTAGATTTTAAGTTTGGGGGAGGGAAACCATTTTCATATTAGTTTAGATTGCATATAGTTTCATGTTAGGTTGCATTTTCATGTTTAAATTTTTGCATTTGTCTTTGCATATAAAAAAATTCAGAAAAATGTCAAAAATATAAAAAAAAAATGAAAAAATCATGCATTTTAGGTGTTATTGAATCCCTTTTAAATGGAAAACCCCTTGTCTTTAATTATTCCTTATATAACTCTAAACCACATTACATGCTTGAATTGTTGAAACCTCTACATATTAGCATGATTGTGAATTTGTATGTTTTACATGTAATTGAATGAGCACATGTTATCTTTTGAGATTTGAGATTATGTTGAAGTTCTAGACATGTTTAACCTTGTGAAATCATATTTTAGCCTTTTTAGGACTAATTGTCCTCTCTATTATTTCTTGAGTGTCTCACTATGACTTGCTAACTCTAGAACTTGCGTTAAATATCTATTTTGAGGTTGCTTACATGAGTCTTGCATATGACATTAAAATGATAGAGGCATTATTTTTCATTAGCCTATATTTCCCCTATCCACCTTGCATATTAATCCTTCTTTTTGAAGCCCATGTTAGCCTTAAAAGCCTATCTTTTTTAGCTCCACAAAATTAAATCCCGAGCCTAATAAGCCTGACCCTTCTGGAAAATAGGAATTTTTGCTTGATTTATTTTGTGAAGTTTGAGTGAGTTGGGAAATTGAAAAGAAGAATGAAAATGGTGGAGGAGTTGAAAAAAAAAGTGAAGTAAAGGGAATGAAGGTTGAAAATAAAGAATGGTTTGAGCTTGAGAAATAAAAAGTGTGAATATGAAGAAAAAGTTTCAAAATCCATGAAAAGAAATGGGTTGAAAGAAGTTGTAAAAGAAGTGTGGGAAAAAGAAATAAAGAAGTGACGTCTAGTTGAAAGGTGTGGAAAGAAAGTGAGTTAAAAAGGTTTGTTGGTGTTGATGAAGCTTAATTTCTATTTTCCAGTTTTAACACCACATAGCCAAATATATTCCATACCTTATTCTTCTCACCTTGGCCACATTACAACCCATTAAAAGTCCTCTTGATTTTTTTTATATGCAATGTCCATAGCGGTGGAGATTTAGAACACTGATGCAAGCATATGGTAGTTCAACAATCTTAGTTGAGAATTGAGCGAAACACTAAACCCTAAACACTTGAGTGAGAGAGACAAACACAATCCCCTAGTGAGGTCTAGAATGGATGCATTCTCTTGATCTTTTTAATTTTCTAAAGCATGTGCAATGATTTCAATTTGTGAACTGCAAGTCTATTGATTAGTGCTTAACTTCATTTGAGGTGGATACTTGAATTGCATTGTTTTTGTGGGTTGCTGAGTTTATTTCTTGCTTGAGGACAAGCAAGGTTCAAGTTTGGGGGAGTTTGATAACTAGAATTTTAGAGCATATTAGGACATGCATTTATGACTTTAGTTTATATGTTTTCATGCATTAGTCTTGTGTTTTCTAGTACTTTTAGTTGAGTTTCCGTTATAGATGTCTACACGCGTATTTGTATGCTTTTCAGGTACTTTAGAGAAGTTCGAGCTTCATTGGAACGCGTTTAGATACTTGGCGGAATCAAGACTTCACTCTAGAAGGCAACGGGACCGGAAAAGAATGATTCAAGAGCCGAAAAGGAGGAGCCACACGATCAAGGCCAACGTCGTGCACCCATGGAGCACGGTCGTGCAGGCGGTGTCGATAATTCTTCGGATCGTGCGCCATAGGCGCACGATCGTGCGTCTCGGTTTAGAGAAAGGAGTCCCCCGTGCGTTGCAAACGCACGGTCGTGCGGGTCCACAACAACGCCCGTGCGTTGCCAAGCCAAGATCGTGCGCAGGCACGGATCGTGCGCCCCAACGCACGATCGTGCGTCTCCCCTGTGTGCCCGACGTCCCCTGTGCACTGCCAAGGAGTCGCCCGTGCGTCCTCCCGGCCTGGGTCGTGCGTCCGCCGACGCACGATCGTGCATCTCTCCCGTGTGTCAAGCCACACCCGTGCGTTTCTCCATGGGTCGTGCGCCTTGGCGCACGACGCGCGCCGTGTCTCGTGTGCCTTATTTTCTCGGGTTTTTGGGCCGCCTCTCTTATTTTCTCCTTAGTATAAATACCCTCTTTTGTTATCTAGTTGGGGGTTCGACTTTTAACCTAGTTTTAATCCTTGAGAGACAAGTTTAGAGAGATTGTGGAGAATTGAAGACTTTGTTTTGATCTTGAGTTTGGATTTGCTCGATATTAATCAAGTTTTCTTGTTTCTTCAATCCGGTATGTTTAATCTCATTATTGAATTGATTTCTTCTTTTCCCATGTCTAGCTAAACCCCAAATTCTAAGATTGGGGTGAACCCGATGATGTCTAGGCAGACTTATTTATTAAATTGCACAATCCATTGTTTGAAGCTTTGTTTGATTCAATCCTAGATGCTTTATGCCCTAGTAATTTATATGAATGGGAACTTGCCAAGGTTTGGGACTGAAAGGTGAAAACTTTGTTAAGTAGTCAGACATGGAATTGAGACTGAAATGTACTTTTTCCTATTGGAACCCTAGGATTTGAACCTGAGTTTTCTCTATTATGAAAGTATTTTGAATTCTCTTGTGGAATAACAATTTTCATAGAAATCTTAAGGTTAGGTCGAGTTAGCAAGTCGTGAAAGCGGATGTTTATTCAATTTAATCTTAAATTCTAAGTGCTTAATGGTCTAGATTTTAATTTGCAAGTCACGAAAGTGGATGTTTAATTGAGTCTAGATACGTCTGTTAACATTTGAAAGAATTTAGCGGATACATTAGACAATTGCCTTCAAACAAAGTCATAATTAAGGTTGTGCAATCATCTTTTATTGTCTACCGACGCATTATTGTGGTGATCCTTGATCTTAGAAGCTTTACTCTCATTGATTTGACCACATTTAGTTGTTTGTTTGTTTTAATTAGTTTCATAGCTAAAATCACAATCCAATCTTTTCTTATTTTACGGTTTGGTCTATGATTTGATTACAATTAATACTACTTAGTCCCAAAGTTCGACACCTTGGTATTACAACCGATCTCGTACACTTGCGGGGTAGGATTTGGCCTATCAATGCCCCCCCATCCCCGCCTCATTCCCGTCTAACCCCGCGGGAAACTGGGCGGAGAATCCCCGCCGATTATCGGATTATTAATGTGTCCCGTTATGATAAAAATATTTTTAAACTAGTCATTTAATATTTTAACATTTTAAAAGTTTAGAAATATTAAATTTAATTTCATTATATAATTTGTAGATATATATGTATGTATATATATGTATAAGTTTTTAAATTAAAAACTACAATTATCTATTTTTTATTTTATGTTTTGTAAATTAAGAAAAATATCAGGACAGACAGTATATTCTCCTTCCTCGTCCGTTCCCACCCCACGGGTTTTTTGTGCATCTCTAATCAAGAACAAATCTTTATATTAATTAAGGCAATTGATGTTTGTTTTTTGGTGGTTGAGGATTCCGTTCTTGAGGGGTCCTTCTTCTTCCTTTCCTAAATTGGTTTCTTTTTTCTCTTAACCTCTGCTCGTTGTGTTGTTTGTGACTTCTCTTAATAAAAATTTTCAAGCTCCTCTTCATCCCTTTGAAGTTTGTGTTGATGAAAATTTCTTATGGAATTTTTATATATCACACTTTAATGAATGAAGATTTTCTTAATTTACTATAATTTTATGTTGATCTTTTTTCCTTCTAGTTTGATCTTTTACTTCTATCTTTTTGATAGTTCTTTGTAGATTTGTTTTTGTAGATTCATAGTACAGTTTTACAAGCTTCTAAGAACTCAAGTTCTTGTTTGTTCACAGACTTGTATGAAGCTATGAAATTTAAACAACTCAAGTCCATATCTAGCCTCTTGTGTGACTTGTAAGCATCGAATCATCGATTGAAGTTGAAGGTTCTGTGGTTTTTTGGGTGTCAGACCTTCTTCTACCATCTGTCTGAATTGAGATCGTTCTATGTTCCTGAAGATTTGAAGCCTCAAAATATAATATGTCTAGGCTTGGATTGTTGTTGTATTTTTAGATCACCATATAGTAGATGGTGATTTAGTTTAATCTTGCATTTTGCTGATAGCCTAATGCCATGATTTTTGTTGTTGTTTCTGCTCCAATAACTTTTCAAAAAAAATAGTGAAATTTATGGACATTTACAAAAGGTACCTGAACTTTAACGTTTTTGGCAACAATATCCCTATACTTTTCGGGTTTCAAATAGGTACTTGGACTATACATTTTTTTGTCATTTACATAAAAACTACTTACGTGCAATACACTCGCGCTTACATAAAAATAAATTGTGGTATTTAAATGCATGTAGATGCCAATTAGACAATTTCATTAATTTCATTAAATTTTAATAAACTAAAATTTGTTTGACTTTGTTTTTAATTTACAACTAGGCAAAATAAAAAAAACTATTCACCCCTTTTTTCTCTCCTCCTTCCCCATTACACCTCTTCTTTCTCCTTCTCTGTGTGAAAACAGAGCACTCTTCAATGGCAGTGCATCTTTGAAACCGAAAACGCCCACAATTACACAAAACGCCACAGCTTCCTCTCCCCCACTTCCGATTTCCACTCTGTTTCAACCCACCTCTTCCCGCTCTAAAAACTCGCATCCCTAACTCTAAAATCCACAAATCTCACTGGTGCAATTCGCGCCTTCTGCGCATGTTCATTCTCCCTAACTTCCCTTGATCTCTCCCTCAACTCACAGATACGTGGACGAAAAGTGCAAGATCTAAGAAAATTGCAGATCTGAGGGAAAAGTCTACAAATCTAAGAAAGAAAATTACAGATCTGCCTTGTCAAAGTCTACAGATCCGACTCCATCATTCCGTCCTGACTCCCTCTCTCTGAGATTCGAATTGAGATCTCAAATAGTTTCGTCGTCACCACTTCAATTCTTCTCAGATTTGAGTTTGATATCTGAGTAAACAAGAACATAGAAAAAAAAATCAATTACTAGTGTTGGATTATTTTTACAATAGTTTTTAATTTTTTTGTATTCCACGTCAGCATTTATAAGAGTGTTGGATTATTTTCACACACAATTAAGAGATTGTTGTACACGCGTTTTGTCAAATCGGAATTTTGTGTTTAAATGACAAAAATATGTATAGTATAAGGACCTATTTGAAACCCGAAAAGTACAGAGATATGGTTACCAAAAATGTCAAAGTTCAGGGATCTATTTATGTATTCGGCCCCAAATTTAATTTGTAAAAAATATGAATGTATGATGTAGAATTTTCCAAATTGCACACTTGAACACTGATACGAAATCGTATAGATCTCGTATCAGATTCAATGAATAAAGTAACCGGTGAAGGGAAGAAGGGTCAAAGGCCAGGGGAAGAGTGACTCAGACAGACGAGGGAGAAGACTGAAGAGATAATTAGGGTTTGAGATAATTGATATTCTGATTGATTAAAAACTTAACAAATAAGAGAGTATTTATAATAACTCTCGGATCTAGCTAAATCGGAAAAGATAACGCTGAAATGATATCCTACTAAAATATAAAACTAAATCTTAAATAAAAGGAAATAATAATAATAATTATCCTAATATGATTTAGCGTATCAATTACTCCCCCGGTGAGAATCGACTCGTCCTCGAGGCGGAAATCAGGAGAAGAAGTCGGAATCAATGTCTTTTCGCGATCATACGGCATAAGATGTGGCACTTTTGGTCGAAGGCGAAACTTGGAATGTAAAGCCCGCCACATCGATTGAAGTGGAGTGTCGGGCACAACTTCGATTGAAATTTCAGTCTCATGCCTTGCCAAATTGACGCCAAGAATTTTAGGGCTTGAATCTGCAGGCGTCGGATGTAGGTACACGGTGGGCGCGAAGACTGTCCAGTCGACGGACACGACGGACGAAACCGCGGGTGCCGAAGGAATGGTTGCGGGTGCAGGTACACTGGCCGCGGGCATGGGCTCGGTCGCTGCGGGCGACAGAACCTTGACGTCGGGTGCCGGGAGGCTGGCCGCGGGCGCCGGAATGACTGCCGCGGGCGCGGTCGCAAGGCTAGTTTCCGCGGGCGCGGGGCTGGTTGTCGCGTTCGCATCTTCGAGAGGATTTGCCATCTCGTCTAGGACGATGCTGATCCGTTCATCAGGGAACAATTCCATACGACAACATCCATCATAGATGCATCTTCCGTTATAAGATTTTAAAGCATCAATGGCGGATTCGACGTTCTTGAAACGAAGTCGAAACCCTGAGTCTGGCAGTCTCTCAAGATCTTCTATAATTCCAAAGACGGAAAACACTTGTTGTAAGACGCTGCAAGAAACTGGGTAGATTTCATCATGAATCTCAACATACAGAGTGCATTGTAATAACTCCAGTAGGGACTGCAGATCTCCATCGTTAGACATGGTTCAAGGGATGAAAGCACCAATTGATACGAAATCGTATAGATCTCGTATCAGATTCAATGAATAAAGTAACCGGTGAAGGGAAGAAGGGCCAAAGGCCAGGGGAAGAGTGACTCAGACAGACGAGGGAGAAGACTGAAGAGATAATTAGGGTTTGAGATAATTGATATTCTGATTGATTAAAAACATAACAAATAAGAGAGTATTTATAATAACTCTCGGATCTAGCTAAATCGGAAAAGATAACGCTGAAATGATATCCTACTAAAATATAAAACTAAATCTTAAATAAAAAAAAATAATAATAATAATTATCCTAATATGATTTAGCGTATCAAACACTTGCACCGTTGCCTAACCTTAACGCCACAATGGCCACATAGTATCAACTACACAGATTTTGTCCAGGTTCATTTTGTTCTATGCAATTAATACAAAATTACATCATCGTTCATAATTGGATAATTGTTTGTGATCATTTCATAGACCATGTTTGGAAAAGGAGCTAAATGAGTTCGGATAATTGTTTGTGATCATTTCATAATAGCACAAATATACCAAAAACGATTCGAACTCCTTTTCCGACGAGTTTTCCGGAGGAATCAATGATGTAGCGATCGAAAATCTGACATAACAACTTAATATTTTACGCTTGTTTAAAATATATATGATCACAATATCATTGAATCATCCGAAAAACTCGTCGGAAAATGAGTTCGGATCGTTTTTTGTTAATATTGCGATAGTTCGTATCGTTGGTGGTGATTTTCAAACTTGGGATTATTTTTGGTTAAAAGTTGATACTTGGAATTATTTTGAGTTATTTTTCCTTTTTTTTCCAGTTTTATTTGTAGTTTGGGATGAGTTCGCAATGTGTTTTATGATGAGTCATGAGTGGGCTTCTCTTGAAATTGCACAGGGTATACAAAAGTTGCTAAGGGAAAGTCTCGTCTTTGTCCACTACTTTTGATTCAGGTAACTTCAATTTTTTTCCTAGGGTTGCTTCTCTGTAAAAATTGTAGCCATTAGGATGAGAAAATGTTTCAACTTTGTGTATATTTATGCTATTATGTGTCTCTCTATCATGATCATGGAGGTTTGGTCATGGAAACGAGTATGTTGATGTTGAATTTTTGGTATAGAATATGATGTGTGGAATTTTGTGATAGATGGAGGACAAATTTGATGGGTTAGGAATCAAACTCATAAAATTTTTGAGAAATTTTTCATTAAGCCCTTTGCCGTATGAGCAATTAATGCCTGTATTGATATATGCCATCTTTTGTATCACTTTCTGACTTGTGAGGCCTTTATGTGATTTGAATGCACACAAATTTGTGCTGCTTTTTTTTTCTCTTAAGAGGTGGTTTCTAGCTAAAAATACAGTTTGAACTTAAATGAGGAGCCAAGGTAGAAAGTACTCGTGTGGGAGATTAGAATCGAACATTTGAGTTTTCTTCTGAATTCTAATGATGAAAATTGAATTGTAATTGAACGGATTAAGGGCAATGGTTGCACATTCCTATTATGAATAAAGGAAAGGATTAAGGGTCACCATTGAAATGCTATGTTGTTTTTAACCTTGTTCCAATTGTGTAATGTAGGCTGTTCTTTTGTTGGGAAATGGTCTCTTAATGTTGCTTTCAAAGTTGAATGGGGATACACTAGAATTGATTGCCTCATCAGCACCTGCTATTTTGTTGGTTGCTCTCCTTGTAGGAGAGTACGGTGAGCTCATTCTTCTACATATATTTGTCTGTCCTATTTTTTTGGTTGATTTCGTAGCGAATCTTGATCTGAATAGTGGTTTTTCTTACCCTTCATTCCTTGTTTTGAACTGAAGGACGAAGGCGTAGCCGTACGAGTTTCTTGAAGATTTACATTGTTCTATCTACACTTTCAACAATACTTTTCATTGCTTGTGTCATCAAGAACAATCTCATTGTGCAGGTTACAAGCTTGACTCACCATTCTATCTTTGTGATTTAACTCTCACTATATAATTAGCACTACATGTCTCTATGATTGAGCTGCATTGGCGGAACAATGATGGAGCTCCAATCTTGGGCCATTCACTACTTACATAATTTCTTACAACAGATTTGTTAGCCATAGTGAATTATAAATAAGTTTTAACTAGAGCTGATAAAGTTCTCTTCATGGCATTCTTTCTTGTTGCATCTACCTTGGCCTCATTCTTCACTTCAAGCTGTGAGCTTACTTGATTTACCTTGAATCTTCTCCAGGCTTTCAGTGGTCAGATTAAAATTATCTGGGAAACACCAAAAGTGCCAATTATAGAGGCTGTTATTAGTATAGCAGGTAATACTCCAATTTCTGTGTTTTTTGGTTTTAGTTTTACTCTTCAATTTTTGCTTTTTAATAGCACTCTCTTGAGAATTGAAAGTGCAAATTTTTGCAGGATTGCTTGTGCAGATCTTCACAGTCAGTACCACTGTTTCTCTAATCTCTAACATGTCTCTTCCTAAAAGATCATCCTGAAAGACGTACATTTTGCTTTTTAGAGTTGTCACTATCAGAGAGTTCAAAGAGGTTTTTGTTTCCCATTATAATTTCTTGTATCAGTTTATGCTCACTATTAATATATTCTTGTACAAGACTGAAAATAGAAACATTTTTCCTTAGCCCCTGTGACTTGAATGCTAATGGCTGTGAAAATGTGATCTTCATCTTATCTTGCACACAAGGTCGGTCAGATCTTGGTATTGACTTCCAGTAAAATGTGGTGGTTGGAGTATAGTTTGTGTCCCTAAAATGTCAAACTTGAATCAGACTGATTATTTGTTTAATTATAATAAGAAGTTTATAATGTGTTTCATATTATAATTACTATCATTAAAATGGCTTATGCATTAAGGTCTAAGGCACTTAGTCACTTAGAAGATGTGCTCTATATCTCTAATACTCGTAAAAGGTGAGAAAAATAAAAATGGATGATTGGATACAGTGTGCAAAGATGATTAAACTTACTTTTGGAGTATGTGTTTAGCCAATGATTATTTTTCCCCTTGTTAGATCTAAATACCATGGAATGAATCAATCACCGATAGTTTAGACCCAAAATTGATGGTAATCTCTCACCTGGTTGGATCCTCTATCCTTGTTTTACTTGAAACTAAGATCAGTGGACAGCAGGCTGATTTGGTTTGTGACCGGATTGGGTTTGACGGAAGATTAAGAGCAGAGGCCTCGGGATTTTGCGGAGGAATATGGATTCTCTGGAAGAAAGACAGAGTTAAGATTGATCAGATTGATGTTCACCGGCAAGTTGTGACAGTGAATGTCTCAAGAACTGGGGAAGCTGCTTGGCTTTTTTCTGCTGTATATGCAGACCCAAACCCAACAAATCGGAGAGCACTTTGGGAGAGACTGAAAACTTTCAAAGACTTGGTGAATCTCCCTTGGCTTATTATGGGAGATTTCAACGAGACGAAAGCAATGGAGGAAAGAACTAGTGATTCAGATGAGTTGAGGCGGAGATCAACTAATTTTAAGGGCTGGATTGAAGAGGATATGGAGCTTCTTGATCTCGGATTCTCTGGCCCGCGATTTACTTGGAATAGAGGCCATGATCCGAGCACTAGGAAAAGTGTTCGACTTGATAGAGGACTATGCAATATTGATTGGAGGAGTATGTTTGAGAATGGGGCAATTAAGCACCTTGCTGCTGTTCAATCTGATCATACCCCTTTATTGTTAGCCACGAAGGGGTTTGATGGCTTCTTTCCTTTTAAAAGACCATTTAGATTTCAGGCCGCTTGGGTCACTCACAACGAGTTTCAGCATTTCCTGGCGTATCATTGGGAGAAGGGGGCGCCACTCTGTTCCACACTTACAAATCTGGCTGTCCAATTAGAGGACTGGAATAAAAATGTGTTTGGGAATCTTTTTCGAAGGAGAGACCGCCTCTGGAGAAGAATTGAGGGCATTCAGCGTGCACTGTGTGTTTCTCCGACAAGAGGATTACTTAATCTGGAATGGAAGCTGCGCAGGCAACTTTCTGTAACGCTGACCAGATAAACATTTTTTGGATGCAAAAAGCTAGATCGGATGCTCTGCTGGATGGAGACCGCAACACGAGATTCTTTCATGCTAGTACGGTTGTTAGAAGAAGACAAAATCGAGTGGATGGGCTCCTAAATGCTGAGGGTGAATGGATTTGGGATCAAGAAGTTTTACAGAAGATGGTTGAGGAACACTTTCGGAATCTTTATACGGAAGATACTATCAATGAAGGGCCATTTGATGTTCCTAGAGGGAGATTTCCAGACTTAACAGAGGATGAGTCTGAGATGCTGAATAAACCTTACACTGGGCATGAGGTGAAAGCAGCGGTTGACAGTATGAGTCCCCTTAAAGCCCCAGGCCCGGATGGGTTCCATGCTATCTTCTACCAACGGAACTGGAGTTGCATCAGGGAAGAAGTGGAAGAAACTGTATTGAGCATTCTTAATGGCAATGGTGTGCCTGCCTCGCTTAACGAAACTCTTTTGGTGTTGATTCCTAAAACTGAAAACCCGGAGAGGGCAAGCCAACTTAGACCCATAAGTTTGTGCAATGTGGCTTTCAAAATTGCTACGAAAGCCATTGTTGCGAGACTTAAGGCAATCATGACGCATATTGTTGCTCCCACACAAACTAGCTTTGTTCCGGGGAGACACATCACTGATAACATCGTCATAACTCAGGAGGTCATGCATTCAATGAGGGCATCTCGGGGTAAGTCGTTTATGGTGGTGAAGATTGATTTAGAAAAGGCATATGATCGAATACGTTGGGCCTTTCTCCGGGATACTTTGCAAGAGGCCAAACTTCCTAGTAGTATGGTAAGAACCATTATGGAGTGCGTCTCCACCTGCTCTATGAAGGTGCTTTGGAATGGCTCAATGGGTGGCAAATTTACTCCGAGCCGAGGCGTTCGACTAATCTTATGTGTCCAAATCGGTTTCCTTTAAAATACGGGCCGGCTAATCTTTAAAATAATTAAGCTTTGATGGATATGTAAAGGTCAAGCTTATCTAATTGGAAAATTACAATTGTTTTGGGCCACTTTGATTCTTGTAGGCTACAATGAATCCAACCACCTTCATTTTATAACATAAAAATCAAGAATGGCACAAAATATCTATGTTTTTTTAATTCAAATTGTAACTATTATGTGACAATTAAGATTAAGTTAGGCATCAGGGTGATTCATTGTCTACACCAATTAGAATTAAGGTATAAGCACAAACATCTATAGTAGGCATTTGTCCTATTTTATCTATCTATTTCTCATTTTCTTCTCATAGAGGGGAGAATGTAATTCGTAGTTTAATGATAACACTTCAAGTAAAAAGAGAAAAATTGGAATCATATATTATTGGCATTTAGGCCAGAAGCTATTAATTAATCCCGATGGAATTATACTTAATAATAAACAAAACAATCGTACATTTAAATTATGTAAACAATTGGTCAAACTGGTAAACCATTCAACTAAAAAAATATGTGGAGCTTTTTTTTTTCGAGTTATGATAAGATCATCGTCCCCAAAAATTAAATGACAAGAAGAAATTCGTGACTATATTTGGTACCACTTAAATTAATTTTACTTGCATGAGTTTATCAGTACTAAACGTTTTGGGCTTAGGGACGAATTTGGGCCACTTACGACGCGGCCCAATACAGATATAATCTTATCAAGCGTAATAAAATCAATGATGGGCTCAAACTAATCCACATCGATGATTTAAACTTTTGGGTGTAAGCAATTCAAACTTGTAATGTTACTTCTCAGTTTCGTCGTTTTTCGTCTGTCTCGATTGCAGTTGATCCAGGTCTTCATGATATCCTACACAAAAATATCTTAGGACGACCTATTTATCGTTAATTTAGGTCTCCTTAACCCTTTATTGTATCAAAAAAGGGATAGAATTGAGATATGTTTGTCATTGTTATTTATAATGCAAAATAAGTACTTATATTGTAAATTGCAAGTCATTTGAATTGCATAAGAGACTAATGATATGATGAATGTATTTATACATTAAAGGAGCTTATAGATCTTGGAATTTGGATGCTTACAACTTTCTAAGCTACTTGATAAATTATAGTTATCCTTACTCTTTTGGGTAGAGGACATCTAGCCACCTGATCAAATCGGTCCTCGGGGGCTTTACGGCTTTGACGCTTCGTTTCGTTTTGTGTTTTGTTTCGTTTTGCTTTTCGGTTTTCGTTTTTGTTTTGTTTTTGCCTCTTCTTTTGCTCTTGCTTGTCGGGTTTTCCTCTTGTACTCTGTGGTCTCGTTGGGTCTTTTGGTCGTTCCTCCGTTGCTTTAAACCACCCCCATCTTGCTCTCTAAATTTACCATAAGGAAGTTCCACTGGGTAAATATTGTTATTGTTGTCGTCGTTGTTACTCTTTTGGGTGAACTTATCCTTTGTGTAAATTTTAATTATTCAAATTGATTTTGATCTTTTTACTTAATAAAGCTATTTTAGTTTGAAATATGTTGGCTATATATTATTATAGTTTGACAACTTTTTGAATTGAGTAGATCACTATATCTTGTCCAAAAAAATGGTGTATATATTGTGTTTTCCTAAAATCATCATAATTAAGAGAGACTTACGAGGCAGTGGTGGAGCCAGAAATGTTCCGTAGGGGGGGTGGGCGGATTAGCCTCTACCTTTGGACCACCTCGCCTACTCACTAGTCAAAAAAGTCGAAGACTATATATCATATGAAATAATTCCCCAAAGTCACCTTCACTCTAAATATATGAAATTGCAAACAAAGATACGGTTTTTTAACAACCATCAGTGTTTTGCGAAAATAAACATGAATCAAATCTCGGTATAAGTAAATCCAGCTTGAACAAAGTGCTATATAATGTGCGTCTAATTTTCCTGGAAACCAAATGTTTATATGAGAGAATGAAAATTATTTGCAAATAGAGCCAAATAAATTGTGTAATGAAAAAAAAATTAAGGCACTAGTAGTAAGCCAACATTAACTACTTCACTACTTCAGCGAATTTTTAATGAGAATTTGAGGAACTATTATTAAAAAAATATAGTATTTATATCGGTTTGTACTATAATATAAACTTAGATAAAAAGCAATCTTGTTAAAAGTGATTTCCCATATTTAGAGTGAAGAGAGAAATTGAAAAAAAAAATACAATAATTACTATATTATCTAAGTAAATTCAGCTTGTAATGTATACTCTATACAAATATGCAGTAATATGTAGAGTGAAGACTTGAAGGTGTCTTTTCTTTTGGGGGGGAAATTCCACTTAGGTGTCTTCCAGGTTTAGGCTTTTTCTTTTGGTACCCAAAAAATTTTTTGTTTTTCTTTTAGTACCCCTATATTTTGTGTTACATTTTCCCCGTAACTAAAAGTGGGTAAAAATCCAAATTTCTATCCAAAAGATCAATATTCCATCAATGCTTTATAAAAAATCCCAAAAATTAAAAAAAAATCATTTTTTTCCCTTTTAGCCCAAAATGAATCAATTACGCAACAATACTATCTCTAATTGGTTTGATTCGTGGACAAAATGCAAATTAATGTATTTTTCTTATTTTTATTTTCCAATGGTAATGACCTGATCTGAATTTTTCCGTCTCTTTGTTTCTGGGTTAACTTCTGTGGTATTATGGGTTGGGTGTCGTAGATGCTGTAATCAGAATGCCATGAGCGGCGTTGACTGCGGCGTCGGCAACGGCGAAGTCCGACATGATGGAGGCGGAGCCACGGATCGACGCACCGGAGATGGAAGATGTGAGCGTAATCAGGCAAAACCTCAATACGTCACCGTTCTTGTAATCGGCCAAGCAAATCGAGCAACACGTCGCCGTGGAATCCTTCTTCAAGAAATTCTCCTTGGAATAGAGCAATTTCGGGTAGCCATGGAGCGTTTCCTCGTCGATTACGATGTCAATTACGCACTCCTGCAATTGTCGATTCTGCTGTTGCTAGCCTCCGAAGCCGCCCCGAGACGGCGATTGCCGGAGCGATCACAGAAGTAGGAGGCGAGAGTTATGGCGGTGATGAGAACCATGACTCCGACGGAGACGCTGATGTCGTCGGTGTATCAGGCGCCGCTGTATCCGACGAAGATGCTGAATGGAAATTTGGGAATTTTTCTTTTTTGAGCCGAGGGATTTTTTTAGTTAAAAGAAGGTTAATAAAGTGATTTTGTTATTTAGTTTAGGGACTTTTTCAGGGATTAACGGAACAGTGAGTTTTTTGGATGAAAATTTAGGGGTTTGCTAACTTTAGGTTACGGTACAAATTCAATACAAAATATAGGGGTACTAAAAGAAAAATAAAAAAATTTTGGGTACCAAAAGAAAAAATCTAAACCTGAATGGTACTAAAAGAAATTTTTTATTTTTTTTGGTATTAAGGAGGGCTAATGTCCGATAGGTATATTAATTAAATCAGAATCGAGTTTTTTGGTATGAGGCCCGTTAATTGAGAGTCAATTTTACCTTAGTTAATTTATTTTTCTAATCAAACACTAAATATAAGGCCCGTTAACAAAAACATGCCCAACCTTAATACCGAAACTTCTTCCCCAAATTACAATCGGCTTGTACAGAGTTCTTCCGACGCCGTATACGAATCTCCGACGTGTATCTTCTGCATCTCCGGAAGTGCGGCCACCCCTCCGCCCACACACCAGCGTCCCACATTTCTTCTACTCCGCCCTCGACCTCGCCCGAACCATGGGGCGGCTCCCTACATATTATTGCTCCTCCAACCGCCGGTGGGGGCATTTTAGCCTTAATTAGTTACTAAGCAACCGCATCACTAACGCGCCCTTTCTTCCGATCCCAGCCCCGCTCTACTACTCTGCCGTCCACTTTGGCTTCCGCCAAAGCCGGATACACTCCACGTATCCAAGTCTTGTCAAAGTTTTTGAAATTCCGTTGGAAACGGTCGTGGACCTGATCCGGCCATCAACAGGCTGAGATAGAAAGATTTCATATATACATGGCTGACTGGCTGTAACACGGTGCTCCATAAAGTTTCTATTTCACTAGCTCCGTCCATATCCTATGAAGAGAAAGCAAATAAATATTGATGATATATAGGAAAATTGTTCCCATCAAAACTGTAATAATGTGGAAAATAATCACTCCCTAACCATGCATGTAGGCTATTGATTCATTAATTAAGTTCACCTCCATCTCCTACGCATGTGGAATCGTTAGTTAAAAGCTTGTTTAGATTACACATGATAATGTATTATCCTATATTAAAATGTAGAATTTAATGTAATTTTATATTAAATCCTGTATCGTAATACATGATACTCTCTTCGTTTTTTAAAAGTTGTCCTTTTAGCCCATTTATTATTTTTCATAAAATATGTCATTTTACCATTTTTTCCAATTTTTTCCCACTTATACCCCTAAAAAGTGGGATCACTTTTTTTATTTTCCCATTTAATGTAAGCATGGGATCACTTTTTCTTTTTCCCATTCAATTTTTTTCCAATTTTTCCAATGTCTCTTTTTTTATTTAATAAGGGTATATTAGATATAAATAATATTTCTTAATAATCATGCAGTGGTCTAAAAAAACAACTTTTGAGAAACATATGAAGTAATACATTATCCTAGAGTATAATTCAAACATGCCCTAAGTTCACCTCTCAAATCTAAATCTTCCAAAATTTATTCCAAATAGCTCATTCTTTTCTTTTAATCTAGAAAACGTTGTAATTCTATAGTCCATTACATCTAGACTTTGGTTGCATGATTAAGTTTTACAACTATCCAAACTTTCTTACCCTTTTTATTACGAAAAGAATAAAAAAATTCATGTGTTATTAAGAATTTAGGGTGATATTGTGGATGCTTCAATTGTTAACAAACGCACTTTGTAGTGGTATATGATTTTCTCCAAAACATCTTTCAATCTATTTTTAGTATTTTAGAGATGATCTTATATATTGGAGCCACATTTGATATTTGAATTGTTATAAAGGAAATTTAAGATTAATTATAAAAAGAAAATTTGACCGATAAATTTTTGCTCATTATATCCATGCACATTACGCTTTTGATATACGTTTTGTGTAGAAGATTATATTGTTTATTTTTTTCAGTGATTATATGTATTGGATTGTACATGTTTAGCATTTTAAGTGAATGGATTGAATCACGATGTCGCCAAAGTGACCTCTCTTGAGTAGATACTTCATAAGAAATGTTAAATGTTGTATGTTTGCATGTCAATGCGAGTACTATTCGACCCAAAGGTAATTTAGTGCTTGGTCGGATTGCAGACATACTTGTAAGGATAAACATATGACAATTATAAAGCTATACATGTGAATAGTAGATTGATCCAAAGATTGATTTATTATTTGTTATGAATTATTGTCAATGTTTGATCATTACACCAAGAGTACCACTAACAGTTGATACTATTGTCCAAAGACTTGGTATTAATGTTGCACTTGGTATCTTGAGATGGGTTTTACAATTCGTGAATTCTTATTGTTGGTATTTTTGCTTCACAATGCAAATTCTAAGTTATATTGCTCCCGTTTAGTAAATCTCATGACAATATCTGCTGCTTAAAGCACGACAATATCTAAGTTATACATGACTTTTTAGCAAAGGTTGATTGGTCTGTAATAATTAGTAGAGTTGAGATTTTTTACATTTTGGTAGAAGTGTGATAAAGAAGTCATTAATCTATTTCAAGATCTTTTTAAATTGAAAGAAGCTCTTTACCGCTTTAATAATGTCTAGTCCAATAATATGCCAATATTTTTTTTATAGAAGCTCGTCCGGACCAGAAGATTGATCATCCCAATGTCAAAAACTACTTTTTGTTTTCAAAATTCGAGATTGGTTTTGTTAACTCGGCATTGCAATCGTCTGATATCAGTATATCACCTGTTGCATAGGTTGGATTACACTTTTAATTTTGCGCGGTTAATTTCCAAGAAACTAAATCATTTATGGAACTCTCGTCTAATTTCTCGCTTAATGTTCTCAAGCCCCGCGATGTGGGGTCTCATCAAAGAGAGTGGGTTCTTTAATACTTCGTATTTGTTTTGTTTCTCTTACCACTAGCGATTCTTTGATAATATTTTGAGTTTTTATCGTTTAATTTGATGTGTGTATTTTTTGCCCTTTATTTTCAATGCGAATTGTGGAAACGTATGAGACATGCCTATTTTTTGGACAAACGATCCTGTTTATGAATTAGTTGAAGGTTCTTTTGCTCAATAATTTCTTTTTAGATTCATAGGAGGTCTTCATCTAGTTTTTTTATTTGCTCAAAAATATTACTCCCTTCGTTCACAAATACATGACTTTTTAGGATTTGTCTCTAAAATTATGAAGATATGTGATTTGAATTAACTACCCATAATCTTAACAACCTATAAAGTTCTCCCTCACAACCTCATAAATGTTCTATCAATTTTCAAAATTCTATTAATAAAATAATTTTAACAACATAAATTCCCTATTAATTCAAGATAAGAGATGAAACAAATACAAAATTTTATCTAATAAATACTTTTATTTTAAGAGAGAAGATAACAGAACATTTTCATGGAGACCTTTTATTAAAAAATTTATATTAGTTTATATATTTTTTATTAAAGAAAGTAAGTGGTAAAATCTATAGATTTAAATATTCTAATTTAAAAATTTATAATTAATTATCTTAAGGGTACCTTTTAGTATATGTAATTCAATTGAAATTTATCAAAATAAAATAATTAAAATTCAAATTTTTATTTACCTGTCTATGTATGTATATGATAATAAAATTATTTTAAAAATTAAAATAATATCTTAATCTTCTTATGAAAAACTAAATAAAAATATTAATTAATTAAAATTAAATTAAATCTTAGTAAAACTATTCATTTTGGGCAAATAAATACACTTTCATTTTTTTTTATTGATTTTCACAAATGTTGAAATATAACAAGTATGTAATGATTTATATGAAAAAAATTAAATTAAATATTTATAATTGACTATTCATCTTATTTCAAAGACTTCAAATTTCCTTATTCCAAATATAAATATAAATAAAAATTGTATCATATAGAAATCATATGAAAGATAAAGTAATGATTATTCACAATGTTATATGCATGAGAACCACATTAATTATTTATAAAAACAAATCATTGATAGATTAAGTAAGTAAAATTAAAACTATACTTCAACTATAAAATTGAGATTGATAAGAAATTTCTATATCTTAAGTTGGTATGTGTCGTTTAAATGATCAAATTATTTATATAGTTACGATTTTTAGCATTTTATTTTTTTGTTATACTAAAAATATTTATGTTATTTTATAATGTAATTCAATTGACTCTAATTCAGTATGTTTGATCACATATTTTGATTTTCAAAAACTTAAATATTTAAATTATATAGCATGGAATACAAACTTTGTCCCGTCCAAAGGACGGGATTAGAACTCTAATCTTGTTAAGATCTCTCCTTTTTCTACATTATATTTTTGTTATTTTTTTTAATTAATGAAGATAATATTGGAAAAAATATGGTAAATTATGTTAAATGCATGTCAAATATTAGGGAACAAGAAATTCAAGCTAAAACATCATGTATTTTTGAAAGGAGGGAGTGCCAAAAATGTTTTTGTTCTAAGCTAGTTTTATCTTTTACTTTTAATAGTTGGATTTTCTTAACAAGATTGTAAATATGAGTCTCATTAGTGTTAAGACGTTATGTATGTTTAATGATGTTTTGAAAATGTTTTCTAGATACCCACCTCATTTTAAATTTAAAAAGTTACTAATTTTATGGTGTCGTTTTTTGGGAGATCACACAAAAATAGAACAATATTTAAAAGATAATTTTTTTAATAGCGATGGCCGAATATCATTGAATAATATGCTTAAGATTTCATTTAGGCTCTGTTCGATATTTTCTAGCTGAAGTTTTTTTACCCGTTCAGTCAGCGAAAAAGCAAAAAATTGTGAGTATGAGCTTCTTGAATCTGCTTAAAATTCCGCTACTGCCATGTAAATCTAGTTGAATCCGCTCCCATTCCGCTACTACCGAGTAGAGCCTAAATCACATATGACCACTTCTAGCTTGTTTCTTTTGTGGAAAATACTTATATCCAAGGGTCCTCCGTGGAAGAAGAGCCGTGTAAATCAAGTGAATCCCCCTAATGATGTCAAAATCTTTGCCTCCACATTTACTGCTGTAACTTGAATACTTGTTACAGACAGCAGAGTACGTAATTAATGATTAATCATGATTCATGATGAGAGTTGAAAAGCTCGTCCATGGAGGGGGGTAAAACTGTAAAAAACACCAAGAGATGAAATGAGATGTGGGTGTGATGATGGCCGGAAGAGCAAGAGATTGAGAAGAAGAGGCAATTGGAAGGCTACGCCTTTTTTCACACTATTTTTGAGCTTTTTGCACCACTTTACATTGTGTCGTAACGATTTCACGCAATATAATATCGTAACATAAAAATATATTAAAATAAAATATTCTAATCTCGTTTTAAAGTTTCTTGCGTAACGTTTAAATACTACGGCACAAAGAAGCGTAATATTACATCACAAAGAAGCGTGAAATGCAAATTCTCTACAACAAAATGGACCGAACTGAAAATTAGCATTGGGCCGGCCCATCAGATATCACGGCACCACATGCAGTGAGATCACTACACAACGTGCAGTGAGATCACTACACAACGTGCAGTGAGATCACTACACCACGTGCAGTGAGATTAGACACCCAAGAGTTTTATCGCGTTTGAAATTGGGCCGGCCCATCAGTATGTTTTTCTATTTTATTAATTAATTTGATATTATTAATTGATTATTTTATGTTTAGTGGTTAATATTTTCAATTGGAATTTCTTAATAATTTCTTAGCATTATTATATGGATTGATAATAATTATTTTATGTAATTGTCTACAATTCAAAATCATTTATAGTCATGATCATAATAAATTTTATATACTCTACCTAAGAATAAACGATTCTAAATGAATATAATGTTTCTTATAAAAAATGAATGATTCTAAATGAATATTTTCAAAGTGTTTTAATTTAAGTTTTGTTTGGTTTGATTCTCACGCATCAATGGAACGAACCCGAACCCACCTTCTAGGAAGGGTTGCTCGGACTGTAACCAAACTATCATTTGCGTGGTGTGAATAAAATTAAACCCACCTTCTAGGAAGGGTTGTTTAAGCTTTTCACCATCAAACATGTGACTTAAGGTTTATATATTTTATTTAAGCCTATCAATAACATAGCTTATTGATTTTTTTATTTAATATGGTAAGTATTAATGATAAATGGGATCCAACTATTATAATATGTAGGAAATGTAAATACTAAAGAAAATTAAGGATAAAGAGGTAAATGAACAATTAAACATGCCTATGTGGCATTGCTAGATGAGTGACACATAAGAGAGATTGATTCGACTTTAGTAAGAGTATATTGATTTGAACAATTATATTTCTTATAAGATTGAACGATTCTAAATGAATATAACGATTTCTTATAAGAATGAACGATGCTAAAGGAATATATTGATTTCTTATAAGAATGAACGATTTCTAAATGAATATAACGATTTCATATAAGAATGAACGATTCCAAATGAATATAACGATTTCATATAAGAATGAACGATTATAAATGAATATAACGATTTCATATAAGAATGAACGATTGTAAATGAATATAATATTTTCTTATAAGAATGAACGAATCTAAATGAATATAATGATTTCTTATAAGAATGAACGATTTCTAAAGGAATATAACGATTTCTTATAAGAATGAACGATTCTAAGAGAATATATTGATTTCTTATAAGAATGAACGATTTCTAAAGGAATATAATGATTTCATATAAGAATGAACGATTTCAAATGAATATAACTATTTCATATAAGAATGAAAGATTATAAATAAATATAACGATTTAATATAAGAATGAACGATTGTAAATGAATATAATATTTTTTATAAGAATGAACAAATCTAAATGAATATAACGATTTCATATAAGAATGAACGATTATAAATGAATATAACGATTTCATATAAGCATGAACAATTGTAAATGATTATAATGTTTTTCATATAAAAATGAACGAATTTAAATGAATATAATGATTTCTTATAAGAATGAACGATTTCTAAAGAAATATAATGATTTCTTATAAGAATGAACGATTCTAAAGGAATATAACGATTTCATTTATAAATGAACGATTCTAAATGAATATAATGATTTCATATAAGAATGAATGATTGTAAATGAATATAACGATTTCTTATAAGAATGAACGATTTTAAACGAATATAACATTTTCTTATAAGAATGAACGATTCTAAATGAATAGAACGATATCTTATAAGAATGAACGATTCTAAAGGAACATATTTCTTATAAGAATAAACGATTTCTAAAGGAATATAACGATTTAATATAAGAATGAACGGTTTTAAATGAATATAACGATTTCATATAAGAATGAACGATTATAAATGAATATAACGATTTCATATAATAATGAACGATTGTAAATGAATATAACGTTTTCTTATAAGAATGAACGAATCCAAATGAATATAATGATTTCTTATAAGAATGAACGATTTCTAAAGGAATATAACGATTTCTTATAAGAATGAACGATTCTAAAAGGAATATATTGATTTCTTATAAGAATGAACGATTTCTAAACGAATATAACGTTTTCTTAAATGAACGATTCTAAATGTATATAACGATTTCTTATAAGAATGAAAGATTCTAAAGAAATATATTGATTTCTTATAAGAATGAACAATTTCTAAAGGAATGTAACGATTTCTTATAAGAATGAACGATTATAAATGAAACATATCGATTTCTTATAAGAATAAACGATTTTGAAACGAATATAACGATTTATTATAAGAATGAACGTTTCTTAAGGAATATAACGATTTCATATAAGAATGAACGATTCTAAATGAATATAACGATTTCATATAAGAATATACGATTCTAAATAAATTTTTCTTTTTTCTTATAAGAATGAACGATTTTAAAAGAATACAACGATTTCTTATAAGAACGAACGACTGTAAAGAAATATAATGATTTCTTTTAACAATGAACCATTTCTAAAGGAATATAACGATTTCATATAAAAATGAACGATTCTAAATGAATATAACGTTTTCTTTTAAGAATGAACAATTCTAAATGAATAACGATTTCTTTTAAGAATGATCGACCCTAAATCCTAAACCCTAACTCTAAACCCTAAACCCTAAACCCTAGACCCTAAACCCTAAGAAATATAACACTGGGCCAGAATTGGGCTGGCCAGATTGGGCCCAGCCCACACCAGATCTCACTGCACCTTGTGCCGTGAGATCACTGCACCTAGTGAAGTGAGATCACTGCACCTGGTGCAGTGAGATCTGGTGTGGGTTGGGCCCAATCTGGCCAGCCCAATTCTAGCCTAGTTGTGTATATCAGTCCACGCTTTGTCCTGCAGTTATATCACAGCACTAGAACGCGTGATATTACGCAGTTTTTTTTTAAAAATACTCTAAAATGGAATATTTTAATACTTTTTAATGTTACGGCACAAGGTGTCATGAAATTGTTACGCTTTATTGTACCGTGGTGTAATAAGCTAAAAAATGATGTGCAAAAATCCCGAGCGAATTGGAATTGAATTGAATTGAATTGATCATTTTGATCAGATCAATGAATGAATCCAAACCCCATAATCATCATTGCTAAAACTTGGGCGAATCTTCCAAGGGCTTAGCCCACCGTCATTTTACCACGAACCCTATAGTTTTAATTTCCCCAAAATGCCCTTTTACCTTCCCATCAAATTACCCTTCCTTCCTTAAAAAAATGTCATTATGGTCTTAAATTAAACTTAATTAACTATATAACACATGATATATATAAAACCTTCCCTAATCACCCATAAAAATACTTAATTTAGAGAGTAAATATTTTTCGGTTTTGGGACCTATGATTGGATATGGAACGATTCGATGGACGTGGTCATGAATGTTTGAGGCTGCTGAAGATCCTCCATTTTGGTGATTGTAACGTCAAAGGTCTTTTTTTCTTCCAGTGTTGTTTGTTTTGACCGTCTTGACTCGGTAATTTATATCTTTTGCACTGTACTCACTCTTTCCCAAAACACTCGTTGGTCCCTTATTCGATATCGGTTCCCCCGACTATCATCGTAACGAGTAACGACCTCTCAATTGTTTGAGCTTTATTTTTATCTGAAAATCGAATTCTTACCCACTAAAATAAAAATAAATTGCATTTAATTTTTTTTAATAGACCATCTTCTCCTACCTCTATACTAAAAACTTATAAATGTAAAATCCATAGGTGTATGATGAATGATGATTTCATTTCATTTTTTCAAAAAACAAAAAAATAACTCGGCCGTCTTCGGTGGCTACACTGAGCATGATTTGTTATTGCAGAAGACAAATCTCCCTTTTTGTTCTCTCTCTAATCTCTCTATATAAATACCATCCATGGCTTCCCCTTTATCCTTCACTTCCAAATCATCTCTTTTCTGAACTCTGCTCCAAACAAACAGAGCCCCTTCTTCCATTTCCAATTCTCTCAAAAAGGTAATCTTTTTTGAAAAGTTCAACACAGGCCCCCACTTCCTCTCTTTTCTCTGTTCATCAAGCTTTCTTCTTCATCCTACTGTATTTTCTTTTAAGGTTTTCATCACTCTTTTTCTTCTCTTCATAATTGAAATTCTGTAATCATTGTGTGCAATTTGAAGTATATTCTTTGCTTGCTAACATGGGATTCAATTTGTTACCATTTGTCTGTCTTCTTCCTCTATTCCATTAACAAGAGCATATTCTTAATTTATTGGCATTTTTAACCAAGAGAACCAGAAGCTCCTCTCTGAGTTGCAACAGAAGCTGTCGAATGGAAGCAACAACAACAAGAAGAGCAAGAACAAGAACAAGATCTGTAGTGGGATGAGTGATCTGAATCTGAGCTCCTCTTCCAACTCAAATGATGGCAACTCTAGCAAGTACATCTGATTTGGTTTCTATCTGGTGAAATGTGTTGTGCTCTGTTTTGTTGGGTTTAGTTTAAAAGGAGTAGAAGAAGATGGTGTTTTGGAGTTGCAGGGTCAAATGGTATACGGAAATTATCTTTTGGGGTATATTTTGGAAAATGGTGCAATTTGTGGGCTTGCATTGTAAACTAACTACTTTGGAGTGATCGATCCCTCAGTTGTTATTATATGGAAATATTATGTTAGTACTTTGTTTATTACTTTGTTTATCACTTTTGTATAAAAAATACACTACTAACAAGAAAAAGTGTATTCGTTTCACGTTTTAGGATAAGAATTTATTTCATTTGAACCAAACTCTTATATTAGCTAAAAAATTGATAATATATGAAATTTTATAACTTAACATAAGAAAATTATCGATGTGATGGGAGAGTCCATGTGCAAACATATTTTGTCTATGTTCTTTAGTCCGTATTAGTTGTCCCCGTCCTGTCATGCACGAGTATGACTCGATATTTTTTAGATTTACTATAAAAAATATTAATAAATAAAAATATAATATAAATTTTATTTTGGTAGAAAAAATATAATATAAAATTTAATGTAAGTAATTTGTTGCCCGTAATATGTATAATATTGTTTTATTTTTTCAAATCAAATAAAACAAATTAAATTTAGATTATTAAGCTTAAAATTGAGAATAAACATAGATTACTAAGATAAAATAATCTACATTGCTCATTTTCCTTGACAATATTTCATAAATAGGTTTAATTTAACAAAAAGGGATAAAATATGAAGAAAATAAAGCAAAAAGATATATTTTGAAAATATGGAAGAGATGAAATTTTAAAAAATAATAATTAATTTAATAATAATATATGTAATTGAGTATATTTATCTCTTAATATAAGAGAGAGAAAGAAACAACTAAAATGTTAAAAATATTAAGCGTATATATTTTATTGGCTTATAAGGAAAAAAATTCAACCATTAGTTATATTTTTTTAGTTAAAATATTATCTCCTACTAAAAATTAAGATATATCTGAAATTGGGAAATAAATAAATTTTAATTAAGTGGAAAAAATTTGTCATGTGGCATATGAAGTGGAAAGAATAATTAATATATAATTTTTATGGAGCAAGGATTAAATGACATGTGGCAAAATCCTATGTGGATTAATAATAGAATGACATGTGGCTAAAGCTGACGTGGCACAACGTGGAGGCTCCAAACCTTATTGTTTTTATATATATATATATAATATATAGTAGATACTTAATACATATTTTTTTTTGTTTTTAAAATTTAGAGGTTCAATTTTTGATTCCTAATAATTTAAAGAAAATTAGTCTTTTATTTGTTAAAATAGGTATAGAATTAGCAAGACCCGGTTGGACCATCCACAACTATGACTTGAGAATTTTTTTTTACACAGGAACTATATATTAAATCAATAACTGTTAAAAATTAAATAAGTGGTCGTACCCCTCATATTTTTTTTTAAATATGAGGTGTACCACCACTAATCTCATTATAAATTGATATTATACATATATATAGTTATACATATACTTTAATATTATAAAAGTGACACCTCACTAATAAGGGGCGATGAATAGCAAAGCCCTATTAAATTTTTGTCCATAAAAATAAAAATCATAGAGATCTCACATATTCATAGTTTCATATTTACCAAAGAAAAAATTACGGTATATATATCTCACATACTAATAAATTAAGATAATTTTAAAATTTCTCACGTACTAATATAGTGTGTACACTTTTGTATATTGTTAAATAATTAAAGATCATGTATTAATGTATTATGTACAATTATTATTTAATCATTGTAAAAATTTATAAAATTATATAATATTAAAATTTATGAATTTATGTCCATAACGATGGAATAGTAGAGATTACGCTCTAATATGACGATAAAATATTAAATTTTTGTTCATAAAGATAATATTATATGACTATATAATATTAAAATTTTGTACATAAAGATAAATATTAGATATATCATGTACTAATTTAGTGTGTAAGGAATTAAAGATCACCTACTAATATATTATGTGCAATTATTAATAACATTAACAATATTATTATATTATATATTTTTAATAATTGTAAATACTGAAAATTATGATGGGTAAATGAGTAAATTGAAAAATTAAGAAGCTTATGTGGCATAGTTAAGAGATTGACAAATAGGATAAAGAGTTTCGAGTTTAGTAATCTATATCTATACAACTATAAAAACTCTCCCTCTAAGACAAATAAATGTTCTACTTTTAAATGCAAACTAATTATTGAAATAAATAAAAAATATTCTCAAATACAAAAGATATCTAACAAATATTTACAGTGGGGAATATGTTCGGGTGTTTATACAGTCGACGAATGGCCTCTCACAATCACAAAAAATGTTATTACTAATAAGAGCATTAATTGGCTTATACATTTCAGCTTCTCCGATCACCATTTAAGATCCCTCCTTTAGTGTTTTAGCCTCTCAACTTCCTTCAATATTGTAACAATAGTCTTTTCAACTTCGTTCTTCAATGTAATAAGACCATAATAATTAGTCACCCTTTCACCTTCCCAACAGCTAGCAACCCTTGCACTATATAGATAGTCCAAGTTTTCAACCTTTCATTATTTGTTACACTTCGGTCAATTTGTACTATATAAATAGTACCACTTCGGTCATAATTAAAATTACATACAAAATTATCTCTGCCCAGTGCCCACTCATAAAACCAATAAACAAATAATTAAGTTCATAATATATATATATATATCTTACAACAAATTAATAATTAAAAAACATTTTAAAGCATTTTCTCTTCATTATTTATTTTCAACAACTAACACATATAATTTACATTCTTATTCTAATTTAATAACATACGTAATTACCTATGTATAATTATAAAATTTATAATTATAGACCGTCCAACGGACGGGCCAAACAATCTAGTAGTATATAGATTTTGATGAGGTTTAATTAATTTCAAGTCTCTTGATTAACCGATTAATCATATCGGTAATTTTAGTTAATAATTGTACGGTTAATCGAGATAAACAATACGATTATAATTTTACAAAATTATTAATTAACTTGAATCCTGCTCAACCTTAATCGAATATATTTTTTTAAAATTTATTACATTAATACATAATTCACTCAAAATTCAAGAATAAAAGAAAATTTGTTGACATCTGTGTTGAGAATTATCCAATCTAATATTGTTGGTGTCCAAACAGAGGGGCGAGAAGCCACTTGCTCAACATAGGAATCTAGTATAACATATATCAACAATCTCTAATATACATTCTAAATAAGTTCAACTTATATCTTAACAACTCACATAAAGATAAATAAGAAATAAACAATATTTTTTATTTTTTGTCATTATCTTTTATTATTACATTTATGTACAAAGTGAGAACACACCTTAGGGTACTGTAAAGTAATAAATTCATTGGACTTACCTCATTCTCATACATTGAATCACCAGTATTTCTTTCAAGTTTTTTTAATTTTCATAGAACGCACATTAGTAGGATAAGGCAAGGACTGAATGATATCAATCTTTGCCTTATCGACCTCAATACCCCTGGATGACACTATATGACCTAAAACGATGCCTTGTTCAACCATAAAGTGACACTTCTCAGAGTTTAGAACCAAATTGGTTTCTACACATCTTTGAAGGACTAAAGAAAGATGGTTTAAACAGGCATCAAAGTCATCACCATGTACTGTAAAGTCATCCATAAAAACCTCAATAAAATTTTCAATATACTCAAAAAAGATGCTTACCATACACCGTTGGAATGTACCGGGTGCGTTACACAATCCGAATGGCATTCTGCGGTATGCAAAAGTGCCAAACGGACATGTAAATGTCGTTTTCTCCTGATCCTCCGGTGCAATAGCAATCTGAAAATACCCTGAATAGCCATCTAAAAAGCAATAATAGGAACGACCGACAAGTCGCTCAAGGATTTGATCAATGGATGGCAAGGGAAAGTGATCTTTTCTGGTTACCGCATTCAGCTTACGGTAATCAATGCAGACTCTCCAACCAGTTTGAACTCGTGTGGGGACTAATTCCCCATGCACATTTTCTACCACTGTGATACCACCCTTCTTGGGCACAACTTGGGTCGGACTAACCCACTGACTATCAGAGATGGGATAAATCATACCTGCTTGTAGGAGCTTCATTACCTCCTTTTTGACTACCTCCATCATAGGTGGGTTGAGCCTTCTCTGTGGCTGTCTGGATGGCTTGGCACCATCGTCTAGGAGGATCCTATGCATACATGTAGAAGGACTAATCCCTTTAATGTGATCAATAGTCCATCCTAGAGCTGTCTTGTGCTCTTTCAGTACCTGCACCAGTCTTTCTTCTTGCTCCTTGGACAGTTTGTTGGAAATAATGACATGCAAAGTGTCACCATCTCCAAGAAAAGCATATTTTAAATGCTCAGGGAGCTGTTTAAGCTCAATTTCAGGTGCCTGCACTATAGAAGGAAGCAATTTCTCGCTAGGGAGAGTTAGTGGTATGGGCCCAATGGCCAAAGCATCAGCAAGAGTGTCATAGCATGCATTCAGATCAGCAAAAATTTCATGATATCTCTCAGGTAATTCATAATCTGAATGCAGGATCTATGTCATTGTCTAGAACAGATTGCAACTCATCTACACAAGTAGTATCAAATACATCTTGTACAATTTGATCAATTACATCAACTGAGTATAGAGAGTGATCATCATGGGGGTATTTCATAGCATTATCCATACTATATCCAAATTTCTCCCCATCAAATTCCATAGTTAGGACACCCTTACACATATCAATTTTTGTTCTAGCAGTTTTCATGAAAGGACGTCCTAACAGAATGGGTGCAGCATGCACATCATGATCCATATCAAGCACATAAAAATCAGCAGAGAAAATCAGATTATCTACCATAACAAGGACATCTTCAACAACCCCTTTCGGGTAAACTGTAGACCTATCAGCTAATTGAACAATAACACCAGTTTCATGCAAGGGTCCGAAGCCTAGTGAAGTGTAAACAGAGTAAGGCATAACATTAATAGAAGCACCCAAATCAAGCATGGCTTTATCTATTTTAGTTTCTCTTATTATGCAGGGAATGCTGAACATGCCTGGATCACTGCACTTTTTAGGCATGCGCCTTTGAAATACAGCAAAGACATGTTCACTGACCTTAACTTTCTGTTTCCCTTTTAATTTTTGGTTTCTTTTGATAGTGCATAACTCTTTCAGAAATTTAATAAATCTAGGAACACTTTTAATTAGATTGAGCAAAGGGATATTTACCTCACACTTGGAAAACGTCTCAAAGATCTCCTTGTCATTCTCTGGCTTCCTTGTGTCTTTCAGTGCTTCGGGGAAAGGAGGGGGTGGCTTCTGAGAAACCATAGAAGGGAAATCTGGGCGAACGTAAGCATTTTCAGGCTCAGCTACAGATCCGCGGGCGCGGTCGAGAGGGTCCCGCGGGCGCGGAATTTCGGGTTTTTCAGGATCCGAATTTTCACCGTCTCCGCGATCGCGGAGGTTGGTCACCGCGGGCGCGGAGGCTTCGTCCAGAATCACCATGCTCTCAGTTGGGGTTCCGCGATCGCGACAATTGTTCACCGCGGGCGCGGAATTGGTCTTTAGAAAATCAGAACTGGTAGCTCGTGGATCGTCATTCACCTCCACGTCCCTATTTATCTCTTTTCCACTTCTTAATGTGATAGCACTCACATTCTCCCTTGGATTGATAGGCTGTGATGACAATTTTCCAGAATCTCTAGCCTCCAATTTGCTAACTGCAGTAGCCAGTTGACTGATATGTGTCTCAATATTTTTAATACTAGCTTGAGTACTCTTGATGCTAATTTGCGTGTTCTGTCCCAGCTGATCTACTGTGTTAGCTAGCCTTGCAAACATCTCTTCAACATTGAATGAGTTGTTTTGATTTTGAATTGGAGGTCTAGGAACATAGGGTTGCCTGGGTTGCTGATTTCCTCCTTGTTGATGATTATATTGAGGCTGATTCTAATTCCCATACCTCAGATTTGGATGGGCCCCCTGTTGAAAGGGTTTCTCGACCAGCAAATAAATTTGTAAGTCAAGACCCCGCTGATTATAGTGGAGTCAAGATCGTTCCACAGGAAGCAATGTTGTTTGTCTATCAATCTAACAAAAATCAAACAAAACACTCACGAGATGCCTCGTTAACGACGTTGTCAGGATCGTTAACGAGCCACCGAACACAAAAATATTAACTAACGACTTAATAAAATTCTAATTAAAATACGGTACCGAGGCAAGTACTCAACAACGAAAATTTACCAGAAATAATTCAAATAAAGCAAAAATCTAGGATAAGGGACACCACAACATAGCTAAGCATAAGAATTCGTAAGAAGATAAGATCATGCCTTTAAACAGATAGAGTTATCAACTTTCGTTGACTTAGCAAGTAAATTAATCTACTTTCGCATCCTAATTCGTTCAATTGCTTGTTTTGGATCTAAAGCTTGAAACTTTCATTTTCAAACAATATCAACCTTCAAGTTACTAACTTTCTCTTTCAATCAAGTTAAAACTCAAATTACCTCCACTTTCGTTTTGGTATAAGCACAACAAACAATCTCAATAAAAGATAAAAGGCATTCACAACACAATCTTACTCATCAAACATGCTCAACTATGCCGGGCTTAACCCCGACCCTAGAAAAATAAACTACTCACTAATCATAACTAAGAAACTAAAAATTTCAATAAAAAGAAACATTGAAATAAAACTCAAAACTCAAATTAATAAGAAAAATATATCGTCTTACAGAGATTCAGAAGAAACCAAAAAAAATATAAAAAATACCGAACCACAATCACGACCAACGACCACCCGACGACCGTCGTCTACCGAGCCTCGGCAGTCCTCTTCCGATTCGATCTCTCTCTCCCTCGGCCTTCCTCAAAATCTCTTCTAAAATTAAGCTCTCTAAAAACTTCTCTAAATCAGCCCCCCTTTCTATGCTAGATAGAAGGGTATTTATACTAAAAAGCTAAAAACTAAAAAGGCTAAAAGATATAAACTTTCCTAAAAAGATAGAAACAATCCCTAAAAGATAGAAATAAAATCTAAAAAGATATTAAGACCTAAAATACATATTCTAACAACCCCAAAAGATTCTAAAAAGATACTCAACCGATACGGAAATAAATTCCCGCTCAAGATCGGCGAATTATAAAAATAACACTTGAAATCTTTCTTCTCGTGGCCTCGTTAACGAGCCCTCACAGCCTCGTTAACGAGCCTGGGCTTTGTTTTCTTCAACACTTCCTTTTGTACTCTCGAGCTTCGACTTCTTCAATCTTGCACTCCTTTGTCTCTCGTTGCAATGCTCCAAATTCAACTCCATTCAGCTCCTTTCCTCGCTAAAACCTGTAAAATTCACAAAATAGCGTAGATTCAACTCTTTTCACAGAAATATGCAAAACTAACTAAAAATACTCAAAACTAAACCTAAACTAAACAAAACTAAACCTAATAAGCAAAGAAAACCTATCAAAACCTATACTAAAAATGCGAACATCAAAATACCCCTTAGACTTGCTTGTCCTCAAGCAATAAACAAGACACTAACCAAAACCAAAACAAATCATGCTCAACAAGACATAGCCATCTTCTAAAAAGCAACATCTACACATAAGAAAATTATAGCAAAAGACTATTAACATCCTCACACATATATGCACTTAAATAGACATAAAATAATACAATCCAACTTCTCAAGGGATATAATGTGTTTCACTCAACTCTCAAGTGTTTGGGCTTATAAATTCAATCTCTCAACTCATCTTATATACAAAAACTCATAGAAATTGGAACTTATATCATCAATACTCTCCACCCAAGATTTGTCAAAACAAGCAAAGAATCATCAAGAGAACTTAGGCTCAATGAAAAACTTCAGAGAAGCTTCCATTCGGCCGGGTTGTAATGGGGCTTGGTAATAACAATAAGGCGTGGAAAATATTTTGGTCATGTGGTGCTAATAATATCCGGGAATCAAAGACTCCTAAAAACTCACATCTCCAAAACTTACATAAAACAACATACCAAACTCTTCTTTATGCACACTCATTTTCACTCACCCTTTATCATCCTAGAAAGTCTCAAAAATAAAAGAATCTCCTGATATTATCTTTAAACACAAATGCACTTCAACTCTTCACCTCTTTATAATTTCCTTCTTTCTTTTCTTTTCTCCCTTTTTTTTCGTTTTCTTTCGTTGCTTCGTTAACGAGCCCACATTAGGGTCGTTAACGATCCGCCGTATATATTCCTCTTCCTTTTTATTCACTACATCCATCAAAAACTTTATTGTGTGCATTTTTTTTATATCAAGAGACCTTTCTTACATATAATAACAAGAGACTTCCAATCTACCCTTCCCAAATACCCTTCAATTCAAGCAAATATAAACTCTTTTCTTTTTAACAAAACACAAAACTTTACCTCTCCAATCTAAGTCCTAATTCCCGGATAGGGTCAAGCTTATCTCGGCTAGGGAATAATTTTTGTGGAGCTAAAAATAAAAGGTTTCAGGCCAGAATTGGTTATCAAAAGAAGGAATAATGTAAAGGTAGATAGGGAATAATAGGGATTATAAAAATAAGTTCTCCATCATATGATCTTCACAAGTAATGAACTAAAAATCTTATAAGGGTCTCAAGAAATAGATAACCATCACAATTCCAAGAGATAATATGCATAAAGAGAGTAAATCACACAAGAAAAGAAGAGGGATTCTTTTGATGTTCTCCCTATAAGGCCAAAAATACTCACAAGGTAAACTTTGTTGGATTGCATCATCTATGCTATAAAGTATATGTGCTCAATTTCATCAAATGCTATTCTCTTCTAAAAAAAATAATAATTTCAAGTTTGAGAATCTGGCTATACTTTTAAGGACATGTTTGCAAGGAATTATATGATTAAGCTAGTGATTGCTATCATAGAACTTAAGATGGGATATTTATAAATTCTAAAACTCTTTTTTGGATTTTTCAATTTTTCAATTTTTTTTTTCAATTTTTTTCGGTTTACAACTTAAAGAAATAAAACTACATAGAACATATAAATACCTAGGACATAATTTTTCTACTTTTTCCCCACCCCATACTTAAAATTACAGTGTCCCCACTGTAAGGAAAATAAGAAGAAGAAGGAAAAGAAATAGAAAAGACAAGAAAACAAAAACAAAAAATAAGAAAAAGAAAGACATAAAACTTACAAAAGTGGAAACAAGGAAAAGAAACTTCATCTTGAGCTTGAATCAACGGTTCGGTGGAGGAAAGTAGTGCTCAAAGTTCCCCATGAAGTCGTACATCGTCCTCCAACGCTCAACATCCTCCGCCTCTCTCTGACGCTGCCGCTCATCCTCCATCGACATGCGAGCGGAATAGACGGTTTCCCATCTATCCATCCTCCTATGAATGTGATTCGTCTGGAGGTGAAGCTGCTGCATCCGTGCAGAAAGATCCTCGGCCCATGGTGGTGGTATGCTCGATCCTGCGTACTCGGGCTGAGGAGGTGGTGGGTAGTGAGGCTGGAAATGGTCTTGATACATCACCGGGTTGTAAGGCATGAGACCGTAAGCATGAGGGTCGACAGGAGCTGGTGGTGGGTCGACAGGGGCTCTCGGCACCTCGTTAACGAAGTTGGGTGCCTCGTTAACAGGGTTGGGGTATGGTTGGAAGTGGTCGTTAACGACCCTGGTGGGCTCGTCAACGAAGATGTTGCCTCCTAACACCTCCATGTCCATGTCTTCTTCTTCAAAGTTGAGCTCCTCAGTGCCGCCCTCGGTGTCGGCTTCTTCGGTGTCGTTACCTACTACCTCGGTATCCTCTTGTTCATCTTCTTCTTCATATTCATCCACGTCGTCCTGCTCAAACCGGGTTTCACATGGCCTAAGCGAGAGCTCGTCCTCCGGTTTTGGCTCCAATGGGTAGGGATGTCTCGTCCACACTTCGTACCAATTCGGTACATAGAGTAGCTCGTACATGTCGAGGGAAGGTATGACTAGTCGATCTTGCACCTTCACCTTGTAGCCTCCCTCGGCTTGCACGAAAATCCCGGAACTATACCAATAGTTTTTGTTGAGGAGTTGGGCGTGAGCCAGTGTGTAGCGAGTGAGATCTACTCCAAGATTTTTAGCCAAGAGGCTAACCAAATTGCCACACCACACCTCCTTGGACTTGGTGGACTTCTCGACGTAATAGAGTCATTCGTACCCCAAATTCAAGGGTCCGGGCTCCTCAAAGAGGATGGTGCGGAAGCAAGTGACCTCCGTTCTTGTAGGCCGGTTCAACTCTTTCTTCGGCCAAAATATTGCGGCGAGGACTCTCAAAATAATCTGGAAGATGGGGTTGACTATGTTTGCCCCGGATAGCGCCGCGGTAGAGGATTGAACCTCTCCGGTGATGTAGCTCCAAGTGCGGGTCACTCGGTAGTCCTTCAAGCTATAGTCTCTTGACGGGTTTGGGAGCTCCAAGATTGCATTGAACTCCGCCATGGTGAAGTCACGGTCCTTGTTACCGAGCCGGAACCGAATACGTCCCGCCGAGGTCTTCGACGAGAAGTTGGTCTCCAAAGTGGCCAAGAACTCGGATGTGAGGGCCGGATAGTGTGGCAAGCTCTCTTGCTTCAATAGGTGGGCGGCCCCAAGGATGATGAAGGCGTCCTTGACATCCGTGTAGATGCCCGTAGAGACAACGCTAGACTTCGAGAACCATCGGGTGTAGTGGTCCTTCTCCAAAAAATCCCGGTAGCGCCTTACTTGGCTCTGACTGCTCAAAATCACATCATCCACTCGGGGTGGAGATGGAGACCTATGGTTCCTCCTCTTCTTTTGGGCTCGGGTATCAAGTCTGCTTGAACTAGCCATGGATTCGGAGAACCGAGAAATTGAAGAACAAGGGTCGGAATCGGGGTGGTTAACGAGCACGGCCTCGTCGGTGGATGGCTTCCCAGCTCCAGTAATGACGGCCTTTTGGTGGTCGTTAGCGTGAGGGATTCCGAATCGGTGGGAGAGAAGGGAGAGGGATTGAGAGTGTTTTGGGTTTGAGAGTGAATTTTGAGAGGATTGTGGTAGAATTTTGGAAGGGGTAGAAGTGTTTTTATAGGAGGGGTAAGGGTAGAAGGGGAGGGGCGGCGGCTAGGTTAAAATTTAGATAGATTAGGGTAGATTCTTCCGAACCGGGTCGTTAACGAGCCTGGGTGGGTCGTTAACGAGCCGTCATGGCCTTCTTGAGTGATTTTTCGACCCCTTTCTCCTGAAATCTTGTTAGCTCAAAGAATCTAATTTCTATCCTAGTTAAAACTAAAAAGAAAAATAAGAGAAAGCTAAGAAATAATCTAAAAAGAAAAAGAAAAGAAAAATAAACTAAACCTATTCTAAAAAGCGGGTTGCCTCCCGTAAGCGCTATGTTTAACGTCGTTAGCCCGACGAGCTCCCTTGCTAGTCTGCTGATGTGAGAGCCATTGTAACTCTTATCTCTTCATCTGGGTCAGTCTGCTCATGGAATTTCTTCAGCCGGTGTCCATTAACTTTGAAAATGACGCCTCGGTTATCAGTCAACTCTACTGCTTCGTGAGGATAAATGTGATGAACCACAAATGGCCCACTCCATCGTGTCCTTAGCTTTCCTGGGAATAATCGGAGTCTAGAGTTGAAGAGAAGTACCTTATCGCCTATGTGGTAAGTTTTGGGCATTAATTTCCGATCATGCCACCTTTTGGTGCGCTCCTTGTATATTTCAGCATTTTCGTACGCCTTCAGCCTCAATTCTTCTAATGCTTGCAAGTCCATGAATCTTTTTGCTCCAGCCGCGTCGAGGTTCATGTTGAGCTCTTTGAGAGCCCATAATGCCTTATGCTCCATTTCGACCGGTAAATGACATGCCTTGCCATACACTAGATTATAGGGGGTGGTGCGGAGAGGCGTCTTATATGCTGTCCTATATGCCCACATAGCGTCATCCAACTTGGAGGACCAATCCTTCCTAGAACGGGAAACTGTCTTCTCCAATATGCTCTTTATTTGCCTGTTTGAAACTTGAACTTGGCCACTTGTCTGGGGATGATAGGGTGTTGCCACCCGATGAGATACCCCATACTTAGCCAAAAGGGCTTCAAAACTTCGCTCAATGAAATGGGAACCACCATCACTGATAAGGACTCTTGGAACGCCAAACCTGGGGAAAATATCGGTCTTGATGAATTTAGCAACAGTCTTGGCGTCGTTAGTCCTTGTAGCAACAACTTCCACCCACTTGGAAACATAATCAACCGCAACTAGGATGTACTTGTAGGGTCCTGAGGCGGGAAACGGTCCCATGAAATCAATGCCCCATACATCAAATAGCTCAACTTCTAATATCCCAGTTAGTGAATTTTCATGTCTCCAAGTTATGTTGCCTGAGCGTTGACATCCATCACATGCTGTCACATAAGCTTGCACATTTTTGAACATGGTTGACCAATAGAGACCACTTTGAAGAATCTTCGCAGTAGTCTTGAATCCTTTTGCATGACCTCCAGTTGGAAGTGTGTGACATTGACGGATCACGTTTTCAATCTCCTCCTCTGGGATACAACGCCTAAAGAGGTGATCGCTTCCTTGTTTAAACAAGTAGGGATCGTCCCAATAGTATTGTTTTACATCATGGAGAAATTTCTTCTTCTTTTGTGGGGTAAGGCCCTCGGGAATTACGCCTCCTACAAGATAGTTAGCGAAATCCGCAAACCAAGGAGCTTTTGGCCCTCTAATAGCATGGATTGATATTGAGGAAGAAGAAATTGAAGAAGGAGAGGGGGTGAATTTTAATTGAGAAGACTCAGTTTCAGAAATCTTACCTGGATGGGTCGTTAACGAGCTAGGATTTAATATTTTGACCTCGGTACCGACCTCCCGTAGCTCAGTAACGACCTCATTGACTTGATTGTCGACCCAATCTGAACATTTCCCTTTGTTATTTGTGTCTTCCAGCCTCGGCACCTCGTTAACGATCCTGAAGGGGTCGGTAACGAGGGTCTTGTAGAGTTCGACCTCGTTCAGCAGGAGGTGTTCGTCGTGTCTGGAATCATTTATCGGAACCTCATTATTGGACTCGGTGATATGCTCAACTGGCAACCTGGACAAGTGATCCGCCACTAGATTTTCTGCTCCCTTTTTGTCTCTTATTTCATGGTCAAATTCCTGCAGTAAGAGCATCCAACGAAGCAGTCTAGGTTTGGCATCTTTTTTAGCCATTAAGTATCTAACGGCTTCATGGTCAGTATAAACAATCACTTTGGATCCAACAAGATAGGACCGGAATTTTTCAAAGGCAAATACCACAGCAAGGAATTCCTTCTCCGTTGTGGTATACTTACTCTGCGCCTCATCCAGCGTCTTACTGGCGTAGTAAATGGCGTGGAGTTTTTTGTCCTTCCGTTGCCCTAAGACTGCGCCAACTGCATAGTCACTGGCATCGCACATGATCTCAAAGGGTAATTAGCGACCATATTTTGTGGTCGCTAATTACCCTTTGTAAGGCCCGAGGCCATAGAAGCACTATCCCATGCCAACCCGAGAACTTCCCAGGAGGTCACCCAATTTGTAAGGCCCGAGGCCATAGAAGCGCTATCCCATGCCAACCCGAGAACTTCCCAGGAGGTCACCCATCCTGGTACTACTCTCGCCCTTGCACACTTAACTTTTGAGTTCTTTGTCCTCACTCGAACCCAGAAAAGGAAGAGCTCTTGTTGACATGGGGAGCACCTGAATTCCTTATAAATTATCAGGGTGTTACATCCAATCTTACTATTGTTGGATAAACCCTTGAGGTTATTACTGTCATTCCATTTCCACCAAAGCTCTCCACAACCGAGTGATCAATCTAAATACATAAGCATATAAGCATTGCCACAATAAATATATACATTAAAGGAAATATTGACTCCTATAGAAATCATTTCATTTGATAACTCACTTTTTGTTAATTATCAAAAGCCAAATGTTGTTTGAACTTAAAAACTCAAGGTTGAACAACTTACTAGGCTCCTAAGAGAGGGTATCCTATCTTTGAGATCCACATCTACGAATCCAACAAATGATGGTATGTAATTGTCTTTATCCAAAGAAGAACTATTTTCCAAGAAACCAAGATAAAATCGAACAAGAGCTTAATTTAACATTAATGATGGATAAGTTGTCCTTTAGTTGAAATGCAACTAGTACAATAAGAGAGAGATCGAGAATCTGAACCTTGTTGCATCTGAACACATGAGCACTATATATTTGTACTCGACTTTGAAAATCCTGAAGAACACGGGAGTATACTCTTCAAGTCTCTTAGACGCCAATGTCAAGAGACCAAAAGCACCAACCTCACCTAGAACCATTGAACCCCTTATTGCATAAAGGTCTTGTGCATTAGTCCACTTTGGGTTAAATAGTTCTGCTTTGTTCAAACTTGCTGGTAAAGTGAACGTAACGTCTACATCAGCCTGCAAAAGTTGATCCATTTACATTAGATGGATTTTGGAATTGCAAAGAACTTGTATGTGCACATAAACTACTTGAGTAGTACACATTACAATCAAAAGAACTAATGAATGAGTAATTGTTAAATAAATAAATAAATAAATAAAAAGAAACAAACCTGAGCTGATGTTATCCCTTTGACTTCAACATGCTCTCCAGTACCTAACAATTGCTTGGGTAACTTAACTTCACTGGTCCTCAAAGTTTCAAGCTCCTTAACAGGCCATTGGATTAGTTGTCTCCCGTTTGGAGCAAGCCAAATTTTCCGAGGAATTACCTAATATCAAGTAACAATTAAACATGTAAGATTAACCTTTTTTGTCGATGATTTTTTTTTTGATAAAACCACGTTAAGTTCACTTACATGGATCCTTCGATTTTTGTTGTTGTCGTAGAAAATCTTGGATGCATAGAAGTTTTCATAATTATACCCTAAACCATCCCATTCATCAATTGATGTGTTATTAGGCACATAAATGTCTTTTTGTGGATCACATGTTCCAATCTTGTAGCAGTCATATCTTTTAAGATCAAGACTGGTTTTCAAAACATGCTTAACATTAGGGACATGTACAAAAGTCTCCACTCCACTTTTTCATTTCAAATCAATCGGGTAGAAATCCGAACACTCCCAATTCTAAGTCCCGTATGTAGAATGAAAATGGTGTTTGGCCTTAAACCAACTTTTAAAGGTCTTATGCTTGTACAAGTATGTCATTCCTCTACGGTTCTTCTTACCACCCACCAAAATATGCCAATGCAATTATTACACCAAGTTATTGTAGGATCGCATAAGTAACTAGCATTGATGTATTTGCTTGATGACACAATCGAGTTATAAACTGGTTTAATCTATTTTTTAAGATATGGGTCTGAGAGGCTAGTGAAATATGCTACATTTTGGAGTTGTCGCATATTTTTGTCCAAACCCGTATAGAGGATAACGAGTCTATTTCCTGGGAGGATGATTGTTGAATCGAACCACGTATCGTTGATATCGAATGGTTTAGAGGGCCAAATTGTTTGTTCAAGTGCTTCCCAATTGATGAGATCCTTTGATACTGAGTGAGCCCATACTATATCGTCCCTAACGGATCCGTTGATATTGTACTGATAAAAGAGGTGGTAGAAACCTTTGTAGTACATCGATTATGTTTAGAGTTAAAGACATTAGTTTGAAATAGTTTAAAAAATGATCAAATGAGAAAATTAAAATTGAAAGTTTTTTAAGAGAACACTGAAAAAATAAATCTTACTAGTGGGAACTATAAGTTGATTTGGCGGTATATTGATTTGAGTGGTAAAGCACAACGAAATGAATCATATGCAATACATTGATTTGAGTGGTAGAGCACAACGATTTGAGTGGGATCTACAGGTTATGTTTAGAGTTAAAGACATTTTTTTGAGAATGGAAAGTAAAACACTTTTAATTTTAATTTTCTTATTTCATCATTTTTTAAACTATTTCAAACCAATGTTTTCTACCACCTCTTCTATCAATACAGTATCAACAGATCCGTTAGGAGAGACATAGTGTAGGCTCACTTAGTATCAACGAATCTCATCAATTAGGAAGCACTTGAACAAACTATTTGGCCCTCTAAACCATTCGATATCAACGATACATGGTCCGGTTCAGCAACCATCCTCCTGGACAATGGATTTGTTATCTTCTACACGAGTTTGGACAAAAATATGCGATAACTCCTAAATGTAGCATATCCTGCTAGCCTCTCGGACCTATATCTTAGAATATATTGATTAAACCAGATTATAACCCGATTGTGTCACCAAGCAAAGACATCAATTCTAGTTACTTATGTGATTCTACAACAACTTGGTGTAACAATGACATTGGCATATTTTGGTGGGTGTTAAGAAGAACTATAGAGGAATGACATACTTGTACAAGAGCAAGATCTTTAAAAATTGGTTTAAGGCCAAACACCCTATGCATTCTAAAGATGGGACTGAGAATTGGGATTGTTTGGATTTCTACCCAGTTGATTTGAAATGAAAAAGTGGAGTGAAGACTTTTGTATTATGGCCCTACTGCTAAGCATGTTTTGAAAATCAGTCTCGATCTTAAACGATATGACTACTACAAGGTTGGAACCTATGATCTAGTGAAAGACATTTATGTACACATCAATTGATGATTGAGACAGTTTAAGGTATAATTATAGAAATTTCTACCCATCCAAGGGCTTCTTCGACAATAAGGAATTCTCAACAATGATAGATTTGTATCTGAATTCAAGACACGACATGCAAATGAAACTTTATATTAATCCACAACATTATCTCGTCTTACACAAATTAAGTTTCTTCTTAAGTTCAGCAACATCATTTGCCCACAACTTTCTTGCACTCGTTTTCTCCAATTTCTCGAACTCATCAGATTTTACCTTCAATTGACGTCCCAAGTCTGCAAGTGTGCCCTTTGTCATTGACCTCGGCATAGTAAACAGGTATTCATAATTGCCATCAAATTTGGTCAAACCCAGCAGTCGTTCCACTTCATTTACAGATTCAACCTTCTATTTGTGGAATAGATTTAAATTTCCATCTTTTAAAGCTTCGATATACTTCTTTTTTTTTTTATCATTTCCACTCCCTGACCAAGAGTAAAACCATAACGGTCCTGCAAAAATATAAACACGAACATATTTTTACTAAGGATCCAATTTTTAATGATGAATTGAGTTGACATATAAATTACTCACCTTCCTTGTTTCATATAAAGAAAGTCTCTTTTCACAGAATTGCTGAAAAACTGGAAAACCCATAAAAATATAAAAGTTTAGTTTATTCAGCAATTAGGAATTCTCAACAGTGATAGATTTGTATACGAATTCAAGACACGGTATGCAAATGAAACTTTGTATTAATGGGCCAAATTTTGTTTACAATCGTCGACCTTCGTCAACAATAACTACACTCCGGTCACTCAGGTCATCAACCTTTGTGGCATAACAACTCAATTCAAAGTGAACTAATGCACAAGCCCTTTGTGGTATACTGTATAGTCTATATACGAGACTCGACATTGAATGGTGGGGTTAGTCCCTTTAGTATTTTGACATTGGCTTCCAACATAATTTAAGAGTATACTCTAACATTTTTCAAAGTTTTGAAGGTTTAGAAAAATCACACAATCCTCATGTTCTCATATGCAACAATGTTTGAATGTAACTTTCTATGGTATCAACATTTCAACTAAAACCATCGTTTCTCAAATGAAATTTTATTTTGTTTTATCTTAACTATGCTTGGTAATAATTTTTCTCTCAATAAACACAATTATAAACCATCATTCGATAGATTCATAGATGTGGACTTCACGAGTAGAAATCTTTGACTTAGGAACATTGTAAACTCTCTTACTATCCTAACCTTTTAAAGTGTGTCAACTTTGGTTTTTTGGCAACTACCTAGAAGAAATTCAACTAAAAAGGAAAATATTTATCTTTTAAAGAATTCAATGTTTTGCATGATAAATTGGTGAAGTCCAAACTTAATCTAGTGGTTGCCCGACAAGCTCTAACTGAAGCAAATAAGCGTTGTTCTGAGACCGCTGGCAGCATTCAAACAAGCCGAGACCGCCTTCCTCACAGTACAGTCAAACCTTGGAGCCTTGAAGGATGAATTTAAGATGATTCTTGACTTGAAGGATGGGCAATGAAACTTGTATTTCCAGCTCATGGATGAAGTGAGTGAAAAAATAATTAATTTGGCATTTCGTTTACCTCGTTTGGAGGGGGCTTTTAATCATGCAAGGAGCAGCTATGAAAGAGCTGTGTCTGTTCTTGAGAAAAACAAACACCGTCGATACACCTTAATCCTCAAGGTTTTACGCACTGGCGGAGCTATTCAGTGCCAAGTGGGGGCTACAACCCCCACTGACTTTTAAAAAAAAAATTACCCTAATGCCTAGTGTTCCTCTAGGTTTAACTTAAGAGGAGGCCTAATTTTTAGGTTTTGAAAAACACAAATGGGTAGTAGTAGGAGAGGTTAGAGAGGGTAGAATTTCGGGCCTTCTCGTGGAGATATTGGCTTGGGCCCAAAAGTTGGGTTTTTGGACAAGAATTCCAAAAAAAATAGAAGTTGGGGTTTTCCCCCCAAAATAATTAGATAGAATGATTGGCATAGCGAAATTAACCTCGAGGTGAAAACCCGATTTTTAAAGTTAAAGTGAGGATATCTTGAATTTCATATCTAAAATTTCTCCAATTATATGCACATTTTTTACAATTTCCTTTCACATTCAAATAATGCAACTATTGAATTTTTCTACTGAAATTATGGAAATGAAGAGATTAAAGGGTTTCGAGTTATATGCACATTGCCCACAATTTTCTTTAATTGTTTTTTTTCAAGAAATAAAGAGATTTTTTCAAACTATTGAGGGTTTATAAAATAGTGTTAGTTTTAATCCCGATTAATTAAGTGTTCTAAGTTGGTCTAGGGTTAATCGGACCGGGACCGATTTAGCCCTAGCCTTACTCAGCCAGATTCCTGGCTACGCTCCTAGTTTTACGAGTTGTGTTTTTGCTGGTCAATCTGTTTGGTCTGTCTGTTCAGGAGATTTTCAACTGTGAGATGGTAGAGTCGACGAGCAGTTTTGTTTAGCTTAGGCAACTTACTAGTTTGAGGATAGGTTCTTGGAATGTGGGTACGTTGACTGGGAAGTCAATCGAACTGATCAAGATTCTTCATCATTACAAAGTACAGATTGCTTGTATTCAAGATAGAAGGTGAAAGGGAAGGAAGGCTCGGGAGATTGATGGATGGAAGCTATGGTATTCAGGCGCCTCTAGTGGCAAAAATGGAGTTAGGATTTTGGTGGACAGTATGCTGAGAGATCAAGTAATGCAGGTGGAACGTATAAGTGATCGTTTGATGTTGCTGAAGATCATCTTAGGGGAGAAAATACTGAATGTCGTTAGTGCTTACGCGCCGCACGAGGGATTGAGTTCAGAGGAAAAGAGACAGTTCCGGGAAGACTTAGATATTTTGACAAGAAGCGTTCCGACTACAAAATAGTTGGTGATTGGAGGAGACTTCAATGGGCATATCGGGAAGGACAGAGTTGGGTTCGAGGAGATACACGGAGATTGGGGGATTGGTGACAAAAATGATGAATGTTGAGCACTCTTGGATTTTGCAGCAACCTTTGACTGTTTAGTTGTCAAATCTTGGTTCAGGAAGAATGATGAGTAATTGATCACTTTTCAAAGCCCATTAAAAAGGACACAGATTGACTTCTTTCTGAATAGAAGGGAAGACAGGGGAAGGTGGAAGAACTACAATGTCATTCCTTTTGATGGCCTTTCAACGCAAGTTACACAACACATGTTACTAGTTCTAGATCTTAAGAGGCCGTGTAATAAGAAAAAGGCACACGCAATGAGTGGAGGCTTAGTAAGCTGATCCCGTTGTCGGATGAGTGGAGGCTTAGCAAGCTGATCCCGTTGTACAAGAACAAGGGAGATGTGCAGCAGTGCAACAACTACAGGGGTATCAAACTGCTTAGCCACACAACGAAAATACGAGAGAAGGCTATTGAGATGAGGTTGAGGAGGTCAGTCAGAGTGTCAGATAACTAGTTTGGTTTTATGCCCGGGAGGTCCTCCATGGAGGCTATCCACTTGTTGAGGAGGCTAACAAATGCGTACAAAGAGAGGAAGAAGAATCTGCACATGTTTATTATCAACTCAAATAAGTAATTCAAAGTATTAAGGCGATTGCCTAGAAATCGTTGATGCCAAATAAAAAATAAATCCCTAGTTACACAACTAGTATAGCTGGTAAGTCGGAGTCGAACCCAAAAGGCACTTGTAATTCAAAGTTAGATTATTATCAACTCAAATAAGTAACAAAGGGGAGAATTTTTTGATTGTAATTCTATAACTAGGAAATTCAAAGCAGGCAAAGCAAGCAAACAAAGAAAATGTTGAGTTTTTATCAGATTAGAAAAAACAATCCTATTCAAGCATCCACTTTCATCATTAAGTTATTGATCATTGATTCAAACAATTTGTTCCCTTTGGTTATTCTTATCCTGATTAGATATATAACATGGCAACGAGATATGCAAACTTAATATCCAAATAACACATGAAATGATCATGAATCACAAGGACATTAGCAATGAGAACAATGATAAACATGATACATACAATTGAATTCCAACGAGTTAAATAATCAACCTGCATTCATATCTCTTTCTCAATTGTTTTAGTCCAACGATTCCTAAGCCAATTGAGCTGGTACAAAGATTAGGTTTTACTACGAGAAAACCTTGATCTAGCATTAAAAAGTATTAATTCCAACAAGGTGGCCAAACAAGGATGAAAACAACACAATCAATATAAATTAAGCACAAGATAATTGAAATAATTAACTTGTAAGGAATAAACTTGAAGAAGAATCTCACAATAAACTTGAGTCTGAAAACTTCAACTTGAATAGAACTGATAAATTTAGTTCTCCATAAAGAGAGAATACAAAAACAAAGTAGAATAATAATTGAAAGTTTTCATCAGGATATAAGATAAGTGCCAAAGCACATTTAAAAGAAATCAAAATCGGAACGGTCTCAAATGATCGATCCGTCAATTGCTCGCCGAAAAACTCGGAGGTGGCGTTGCCAAGACCGGAGATGGCACCTCCCGGGCCCACCCCCCAACGGCCGCCAAAAAGGCATCACACTCGTCCTGAAAGGACGGTGGGGTGCCCGATTCCGAGGACCTCTGGTGAGGATCTCCTAGATTTAAAATAATTAAAACTTACAACGATGAAGGCCGATCGCTCGTCTATAAAAAGCTGATCGGCGCCCTGCGTGTGCGTCTCGATGAGAAGCTCGAGAGGCGTGATGCGGCGACGCCGTTGTTCTTCCTACGAAATTCATTAAGCGTGTTACGAACTATTAAGAATAATTAACTTAATTTAAGTTTAATCAAATTAAGATAAAATACGTACCAATCGACCGCTCGACGCATGGTGTCGAGGTGGGACCTCAAACCACTACTGTGGTTCACCGGATTGACATTTCGGATTTGCTTCTAGCACGCACACTTTGGCTTTTTTTTCCCGTTTTGACGTCCATATTAGCGACTATTGGCGTCTATATGGTCGCTAATTAGCGACCATATTTTGTGGTCGCTAAATTATGGTCGCTAAATCTTCAGAATGGTGTAGTGTATGACTGTATGCATTGGAGTTGTTGTTTCGACACTACTTTCTTGTGACGCTTCGTTCAGGAGCTACGGTGGTCGGATGAAGCTGATTTAGTATCATTGGAAATCTAACTCGAAGAGCTACAATTCATATTTACTTCGAGTTTAAATTCTAAATCTAAGTGGGTCAAAACAACCTCCGAAAGTACTATCAGAATGCTGTTAGGACAAGAACCGCGATCACGGCCATTCAAATCGGCGATCGCGGCTTTACACGGACTCGTCTGGTCAAATTAGTCTAGGTCGCGATCGCGATCGCGGCCATCCAAAAGGGCGATCGCGGCCCATCTGAGCTGCTCGCGCACGAAGATCTTTCGAGCTTATCTTTACTTGTTTTTAATTATATATTTCCCTTCATGTTTTTAGTTGACTACTTAAGCCTTGTTTTAGACTTTTGTGAGATTACTCTACACTTCTCCTAGACCTAGTTTTCATTATTACAGTATTTTGTATTTTCTCTTCTATGGAGAACTAAACCCTTTAATTCTATTCAAGTTGAAGCTTTCAGATTCAAGTTTATTGTGAGATTCTACAATTCAGGTTAATTTCTACAGGTTATTTCAATTCTCTTGTGCTTAATTAATATTGATTGTATTGATTTCTGCTTGATTGATTACCTTTTTGAAATTGATATTTTCTATTGCTAGATCTAGGTTTTCTCGTAGTAAAACCTAATCATTGTAGCAACTCAATTGGTTTAGGACTCGTTGGACTAAAACAATTGAAAAAGAGATTTGAATGCCGTTGGAACTCAATTTACATGTATCTTGTATATCCTTGATCTCATTGCTAGTATCATTATTATTCATGATCGTTCATGTTTGTTTTGATATTAAGTATTTACATGACCCGTTGGCTTGTTTATTATATCTGACCAGGATAGGAATAACCAAAGGAATAACTTGTTTGAATCAATGATCAATAACTTGATGAAGAAAGTGGATGCTTGAATAGGATTGTTTTCCTTAATCTGATAAAAACCAAACCTTTTCTTTGTTTAATTGTTTTGCTTCCTTTGAATTCTCTAGTTTTAGATTAATAATCCAAAATCCCCCCTCTTTGTTACTATTGGGTTGATAATAATACAAGTGTCTCTTGGGTTCGACCCCGACTTACCATCTATACTAGTTGTGTAACTCGGGATTTATATTTTGATTTGGCACGACGACTTTCAGCCAGTCAGCTCCATTCCTCTCAATCCCAGGTTGAATGTCGTTATCGAAAGAGAAGAAAATTTTGTGGACAAGGTGAAATGAGGGCAAAAGTGCGTATTTGTCTTTTTGTTGACTATTTTACACTTTTCTATTATTTTTTTTTTACTTTTTTAAATATGTTAAATCTGAGTTGGCGTGGTGTTGTGCACAAGTAAGATCATTTATCTGATGTGGCAAAGTGACACGGCGTGCGTGTTGTGCACGTTATTTTTTTGGGACGAAATAGGTATTCAATAGGTCACAATGTGCAAGTTTAGGTACTCAATCGAACATTTTCAAAGGTGGGGTATCAAAGTGACCAATTGGTTAAAGGTCAAGGAGTCGTATATGTGTTCTGCCTATTTTTTTTGGTTCAACATGCTGCTTTGTAGTGATTTTGCCCCTACAATGTTGCCTTTTTGATGTTGTTTTGCACATTCTATGTTGTTATTTAAACCACCGATTCCATCCCTTTAAAAAATAAAAAAATACCAATGGAAACGCAAAATCGGACCATGATTTTGCATTTTCAACGTTTATTTTTATTTTTAAAGATTCGGAACCGAAACCGTCCCGAAACTGAAAAAACTGAAACCAAACCAGAATCGAGAACCAAACCAAAGAACCATAAGGTTCCCAGTTCCAAGGTCCAGAGGAACCGACGGTCGATTCCGAAACCGAATCCACCTCTACCTTCCATCCATAACCTTACTTATTTTCATCGGGCCTTGAAAAAGGGTGGGATGCATAACCTCAATGATAGTAGAACCCTTCAATTGTTGGTTAATCAAATTCACTCTTTTAATATTGACCCCTATTTTTATGAAAAGTGCGTAAATGCCCCTTATGAACATTGAACAGTACATGGATATTTTACTACTCTGTCCCTTCATTTCCAAACGTTTGAACAACGACATAGCACCCGCTCCATCATATCTCCTGCGCCGGCGTCAAAAGATCAACACTCCATCTCCTCACTTTGCTACTTCGATCTGCTCAACAGAAATTGTTAATGGCTTCAAGCTCCTACTCAAGCTCAATACCAGACGATGAAGAGGAAGACATAGTTTTACTAGAATGCAAAGAGCCAGAAGACGAATTAGACGAATCCATCAAATCCAATTTATCTGTGATTACAATTTCCACAGCTGAGATTTCTGCTTGAGACCTGTCGGCGATTCTCTCTCACCACATCGTCAGGGTCAAAGCGAGCAGAAAGAAGCAAGCTCTCCTACTCGTCGTCTCTTTCGTCCGTTACTTTTTTGTTAGTACTTTGCGTAATTGATTGATTGCTTTGTGTTTGATTAAATTTAGGCTTGTTGAACAGTCTTCCTATTTTCGTAGTCTGCTGAGTGGAAGCTTTAGGTAACCCTAATTACTGGTTGATTTCTGTTTTCTATTTTTATCGGTGTTTGAACAATTTTTTGGTCGTAAGTAAAAATTTGTCATCGATTCAGATTAAGATTTGGTTTCTTACAGTGAATCATCGAATCAATGTGTTGGTATAAGGTGGAACCTGAGCACATTATTGGAAGTTTTGATGTTCATATATGGAGTTCGAGTTAAAATCAGGCTTTGTAGCGTTCTTCCTTTGTTGCAGGTAATTGCGTGTACTGAACTAGATTTATTTTGTGTGTAAATGCCTTAGCAATCAGGATGAGTCTCCAGCTGTTGGTTTAATCCTCTTAGCAATTAGGATGTGTCTCCAGCTGTTGGATTAACTATCTTAGCAATTAATGTGTTTCCAGTTGTGGGATTTTTCATTACATAATGTCATGAAGTACTCCATATTGGCTTGTATAATTATGCTTTTCAATATGAGAGGCTTCTACTATATGAGGCCTAAAATACAGTAAAAACCCTCATCTTAACACAGTAAAAACCCTCATCTTAATAGTGTCATATTGAAATTGTTTTTTTTTTATAAATTTATTTTGGGTGTTTTTTCAGGCTGCTTTATACTTCGGTGTGGAGATTGTTCTCTTAGAATGTAGGACCTGGTTTTCTGACAATCTCTCACACAATGCTGTTTCAACACAAATACAATTGGATGACTTGGTACTCTTTTGGAACTGTGGTATTGAACACGGTACGATTCTATTTGATTTCCTTGTTTTTTTTTTCTTTCTGAAAAAACTATGCTCTGATTCAATATAGAATTGTTGAATTCTAAGACATGATTGTACATGTTGCAGGAATCGATTTAATTTCTGGGCTTTGTACAAGCTATATGGCCAGAAACTTTGTATGTATTGCACTGCAAATTTTAATCTATCTTTTGATCTTACTTTCATTGTAAGGCTCTTACTATTTATGTGTACCATGATTGTTATGCCTCATATATCATATATGTAGTGCATTCTACTGTGAATTTATTGGTAGGCTACCCATGTAATTGAAATTTTGCCTTTTTCATATTATTGAATATTGCAAATGAGCATGCAATTTTATGTGATTTCACTGTAAGAGTTATGTGATTTACTTCTCTGAGAAGCATTTGTTTTAATCAAAACAATCTCTACTAACCATTCTGAGGAGATAATTGCTAAGAACTAAATATTATCTGCTCACTTATATATTTAAAAGACTTGGCTCCAATTAGAGCATGCTGTAATGGAAGTTCCTGTCATCATTTCAGATGTGGGCCATGTCATGTGATAATTTCATTGATGTTCCCTACAATTTGCTACTTTCTTGTGTAAAGCACCCTTATTTGACAGTGAACAGGTTGGTCAATGGTTTTTTTCATTTCAATTTCTGTTTTAGAGTGGACGTGATTGGGACTGATGCTTATATTTTAACAGCGAGAGGTACCTTGCTGAAGCACTCCTCTCTTGGATTTATGCTCACGTGGAAGAACCCAAACGTGATGACAACTCTAAAATTGATTGGATCAACATTCTTAAACAAGTACTGCATATATTCGGCTCTTATGTGGTGAAATGAGTTTCAAATTAATTGCTTATGATTAGTTTTACTGCAACTTGGGGAAATGCAGTCTCTAAAAGAAGCTTCCAGCCTCTATGTGGTTGGTAATTTCCCTATAATGAAGCATAGGGCGTAATCATTCAGCAATCAGTATTTTGAAAAGTGATATCCATAGGAAAAGCTTCTGAAACTCATGTTTATCCCTTTATATGCTTTTTCTTCTTTTATGCTTAAAATATTTCACCTGGAGATGTATATATGATCCAACATATCTTGAGCCTCTTTGGATGTTACTTTTCTCATATTTTTGGCTTCACTGGACTTCATTTTTTTCCTTTCTAATTTGCTTGTTTCTCTATTAAACAGATCAGAGTCTACTTATTGCCTTTGTGGTTTCTTATGGGTATGTGAGTTATTATTTTCTTCATATTTTTGATGCATGGACTGGCATCAGTTACCTTTGTTCTTTTTATAATCCTGTAATGAAGTTGGTCTGGTTCAAGTTTAATGCTTTAGGAAAACGACGGTGCCAATATTTTTCCGAGTTTGCAGAACAACGCATTGATTTCAGACTTACTGAGCTTCTGCAGTCTTCTATGGTCGGGCAAGGAATCACTGGTTTAGGTTCTTGGAAAATTCGATTGACAGAATTTACTAAGGTGATATGATATGCTTAAGAATGCCACTTTGTATTTACTTCTTTAATTGCATTTAATGACCTTTTTTCGATGGAAAAGGAAAATCTAAATGACCCTTTTTCATTAGCTTGCTGATAATGCATCCTTTTCCTTTCAGATCTTAACAATATCTTTGATGTTACTTCTAATTTATTCAAGTTCGATTCGCTTCTGCATGAAATTTAGAGCTCCTATCATGTTCTCTGTTGAATTTAATTGGAAAATACATGTCTACTCTAATTTATTGTCTCCAACGTCTCCATCTATTAGCTGAACCATCCCATGATGGACAGTGCAAATCCAGATAACTCATTTTACTTACCTAGCAATCTATGCATTGTTGTGTTTCTTTTCTTTTTTTTTTTTTTTTTTTCTTCTTGCATTACCTTTATTGTTTTTCTTAAATTATTTTCACATTTTTCATAATGGTTTCATATAAAATTGAAACACATGCAACATATCCTTTTAGTGGAGAATTGCTGTGAGCTCCCTGTTGCAGAATAACTTTTCCGTATCCTGATTGGTTGAAACTTGATCTATATGCAGAGCCTTAATCTTTCTGGCTGTCCTCAGATAAATGCAACAAACTTATCTCTTTCCTTACATTCTTGTAGCTGGATATCTGTTCCAATGGAGGGCCCTGAGCCAAAAAATATGAATCTTATGAACCCAAGCTCCCAGGGTTTGTTGCAGATATTATCATTTAAGTCAATTGTGGAATTAGATCTTTCAAAATGTTCGAACCTACAACTGTCTGCTATATTGGAGCTCTTGCCTAAATCATTTCCATTACTAACGATCCTGAAGGCGGGTTATTTTTTGGATTTTAAGACCAGATCTTTGCAAAAACTGGCGGAGAGTTGTCCTTCACTTGATGAAGTTGATTTGAGAGTAGATGTTGGTCCAATTGTACCATCACAAGCCTCAATTTTATATTCTGAACTGGAGACTGCAAAAGCAACAAGAATGTATTCGGGTCTTGCACATCCCCCTTGTAGGCAATCCCTCTCATATATGACAAAACTCACATTGCGGGGGTGAACTGATATTGATGGTGAGTTTTTTTTTTTATATTTTATTTTTAGATTTAGTGGTGAGGGTTTTGAATGTCTTTCTTTCCAACAGGTAAAAGTTCTTTATTTTCAAAAGGTGGAGTTGCTTTGCTTATGCAAATATTGGACTTTGAGTTGTTATGGCATACAATATCTAGTGGGGGTGCATCTATTGGATTTTGACGAGCTTGGAATTTTCCATTTAACTAATCTATATTATGCATTTATGCATATGTGCCAGATTCGGTTCTCCATGGCATCTCAGCATGTTTTGTATCCTTATGTTACTTGGACATCAAGGGTTGCTTTTCACTAACAGACGCTGGCATATCAGACTTCATAAGCGGATGTACAAGGTTGCACTCATTCATAGCTTGTGACACTCTATTCGGGAAGCATTCAACTTTAGCTCTTTGCAACAGACTTCCTACATCTGGAGAATATCTGGAGAATAAGTTTGCAAGGTTTTCTAATATTAATCTACAGATACTGCATATAGGTGGCTGCAAGGGTGAGAAAAATTTCTTTATTGTTGATTTTGTTACTTATGCTAGCTAATCTGCTGTTGAATTAGTGAATTGAGTAATACTTTTCTGTTGGATGGTTAATTTTCCACACCAATGTATATAGACATGAAACTAATGATCATCTTAATACTCAAGGTAAAAGGAAACCTGTGAGTTTAGAATACTCCCAATTTTTGACATGCAATCATGTCTCTTCCCCTGTCTTTCTTATGTACATAATTTTCCAGAATATACTCTTGTAGTCTTTTGCTTCTTTTTCTGCTGCAATATCATTAAGTGTTGTGGGAATGGGATAGCTTTATGGGTAACTTATATGGTGTTATTATATGTATTGTACTATAATGTGAAAGAAGCACATGACAAATATAATCTTCGTAGGTATTGATGAAGCATCTCTTCTGAGAATTTTGTCTCAAGCACAAAACCTCACGAATCTTTGCTAAGGGATACTTGCCTAGATGATAATGCTCTGTGTAACTTTACTGGATCTTCACTCGAGAAGCTTAATGTATCTAACACTGTGGTAAGTTGGCTTTTTTCGGTAATATTAAATTTCCTGCATATCTTCATTCGGGCTTTCTAGTTGTTCCATTTGCAGATATCTGAAGCAACTCTACGATATATTATCAGCAGAAATTCTCATCTGAAATGTTTAAAAGCAAGGGGATGTAAAGGCTTGTCTGAACAAAATAAAGCTGATGGTTTGTTGTCATTACAACAACATGAGGAATTGAGTATCGAGTTAGGGAAGACGTGCAATTTGGAACAGTTTGCAATGATGGGGGTTTTCACTCTTCTCTTTAAAAACTCTGGCGCCTGCAATTAGGTCTCTCAAATTATTTACTGTGGGGTTGGGTGGATCATTAGGTGAAGAAGGGCTGGTGCTTCTAACTATGTTATGCCCAAAATTGGAGTCAATCACTCTTCTGTTTCAGGTATTTGTGCTGTTCAAGATCCTACAAGATACTCTATGGCTTTTTTAATGTGTGCTCAACTGCTCATGGGCTCATGCTAGTAATTCTAAATTTGGCTAACACATTTAATCCAATTAATTGTTCATTATATTATATTGATTTCCAAGGGTTAATTGATTTCAACTTTGGGTAATTGTTTCGATATAGTTTCCAACTTTAGGTCATTGAAATGTGTCCATGTACCACTTTTTATATAATTAATTTGATTCATCTACTCTTCAAAAATGAAGATAATACTTGTGGTCAGTGCACTTGCGGATATAAAAGGCTGATTGCTTACTTTTGGCTTATTGCTTTACATTCTCCTGATATCCTTTTTCAGAACTAGTTATTCATATAATCAGTTATCCTGAGTTGCTGACCTGCTTTGCCCTTTTTGTGGCCTCGAACAGCAATGATGATTATGTTATGCCTCTGTATTCATTATATAATCATAATTCTTAGCTCTGCAATTTTGAAACCTAATTGACTTTTCAGTTGTCACTATATCAGTTTGACCAAGGAAGCACACTCTTATTATATAATACTTGATTATACATCTTTGAGTCATTAAATAGGGTAGATTTAGATGTCCATCTGTTGCATTCATCAGTTTGTCAAACTCTACGCCTTTGTTAATAAGTAAATGATAAATAATCGTTTATTCGTTAAAAATTTGATCACATTTAGCATTCAACGTTGTGTCTATCACTATGATAGTAATATAGTATGATGCATTTGTGATCTTCAATGACTTGGTATATTGAAGTACTTTTATTTTCAGCTTCCTTTCGTAACTTAAAAGGTGCATTGGATCTTGTTATATACTGTTGACGAACTGTGAAAATTATTCGAGTGCTACATTGTTGTGATCATAGAAACATCTTGCCTTTCTACAGAGCTCTTTAGCCCTTCTGTCATCTGATGTGTTTTTCTAATATTTTAGTGTTTTATCTAACATCTTGATTTTTTTTCACCTTTTAGGAAGTGTCTGATTCTGCTGTGATCAAGCTCATGGAAACACTAAGGAACTTGAGGGTTTTGGAGTTGTGCTATTGTATTGGTGATCTATCTCCACTATGTTTCAAGTTCAATGTCCCAAGTTTAACAAAATTGAAGCTGGAAAGAGTGACACCATGGATGACCAACCGGGATTTGACTCTTCTGAAACAAAATTTTCCAAGCCTTAGGGAACTCTCATTGAACGGCTGCAAATGTCTTGATGCGGGTGAGATAACATAATTACGCAATACAAAATCTTTCCCCTCTTTTTTTTGGAATTATGAGAGAAGCTGTGTAGTTGACCTAATAAGCTTTTTGTGCATTTACTGAGAGGATATTGTATTTATTGCAAGCTTTGGTAAACTGATGGCTTAAAAATTTTCTGCTGGACAGATTCACAACCGATAATCTCATATGGTTGGCCAGGCTTGGCAACTCTTTGCTTAGAGGTATCAATTTGATTCTATAAGTCTATGGTTCTTTTATTACTTTTGGTAGCGTGCAAATGAGCTAGTAATGAGAAATCTGATATTACCTGAAACTCGTAAAACCAATTATCCTAGGACAAAGCACTGCTGAGAAAAGAGAAGGGAAGATAAAAGGAAAACAAAAATTACCTCATTATGTTAAGCATAAACTTCTAATAATGCTTAGTAAAGGATGGTCTGATGTTGCTGACTAGGTTCACATATTCACTTTCCGGTAAAGGTCATTTGATAAAATTAAGTTGTGGTGTTCAAAAGTCTCAAGTAGATGACAGATGACTAACATATGTCTGCATTTGCTTATTGAATCTTAAGGAGTGCGGTGGAATAACATCAAGAGGGGTTTGCTCTCTTCTTTCTTGTAAAGCTTTGGAAAATCTGCTGCTGAGGCATAATGTAAGCTTCACATACCAATAATACCATGTTACATTGTCTCTTTAACATTCCTGCATTATATGTGTGATTTTGTTTCCTTTTTCCTATTCTCCTTCAATGGAGATGTATATGAGTTTTGCCCAAGATGTAGATCTTATGTACTATTGTTGTTGCAAAATCAGTTGTCATAAGTAGTTGTTTCATAAGATTTTGAGAACTAGTCTTCATTTTTTAGACCAGTTTTTAAATTGCTAGAGAAACATTAGTTTGCTTAAGTTGGTTGTGGCTATCTGTGGCTCACATGTTTGATGTTTCTATTTCTAATTCCAAACATTTTTCATTTTTTGTAATTTTCAAGTATATATAATAAGAGTCATCTCGATCACTCTGTGTTTGATGCTTATAACAGTTTAATGTGAATGTTTTTTTAATTGTCGTTAAAGGGGCGTGGAATTAAGAAAAACTTCATCCTTGATGCTGCATCTAAGGTATGTTTACTTATGCTAGCTCTATGCTCATTTCCATTAATTGTAAAGTACCTACTATGGTTTCCAATATTGATTAGAGTCTTTTTGCTCTCAACAGCTTCCTATGCTTCGGAATATATCACTGGACAGGTGTGATGCCTATGACAATGACTTTGATCTTCCCCTAGTAAGTTTTGGAGACTGTTTCTCTGTTATACTTTTCATTCTAGGTACTATTTATATTGTGAGATGAAGTATTTTAGATGCAAAATTGTAACTAAAATGATTAGGTTTAAGTTGGAAACATAACTGCATTTAAAAAATATGAAAAGAAGTAATAGTTATACAACAACTGTTTAAGCATAGCCGGATAGGATAAGAAACCATCATCATCATCATCATCATCATTGACCCAGTGAGGGTCCGCTACAACGGAATTTGGGGGGTCAAGATGGGGGTACCCCTGCCCAAGGAAAGAGATACGCCCGATAGACCCAAGAAAAACTGAAATTCAGCTATGTGACAATAATAATTGAATTTCGTTAGAATGCACCAAAATTGATATAGGGGCTAAATCCATCTCAAAAGCAGTGTATAAAAGCCAATGAACACGAGGATGCGCCCCATAACATAGGATAAGAAACCAAATTTAGAAAAAAAGTCTCTAGATCTGTCAGTAAAGTTTTCTTTATAGAGTTTTATCTTTTCTATTCTAGGAAAATCGAATAGAAATCTTGATTCCTATCCAATGCCCTGAAAGTCAGTGGGCCGACAAACGAGGGACTTACACACTCGCATATAGCCAATACATTAGCCTAGTGAGTTTCCATCTAAAAATCAATGGACAATAGGAGTAACCCATCAACCTTATATACTATGTATGAAGTTATTTCCACAATGATTTAACAAGTCAAGTACTAATTATTGCTGCTGTGTTTCTTTTAGTTTGCAAACAGATGTTATTTGAGTAGCGTGAAAATATCAAGATGCAAGTTTGAGAAGTGCAGTTTAGAGATTCATAATTTGCAGGCTAAAAGAAGGGCAGTACATAAGGAAACACTTGTACTAGTTTGGAATAGCATTGGTCTGCAAAGAACCCTTGTAAAGGAAAGGGTTTCATGATAAAATTGATAAATGGAACACCCAAGAGTAGAACAAATTGCAAGCCTATTTTTGGTATATACAGACATACAGTATGTCAGTATATCATAATACCACATTTCAGGATAAATATAGTGATTAGTTTACATTAAGCCGTACTTGTAAAAATTAATTCATAGTGATCCGGATCCTATTAATAATAACAGTCAATTGTATCGTGTACACTGGTATACTGCTCACCCTCTTGCTTTGGCGGATGGTAATTACTATTAGGATAAGATTTACATATATTAGGATAGAATTTTTATATTTGGAAAAGATAATATATGGTATCTAGAACGCTATCCTAACATCAATAGCTTGGGCTCCAAGGAGTTCCCAAATCCTTGTATAAATACAATATTCATCAATGAGAAAAATTAATCAAGCAATTTACAATACAATTCAAAGATTTACATGGTATCAGCCTAATTCCGATCCATTCAAAAAATACCCCCTATTAAAAGTTCTTCCTTTTCAAATTACCTTTTGTACTCAATTTTTAGAAGAAGTGTATGTGGGGTATACTATGTAAATGGAAAGAAGTGATAAAAAAAATCTTTATAGACATGTGTTGTAAAACGGAGGGAATACCTTTTTATTTAGGGTCATGTTATGCAACATTTATAAAATTAGTTTGCAACTTTTAATTTCTTTTAAATTACAAAATCAATCCAAATTTACTTTTTTAGTTTGCAATTCTCTATTTTTTATACCAGCTATGCAACACCCCACCTAAACCGAAAGAGAGAAAAGGAGCGATTGATCGGAAGAAGAGTTACGCAAATGAGAACAACGTTTGTGTTTATATAAGGATTTATGTACCCTAAACTTGGTAGGTAAATCTTTTTAGCAAATCTACCCAAAGATAGATTTCGTATTATTTTTAATACTAATTGTTATACACAATATAAATCTTCCATCATAATAATAAGATATATATGGAGATTGATAAAAAATAATTTTCTAAAATAAATAATACGATAAATATATCACATAAATATAATGCAATCACATGAATTTATTGTTTGGACACCGAAGTTGTCGCCACTGTCGGTAGGAGGACATCGGCGGCTACTCTAATCCTCCTGTATAAATTCCCTAATGTTGTTTGTTCAAAAATCATTGTATTTATTTTTCTAATGGAATAGTTTTAAATAAAGTAAAGAATTTAATTTGTTTTTAAAAGAGTTTGAAAATTTGAGAATGCGGGCATGTCTAGAATTAAATTGGGTATTTAGTTATTTTTTTTGGGCATTGATTTAAATTTTTTTAAATGAAGGCATTTTTGTTATTAAGAACTTTTTTAGGGGAATGGACCACTATTAACACAAAAAAGAATGGGTACCCTTAATGAGATGGAGTTGGTAGTCTTTGGTCACCTTTGTGAAATACTCAAAGTCTTCAAATTAAGATCGAGATGGTTTCTCAAGGAAGTGCGAGCATAAGCTTTAAATCATCGAGTGAACAATGAATGTTCTTCAATAAGAATTGTAAAAGACTAAACACTTCAATACCTCATGTTCATCATGCAACACAAAGAAGGAAATTAAAATGTTAGTAATAAAGCTCAAATAAGAAACCATAAAATTAATAATCAATTGATCATTGTACAAAACAATATATTCTAGATGCTTAACCAATAACCATGCATAATCTCAAGCAAAATCCTAAAACATCAAATAATAAAGACATTTAAAATTAGAAAGCAAATAGACATCAATAAAATTTGGTGATTTTTGTGCATGAATGTCTATATATAGAGAAAGATGGGTAGAGAAAGCATTATTTAAATGTAAAATAATAAATATGTAATTACGTTACATTGACCGGAATTTGGAATTGAGCCGTTTAGACACTCATAAATTCCTTAATTAATTTAGTATTTATGTTTTTCTATTTAATTTCAAAGATAAGGTTCTTGATAAAACATAATAACTTTTGAAAACACTTATATGCCAAACAATAAATTCATGTGATTGCATTATATTTATGTGATATATATATATATATCGTATTATTTATTTTAGAAAATTATTTTTTATCAATCTCCATATATATCTTATTATATGATGGAAGATTTATATTGTGTATAACAATTAGTATTAAAAATAATACGAAATCTATCTTTGGGTAGATTTGCTAAAAAGATTTACCTACCAAGTTTAGGGTACATAAATCCTTATATAAACACAAACGTTGTTCTCAATTTGCGTAACTCTTCTTCCGATCAATCGCTCCTTTTCTCTCTTTCAGTTTAGGGTTTTTCAGAGGGCTAAATCTTCATCCAGCAATCCGAACCACACTGTTGAGGCTCCTGTAGATTCATTTACTTCAATGTCTAGCTTAAAGACGAATAATTTTACTAAGGATAACCTCAGGAACAAAGAGATATCCTACCTTGATGATAAACATAAACATTTTCCTTGGGTGAAGTCTGATGTGGATCCTGACTATGGTTTTGAATCCCCTTCATTGGATTTGGTTTGTTATGTGCCTGGGAATAAGATGAAGGAATCCATGTCTAAGCTTCAGACTGATGAGACATTTGAAGAGCAGTGCTCTTCAGTTATTACAGTAGATAACACTAATGCTTCAGCTGAGGATATAGGTGATGAGTTTTCATTGCCTTCTTCTACTAGTTTTGGAAAATGCAAACCAAATCAAGAAAAGAGATCAAAATTGAGCAAACAGAAACCAAATCAGTTTCAGAAGCCACCCCCTCTTATGCCATTTGACCTTTTCCAGAGTGAACATGAATTATTTAACTCGACGGAAGTTATCTTTGCAATGGATGATGAACAAGGCTCTGAATTGTATCAGCCTGGGGATCACTCAAGGGTACTTAGGCCAGGAATGGTGCTACTGAAGGGATTCCTTAACCATGATGAACATGTATGCTTTTGGGCAATATTTCTTGCTGTAATTATTTGGTGGTTGTCAAAACAAGTTTTTAAAATGTTTTTAGTCATATTTTTTTTACTATAATGCATTACAAATTTAAATTATCATAAATAATTAATCTTCTATGAGTTGTTGTATGCTATCCAGATTCATAATTCTTATAATCCTATGTAAAAGAAAAACCACTACTCCCGAAAAAGTCTTCTATAAAATATCTTTGGTTCTTCTATAATGACCCGAGTAAACTTAATGAGTACTCAATTTCGTATACTCTATACCAACCTCGGCTAACCTCACTACAACGATTGGATTGAGTCTAAAACGAATTATAATGATTGTAATACCCGAGGTTTTATTTTAGTGAAGTTATAATCCTCGAGCGGTATAGGGTGTACGTTTTATTCCGAGTATTTAAGTTTTTGGGCCAATCTATCATCTCTCTTTCACATCTTAAAGTTGGGCCTAAAAATTTAGATGGGCCAAAACCCATCAATTGCCACCAAACTACCCTAATTTTGGAGACAACTATTCATCATCATCTTCCTCGTTCAATTGGGTGCGCCGCTCCACCAAAATCTCTGGTTCCCCTCTCTCCCCCAATTTCCTCTTCCGATCTCCACTTCCAATCTCCTTGCTCGTCTCGTTCCTCGCCTCCGGTCAAACGTCCCAAACCAGGGACGACGTCGCCGACCTCGGCGAAGCCACGGCCACCGCGAGCTTGTCCCTTCAACTAGTGTGCGCCCAAGTGGTTGACTCATCCTCCGAAAGTCGTGTCGTTCTGCTGTACATCCATCCCTTCGATCGTCGGTCAAGCTCGACCTCGTTCGTGAGCGTCGCCTTCTGCAGCCTAGTCATCGTCGTCCCTCAAACGGAACAGGGCCTGCCGCCACCAGCGTTAGCTGCCAAGCGGAAGAGACAAGGTGGTGCTTGATCCGAAAACCGAAATAAAGACCCCGAATCTGTCGTGCACTGACACCATTCTCGATCGAGTTCAAGATCCCAATCTGCGTTCCATTCCTTGCAAACAGTAGGAGTGCAAGAGGTGGTGTTCCTTGCTCATTTTTGTTCTCGTTCAAATCGATATTACATATTGTTGTTTCTTCTATCTTAAGGGTCGGGTTGTATTTGAGATTCCATGTCGATCTCTTGGTAGTAAGGTTGATGATTGGTCGAGGCTGTATTTTTGAGGAGTCGAACTCTGGATAGAATTTGGGTCAAGTTTAGGGTACATAAATCCTTATATAAACACAAACGTTGTTCTCAATTTGCGTAACTCTTCTTCCGATCAATCGCTCCTTTTCTCTCTTTCAGTTTAGGGTTTTTCAGAGGGCTAAATCTTCATCCAGCAATCCGAACCACACTGTTGAGGCTCCTGTAGATTCATTTACTTCAATGTCTAGCTTAAAGACGAATAATTTTACTAAGGATAACCTCAGGAACAAAGAGATATCCTACCTTGATGATAAACATAAACATTTTCCTTGGGTGAAGTCTGATGTGGATCCTGACTATGGTTTTGAATCCCCTTCATTGGATTTGGTTTGTTATGTGCCTGGGAATAAGATGAAGGAATCCATGTCTAAGCTTCAGACTGATGAGACATTTGAAGAGCAGTGCTCTTCAGTTATTACAGTAGATAACACTAATGCTTCAGCTGAGGATATAGGTGATGAGTTTTCATTGCCTTCTTCTACTAGTTTTGGAAAATGCAAACCAAATCAAGAAAAGAGATCAAAATTGAGCAAACAGAAACCAAATCAGTTTCAGAAGCCACCCCCTCTTATGCCATTTGACCTTTTCCAGAGTGAACATGAATTATTTAACTCGACGGAAGTTATCTTTGCAATGGATGATGAACAAGGCTCTGAATTGTATCAGCCTGGGGATCACTCAAGGGTACTTAGGCCAGGAATGGTGCTACTGAAGGGATTCCTTAACCATGATGAACATGTATGCTTTTGGGCAATATTTCTTGCTGTAATTATTTGGTGGTTGTCAAAACAAGTTTTTAAAATGTTTTTAGTCATATTTTTTTTACTATAATGCATTACAAATTTAAATTATCATAAATAATTAATCTTCTATGAGTTGTTGTATGCTATCCAGATTCATAATTCTTATAATCCTATGTAAAAGAAAAACCACTACTCCCGAAAAAGTCTTCTATAAAATATCTTTGGTTCTTCTATAATGACCCGAGTAAACTTAATGAGTACTCAATTTCGTATACTCTATACCAACCTCGGCTAACCTCACTACAACGATTGGATCGAGTCTAAAACGAATTATAATGAGTGTAATACCCGAGGTTTTATTTTAGTGAAGTTATAATCCTCGAGCGGTATAGGGTGTACGTTTTATTCCGAGTATTTAAGTTTTTGGGCCAATCTATCATCTCTCTTTCACATCTTAAAGTTGGGCCTAAAAATTTAGATGGGCCAAAACCCATCAATTGCCACCAAACTACCCTAATTTTGGAGACAACTATTCATCATCATCTTCCTCGTTCAATTGGGTGCGCCGCTCCACCAAACTCTCTGGTTCCCCTCTCTCCCCCAATTTCCTCTTCCGATCTCCACTTCCAATCTCCTTGCTCGTCTCGTTCCTCGCCTCCGGTCAAACGTCCCAAACCAGGGACGACGTCGCCGACCTCGGCGAAGCCACGACCACCGCGAGCTTGTCCCTTCAACTAGTGTGCGCCCAAGTGGTTGACTCATCCTCCGAAAGTCGTGTCGTTCTGCTGTACATCCATCCCTTCGATCGTCGGTCAAGCTCGACCTCGTTCGTGAGCGTCGCCTTCTGCAGCCTAGTCATCGTCGTCCCTCAAACGGAACAGGGCCTGCCGCCACCAGCGTTAGCTGCCAAGCGGAAGAGACAAGGTGGTGCTTGATCCGAAAACCGAAATAAAGACCCCGAATCTGTCGTGCACTGGCACCATTCTCGATCGAGTTCAAGATCCCAATCTGCATTCCATTCCTTGCAAACAGTAGGAGTGCAAGAGGTGGTGTTCCTTGTCCATTTTTGTTCTCGTTCAAATCGATATTACATATTGTTGTTTCTTCTATCTTAAGGGTCGGGTTGTATTTGAGATTCCATGTCGATCTCTTGGTAGTAAGGTTGATGATTGGTCGAGGCTGTATTTTTGAGGAGTCGAACTCTGGATAGAATTTGGGTCAAGTTTAGGGTACATAAATCCTTATATAAACACAAACGTTGTTCTCAATTTGCGTAACTCTTCTTCCGATCAATCGCTCCTTTTCTCTCTTTCAGTTTAGGGTTTTTCAGAGGGCTAAATCTTCATCCAGCAATCCGAACCACACTGTTGAGGCTCCTGTAGATTCATTTACTTCAATGTCTAGCTTAAAGACGAATAATTTTACTAAGGATAACCTCAGGAACAAAGAGATATCCTACCTTGATGATAAACATAAACATTTTCCTTGGGTGAAGTCTGATGTGGATCCTGACTATGGTTTTGAATCCCCTTCATTGGATTTGGTTTGTTATGTGCCTGGGAATAAGATGAAGGAATCCATGTCTAAGCTTCAGACTGATGAGACATTTGAAGAGCAGTGCTCTTCAGTTATTACAGTAGATAACACTAATGCTTCAGCTGAGGATATAGGTGATGAGTTTTCATTGCCTTCTTCTACTAGTTTTGGAAAATGCAAACCAAATCAAGAAAAGAGATCAAAATTGAGCAAACAGAAACCAAATCAGTTTCAGAAGCCACCCCCTCTTATGCCATTTGACCTTTTCCAGAGTGAACATGAATTATTTAACTCGACGGAAGTTATCTTTGCAATGGATGATGAACAAGGCTCTGAATTGTATCAGCCTGGGGATCACTCAAGGGTACTTAGGCCAGGAATGGTGCTACTGAAGGGATTCCTTAACCATGATGAACATGTATGCTTTTGGGCAATATTTCTTGCTGTAATTATTTGGTGGTTGTCAAAACAAGTTTTTAAAATGTTTTTAGTCATATTTTTTTTACTATAATGCATTACAAATTTAAATTATCATAAATAATTAATCTTCTATGAGTTGTTGTATGCTATCCAGATTCATAATTCTTATAATCCTATGTAAAAGAAAAACCACTACTCCCGAAAAAGTCTTCTATAAAATATCTTTGGTTCTTCTATAATGACCCGAGTAAACTTAATGAGTACTCAATTTCGTATACTCTATACCAACCTCGGCTAACCTCACTACAACGATTGGATCGAGTCTAAAACGAATTATAATGAGTGTAATACCCGAGGTTTTATTTTAGTGAAGTTATAATCCTCGAGCGGTATAGGGTGTACGTTTTATTCCGAGTATTTAAGTTTTTGGGCCAATCTATCATCTCTCTTTCACATCTTAAAGTTGGGCCTAAAAATTTAGATGGGCCAAAACCCATCAATTGCCACCAAACTACCCTAATTTTGGAGACAACTATTCATCATCATCTTCCTCGTTCAATTGGGTGTGCCGCTCCACCAAACTCTCTGGTTCCCCTCTCTCCCCCAATTTCCTCTTCCGATCTCCACTTCCAATCTCCTTGCTCGTCTCGTTCCTCGCCTCCGGTCAAACGTCCCAAACCAGGGACGACGTCGCCGACCTCGGCGAAGCCACGACCACCGCGAGCTTGTCCCTTCAACTAGTGTGCGCCCAAGTGGTTGACTCATCCTCCGAAAGTCGTGTCGTTCTGCTGTACATCCATCCCTTCGATCGTCGGTCAAGCTCGACCTCGTTCGTGAGCGTCGCCTTCTGCAGCCTAGTCATCGTCGTCCCTCAAACGGAACAGGGCCTGCCGCCACCAGCGTTAGCTGCCAAGCGGAAGAGACAAGGTGGTGCTTGATCCGAAAACCGAAATAAAGACCCCGAATCTGTCGTGCACTGGCACCATTCTCGATCGAGTTCAAGATCCCAATCTGCGTTCCATTCCTTGCAAACAGTAGGAGTGCAAGAGGTGGTGTTCCTTGTCCATTTTTGTTCTCGTTCAAATCGATATTACATATTGTTGTTTCTTCTATCTTAAGGGTCGGGTTGTATTTGAGATTCCATGTCGATCTCTTGGTAGTAAGGTTGATGATTGGTCGAGGCTGTATTTTTGAGGAGTCGAACTCTGGATAGAATTTGGGTCAAGTTTAGGGTACATAAATCCTTATATAAACACAAACGTTGTTCTCAATTTGCGTAACTCTTCTTCCGATCAATCGCTCCTTTTCTCTCTTTCAGTTTAGGGTTTTTCAGAGGGCTAAATCTTCATCCAGCAATCCGAACCACACTGTTGAGGCTCCTGTAGATTCATTTACTTCAATGTCTAGCTTAAAGACGAATAATTTTACTAAGGATAACCTCAGGAACAAAGAGATATCCTACCTTGATGATAAACATAAACATTTTCCTTGGGTGAAGTCTGATGTGGATCCTGACTATGGTTTTGAATCCCCTTCATTGGATTTGGTTTGTTATGTGCCTGGGAATAAGATGAAGGAATCCATGTCTAAGCTTCAGACTGATGAGACATTTGAAGAGCAGTGCTCTTCAGTTATTACAGTAGATAACACTAATGCTTCAGCTGAGGATATAGGTGATGAGTTTTCATTGCCTTCTTCTACTAGTTTTGGAAAATGCAAACCAAATCAAGAAAAGAGATCAAAATTGAGCAAACAGAAACCAAATCAGTTTCAGAAGCCACCCCCTCTTATGCCATTTGACCTTTTCCAGAGTGAACATGAATTATTTAACTCGACGGAAGTTATCTTTGCAATGGATGATGAACAAGGCTCTGAATTGTATCAGCCTGGGGATCACTCAAGGGTACTTAGGCCAGGAATGGTGCTACTGAAGGGATTCCTTAACCATGATGAACATGTATGCTTTTGGGCAATATTTCTTGCTGTAATTATTTGGTGGTTGTCAAAACAAGTTTTTAAAATGTTTTTAGTCATATTTTTTTTACTATAATGCATTACAAATTTAAATTATCATAAATAATTAATCTTCTATGAGTTGTTGTATGCTATCCAGATTCATAATTCTTATAATCCTATGTAAAAGAAAAACCACTACTCCCGAAAAAGTCTTCTATAAAATATCTTTGGTTCTTCTATAATGACCCGAGTAAACTTAATGAGTACTCAATTTCGTATACTCTATACCAACCTCGGCTAACCTCACTACAACGATTGGATCGAGTCTAAAACGAATTATAATGAGTGTAATACCCGAGGTTTTATTTTAGTGAAGTTATAATCCTCGAGCGGTATAGGGTGTACGTTTTATTCCGAGTATTTAAGTTTTTGGGCCAATCTATCATCTCTCTTTCACATCTTAAAGTTGGGCCTAAAAATTTAGATGGGCCAAAACCCATCAATTGCCACCAAACTACCCTAATTTTGGAGACAACTATTCATCATCATCTTCCTCGTTCAATTGGGTGCGCCGCTCCACCAAACTCTCTGGTTCCCCTCTCTCCCCCAATTTCCTCTTCCGATCTCCACTTCCAATCTCCTTGCTCGTCTCGTTCCTCGCCTCCGGTCAAACGTCCCAAACCAGGGACGACGTCGCCGACCTCGGCGAAGCCACGGCCACCGCGAGCTTGTCCCTTCAACTAGTGTGCGCCCAAGTGGTTGACTCATCCTCCGAAAGTCGTGTCGTTCTGCTGTACATCCATCCCTTCGATCGTCGGTCAAGCTCGACCTCGTTCGTGAGCGTCGCCTTCTGCAGCCTAGTCATCGTCGTCCCTCAAACGGAACAGGGCCTGCCGCCACCAGCGTTAGCTGCCAAGCGGAAGAGACAAGGTGGTGCTTGATCCGAAAACCGAAATAAAGACCCCGAATCTGTCGTGCACTGGCACCATTCTCGATCGAGTTCAAGATCCCAATCTGCGTTCCATTCCTTGCAAACAGTAGGAGTGCAAGAGGTGGTGTTCCTTGTCCATTTTTGTTCTCGTTCAAATCGATATTACATATTGTTGTTTCTTCTATCTTAAGGGTCGGGTTGTATTTGAGATTCCATGTCGATCTCTTGGTAGTAAGGTTGATGATTGGTCGAGGCTGTATTTTTGAGGAGTCGAACTCTGGATAGAATTTGGGTCAAGTTTAGGGTACATAAATCCTTATATAAACACAAACGTTGTTCTCAATTTGCGTAACTCTTCTTCCGATCAATCGCTCCTTTTCTCTCTTTCAGTTTAGGGTTTTTCAGAGGGCTAAATCTTCATCCAGCAATCCGAACCACACTGTTGAGGCTCCTGTAGATTCATTTACTTCAATGTCTAGCTTAAAGACGAATAATTTTACTAAGGATAACCTCAGGAACAAAGAGATATCCTACCTTGATGATAAACATAAACATTTTCCTTGGGTGAAGTCTGATGTGGATCCTGACTATGGTTTTGAATCCCCTTCATTGGATTTGGTTTGTTATGTGCCTGGGAATAAGATGAAGGAATCCATGTCTAAGCTTCAGACTGATGAGACATTTGAAGAGCAGTGCTCTTCAGTTATTACAGTAGATAACACTAATGCTTCAGCTGAGGATATAGGTGATGAGTTTTCATTGCCTTCTTCTACTAGTTTTGGAAAATGCAAACCAAATCAAGAAAAGAGATCAAAATTGAGCAAACAGAAACCAAATCAGTTTCAGAAGCCACCCCCTCTTATGCCATTTGACCTTTTCCAGAGTGAACATGAATTATTTAACTCGACGGAAGTTATCTTTGCAATGGATGATGAACAAGGCTCTGAATTGTATCAGCCTGGGGATCACTCAAGGGTACTTAGGCCAGGAATGGTGCTACTGAAGGGATTCCTTAACCATGATGAACATGTATGCTTTTGGGCAATATTTCTTGCTGTAATTATTTGGTGGTTGTCAAAACAAGTTTTTAAAATGTTTTTAGTCATATTTTTTTTACTATAATGCATTACAAATTTAAATTATCATAAATAATTAATCTTCTATGAGTTGTTGTATGCTATCCAGATTCATAATTCTTATAATCCTATGTAAAAGAAAAACCACTACTCCCGAAAAAGTCTTCTATAAAATATCTTTGGTTCTTCTATAATGACCCGAGTAAACTTAATGAGTACTCAATTTCGTATACTCTATACCAACCTCGGCTAACCTCACTACAACGATTGGATCGAGTCTAAAACGAATTATAATGAGTGTAATACCCGAGGTTTTATTTTAGTGAAGTTATAATCCTCGAGCGGTATAGGGTGTACGTTTTATTCCGAGTATTTAAGTTTTTGGGCCAATCTATCATCTCTCTTTCACATCTTAAAGTTGGGCCTAAAAATTTAGATGGGCCAAAACCCATCAATTGCCACCAAACTACCCTAATTTTGGAGACAACTATTCATCATCATCTTCCTCGTTCAATTGGGTGCGCCGCTCCACCAAACTCTCTGGTTCCCCTCTCTCCCCCAATTTCCTCTTCCGATCTCCACTTCCAATCTCCTTGCTCGTCTCGTTCCTCGCCTCCGGTCAAACGTCCCAAACCAGGGACGACGTCGCCGACCTCGGCGAATTGTTGACTAGTTTTGCAAATCAAATTTAATGTGGCCAGGAGTAAACTCGTTCATTGGGTATTAACTATCAAATTGTTGTGGTTTTAAATGAATATCTTGACAAGATTAGTAGCTTAAAAAAAAGTACTATATTAATTAAGTAATCCGGTATTATTAAAATGTCGCCTTTGAAGTGTGCTTGTAACTAGTAATCTAGGTCGGAATCATCGATTAGGAGGAGCCTTTAGCTTTTAGGGCGTTATATTGGCATTATCTTTTTATGCGGGTGTTATAGTTTTCGTTATTGATTTGCTAGGAATCGATAACGTTTGTGTGTGACTTGTTCGAGCTTCCTTTCTCCCGTTACGTGTTTGTGTCTCGCCTTCGAGGTAAGTCGCTTGCCGACTTACTTAGTTTACGACTCGTTATGCGTTGAACGAGTAAATTGAATGTGTAGCCCTTATTTTGGAATGATTCCATATTATGTGCTTATATATATTTGAATTATAGTAATCGCTTTTAAATGTTTTCGTTATGCGTGCACTGGGTTCCACCGGTATGATCATGGAGCACCGGACAAGTTGGAGATGAAGTGGCCCCCGGGCATGGTCATGCGGCTGGAAGGAACCCCCTTCTAAAAATAAACTAACTTGTTTTGGCAAACGCTCTAGTAGAGGTTTAGCAGGGGAAAGAAGAATGAACGGAGAAAATGGGCACGGTTTAGTTATGCGCCCTGACCGTGCGCCATAGACGAAAGGCCGGAGGGTGCCATATATTGAGGATGACGTTGGATTGCTATTGTATTTGATGAATATTGTTTGAAATGTCTACAATGTTTGAATGATGACCTTAGAGAATGTATGTTATGGTTATGTGTGTATTGGCAATATACTTTTACTTGTTGATATCTTTATTGACATTGTTATGGATGATTTCACATTTGGCCATACTTGTTTGGCCTACTAATATATTTCTATTGTGACTGTAATTGTGTGTGCATCTTTAAATATATGTATGTATGCAAGTTTATTTTTCCTAAAAATGTTTTGTTACATATTTGATTTACTTGTGTGGCCCATAACGGGACCGTAGACTAATGTGATCAATTTGTGGCGTTTTTAGGTAAGGATTCGACATGGAAAATGTGCCAAGAGATTGCATACCGGATGGTGGAGCTCGGTCTTGATGTGTTGAGTCTTAGACGTTTGGCTTTAGTATTCTAGTCTTTTGGTTTTTCTTAGATTGGGAGTGATGCTTGAACTATGAGTCTTTATGGGAGTATGTGTTTTGAGGGTTTGGATCTTAGACTAGCTTTGACGTCTTGTTGTTACGTCTTACAGATTTTTGGGCTCTTGCATGCATATGGTTTATGACATGAATTTTTGAATATCTAAATTGGATGATTTATTTGAATTTACTCGCAGTGCTTTTGTTGCAAGGTCCATTACAGTCTATTGTTGTCAGCTTGTTCTGGTAGGCCCATTGTGAGGCCTACCACCTTGTGTCCCTAGATACATGCCAGAATGGGGTGTTACAACTCAATTCCGTATGCATGCACAATATATGCAAATTAACTAATATCAATGGAATTCAAAAGTGATTTGGTGCGGTCAACAAAAAAAAAGAATGGGTACCCTTAATGAGATGGAGTTGGTAGTCTTTGGTCACCTTTGTGAAATACTCAAAGTCTTCAAATTAAGATCGAGATGATTTCTCAAGGAAGTGGGAGCATAAGCTTAAAATCATCGAGTGAACAATGAATGTTCTTCAATAAGAATTCTAAAAACTTCAATACCTCATGTTCATCATGCAACACAAAGAAGGAAATTAAAATTTTAGTAATAAAGCCCAAATAAGAAACCATAAAATTAATAATCAATTGATCATTGTACAAAACAATATATTCTAGATGCTTAACCAATAACCATGCATAATCTCAAGCAAAATCCTAAAACATCAAATAGTAAAGACATTTAAAATTAGAAAGCAAATAGACATCAATAAAATTTGGTGATTTTTGTGCATGAATGTCTATATATAGAGAAAGATGGGTAGAGAAAGTATTATTTAAATGCAAAATAATAAATATGTAATTTGTAACACCCCGACTTTTGTGGAGGCGCTACTGGAAAATAGACCTTACAAGGTACTATTAATTAGGTTGACAACTACACTGTAGGACCTTACAACTCGGGCACGACGAGAAAACATAATAACACATCCAACCTTTATTTAATAAAACTTAGAAAACGTAATCATGCATGGATCCCCGAAAATCATAAACATTCAAATACTTCACAATACCTACTGAAACTGAACTATCCGAACAAAATAATAATAACCGAAACATAGGACTAACTCTGTCTAACAAATATTAAAATCAACATCCTAACTAATATAAATAAACTAGCATAACCAATCCCACTATGACACGCGCTCTTTACCGCTCCGGCCCGCCATCTTGCCTCGGTTCCTGCACGGCTCCCTAATTCATACCTGGAACTGTAAAATATTCCCCGAAGGGTCAGCGTCTAATCTACCAAGCTAGAAAGAATACGGAGACTGTAGAACGCTTTAAAACCATTTATCTAAAGTCAGCATACAAATCCACAATCGCAATCATAACTCTAAAGGCCAATACCTAAATTAGTTATATCAGTCACACAAGTCACATACGCATTTACAATCACAATCACACAGCAATGCAATTCTTCCTTCGTCCACAATCCGACTTCCAAGGCGCTCTTCACCGCGCCGAGTGCAGAGGCAGGCCCTCCCACTCCACTTCACAATCTCCCTTCTAACTCCTGGCTAAGCCTCCACTGGAGCACTTGCCAAAAACGCACAGATAATAATTTTCGTTTGAAGGGGCACGATTTTCCCAGTCACACGGGTCAACGTAGCCAACTCTTCCTCAACACCAGCTACGATGGGCCGTGTCGGAAACGGTACCAACACAGAGAAAACGTTCCAAAATATTTTTCCGATAAAACATGTTCAAACCATTTTACACACATCAATCAAACAGTTCAAAGCAATTTAAAAGGTATTCGGGACTAGTTCCCAAAACCCGTCCTACAATATCGATACGCAGTCTAACAAGGGAGAAAAGAACCGAGCAAGTCGAAAAACGACTTACCTTAAAGGGCGAACTTTTCGATAGTATAAACCCCCAAAAGATCAACCTCGATCTATGGTGGTCGAACACCTAAGACGTTACCAAAAATAATTAATTAAAAGACCACTCATCTAGTACCCACTAGCTAATAAATGACGCTAGTCTAACCCGTTAACCTACAAGATTAATTAAAATAAGCAATAACAAATTCAACACGTTTTATACATATCTTTCCCCCAGAATTTGATTCTAAGTACACTTAACCGATCAAACACAACAATCTCCCTTTAATAAACAGGTACTCTCAAACTCATACACAAAAAAAAACTCGTACATAAACATATGTATATGATTTGTAAAATTAATCAAACGACAATTGAATCCCAACCTCCTGCATATAGCTATAATTGATCAAGACTAAAATTGCCTTAATTAACAGCGCTCCCAATCTCAACAACAAGCGATGACTAGAATTGAACTAACCTCGATCAGATCCAAAATCACGAAAGATCAAGGCAGCAACCGGAAGCCATCACCGTCATCTAGACAGGCAAAGGTAGGTGGCGCTTCGCCAAGGGGAAGAACGGAGAATGTCAGGGGTATACCGATTGACGTGTTGCAACGACGCGATCGGGTTACTTTTGAACGGTTTTCTAGGGTTAATCTTGCTAGATTAATTATATATAGTAGGATTTGATCAAATTGAACGAGAGGACAAGATCAAATTGGATAAAAATTTTGTAGATAAAAAGATATAAAATTATACCTCGTACGAAAGGGTAAATTGATAGGTATATACGTATTTGGAAGACAAAGGTATTTTTAGAACGAACTAAACAAATGTTCTACCCTCCGAGTTTGCTTACGGAACAAGTCAATAGATTACTTGTAAAATAAGAAAGTCGTTTTTTTTAACCTTAAAAGGGGGAAAGAGAAAACTGCACTATTACATACTACCCCCCTTAAGAAAGTTTCGTCTCGAAACTTAGGATTGAACGAAACTAACATAAAAGTGTAATACTTAAAAAGATTACTAGACTGATCATGAGGTTCTACATAATTACGTTACATTGACCGGAATTTGGAATTGAGCCGTTTAGACACTCATAAATTCCTTAATTAATTTAGTATTTATGTTTTTCTATTTAATTTCAAAGATAAGGTTCTTGATAAAACATAATGACTTTTGAAAACACTTGTATGCCAAACAATAAATTCATGTGATTGCATTATATTTATGTGATATATTTATCGTATTATTTATTTTAGAAAATTATTTTTTTTTATCAATCTCCATATATATCTTATTATTATGATGGAAGATTTATATTGTGTATAACAATTAGTATTAAAAATAATACGAAATCTATCTTTGGGTAGATTTGCTAAAAAGATTTACCTACCAAGTTTAGGGTACATAAATCCTTATATAAACACAAACGTTGTTCTCAATTTGCGTAACTCTTCTTCTGATCAATCGCTCCTTTTCTCTCTTTCGGTTTAGGGTTTTTCAGAGGGCTAAATCTTCATCCAGCAATCCGAACCACACTGCAGAGGCTCCTATAGATTCATTTACTTCAATGTCTAGCTTAAAGACGAATAATTTTACTAAGGATAACCTCAGGAACAAAGAGATATCTTAACCATGATGAACAGGTATGCTTTTGGGCAATATTTCTTGCTGTAATTATTTGGCTGTTGTCAAAACAAGTTTTTAAAATGTTTTTAGTCGTATTTTTTTTAATATAATGCATTACAAATTTAAATTATCATAAATAATTAATCTTCTATGAGTTGTTGTATGCTATCCAGATTCATAATTCTTATAATCCTATGTGAAAGAAAAACCACTACTCCCGAAATAGTCTTCTATAAAATATCTTTGGTTCTTCTATAATGACCCGAGTAAACTTAATGAGTACTCAATTTCGTATACTCTATACCAACCTCGGCTAACCTCACTACAACGAATGGATCGAGTCTAAAAAGAATTATAATGAATACTCAATTCCGTATGCATGCACAATATATGCAAATTAACTAATATCAATGGAATTCAAAAGTGATTTGGTGCGGTCAATAAAAAAAAGAATGGGTACCCTTAATTAGATGGAGTTGGTAGTCTTTGGTCACCTTTGTGAAATACTCAAAGTCTTCAAATTAAGATCGAGATGGTTTCTCAAGGAAGTGGGAGCATAAGCTTTAAATCATCGAGTGAACAATGAATGTTCTTCAATAAGAATTCTAAAAGACTAAAAACTTCAATACCTCATGTTCATCATGCAACACAAAGAAGGAAATTAAAATTTTAGTAATAAAGCCCAAATAAGAAACCATAAAATTAATAATCAATTGATCATTGTACAAAACAATATATTCTAGATGCTTAACCAATAACCATGCATAATCTCAAGCAAAATCCTAAAACATCAAATAATAAAGACATTTAAAATTAGAAAGCAAATAGACATCAATAAAATTTGGTGATTTTTGTGCATGAATGTCTATATATAGAGAAAGATGGGTAGAGAAAGCATTATATAAATGCAAAATAATAAATATGTAATTACGTTACATTGACCGGAATTTGGAATTGAGCCGTTTAGACACTCATAAATTCCTTAATTAATTTAGCATTTATGTTTTTCTATTTAATTTCAAAGATAAGGTTCTTGATAAAACATAATGACTTTTGAAAACACTTGTATGCCAAACAATAAATTCATGTGATTGCATTATATTTATGTGATATATTTATCGTATTATTTATTTTAGAAAATTATTTTTTATCAATCTCCATATATATCTTATTATTATGATGGAAGATTTATATTGTGTATAACAATTAGTATTAAAAATAATACGAAATCTATCTTTGGGTAGATTTGCTAAAAAGATTTACCTACCAAGTTTAGGGTACATAAATCCTTATATAAACACAAACGTTGTTCTCAATTTGCGTAACTCTTCTTCCGATCAATCGCTCCTTTTCTCTCTTTCGGTTTAGGGTTTTTCAGAGGGCTAAATCTTCATCCAGCAATCCGAACCACACTGCTGAGGCTCCTGTAGATTCCTTTAATTCAATGTCTAGCTTAAAGACGAATAATTTTACTAAGGATAACCTCAGGAACAAAGAGATATCTTACCTTGATGATAAACATAAACATTTTCCTTGGGTGAAGTCTGATGTGGATCCTGACTATGGTTTTGAATCCCCTTCATTGGATTTGGTTTGTTATGTGCCTGGGAATAAGATGAAGGAATCCATGTCTAAGCTTCAGACTGATGAGACATTTGAAGAGCAGTGCTCTTCAGTTATTACAGTAGATAACACTAATGCTTCAGCTGAGGATATAGGTGATGAGTTTTCATTGCCTTCTTCTACTAGTTTTGGAAAATGCAAACCAGATCAAGCAAAGAGATCAAAATTGAGCAAACAGAAACCAAATCAGTTTCAGAAGCCACCCCCTCTTATGCCATTTGACATTTTCCAGAGTGAACATGAATTATTTAACTCGACGGAAGTTATCTTTGCAATGGATGATGAACAAGGCTCTGAATTGTATCAGCCTGGGGATCATTCAAGGGTACTTAGGCCAGGAATGGTGCTACTGAAGGGATTCCTTAACCATGATGAACATGTATGCTTTTGGGCAATATTTCTTGCTGTAATTATTTGGTTGTTGTCAAAACAAGTTTTTAAAATGTTTTTAGTCGTATTTTTTTTACTATAATGCATTACAAATTTAAATTATCATAAATAATTAATCTTCTATGAGTTGTTGTATGCTATCCAGATTCATAATTCTTATAATCCTATGTAAGAAAAAAACCACTACTCCCGAAATAGTCTTCTATAAAATATCTTTGGTTCTTCTATAATGACCCGAGTAAACTTAATGAGTACTCAATTTCGTATACTCTATACCAACCTCGGCTAACCTCACTACTGATGGTGCGCAAAATAAACGCTAAATAATCAAAGGCGAATTAGTAATATAAACGAGAAAAAGTAAGAATATCGCGTTGCATATACGCATGTCCAAAACAATATATATGTGTGCGAGGTTGGTGGACAAATGAACAATTGAAGTTGCATGGCCATGTATTATGGTTTGCATGGCTTCAACGAGGTCTATAGATCTTGATGGCCCATTCTACATAGTTCGGCCCAATTCATGTACATACACACGTACACATTCATATCTATTTGATATGGACAATTCAACGAGGTCTATATATCTTGATGGGAATGATGGCTCAAACGAGGTCTTAGCTATTCAAATTGTGGCAATGTTTACTTGCATGCAACGAGGTAGCATGGCAAGACACGTGTATATGCATGGGAACTTGCATAGGCTTCTTTGTTTTGGTCCATTGATAAAGTGCCACCTCACCAACTCAACAAATGCCTAATCTACATTATCAAGTATCCCACATCGATCATATGATATATAAGCAAGTAGCTCCCATTTACTATATATAAGGAAGAATGTGGAATAAGAAGAGGGTCGAAAATCCTCTCTGGCTCGAGAACTGTCTCGTTTGCCAAAGATCGACGTGTTTGATCTCCGAGTGAGATCGCGTTATAAACGGTATAAGGTCTAAAGGCTTTATTCGTAAAAAGCACACAATCGGCTGAGGGGTGGGGAGGAGGAATAATCCACGTACGAAAACCGTTTGGTTGTACGAATCCCGAAATTTAGTATTTTTATAATCCCGTTTATAGCGCAAATTATATCGGGCTTCAACACTGGCGCCGTCTGTGGGAAACGAACTCTCCCAATCCGACCTACTCTCGGGAGAAAATCAAATGGGCCGAGGTCCTCTCCCCTCCATTCCCTCATGGCATATATTATATATATATGGCCAAACAAGCATGATAGGGGCAAAAAAAGCGAAGTCAAACAGGCAGGCTAGAGAAACGAGGTGCATGGGGCCAGAAAAGCGAAGTCAAGCAAGCCAATGTGGGATCAAACAAGCAAGGTGTGGTGAGGTCTCCCAAGGACGCTCACCCCCAAAAATTCCACGAGGTTCCTCTCCCCTCCAAATTCAACGAGGTTGGGGAGGCATGTGTGGCGAGGTTGGTAGTGGAAGGATGCGCGGCGATGGTTGGGCTAGCAAACAAACAAGGTTGGCAAGCATGCATGGCGAGGTTGGTAGTGGAAGGATGCGCGGCGATGGTTGGGCTAGCAAACAAACAAGGTTGGCAAGCATGCATGGCGAGGCCGATATGGTGCGGTGTTGCCTCGGCTTCCAATTAAGCAGGGTCTGATGTCATTCCAAGCAATCCCCAAAACCAAAACATGCGAAGTCATGCCAAGAAAAAGCGGGGTCCGATGTCTTGCCAGGCAAGGCCAAGAAACAAACAAGGTCCGAGGCCATACTAGGCGAGGCCAAAAAGCGAGGTTTCCATGCGAGGTCGGTGAGCGAGGTCGAGGTCAAGGTGGTGTACGAGGTCGTTCCGAGGCCAAGGTGTTGGGCAAACAAGCAGGCGAGGTTGGGCCATCAAAGGCAAGCCAAGCAAATGGATAGCGGGCGGGGTCAATGTGCGAGGTGGTGGCTGGGAAGGGTCGCGCGATTCGCCGCCTTCCTTCGGCACCCGAGTTCATCTTGCTCTTATCCACGCACTCCCTCCTCGGCTCGGCCATGATGTGATCTCCGCGATCATTAACCGACCCATCATCACGGTTTCCGACTCGGCCGAGCCTCGCGTTGATTATGTTTCATTCTAGTCATTCTTCGCGTGTTCTCGACGGCGCAATGTTCATTGAGGTTCTCCATGGCCATCCTCGACGCTCGGAACAGCAACCTCGCGAGGTTGGTGGCGTGAACTCTCCTCCGCGAGAGATGGCCAGTTCCAAAACCACGTGATCGTGGACCTCGTGTATGTGTAACATGGTACATGGTATTCATGCATGCATGGACTTCATGGCAAATGAGGTGGCCTACAAGAGTTGAAATACGTAGGCTATTCCTGGCGGGCGCACTACACCATTTTTTGGACCAAGATGGCAACTCCCATGCATGCATGGCTTTGATCCCCGAGGCCTTCATGCATGCCACCCCACGTTGAATTCGGGCCAAATACTCTTGTTGGGCTGCCCTTTATTTGGGCCCTACGGTGAATAGGACGAAGGCCCACTCAGCTTCTTCCTGGAGGTGATGGGCAAGCATCATGGTACATTATCGTGGCCATGCATGACATGGTGATGGCCATAAGCTTCGTTCTAAATTCACGCGTTGCGTGGCCGGGAAACGAGGTAGGCCTTGAAAATGTGACTCGCTAATCAATCTTACTCGTTATATATATGCATGAGTGGCATAAAAACCTCGTATTATATGCGTGAATACTATTATGGAGAATCTCGTTTAAGGTCCACCCCTCGCTTCCCGCTTGGGGTTGGAGAAACTCGTTAAGGTCCACCCCTCGCTTCCCGCTTGGGGTTGGAGAATCTCGTTAAGATCCACCCCTCGCTTCCCGCTTGGGGTTGGAGAAACTCGTTAAGGTCCACCCCTCGCTTCCCGCTTGGGGTTGGAGAATCTCGTTAAGGTCCACCCCTCGCTTCCCGCTTAGGGTTGGAGAATCTTGTTTAAGGTCCACCCCTCGCTTCCCGCTTGGGGATGGAGAATCTCGTTAAGGTCCACCCCTCGCTTCCCGCTTGGGGTTGGAAAATCTCGTTAAAGGTCCAAACTCTCTAGGGGACGAGGTCCCGACTCTCGAGAAGCACGCGTACTCCACCTAATCTCAGGTTTTGATCGCGTTGCACAAAGTTGCACGTCGATAAGGCATGCGCACCTGTTTATTGTCTTGTTGCCCTCGTGGCACGAGGATACAAGCCAAGGGGTTGTGATGGTGCGCAAAATAAATGCTAAATAATCAAAGGCGAATTAGTAATATAAACGAGAAAAAGTAAGAATATCGCGTTGCATATACGCATGTCCAAAACAATATATATGTGTGCGAGGTTGGTGGACAAATGAACAATTGAAGTTGCATGGCCATGTATTATGGTTTGCATGGCTTCAACGAGGTCTATAGATCTTGATGGCCCATTCTACATAGTTCGGCCCAATTCATGTACATACACACGTACACATTCATATCTATTTGATATGGACAATTCAACGAGGTCTATATATCTTGATGGGAATGATGGCTCAAACGAGGTCTTAGCTATTCAAATTGTGGCAATGTTTACTTGCATGCAACGAGGTAGCATGGCAAGACACGTGTATATGCATGGGAACTTGCATAGGCTTCTTTGTTTTGGTCCATTGATAAAGTGCCACCTCACCAACTCAATAAATGCCTAATCTACATTATCAAGTATCCCACATCGATCATATGATATATAAGCAAGTAGCTCCCATTTACTATATATAAGGAAGAATGTGGAATAAGAAGAGGGTCGAAAATCCTCTCTGGCTCGAGAACTGTCTCGTTTGCCAAAGATCGACGTGTTTGATCTCCGAGTGAGATCGCGTTATAAACGGTATAAGGTCTAAAGGCTTTATTCGTAAAAAGCACACAATCGGCTGAGGGGTGGGGAGGAGGAATAATCCACGTACGAAAACCGTTTGGTTGTACGAATCCCGAAAGTTAGTATTTTTATAATCCCGTTTATAGCGCAAATTATATCGGGCTTCAACAACTACAACGAATGGATCGAGTCTAAAAAGAATTATAACGAGTACACAATTCCGTATGCATGCACAATATATGCAAATTAACTAATATCAATGGAATTCAAAAGTGATTTGGTGCGGTCAACAAAAAAAGAATGGGTACCCTTAATGAGATGGAGTTGGTAGTCTTTGGTCACCTTTGTGAAATACTCAAAGTCTTCAAATTAAGATCGAGATGGTTTCTCAATGAAGTGGGAGCATAAGCTTTAAATCATCGAGTGAACAATGAATGTTCTTCAATAAGAATTCTAAAAGACTAAAAACTTCAATACCTCATGTTCATCATGCAACACAAAGAAGGAAATTAAAATTTTAGTAATAAAGCTCAAATAAGAAACCATAAAATTAATAATCAATTGATCATTGTACAAAACAATATATTCTAGATGCTTAACCAATAACCATGCATAATCTCAAGCAAAATCCTAAAACATCAAATAATAAAGACATTTAAAATTAGAAAGCAAATAGACATCAATAAAATTTAGTGATTTTTGTGCATGAATGTCTATATATAGAGAAAGATGGGTAGAGAAAGCATTATTTAAATGCAAAATAATAAATATGTAATTACGTTACATTGACCGGAATTTGGAATTGAGCCATTTAGACACTCATAAATTCCTTAATTAATTTAGTATTTATGTTTTTCTATTTAATTTCAAAGATAAGGTTCTTGATAAAACATAATGACTTTTGAAAACACTTTTATGCCAAACAATAAATTCATGTGATTGCATTATATTTATGTGATATATTTATCGTATTATTTATTTTAGAAAATTATTTTTTATCAATCTCCATATATATCTTATTATTATGATGGAAGATTTATATTGTGTATAACAATTAGTATTAAAAATAATACGAAATCTATCTTTGGGTAGATTTGCTAAAAAGATTTACCTACCAAGTTTAGGGTACATAAATCCTTATATAAACACAAACGTTGTTCTCAATTTGCGTAACTCTTCTTCCGATCAATCGCTCCTTTTCTCTCTTTCGGTTTAGGGTTTTTCAGAGGGCTAAATCTTCATCCAGCAATCCGAACCACACTGCTGAGGCTCCTGTAGATTCATTTACTTCAATGTCTAGCTTAAAGACGAATAATTTTACTAAGGATAACCTCAGGAACAAAGAGATATCCTACCTTGATGATAAACATAAACATTTTCCTTGGGTGAAGTCTGATGTGGATCCTGACTATGGTTTTGAATCCCCTTCATTGGATTTGGTTTGTTATGTGCCTGGGAATAAGATGAAGAAATCCATGTCTAAGATTCAGACTGATGATACATTTGAAGAGCAGTGCTCTTCAGTTATTACAGTAGATAACACTAATGCTTCAGCTGAGGATATAGGTGATGAGTTCTCATTGCCTTCTTCTACTAGTTTTGGAAAATGCAAACCAGATCAAGCAAAGAGATCAAAATTGAGCAAACAGAAACCAAATCAGTTTTAGAAGCCACCCCCACTTATGCCATTTGACATTTTCCAGAGTGAACATGAATTATTTAACTCGACGGAAGTTATCTTTGCAATGGATGATGAACAAGGCTCTGAATTGTATCAGCCTGGGGATCACTCAAGGGTACTTAGGCCAGGAATGGTTCTATTGAAGGGATTCCTTAACCATGATGAACAGGTATGCTTTTGGGCAATATTTCTTGCTGTAATTATTTGGCTGTTGCCAAAACAAGTTTTTAAAATGTTTTTAGTCGTATTTTTTTTACTATAATGCATTATAAATTTAAATTATCATAAATAATTAATCTTCTATGAGTTGTTGTATGCTATCCAGATTTATAATTCTTATAATCCTATGTGAAAGAAAAACCACTACTCCCGAAATAGTCTTCTATAAAATATCTTTGGTTCTTCTATAATGACCCGAGTAAACTTAATGAGTACTCAATTTCGTATACTCTATACCAACCTCGGCTAACCTCACTACAACGAATGGATCGAGTCTAAAAAGAATTATAATGAGTACTCAATTCCGTATGCATGCACAATATATGCAAATTAACTAATATCAATGGAATTCAAAAGTGATTTGGTGCGGTCAACAAAAAAAAGAATGGGTACCCTTAATGAGATGGAGTTGGTAGTCTTTGATCATCTTTGTGAAACACTCAACGTCTTCAAATTAAAATCGAGATGGTTTCTCAAGGAAGTGGGAGCATAAGCTTTAAATCATTGAGTGAACAATGAATGTTCTTCAATAAGAATTCTAAAAGACTAAAAACTTCAATACCTCATGTTCATCATGTAACACCCCGACTTACTGTCAGGACATTACTAGGTAGTTGACCCTAACGGGTCCTACCTGAACTGGTTGACAACTAGAATACCTGGACCTTGCAACTCGGGCACAACAAGAAAACTATTTTAAAACATCCAACTGTCATTCAAACAAACCACATTTTTATAATGTCATGCATGAATCCCAATGTCTAGCCAATTTATATTCAACACCAGAAATCTGCTAAAGTCAACAACATAATGAAATCTCAAAAACGGCTAACAAGCCTAAACCGAACTCCAAACCCACTCAGTGACCTATGACACGCGTCAACGATCCGCTGCAGCATCTGTCCTAGGCTCCAACACGGGACCTGTGTGAGTACCTGGAACTGAAAAATAAAGTCCCCGAGGGGTCAGTTACTACCCTAGGCAAGCTAGATAACACACGGCAATAGTAAGACGTTTGAAAAAAAACATCAATTATACAACAACATAACTTTTAACAAGTGAATTGAACAGAACAGTATAAGTCAACACACATTTCCACAACCTAGAGAATATGTGAAAGGAAAGGCAATGAGACTTACCATAATCAAACTAAGCACAAAAGTAAAGCATTTATAATAGTAACCAACACGTCGACATGCAGCAAATGAAGGAAGATACAACGAATACACAATTCATTAAACGTGGCAAGAATTCACAAGGTAGGAAAACCAACTAAGTAATCACACACACGCACACACAAAACCACAATCCTATTGGGAAATGCCATTCTTCCTTCCACCACCGCATTCCCATCTACGACGCTAACTCCCTGCGCCCGAGTGCAGAGGCGGGCCCTCCCACTTTCCATATACGTCATTCTTCCAACCCCTGGTCAAGCCTCCACTGGAGCACTTGCCAAAAACAAGCAATCAAATTTTTATTTTTAAAGGGCCCGACCGACACACGACCATGGCTAGACGCCTCTTCGCCACCGACAATCGTCGCACATGATCGTGCCGGTTACGCTGCCAGCACAGAGAAAGCGATACTATTTCTTTTACGAGAAAACGTTTGAAATAGAAAGCACACCACATCATACAATAAAATATTTCGCAAGGAAAACATACATTCGGGACTAGTTCCCAAAACCAATCTCACAATCACGGCATGAAATCTAACAAGACTAGAATAGAGCCGAGCAAGTCGAGAACGACTTACCTGGAAAGCGATCCCCGAATGAAGTAAGAAACGTGTCGATACTTCAGACCTACGAATCATAACATTCACGGTTAACCGACTAACCGCGGGAAGTAACCTTCGATTCTAGGCAAACACAACTATGGTGGCCTCACCAAGTGCAAGTCACTATTGGTATTCAAACAAGCACGGTTGACATAATTTATTAGTTTTAACCAAAGTTTAGACGTGACGAACTCAGAAGGCCAAAGCATCCAATTTTGAAGTTCAATTTCACATTTAGACCCTAATTACTATTCGCATTCCAGAAAAAAACAAATTCACACGATATTAGCTTTCCTTCAGCTTCCAATCACCTACACATACATAATCATATTCCCTTAACCTCGACCTCAAATCCAAGTCAGTCTTACAACCTTTAATTCAAGCTAGAAAGAGACCGAATTAAACTTTTACACCAATCAAGCAAAATTCCAACACAACAATTCAAGGTATCACTTACACCAAACATGTGCAGAATCAATAACAAATTCAAAAGTCTAAGTTAACCAGTCAAATTGGGTTTAACAACCAAGCAAGTAAATACACCCGATTTACATATCCTACAACCATCTAAACCCAAATAGGATCTCAATTATAAAACACGAAAGCTAATCATTCAATGACTTGTTCAAAAATTCAGGGTTCTAAGACGATAACAACAGCAAATACTAATAATAATCAAAACCAAGGCAGGTTCCCAACCTTGGAGATGGAGTTTGGCTAGGCTCCCAAATCGGAATCCTTGAGCAGCACACAACCTCTCGACACATGTTGATTTCGGCGGTCACAAGGCTCGATTTCGGAGCAAAAGTCTGGTTGCAATCTCTCACGCGAGTCTAGACCCGTAGGTTCGTGGCTCACTCGTTGGCGAACCGAGGCGAACATTCGACAACCGCTCCAGACGACACAGAAGGTGCGCGACGCGTTTTGGGCGACTGAGACCGACGACGTCCATTGGTCAGTGAGGCAGAGACGAGACGGTCGACTTGTTCGTGGTGGGTTCATCGACGGCGGCGCGAGGACAACTCGGTGAAAGAGATACGATGGCCTTGTGTGTTTCCGAAAGAAAAGATTCCAGCCTCGCCTAGGGTGAAAGATATCGAGTCATAAAATACCATTAGAGGCGAAAAGGAAGGAAGGGTGAAGAGGAAGGGCGGGAAACAAAGGCTAACCCTTACCGGCGGCGAACGCAGGCGAGGGCGACGGACCTGTGACGAGCGATGTTGATGGCGTGAAAGGATCGATTGTGAGACAAGGGCGGACTTGCGAGGTTTGAAGATCCCAAAAGAAGGGAGCAAGGAGGACGAGATCGAGTAAGGGAGACGAGGGCGCACTTGCGATGTTTGACGTTTCCTTCTCCTCCGATTTAGTCGAGCGCCAGAAATGAGAAAAGGGCAGACAAGAAGATAGGGTAAGGGGAACAGAGGGGAAGGAAAAGGTTCGGGCTTTCAAGTCCCAAAATTTGGACTTTTGGCCCCATAAAAAAAATGAACCAACAACTAGGCATTTGAACGGAATTACACTAACTTGATCGCAAATGGAAATTCGGGTATTACACATCATGCAACACAAAGAAGGAAATTAAAATTTTAGTAATAAAGCTCAAATAAGAAACCATAAAATTAATAATCAATTGATCATTGTACAAAACAATATATTCTAGATGCTTAACCAATAACCATGCATAATCTCAAGCAAAAATCCTAAAACATCAAATAATAAAGACATTTAAAATTAGAAAGCAAATAGACATCAATAAAATTTAGTGATTTTTGTGCATGAATGTCTATATATAGAGAAAGATGGGTAGAGAAAGCATTATTTAAATGCAAAATAATAAATATGTAATTACGTTACATTGACCGGAATTTGGAATTGAGCCGTTTAGACACTCATAAATTCCTTAATTAATTTAGTATTTATGTTTTTCTATTTAATTTCAAAGATAAGGTTCTTGATAAAACATAATGACTTTTGAAAACACTTGTATGCCAAACAATAAATTCATGTGATTGCATTATATTTATGTGATATATTTATCGTATTATTTATTTTAGAAAATTATTTTTTATCAATCTCCATATATATCTTATTATTATGATGGAAGATTTATATTGTGTATAACAATTAGTATTAAAAATAATACGAAATCTATCTTTGGGTAGATTTGCTAAAAAGATTTACCTACCAAGTTTAGGGTACATAAATCCTTATATAAACACAAACATTGTTCTCAATTTGCGTAACTCTTCTTCCGATCATTCGCTCCTTTTCTCTCTTTCGGTTTAGGGTTTTTCAGAGGGCTAAATCTTCATCCAGCAATCCGAACCACACTGCTGAGGCTCCTGTAGATTCATTTACTTCAATGTCTAGCTTAAATACGAATAATTTTACTAAGGATAACCTCAGGAACAAAGAGATATCCTACCTTGATGATAAACATAAACATTTTCCTTGGGTGAAGTCTGATGTGGATCCTGACTATGGTTCTGAATCCCCTTCATTGGATTTGGTTTGTTATGTGCCTAGGAATAAGATGAAGGAATCCATGTCTAAGATTCAGACTGATGATACATTTGAAGAGCAGTGCTCTTCAGTTATTACAGTAGATAACACTAATGCTTCAGCTGAGGATATAGGTGATGAGTTCTCATTGCCTTCTTCTACTAGTTTTGGAAAATGCAAACCAGATCAAGCAAAGAGATCAAAATTGAGCAAACAGAAACCAAATCAGTTTCAGAAGCCACCCCCACTTATGCCATTTGACATTTTCCAGAGTGAACATGAATTATTTAACTCGACGGAAGTTATCTTTGCAATGGATGATGAACAAGGCTCTGAATTGTATCAGCCTGGGGATCACTCAAGGGTACTTAGGCCAGGAATGGTTCTACTGAAGGGATTCCTTAACCATGATGAACAGGTATGCTTTTGGGCAATATTTCTTGCTGTAATTATTTGGCTGTTGCCAAAACAAGTTTTTAAAATGTTTTTAGTCGTATTTTTTACTATAATGCATTACAAATTTAAATTATCATAAATAATTAATCTTCTATGAGTTGTTGTATGCTATCCAGATTTATAATTCTTATAATCCTATGTGAAAGAAAAACCACTACTCCCGAAATAGTCTTCTATAAAATATCTTTGGTTCTTCTATAATGACCCGAGTAAACTTAATGAGTACTCAATTTCGTATACTCTATACCAACCTCGGTTAACCTCACTACAACGAATGGATCGAGTCTAAAAAGAATTATAATGAGTACTCAATTCCGTATGCATGCACAATATATGCAAATTAACTAATATCAATGGAATTCAAAAGTGATTTGGTGCGATCAACAAAAAAAAGAATGGGTACCCTTAATGAGATGGAGTTGGTAGTCTTTGGTCACCTTTGTGAAATACTCAAAGTCTTCAAATTAAGATCGAGATGGTTTCTCAAGGAAGTGGGAGCATAAGCTTTAAATCATCGAGTGAACAATGAATGTTCTTCAATAAGAATTCTAAAAGACTAAAAACATCAATACCTCATGTTCATCATGCAACACAAAGAAGGAAATTAAAATTTTAGTAATAAAGCTCAAATAAGAAACCATAAAATTAATAATCAATTGATCATTGTACAAAACAATATATTCTAGATGCTTAACCAATAACCATGCATAATCTCAAGCAAAATCCTAAAACATCAAATAATAAAGACATTTAAAATTAGAAAGCAAATAGACATCAATAAAATTTAGTGATTTTTGTGCATGAATGTCTATATATAGAGAAAGATGGGTAGAGAAAGCATTATTTAAATGCAAAATAATAAATATGTAATTACGTTACATTGACCGGAATTTGGAATTGAGCCGTTTAGACACTCATAAATTCCTTAATTTATTTAGTATTTATGTTTTTCTATTTAATTTCAAAGATAAGGTTCTTGATAAAACATAATGACTTTTGAAAACACTTGTATGCCAAACAATAAATTCATGTGATTGCATTATTTTTATGTGATATATTTATCGTATTATTTATTTTAGAAAATTATTTTTTATCAATCTCCATATATATCTTATTATTATGATGGAAGATTTATATTGTGTATAACAATTAGTATTAAAAATAATACGAAATCTATCTTTGGGTAGATTTGCTAAAAAGATTTACCTACCAATTTTAGGGTACATAAATCCTTATATAAACACAAACGTTGTTCTCAATTTGCGTAACTCTTCTTCCGTTCAATCGCTCCTTTTCTCTCTTTCGGTTTAGGGTTTTTCAGAGGGCTAAATCTTCATCCAGCAATCCGAACCACACTGCTGAGGCTCCTGTAGATTCATTTACTTCAATTTATAGCTTAAAGACGAATAATTTTACTAAGGATAACCTCAGGAACAAAGAGATATCCTACCTTGATGATAAACATAAACATTTTCCTTGGGTGAAGTCTGATGTGAATCCTGACTATGGTTCTGAATCCCCTTCATTGGATTTGGTTTGTTATGTGCCTAGGAATAAGATGAAGGAATCCATGTCTAAGCTTCAGACTGATGAGACATTTGAAGAGTAGTGCTCTTCAGTTATTACAGTAGATAACACTAATGCTTCAGCTGAGGATATAAGTGATGAGTTTTCATTGCCTTCTTCTACTAGTTTTGGAAAATGCAAACCAGATCAAGCAAAGAGATCAAAATTGAGCAAACAGAAACCAAATCAGTTTCAGAAGCCACCCCCTCTTATGCCATTTGACATTTTCCAGAGTGAACATGAATTATTTAACTCAACGGAAGTTATCTTTGCAATGGATGATGAACAAGGCTCTGAATTGTATCAGCCTGGGGATCACTCAATGGTACTTAGGCCAAGAATGGTGCTACTGAAGGGATTCCTTAACCATGATGAACAGCTATGCTTTTGGGCAATATTTCTTGCTGTAATTATTTGGTTGTTGTCAAAACAAGTTTTTAAAGTAATTTATCGCTATCTATTATCACTTTATTTAATTTTCTAAAATCACAATTAAATAAATTACTTTATAATCAATTATGATTATCTAAGAAAAATAAATATATGTTCTCCATAATATTTTATAGGTCTAATTATAACTAAGACCCATTAAAGTGATAATAGATAGTATGTGTATATATCATGTGTGTATATATGCTATTGTGGTTAAATATGTATATATATAATTCAAATTCTGTATTTTTTATATATCCGTATAGTATGTATATATATTTGGTCATATGTATTATATTGTGTTGCGTGGGTGATTATATATGTGATCGTTTATATAATTACGTGATTATATATGCATGTTTATGTACCGAATTAATTATATATGTTTATAAATGATATGATTTAGTATCGGTATATATTTGGTGAGATAAGAATTTGTGCAAAAGAAAAATCCCTCATTAAAATATTATGTCAAGTATTTAAAGCTCTCTATTAATTGGTTAAGAAAATAGGTAGAGTTCTTATTTGGGTCGGTACAACTCAGTTGTGGGCCCATATTTGAATGTCTATAGTTTTTCTTGATTAAGTTAATGGGTCGACTTAACTTGAACTTTTAACTTGTTAGCCAAAGCTAAGGTTAAGTAGTTCAAGGAGCAAGTGTTGGATATATATTTCATGGATTTGATTTATAGGCGAGAGAGCCATCCGACAGATACTGAAAATTGCATGGAGTTGCAATTGGCAAAGTAAAAGGCCTACCTGATGAATCTAGTTTGTAGGTACAGCCAAAGTTGTGTGCAAACTAGATGAGTTGGGGTTTCAGTCCCGCTAGATAATTTAAGCAACAAAATTCTCCGAGATCATTAGTGAGGGCTATTGATTTTGAATAAATAGTGGGTGTTTCAAATTATTATAAAAGTCCTTTTATTTAAAATATTTGTTATGCTTATTTATCTTCTGTGCATTGTTGATGTAGATATCATGGCAAGTAACAGCTATGGAACCTTAACATTGCGACACATCCTGGACAAGGAAAATCTTCTTAGTGGACCAAACTATCTTGAATGGCTCAAGAAACTGAAAATCATTTTGAGACATGAAAGAAAGTTGTATGTCCTAGAAGAAGAAGAGTCGGTTGCACCGGCAGATGACGCCCCAGAGGCCGAAGTAAAGGCCTATGAGAAATTCATGGAGGATCAGATAGATGTAGAATGCATCATGATGTGTGCAATGGTTCCTGAATTGCAGAAGCAACATGATGGCATGAGTGCCAGGGAAATTGATGCTCATCTACGTGATCTGTTCCAAGAGAATGCAAGGGTTGAGCGTTATAATACCTCTAGAGCCCTATTTAATTGCAAGATGCAAGAAGGTAGCTCAGTGGAGACTCGTGTCCTGAAAATGATCGGGTACATAGAGAGACTCGGAAACTTGGGTATAACTATGGTTCAAGATTTAACAATGGATCTTGTCTTGTCATCCTTGTCGGAGAGTTTTTCTCAGTTTATCATGAATTTCAATATGAATAACATGAAGAAAACTCTACCAGATATTTTGGCTATGCTAAGAACTGCTGAAAAGGACATTAAAACGTCAAAACCAGCAAAGCAGTCTTCGCTAGTTCTCAATGTGAACAAGAACAAGAGAAAGGGCAAGGGAAAAGACAATCCCAAGGCCAAGAGTGTGAAGATAGAAAACAAGCCAAAGAAAGGGGTGCAGAAACCTGTAGCTGAGGAGAAAGAAGCTACATGTTTCCATTGTGGCAAGAAGGGTCACTGGAAGAGGAATTGCACAATCTTCTTAGAGACGAAAAACAAGGATGCTGGACCTTCAGGTATCTTAGTTGAGTGCAGTATGTATGTTTCTACTTCATGAGTATTGGATACCGCCTGCTTTTCTCACATTTGTGTGAATTTGCAGGGACTAAGTAGGTGCAGAAGGCTTTCTAAAGGCGAGGTGGATATACGAGGTGTTAATGGAGCAAGGATTGCTGCTTTAGCCGTCGGGACTTATTCTATCACTTTGCCAAGTGGATTAGTTTTAAATTTGAACAATTGTTATTATGTTCCTAGTTCTACCAAGAACATTATTTCAGTTCCGGTTTTGGATATTGAAGGTTTTACATTTGAGTATGGAAATCGAACTTTTTCGTTTTACTTGAATGGTTTGTTCTATGGTAATGGAATATTATATAATGGTTTATATCTTTTGAACTTAGAAAAGCCAGTATCATGCATCACTGAAAAGAAACAGAAAAAGGATGACTCAAATGCTACCTATTTATGGCACTATAGACTTGGTCATGTAAACGAGAAACGCATCGCTAAACTTCATTCTGAAGGCTATTTGGATTCTTTTGAATTTGAATCCATAGATAGATGTGAAGCGTGTTTACAAGGAAAAATGGCTAAGGCACCTTTTACCAAGAAAGGTAAGAGAGTTGGAGAGTTGTTAGAGCTCATACACAGTGATGTGTGTGGACCTTTATCAACTCAAGCCAAAGGTGGCTATTCTTACTTCGTGACGTTCACAGATGATTTAAGTAGATATGGATATGTTTATTTAATAAGGAACAAGTCAGAGACCTTTGATAAATTCAAAGAGTTCAAAAACGAGGTAGAGAATCAACTTGGCAAGAAAAAAGCTCTTCGATCGGATCGAGGTGGTGAATATTTAAGCCAAGAGTTTATTGATTACCTTAAGGAGTGTGGAATAGTTTCACAACTAACTCCTTCTGGAACACCGGAATGGAATGGAGTTTCAGAAAGGAGAAATTGCACTCTTTTAGATATGGTAAGATCAATGATGAGTCATGCAAGTCTTCCATTGATATTTTGGGGTTACGCTTTGGAAACATCAATCCACACACTTAACCGTGTTCCAACCAAGGCAGTAGATAAGACACCATATGAGATTTGGCAAGGTCACAAGCCTAATATGTCTTATCTCAAAATATGGGGTTGTGAAGCTTATGTGAAGAGCTCGTACTCAGATAAGCTTGCAGCCAGGTCTATTAAATGCAATTTTGCTGGATATCCTAAGGAAACTAAAGGATATTACTTTTACATTCCTAATGAGCACAAGGTTATTGTTGCTAGGTATGCTACTTTCTTGGAAAGAGAGTTCATCTCTAAAAATAGTAGTGGGAGTAAGGTAAGTCTTGAGGAAATTCAAGATTCAACAAGTGAGTTGGAACAAGAGCAATTGGTTAGGCCATCCCAGCCAGAACCTGAGATTGTAGAAATGCAAGAGTTACGTAGGTCCTCAAGAGTGCGAAAGGAACCAGAGAGAATGAGCCTTATCGTCACTGAGCATGGTGAAGTTTTACTCATCGAGAATGATGATGAACCTTCAACCTACAAGGAAGCTTTAGCTTCACCAGATTCCGAGAAATGGCTAGATGCCATGAATTCTGAAATGGACTCCGTGTACACCAACGAAGTATGGGAGTTGGTAGATGCACCAATTGGGGTTAAACCTGTTGGATGCAAGTGGATCTTTAAAAAGAAGACAGACATGGATGGTAATATTAGTAACTATAAAGCAAGGTTGGTTGCAAAAGGTTTTACTCAACGTTATGGAATTGACTATGATGAGACCTTTTCACCGGTAGCCATGCAAAAGTCTATCAGGATTTTGCTTGCAATAGCAGCTTACTATGACTTTGAGATTTGGAAAATGGACGTGAAAACCGCTTTCCTAAATGGAAAGTTAATAGAGGAAGTTTACATGGAACAACCTCCAGGGTTTGAAACGTCTACGAGTACAAATAAGGTTTGTAAGTTGAAGAGATCCATTTATGGATTAAAGCAAGCGTCTCGGAGTTGGAATATGAGATTTGATGATGCAGTCAAGGAATTTGGCTTCATTAGAAATTCAGAAGAACCTTGCGTTTATAAAAAGGTTAGTGGGAGCACATTATTGTTTCTAGTTTTGTATGTGGATGATATTCTCCTCATCGGGAATGACAAGCCATTCTTGGAATCTACCAAGGAATGGTTGTGCAAGTGCTTCTCCATGAAGGACCTAGGTGAGGCAGCCTATATCTTAGGAATTAAGATACACTGAGATAGGTCTAAAAGGCTGCTTGGTCTAAGTCAAGGCACGTACATTGACAAGATCTTGAATAGATATAAGATGCAAGATTCCAAGAGAGGATTTTTGCCCTTGTCACATGGTGTACGTCTCTCTAAGCAGATGTGTCCAAAAACACAACAAGAGAGAGACAGAATGAGTAATGTACCTTACGCTTCTGCGGTTGGGTCCATTATGTACACTATGACATGTACACGACCTGATGTCTCGTATGCAATAAGCATGACGGGTAGATATCAGTCTGATCCAGGTGAAGGTCACTGGAGTGCTGTTAAGACTACTCTCAAATATTTGAGAAGAACCAAAGATCAAGTTTTGGTCTATGGGGGAGAAGAGGAGCTGGTGGACAGAGGTTATATTGATGCTAGTTTTCAAACAGATCAAGATGATCTAAAGTCGCAAATGGGTTATGTGTTTTGCCTAAACGGTGGAGCTGTTTGTTGGAAGAGTTCCAAACAAGATACAGTTGCTGACTCTACGGCAGAATCCGAGTATATAGCAGCTTCGAAAGCAGCTAAGGAAGCAGTTTGGATCAAGAACTTTATTACATAGCTTGGAGTGGTTCCTACCATTGAAGGTCCAGTTAGATTGTACTGTGACAATAATGCAGCTGTTGCACAGGCTAAGGAACCAAGATCTCACCAGTGATCTAGGCATGTACTTCGGAAGTACCACATCATCAGAGAAATAATTCAAAGAGGAGATGTTGCACTAAGCAGAGTTTCAAGTGATGAAAACATTGTTGATCCATTAACTAAGGCCTTACCTCAGCAGAAACATGATGCTCATGTGAGGGGTCTAGGACTTAGAGTTTGGCATTGATGTATGCAAGATACTATTATAGTATGCAAGTTTGTCGAACTAGTTTTATTTATATGACAATGATACATTTTATTTAAAAGCCAGTATTTATCATGTTTATTTTGTTTTTCTGCTAGCATTTAACATTGATAAAAAGAATATGATGTCTTGTGTAAATTGATGATATAGTTATTTATCATCAGTGAGAATTTTACAAACAAGGTTATATTCTTAAAATGTCCTTGGTCGGATTAGTATCGAGAAGGGATATCGAAACTACAGACCAACATGTGAATAGACTGTAGGTTCATCTCGCTGAACCGAGGGATAGTTCTTCCAAGTCATTTGCATGGGTGCTCAAGGATAAGTAGAGCTACTGGACCGGCCCGATTTAGAGGATGCCACATGTATGTGAAAGCATCATTGGTTCCTCCTCTAAATGAATGAGTGTTAGTGATCTCATGACTTGAGACTGTCACATAATCCTATGCATGGAGTCTTAACTTTGATGCCGTTAAACGTAGCTTTTATGAGTTGCAACTAATACGGTTATTAGGTTGAGGCAAAGTGTAGAGAGGATAGTGATTAAGTCAAGAAAGGATTCATCCCTCTCTTGGATTAGAGAGTAAATATCGCTGGCCACTTGGTTGAGATATAAGTGACTCTAAAATTCATGGCCATGGTAGAGAATTTTGAGTCTAAGTTATCTTAGCTAAACCAAGTAAATGATTGAGCTTAGTGGTGACACATTGTGCACTAACTTAATCTTGATATTGGTGATGAAGAGATCGAACTACACAGTAATCAGTTCATAGTGGTATATGGTTCACCAACCATTTTTGTTTTGTTGGGTGGTCAACAACTGTTGCTAGACAGTTACCTTGACTTGTGTTGGATAACACTACCTTCAAGACGGAAACCTAGAGGGTCGCACGCATAAGCACGATAGATGGGAAATTAATAATTGTTGATTGGAAATTTCTAAAGTTACTAGAAATGAATCGACATAGTTTCGGGATTAAGTAACTATTCCGAAAAGAATATTGAAAAGAGAGTTGACTTTGAACCTGAGGTTAATAAGATAATGACTTGAGTTTGGTAATAGTGCAAGTGGGAGATTGATAGTATATGCACAATAACCAAGCCAGCGGGTCTAGATTTATCGGATCGGGTTTAATGGGTCTTACTTATAATTAGACCTATAAAATATTATGGAGAACATATATTTATTTTTCTTAGATAATCATAATTGATTATAAAGTAATTTATTTAATTGTGATTTTAGAAAATTAAATAAAGTGATAATGGATAGAGTTTATCTCTTATGGTAAGTGGATAAGTTGAGATCTTAACAGAATATTAAAATAACGGTTCGGCTAATGTGTGCCCATGGGCACACAATAAAAGTGTTAATTTGGGAAACTATTTTAAAACTATTCCCTAAATTGTAATTAATAAACCCTTTTAAAAAAATCAAAACCAACAAACAATATCCAAATTTACCATGATTAGAAATCTTATTGTGTGCCCATGGGCACACATTAGAAAAATCCTTAAACAATAATATATTTGTTAAAGATAGATATATTCACAAGATTGAGATATATCACTTATGCGTATATTGGCAGAGGTCTCCAATTGATATATAGATATATCTATATATGTTGTACGTGGTGATTTGGCTGGAATGCAACTCTCCAAAATCAATTCTTCATAAATTGACATCGGTCTATATTCTAGCAAATATTTTCCGGTGTAGAAAATTTTATTTACAATTCGTGTGTGTGGATACTGCTAGAGGAGTAACACTTGGGGCTCTTTGGTGATCAGAAAAGGTTTGAACTTCCTATTCGGACGTTTGAGGTAACGATCTGATCCGATTATTTATTCTATGTTATCATACTGATCCCTGGGAATACCTTTTATTTATGGTAGAAACTAGTATGTATTCCCGTACCTTGTACGGGTTTTAAAATAATAAATAGAAATTAATATATGTAAAGATATTTAAAAAAATTAATATATTGATTGTTTTATTTAGCATATAAATATAAACGATTAAAAATAATCAATTAAAATATCTTAGTTAAGAAACGATTCTATCTAAAAATAAAATATGTATTCTAAAATCTGTATGATAGGCTGATAGCATAAAAAAATATCTTAATGATTTTCCTATTTATCATATCCAAAAATAAAAGATTGTTTCATAATAAGATTTTCTATCCAATATTCTACAAACCTGGATAAGAATTTATCATGTTTAAAAATAAAAGATTATTTTTAAAAAAAGAGTGATGTGTTCCAATCTAAATGTGACATATATCGTTAAATAATTTTTTTAACCTCCGCTTTAGGTTATAGTTACGATTCTAAATACGTTTACTGGAGAAAAAAAGGAAAAGGAAAACGCCAAACTGAAATCGGAGATTCAGATTTTTATGCTTTTTGTAGGTCTTCCCTCTTTGTGCCCTTCTTCTCACCCCGAAACCCGATAGACGATAGTGCGCAGTTGCAGAGATCGAAGACGGATCGAAATTCGCACTCGCACGCAAGTCGAGATCGAATCGCGCAGTGCAAGATGGAGGAGGATCCCAGGCGACATAGACGACGAGGCACTTTGCCATCGTCGGTGGCGATCCCGTTGAAATTCGAACTAGTTCGGACTGTGAATTCGAAGCCCCGGAGATCTCCGAACGGCCACTCTCACAGCCGCCCGCCGTCATCCGCTTCTTCTGCGTCATCCGGCGGCGCCGAATCCGAGCAAGTCTCATTCAAGTACTGTTCACCGATGTACACATCCGGCGGCGCCGAATCCGAGCAACAGACTGTAAGACCTAACTGCTTTCTTCGCATTTTTTTAATTCTTTTTTTTTCTGCCGATCTAGTGCTAGGGTTCTGACGATGTGCATGTTTGTGTTATTTGGGATTTTGTTTTTGTCTAATTGAGATTTCTCCTTCGCTGATGGAAAATTAGTAAAGATGATAAAATATTAGTAAAGATGATAAAATCGAAACGGCAACAAGTTTTGAAATTAGGTTCAGATTTTTGCACGCCAACATCTCCTGGGATAGTTTCTAATGCGATCGTGTACGTCAGTTATAGGTTTATGGCTTTGAATCATGCTGTACTTGTACAAATTAATTCATAGTGATCCGGATACTATTAATAATAACAGTCAATTGTATTGTGTACACTGGTATACTGCTCACCCTATTGCTCTGGCGGATGGTAATTACAAAGGTAGATGAGTCAATTATATCCTTTTCTTCCTTGTGGCTTTTTAATTTTTTATCAATGTCCAGGAAGAGAGTCCGTCTTCATCAAGCTTGCTTTACAATGAGACTAGACAAGGTCAAAAGAATATTTCGATCTCACCAATTCCCATTTTGAGACATCTAGGCCTTGTAAGGGCTAAATCTTCATCCAGCATTCCGAACCACACTGCTGAAGCTCCCGTACATTCATTTACTCCAATGTCTAGCTTAAAGACGAATAATTGTACTAAGGATAACCTCAGGAACAAAGAGATATCCTACCTTGATGATAAACATAAACATTTTCCTTGGCCGGGCAAATCAAGAAGAGAGAATGTGAATAACTTGAGCCACATCATCGGGGTGAAGTCTGATGTGGATCCTGACTATGAATCTGAATCCCCTTCATTGGTTTGTTATGTGCCTGGGAATAAGATGAAGGAATCCACCAAAGGAATGTCTAAGCTTCAGACTGATGAGACATTTGAAGAGCAGTGCTCTTCAGTTATTACAGCTGAGGATATAGGTGATGAGTTTTCATTGCCTTCTTCTACTAGTTTTGGAAAATGCAAACCAGATCAAGCAAAGAGATCAAAATTGAAGCATGCTAATGTGAAATCTCCTCCTGGAATTATGCCATTTGACATTTTCCAGAGTGAACATGAATTTTTTAACTCGACGGAAGTTATCTTTGAAATGGATGATGAACAAGGCTCTGAATTGTATCAGCCTAGGGATCACTCAAGGGTACTTAGGCCAGGAATGGTGCTACTAAAGGGATTCCTTAACCATGATGAACAGGTATGCTTTTGGGCAATATTTATTGCTGTGATTATTTGGCTGTTGTCAAAACAAGTTTTTAAAATGTTTCATCTCAGGGAAGTAATTGGTCTGTGGCTTCTGTATGTTTTTTATATGGCTACATGAATTCATAATGTATTTTGAATGATTTTATTCATATACTGAGATTTGTTTTTTTTTCTTCAAGTAATTCAATGACACCTCTTTTTTTGCACGTTATACCCTGATGTTCAAGGTCTTGCCTTCACATATTTTCCAGGTATCAGTCGCGAGGCAGTGTAGAAACCTAGGCTTTGGACCAGGCGGTTTCTACCAACCTGGCTATGAATATGGTGCAAAGTTGCGTTTGATGATGATGTGTTTGGGTCGTGATTGGGACCCTCAAACTAGGAAATATAGCAACAGAAGACGATTAGATAACTCTCGGCCACCTGACATACCACATCAATTCCTTGACATGGTTAATAGAGCAATGATTGCTTCTCAAGCTCTTATAGAAAGAGAAGATGAAGAAAATAATGTAGCAGACATTCTTCCTATGATGTTACCAGATATTTGTATAGTCAACTTCTACACTACAACAGGCCGCCTTGGTCTTCATCAGGTACTTGTTTATACTAAATTCAGTTTGTACTTTATGCAGAAATACTGCTACGGTAGTCATTTCATTATTGGCAAATGACATTCACCATGAGCTGTTTTTTGTCTGTAATGGAAAAAATTTGGCAGGGGAATAAGGTAAATTACTGCCTTCGCTTTTAGCAGCTATACATGCAATGGTCTTTGACTAGTTGTGTTACTGCTAAGTGCTAACCATAGAATTTTTTGTGTTGAAAAAATGGAAAATTGCTGTGGAATTTTTTAGACCAGCCAATGGGTGAAAATTTTTGTGGAATTTTTTTAGCTTTATACAACGAGACTGCTAAATCAAGATCTTTCCATATGAACTAGTGGCTTGAGAATCTGTTCTCAGGTGTGGAAAGCTCCTGGGCTCATATATGAATGCTATTCCATTTTTCTTCAATTATAAACTCCCACAGTGTTAGTCATCGAAATATCAGAAGGCTATACTGTTGATTTAGCCCTTGCGAAAAGGGGACACAAAAGAAATGTAATAAGTAGGCCACCCAATTATATTGCGCCCTTTGTTAAGACTAGAATTAGACCCTTCTAAGTTCTAACAAAAGAGATAAAGTACAAAGCTCATCCCATATTTTTCATAATAAACTTATTTTCATTCTCAGTCTAAAGAAACAAGGCCACTGGTGCATAATGCCAAATATGTTTTTTTTTCTTTTCAGTAGAAGTAGAAGCTGGTAATATCTCTAGTAAAGTCATTACGCGTGTGTTTAATTCCTATGTATGATATATATGTCCGTAACGTTTAAAAAATGCAGGACCGTGATGAGAGTCCAGAGTCTCTTGCCAAAGGGCTACCAGTTGTCTCAATATCAGTGGGGGACTCAGCAGAGTTCTTATATGGAGATGATAGGGAAATAAGAAAGGCAGACAAGTTGGTTCTTGAATCAGGCGATGTTTTAATATTTGGTGGTCAATCCAGACATATCTTTCACGGTGTTGATTCAATCATCCTAGGTTCTGCACCCGAGCCATTGCTCAAGCAAACGCATCTGCTCCCTGGACGCCTCAATCTCACTTTTAGACAATTCTGATGACAAAATGTGTGTTTTTGATAAAGATGGGTGATAATAGGAGGTTTATGTGTCGGTATGTAACGTTTGGGACAGGTACAAAATGAATGTAGCCTGAAAAGTTGGAAGGTGAAAGAGGAATTCAAGATAAATCATCCATAATAGTTGTTTAGCACTAAATAATTTGGGTTAAGCTGAGGAATAAGCATAGAATATGGAGGAGATGGATCAAGGCAGTGGCCTTGTTCATGGAGCTAGTCGTCTTCGCATTCTCTTCTTGATTATTTGTTTTGTTTATGTATGGGATTTGATTGGACTGGATTGGGTAATTGGTTGTAGTAGGTTTGCTTTTTTAATTTTCTGTTCAAAAACAAAGTGACTATGGAAGGGAAAGAGTTTTGGTTTGAATGAATGAATGATTAAAAAATGGTGGACAGGAGGATGTGGTGAGCCCATTGTGTTCATTGCCACTCTCAAAAAGGCACTTTCGAGAAACTACTTGGTAATGAATAATGATGTTTTTCATTAGACCCTTACAAAGATCATTCTTATTGGTAGAATTTCAACATGGATGGATATATCCTAATTGCTAAGAGGATTAAACCAACAGCTGGAGACTCATCCTGATTGCTAAAGCATTTACACACAAAATAAATCTAGTTCAGTACACGCAATTACCTGCAACAAAGGAAGAAAGCTACAAAGCCTGATTTTAACTCGAACTCCATATATGAACATCAAAACTTCCAATAATGTGTTCAGGTTCCACCTTATACCAACACATTGATTCGATGATTCACTGTAAGAAACCAAATCTTAATCTGAATCAATGACAAATTTTTACTTACGACCAAAAAATTGTTCAAACACCGATAAAAATAGAAAACAGAAATCAACCAGTAATTAGGGTTACCTAAAGCTTCCACTCAGTAGACTACGAAAATAGGAAGATTGTTCAACAAGCCTAAATTTAATCAAACACAAAGCAATCAATCAATTACGCAAAGTACTAACAAAAAAGTAACGGACGAAAGAGACGACGAGTAGGAGAGCTTGCTTCTTTCTGCTCGCTTTGACCCTGACGATGTGGTGAGAGAGAATCGTCGACAGGTCCCAAGCAGAGATCTCAGGTGTGGAAATTGTAATCTCAGATAAATTGGATTTGATGGATTCGTCTAATTCGTCTTCTGGCTCTTTGCATTCCAGCAAAACTGTCTTCCTCTTCATCGTCTGGTATTGAGCTTGAGTAGGAGCTTGAAGCCATTAACAATTTCCGTAGAGGAGATCGAAGTAGCAAAGTGAGGAGATGGAGTGTTGATCTTGACGCTGGGGCAGGTGATAGAGAGCATCAAAATAAAAGGCGTGTCGCTGTTTAAACGTTTGACAATCAGGGACAAAGTAAAATATCCATGTATTGTTCAATGTTCATAAGGGGCATTTACGCACTTTTCATAAAAATAGGGGTCAATATTAAAAGAGTGAATTTTTTGTTATTAGGTAAGAATTCGGTTTTCCGGGAGGCCGAGGAAACAGCAGTCGGAAAACCGACAAGAGTAAACTGAAACAAGCAAAGACGGAGCCTTCGAGCATCTAATCAATCGGTTAAGCCTCCAAGGGTAGTACCCAGAGGTCATCGGTTCGACTCTCGTGGGCAGTGCACTTCACCCAAAAAAAACAAGCAAAACACGATTAGCAAGTACAACGGTAGAAAAAGACACTAGACCTAAAAGAGTAATGGAGGGAGTGAGGGGTTAAAGATCAACGTCTTTAGCATTCGGGGTATAATCGGAGAAAAGATGAAGTGGATTACTGACGTTACCTCCACCGGGATGAAGGATCTTCGGCAACCTCGAGAACGTCTAGGCGACCTCGCCAATCACAAACGAACCATACCCAATCCTAGAGCCAAATCTCGAAATTGTACCAACCGTGCTTTCATCACAACTGGGATCGAACCTGAAAACACAAACAACCAAACACCAAACAAAGAGAAAGAGCAAAGCCTAAAAACAAAAGGGCCCATAAAAGGCCCAAAATAACCAAGATCCAACATCTAAAAAAAGCCATTAAAAGAGTGAATTTGATGAATAACCTATATTACTTTGGTCCAACAATTGAAGGCTTCTACTATCATTGAGGTTATGCATTCCACACTTTTTCATGGCCCGATAAAAATAAGTCAAGTTATGGATGGAAGGTCACCTACTAACAATCATTCGATTTATGAAATAAATGCCCACCCAATATACGACGCAAATTCTTCATTTCATTATCGGTGTTTTACTTTTGTGTTCCAATTAATTAATAAATATATAATTAATGTTAAAAAAATTGAATTGTGCGTTTTTATCAAATTATCTCTTTGCTTTTTGAAAATTTAGTAATTTACAACGTAAAATCATTTATACTCTTAAGGCTATGAGGATTTCCAGGTAAGTATATGTATAATTAATTGTATACCATTGGCTAGATTTAAAATATGTGACACCAATCCAAGTAGCTCGTTAAGTGATTGATTATCTAACACCCACGTACTAAAAAAGAGAACGCGCCTACGCGCTAGGGTTAACGGCGATTAGGGTTTTGAAGTTTTACTGTGTTTCATGGTTGAGCCGACGCAACCTCCGGCGTCAGAGTCGGCGGCTCCTGTGGTGGCTACGGGGATGAACGTGGATAATTTACCTGCTATTAACGTGAATGCTGGTTCGGGTTCCTCGCCAAGGTCATGGAAAGATCTTGTTACTAATGAAGCAGGAGAGAAAAGAATGGTTCTTGATGAGCACTACTTAGATGATAAGATCAGTTTGTCCTACCCGGAAGGAGAAGATGGAGACCCTGTGTTTAACATCTCGACGGAAGCGCTCAACGTTCTCGCAGTGGCATGGCAGTCGTCCTTAATTGTTAAGCCACTAGGGAGCTTGGTTCCTCATGCTATTATGGAGAAGAAGTTGAAGGAATTTGGAAGCCTAGTGGTAAAATTTTCATTGCTGATCTTCCAAACGGCTATTACGTTGTTAAGTTCGAGGCTGAAGGAGATTATCTTAAAGCTCTCATGGGTGGTCCGTGGATGATTTTTGGTCATTATCTGATTATCCGTCAATGGCATCCGGAATTTAACCCGTATACGGATGTCATTACCACGACACCAACTTGGATTCGTATTACGGGTCTCCCCATGATATTATATGAGGAGCAAGTTCTGTTACGTCTAGCGGCGGGTATTGGTAAGCCAATTAAAGTTGATCAAAAGACTATGTACTCCAATCGGTGTCGGTTTGCTAGGATCTGTGTGGAGGTGGATCTCACTAAAAGTTTGAAGGGAACTATCACAGTTAATGGAAGTAAATTCCATGTTGAATATGAGGGCTTACATGTTATATGCATTAAGTGTGGCCTTTATGGTCATATTGAGAGTAAATGCCCTATGAACACTACTATGGTGGAATCGGGAGCAGTGGAGAATGGTTCTTGGTCAAGTGTTCAAGTGTCGACTTCGTCCAAGGCTGGTCCAGCGGATGATGCACCGCGTTATGGAGAATGGACAATTGTGGCTTGACGTCAACGTAAAACATCAAACAAGAATCAGGCTGAGATTGGGAAAGCAAGTCAGTCCAAAGGAAAGAACAGATTTGAGGCGTTGACTAGTGTTGCTGAACATACTGTTGGGGATGCTAGTGTTGCTGTTGTAGCTGGGTCTAACGAGGAAGCTAACAAAGTTGTTAAGGAGAATAAAAGCAAGAGCGAGGGGTCAAAAGTTGTTGCTGCTGCACTGAAACCTGCTGATGTTGTGAAGAATATCCAGCCGAGCAGCTTCAGCATCGATGTTGCATCAACTTCAAAAAACAGACCTGGTAAAGGCAGTAGGCGAGGAGGTAGGTTAGGGATTCAGTTGAATACAGCAGCTGCTGCAGGAAAATATAAGGTAGATGAAAAATCTGTTGTTGCAAGTAAGCGTGCTAGATCAGGAGAAAAGGTGGAAATTGCTCATTTTTCTTTCAATCCGAAAACGCCATGTGCTCAGGTTACCAACATGCAGGTTGGAGAGAAAGATTTGGATGTGAGACAGAAAATTAGTGGAGCTGCTATGGGTACTTCAGAAAACATACAGCACCAACAGGATACTTCGTCTCAACAGGATGATGCTAACGCGGTTGTAGTAGCCGCTGATTCCTCCGGTTGTTAATGAATGTTCTCTTTTGGAACTGTTTAGGAGCCGGGAAGCCCGGTTTTCGAAGGGCGGTCCGCTATATGGCCCGTCATCATAAGGTTGATGTTTTAGGTGTTTTTGAGCCTCGTATTTCGGGAACTGATTTACAAAGAGTTTGTGAACGTCTTAGATTTAATGAATGTGTTAGAGTTGAAGCGGTGAGACTCTCTGGAGGAATCTGGTTGCTTTGGAATAAGGACAGAATTAATATTCAAATTGTGAAGTTGAGTACTAGTTTCATTCATGCTGTTGTTGTTAGTGGAAGTGCTCGATGTCATCTTTTTGCTGTTTATGCGCCGCCTACTCCAGGGAGGTGCAAACATTTCTGGGAGGAGTTGCAAAGAGAGATTGAGCCAATTGCTGAGCCGTTAATTATTGGAGGTGATTTTAATTATATTATGCATTCTTCTGAAAGAGATGGTGGATCGCGTTGTCTTTCTGAAGACTCATTTGTTTTCAATGATATGGTTAATAATCTTGGCCTTATCGATATGGGATTTACGGGTCAGGCTTACACCTGGTTTCGAGGTAATTCCCATAGAACTTATGTTGCTAAAAGGCTTGATCGCTTCTTTGTGAATATTGCGGGTCGTCTTTTATGGCCAAATGCTGTTGTGAGACATCTTCCGCGTATTGCCTCGGATCATGCTCCTTTATTGCTTTCTTTGGATCCTTTGATTAATTTTGATCGTGCTCGTCGACCTTTTCGGTTCGAAGCTGCTTGGTTAACGCATCCGGGGTTTCTTGAGTTCGTTCATAATTCTTGGCGCTTGGAGTTAGACACCCCTATGGTGTTGGCTGATTTGAAAGATAAGCTTATTGTGTGGAACAAAAAGGTTTTTGGTCATATTGAGCGTCGTAAACAGGCTTTGTTGTCTCGCTTGAATGATTTGCAGACCTCTTTGTGTGTCCATCCCTCTGATCGGTTGATGAGTTTACAAACTCAAGTACAAGCGGAACTTGAACTTGCTCTTGAGCAGGAAGAGTTGTTGTGGTTGCAGAAATCTCGTATTCAGTGGCTCCAGGCTGGGGATAGAAATACAAAATTCTTCCACTTGTCTACTGTGGTTAGGAGGAAGAGAAATAGAGTTGAGTCGCTTTGCAATGACGCCGACGATTGGATTACAGAAAAGACAGCGTTGGAACAACATGCTGTCCAATTCTTTGCTAAGTTGTACCACTTACCAGTCGAAGAGAGGTATGACATTAATATTTTTCGGGGTGCATTTCCTATACTTGATGACTCTGTATGGCATGATTTGACCAAACCGGTGCTAGATTCTGAAATATTTAAAGCTGTTAAATCCATGGGTTCTTTGAAAGCCCCGGGTAGTGACGGGTTTCAACCAGTCTTCTATCAGAAGTGTTGGTCGTCTGTGGGTAATTCTGTTACTCGGAGCGTGAAAGAGTTTTTTGCTTCGTCTAAGTTGCCAACTGGGTTGAATGATACGCTTATTACGTTAATTGCTAAAGTTAATGAGCCGGAACGAATTAGCCAGTTTAGGCCTATAAGTCTTTGTAATGTGCTTTATAAAATCATTACAAAGGTCATGGTTGGGCGTTTGCAATCTGTTCTTCCCAATCTTATTGGCCCATCACAGGGTAGCTTTCTGCCGGGTCGTTTGATTACAGATAATATTGTTGTAGCTCAGGAAGTGGTTCACTCTATGAGGAGCAAAAAAGGGCGGGGCGGTTGGATGCTTTTGAAACTTGATATAGAGAAAGCTTATGACCGCCTTCGTTGGGACTTTGTGATTGATACTGTTAGAGATGCAGGGTTTCCGAATCAGTGGGTGAGCTGGATTTCTGAGTGTTTGACTTCTCCCTCATTTCGGCTACTTTGGAATGGGGAAATGACGGATTCCTTCAGTCCTCAGCGTGGTATTCGCCAGGGGGATCCTATCTCTCCATATATTTTTGTCCTGTGTATCGAACGGTTGAGCCAAATGATTAATCAGGCGGTTGTAGAGGGCCATTGGAAGCCAATTAAGCTTGCTCGTGGGGGGCCAGAACTGTCTCACATGCTTTTTGCTGATGATATTATGTTGTTTGCTGAGGCTTCGGTTAGCCAAATTAGAGTGATCAAGGATATCTTGGACCAATTCTGTAAGGATTCGGGCCAAAAGGTTAGTCCTCAGAAATCTCGGATTTTTGTCTCTAGCAATGTTGGTTCTGATCTGAGAGAGCCGTTGTGTAGTGAGAGTGGCTTTGGTATGACGTCTGATTTAGGCAAGTATCTCGGTATGCCGATATTTCATGAGCAGGTTAAATCTGCCACCTTTGACCCGCTGTTTGAAAAGTTAACCTCAAGGCTACGTGGATGGCAGTCGCGTTTTCTTAGTATGGTCGGACGTCTTACTCTTGCCAAGACTGTTCTTACTTATCTTCCGGTCTACACAATGGCTACTATTTCACTCCCGATAGAGGTTTGTAATAGAATTGATTCTCTTACGAATCGTTTTCTATGGGGTGGTTCAAAGGACTCACGACGCATTCATTTGGTTTCTTGGAATGAAGTGTGTTATTCCAAGGAAAGTGGTGGCCTAGGGTTGCGATCTATGAGAGAGTTGAATTTGGCTCTTGTTGGGAAACTTGGTTGGCAGTTCCTAACGGAAAGCGGAAAGTTATGGGTTGATGTTATGAGAACAAAATATGTTCGAACTTCTCTTCGGGATCGGGCAAATCCATCGTATATCTGGAGGAGTCTTAGAGAAGGGATCAATAAGGTGGTGGTGCCGGGTTCTAGGTGGTGCATTGGAAATGGTCTCTAAACCAATTTCTGGTCAAATCGGTGGCTTGGTGATGAGTGTATTAGGGACGTCATTACTGTTCAACCTAATGAAACCCTACTTCGATGTTCGGTTCGGGAGTTGTGGGTCCCAGGGACGGGCTGGAATTGGTCGGTGATCCAACAATGGCTCCCAAATAAAAAATTGCTCCTTCGTCTGGCGTCAATTGCTGTCCAAGATGATACAAATGTGGCCGACACCCTCAGTTGGTCTCACACGAGTTCGGGTATGTATTCCGTCTCGTCTGCTTATCAGTTCTTGACTAATCCTCGGGAGAGTTTGTGTGTTGATAGGGTTGTTTACCAAGCTTTATGGAAACTATCCATTCCGGAAACACCACGTATTTTTCTATGGCTCGTGATTAAGGAAGTCATTCTAACGAACAAGGAGCGAGTTAGGCGACACATGGCATCTAATGCTATGTGTCCTCGGTGCCCATCTGAGGAGGAGTCGTTGATCCATCTTTTACGCGATTGTCCCACTACAAAGCGTATTTGGGAAGATCCCTCCTTTTGCCAGGGAAGTGTTCTTTGATTCAGAATTCGCTCTTTGGTTGCGTATTAATCTTTTTAATACCTCCCGACGTGGTGATGGGCTGGTTTGGGCTGATTTGTTTGCGGTCGGGTTATGGTGGATTTGGAAATGGCGTAACTCGTTTGTATTTAATCAAGAAGACGTCCAAGGTGATCGTGGTGGCTTCCTAATTAATTATTTAGCAAGTTACAAAGAGGCGATGTTGATTTCTAATGCCAATCGTGTGTTACCTAATAAAGAGGTGAGATATGTTCAATGGAAGCAACCTCAGACAGGTTGGGTTACAGTTAATACAGATGGTTCAGTTTCAAATGAAGGTTTGGCTGCAGCAGGTGGTGTTATTCGAGATGAAGACGGCCAATGGCAGGTAGGATTTGTCCATAATATTGGTATATGTACGGTGCCTATGGCGGAATTATGGGGTGTGTTGCAGGGTTTGAGTCTTGCCTGGGGCAAGGGCTACAGGAGGGTCTCTCTTGAAGTTGATTCACAGCTTGTTGTTCAACTTATTGGGAGACTTGTGGATTGTAGTCATCCACTCGCTAGTCTGATACAGAGGTGTCAAGACTTCATTAGTAGAGATTGGAGTATCCAATTTCGACATATTTATAGAGAGGCTAATTGTGTAGCAGACTTTCTAGCTTCCTTTGCTTTATCATTTAGCTTAGGTTTTCATGTTTTGATTGACCCTCCCGAGGGTGTGAACTCTTTATTATTGGATGATGTAAAGGGTCGGGCTATCCCCCGCTTGATGACTGTTTAGTCCATTTTCTATTATAAATAAAAATCCCCTTGAGGGAATGGAGAGTACTGCCTCTCCTTCAACCCAAAAAAAAAAGTGATTGATTATCTTGAAAATGAAAATCACACTAAACATGATTTAAATACAATTAAGTCAATAATACATCTTGTACTCTTAGCTCATCGATCACCGGAAGTCCGAAATTGAACGCACATTTCGGAGCGTCGGCCAGAAAGAACGTGGCATTAACGATTTTTTAACGGGTTGCTTAGTGCTTACGCCATGCAAATTGTTTTTTATTTTCATTTCTCACTTTATCAAAAAGTTTCACTGATATTATTAAAGATTTTGATGTGTATGTGAGTATGTCAAATAACAATGGGAGCAAAAAAAAGCACTAATTAAGATGAAGAGGATGATCGATTATTGCTAACACACTCTTTTTGAATGTTAAGAAACGAGGATCATCCTCAAGTCTATAGGTTGAGGCGCTTGTCAACCAAATAATTAGTCTCACGAAGAATGAAATGGTGACAATCTTATTTTTATTAACGAGTATAAAAGGTTGTCACGGAATCTGCAACTGTCCTTGATAAATCGATAAGATTATTTTATGATATTTTGTGTGTCCGAGCCGAGCTGTGGTTCCTACTCCTACCTATTCTATTCTATATGTACAATACTTTATAATATAGTGTTTATTACTGTTAGAATACCTTCTCAATTAGCAAAGTTGAAACTAAACTTGTTTATTATATAAGTATATTGTATGGACGGTCGTGTGCACCCAACATATTAACTGTCCAAGGGGTAACTAATATGATATCAGAAGTTACTCCTCCTATTGCTAATTGGTTTTATATAGAATCACGTGGGCTTGTCTATTATTGATCTTATCCTTCCTTGATCTTCTCAAGTAACCGAGCAAAATTGTCATATCTTCGTAGAAGATCGCTCGTAGAAGATCTGGTAACTTGTTATAAATAGAAAGTCGCGTCCCTTCGAGATGCACTTCCTAAATCCGTCACTCGTTCCCTCCATTGTTCCCTCCATTGTTCCTCACAATGTTCCTTCACTCTTGACGATGTACCTGTTTTCCTTAAATACTTACATGCAGAAGCAAGTCATACCACCAAAGTTTGTTATCATCAAAACTAAGAGAAATCATGGAACAACGAATGTTCCAACATATGCTACGAGCTTTCACATGATATCAGAGCTCACGACCTGGTCCTGGACCCATTTCTTGTTTGTTTGGACTTGGTTTAGCAGTTGAGCTATCCGTCTGTTGTTTAGATTGTGTTTGGCTAGCTATAAAGAGATTGAGATGTCACCATCCGCTATATGGGCTAGTTATAAATAAACTGAGATGCTAGACTCATTTGTCCAAATGTCAACTGGGTCAGGCCAGTTGTACTTGCGAAGACGTGTTAGAATATCTTTATACGTGGAAAAAGTTAAAACTAAACATGTCTAATTATTATATAAGTCCTTAGATTACTCCTCCTATAGACGGTCTCCCTCTCTATCCGTATTTAGTACGGTCAACCAAACTTTGACAATCATATTTTACAAACATAGATTAAAACATAACTGATCGGTCTAGCTAGCTAGCTAGTATTCAAATGATTTACCGTACGTTCCGACTAATTAGCCTAACTAATTAAAGGGAACAAATCATTTGGACTCCTCCTATTAGAGACCCTTCCGACTTAAAACCGTAATCCAAGATATAACACACTAGCTACTACAAAATATATTAATTAAACAAGTGGCCATGTTTTTTGGGTATGCAAAACCAACCAAGTGGGTATTTTTTTTGGCATGCAAAACCAAGTGGGCGTGTATAATATACCATGCACGATCCATGCATATATAAATTGCATTTAATTCATTTTCGAAAACAAGATAATTACATTATTTTGTACGTTGAATTTGTGAAATAAGTAGCGGTTAAGTACAAGATGTTAACAAATTAATAATCATACGAGTTTGAAGATTTTATTTTACCTAATCCATATCCATATCCATATCCATACTAATATAAAAGCATACGGAGTAAAATCAATCCAGTCCGTTCACTTTTACATAGCACTATATAATAGCGCTTAAACTTATCGTGTGGTTATTATTTTATGTGAAAGAAATCCATCCCAGCCGTCTATTTTACAATTTTTATAAAATTATTATCGTGCGGTCCTTATCCGCTTAACTTCTCCGTTCACTTTCTCTTCGTCTCTCTTCCACCTCTTTCTTGGAAAAGCGTGCCCGACTTAAGTGATATTCGGCTATAACCGGGTACTTTTGACATGTCTCGAAAAACGTGTCCAAGTTACTTCGCTTGTAAGCGAACTCGTGAAAAAATAAATTTTCTTGGAAAAGCGTGCGCGACTTACGTGATATTCGGATGTAACCGGGTAATTTTGACATGTCTCGAAAAACGTGTCCAAGTTACTTCGCTCGTGAAAAAATAAATTTTCTTGGAAAAGCGTGCCCGACTTAAGTGATATTCGGATTTAAATGGGTAATTTTGACATGTCTCGAAAAACGTGTCCAAGTTACTTCGCTCGTAAGCGAGCTCGTGAAAAAAAATCTTGGAAAAGCGTGCCCGACTTAGGTGATATTTGGATGTGAACGGGTAATTTTGACGTGTCTTGAAAAACGTGTCCAGTTTACTTCGCTCGTAGGCAAGCTCGGATAAGTTTGTTTCTTAGTTGTGACTTGTGAAGAAAGCTCGTATACGTAATAAAACAAGTTTTAAGACATTGGATGGCGTGAGAAGTCAAGTAAATTAATACCAAAAAAATCATGGCCCTTTAAAAAAATTTACGGAAATGTCATTTCCATATTTTTTTTACAAAAAAATCGTACCCCTTTAAATAAATTTACGAAAATACCATATCCATATCTCTACACTAATGAAATCTCCGTCTTATAATCGCCACGCAACGCTCGGCCTAATTGCTAGTATTATAAAATAAGTCTAAAATCCTTCTCTTTTAATTTTATTCCTTTGATCCTTTCTTTCTCAACTCTCCCCCGACAGTATTAATGAAGATTTTCACGACCGGCCGACGACGATTCATTCTCACCGTCCTTCCTCTTCACCTCCGTCCACACCACATTCCATCACTGTCTCGCCGCACCGCCTCTCTAATATATATCCACACAATAATCGGTTGTGCGCTGCTTCTTTGCACACAAAAGATTTGCGTGCACATATTTTATGCACGCCAGTGTTCGACGTGCAAAGCGTTTTTGCACACGACTTAATTGCGTGCATAGTTGTTTTGCACGCAATTTGTACACATGCATAAATAATTCCGAAAAATGAAAAAGCGTTTATATGAAGATTGAACGTACAATTGAATATCGAGTATATAATTCGTCGTGAGAACTTCTTTCGTTGTCACTCGACATTCTTTAAGAAATAACAGTATAGAGAAATTTAGATTGAATTAGGGTTTAAAATACTAGAGAATATGAAAGAGGAAGGAAAAATATATTTAAAATAATTTTGTAATTTGTAATAAATTAAATATTGCAAACTAATTTTACGGGGCTAATAATTCGCATATGCAATTTTGTTTCTTAATTCTCATCACCGAAATACACTTAACAAATATAATTCACCAAGTAGCCATTTTTTGGGGTATGGAGAACCAAGTGGGCGTGTATAATATACCATCCATGATCCATATTGCATATAAAGTATAATAAGTTGCATTTAATTCATTTTCGAAAGAAAAAAGTTGTATGTGAAGAGTGCATAGCTAGTTAACTAGTGTTTTTTTATCAATTTTGAGAGAAGACTTTCTTTTGATAAGATGAGATGCTAGCACTATAAATAGACATCTTTCTCCCACCAATCTCTTCACCCACATCCATTCTATCCTTCTACATTCCAAGAGATAACACATTTTCCCCCTACTCAATCACTAACAATGGCTTCCCCAAGCAAGTCCTCAATCACCCTCTTCCTTTTGATCAACCTTGTGTTGTTTGTTGGCAGTTCCGCGACCACGTGCCCTTCCACCGTCAACCTTAACTCACTCCTCGCTTGCGGGTTGCTAGGGGTCTTGCCGGGATCCAACTGATGTAGTTGCTTCCCTAGAACCGTCACCAGCCTTGAAGCCGTCGTCTGCCTCTGTGCCGCTGTCAACGCTAACATCTGCTTCCTCGGGATCGGTGTCGACGTCACTGCCTACATCAAGCTTAAACTCGGTGGATGTGGCCTTACTGTCCCGTCCGACTACGTCTGCGCCTAAATTGATCTATCCTTACTAAATAAGTACGTAAGTCAAACAGCTAAGACCTCAGGTAATACCTTGAAGTCTATGTTTTGACTCTTGAAAAAAACTAAATAAGTATGTAATGTATCGTAAGTTTAATAAGTTCGTCATGTACGTACAAGTGCATGTCAAAGTGGACTCAATCGGTACGTGGTTGTGATTTTGCGTTTTGTTTTCCTTCATCTCCAAGTTACCTAGTGAGTTTCAATTCTGTCTATGATACGAGCTCGGTGTGAACCACGTATCGGGACCCTTGTTGGTCAAGGGGGTCGAGACGCGCCCGGTGTGGCCGACGGCTCGGAAAGCAGAAGCGTAAACAAAGGAGCCAAAGAAACTAAGGCAAAAGGCTAATTTCTCTGATTAGATCCATAGTAACAACCTAAGAGGGTATTTATAATAACCCTGATATCTAGATAAACCCTAATTGATGAAAGTAAAAGATAACGTTACTTAACGGATAAAATCGAATCACTAAATAAAAGGAAACTTAATATTCTAAATAAGACCTAATATAACTAATTATTCTAATATATTTTCTAGCATAATTATCGCGTATCAATTCTCCCCCGTTGAAAATCGACTTGTCCTCAAGTCGGAAATCAAGAGGAGACGTATGAAACGGATCTTAAAATTTAATCCGCCAGGGTCCCACGGCACATGCGTCAGCGCTTGATTCCGCAGCCTAAACTCAAAGTGTTGTGGACCCCCATGGAAACGAAGTAGACATGGATTCAGATCGAACTCTGCGACATAGGTCCTGGACAAGATACCGAATCGATTCCGGTCTCCCTGTGGTGAATCAGACTCCGAAAAAGAAGTTCTCGAACCCAAAATTTCTACAGTAGGCGCGAGGGATGGGCAGGCGATGGTCATGGACGAAAACGCGGGCGCGGGTTTCGGCGGCGGGCGCAGAACGGGGGCCGCGGACGCGGGCTTGGATGCGGCAGGCGCGGGATCTGATGTCGCGGGTGCGAAATCTGATGTCGCGGATGCCGGAACCTTGACGGCGGGCGCAGGCTCGGTCGCCGCCGCGGGCGCGGGATCTGTTGCCGCAGTAGCGTTTTACAGCGTCGTGATCGCGGCATAATTATCGCGTATCAGTCTACTCCATTGAGTTGGTGATCGATCGATTGTAACTTAATTGTACGGTTATCAACTTACACGTAATAACTAATTAATGAATTGAAACCGCCTGGCTTGTGTGGGCAGCTTATCATATGCTATAAATGTCTTTATTTTTATTTTTTTTGGTGGAACTATAAATGTCTTTATTTGCACGCTCATCGATTGAAATTTGGATGATTATGATATAACTAGTTGAAGTCCCGTGATATTCACGGGATAATTTTACTACAAAACTATACAATTCTACGATATTAATTTAAAATACTAAATATATTTATATAATATTATAATAAATTATATAATAGATAAATTTTTTTTTAGATTGTACTCCATATTTTAATTGAATATATTTTTAAATATTTTTCCATTATGTTGGAAATCTTGTCCAAATTTAGATTAAAATTATTAAAATATTGATTTTATATTTTATTGAATATTTTTAAATAATATTTTCTTATTTTTTTAAACACTAATATGTATAAAATACTTGGTTTTTTTATAAAGATAATAATAATTAGGATGGGTTATCTACAAAGCATAATATAATTTATTTAAATATTTTTTAAAGTTAATTTATCAAAATTATATATTAGGGTTCTTATCTTACTAAAATTCATTTTAAATCTAATTTTATTAAGTTAAATTAAAATTCGAATTTTTATTTTTTTTTTGGCATTTATATAAATCTTAGTCATCAACATAAAATTGTATCTTTTTCTCAAAATAAAAATATATCAACATAACAAAATTTATTATTTAAAATTATTTCGTTATATAGATATAAATTTTATACTTGGAGCTCAATCCTTGTTAAATGATAAAAAATATATATATTAAGACCCTAAATCTTGTTAAGAGATAAAAATATTACATTAATATGAAAAATATCATCTCATAAGAATTTATGTATATAAAAATTATATAAACATGTTATCTATTGTAGTAAACTAATACATAATCCATAGATAGAAAATTATATACATAAAAAATTATATAAACATGTTATCTATTTAGTATATATAGCAAGAATACTAATAAGTTGTTACAAAATTTATTAAAATATAATTTCACATTAATTTATTCAAAAATGCCACGTGGCACAAATTTTACAACAGACGTAAGGGTTCTGCTTTATAATGTATTAGGGTAGATATCTCCGATAAAAATTAAATTTGATCAATATTTTAAAGAAATACGGAGTATGATACTAAAATGACACCTTACTAGTTGTACCCGTCGTACCATGTACGACTACGATTCAGTATCTTACTAGTCTTAGTTCTCGTGCCTTGCACGGGAATTTATAGAATTATTTATTTATATGTTTTAAATTTTGATTAAATTGATATAGGTAAAGATATTTTTTTTAAAACTATACATATTTAGAAAAATTTGAACATAAATATATTTAGAAAAATATGACTTCACAATTACGAACAAAAATAAATATATTTATAATTACGAACAAAAATAAATGTATTTATAAATAAATGAAGACAGATATGGCCAAAAATAAAAGATATTCCAGAATTTGTATAATAGCATAAAAAATATTCTAATGATCTTCCTATCTATTATATCCAAAAACAAAAGATTGTTTATTTATGAGATTTTCTATCTTATATTTTAAAAACATGGATAAGAATTTATCATATCCAAAAATAAAATATTTTTTTAATAAAAAGAGGTGGGGTGGTCCAATCTAAAAGTGACATGTGTCGTTTATTAATTTTTTTAACCTCCGCTTTAGGTTATAGTTATGATAAACATTATAAATAGGATATTAATAAATAAAAATAAATATAAAATTTAATATCAGTGATTTATTGCTCGTAGAATGTATAATTTTTTTAATCAATATAAATGATTAAATTTAATGTTAAGAATGATATATTAATAAGAAAATTAGAAAAATATAATATAATTTTTTTAAATTCAATTTAGGTAATTATTTATCTAGATATTGATTTTTCACATAAATAGATAGAATTTTTTACATAAATAGATAAAAAGATAAAGATAGAATAATTTTTGTTATTTTTAATTAAATTTTGACTTTAAAAATTAATTTTCACATAAATAGGTAGAATTTTTTTTATGAGATAGACTTAATTAATATAAATAAAAAATTAATTTTAAAGGTAAGGTGAGGCCAAAATTAACTTGGTAGCTCAAAATTTAGGCAACTAATTATCTAGATATTGAATTTTTTTATCAAAATTTGGTTTAAGATAAATATTTTACATAATTAGATAAAAAGAAAAAGGTAGAATTTTTTTCTTTAGTTTTTAATTAAATTTCGAATTATTTTTTTTCCACATAAATAGATAGAAAAGAATGTCAATGAAAAAACTAAATCAATATAAATAAAAATTAATTTTTAAATTTATGGTGGGGCCAAAATTTACATGGTGGCTCGAAAAGTATAGCTTTAATATATCTATTACTAATAACTAAAGCCGGAGTAATTTCTGCTACCACGTTGCGCCACATCACCCTTTTATTAAAATAATAATTTTAAATAGTTAATTATGCAAAAAATTATCTCCAAGCAAACATAAAGATAAAATAATATTTGTAAAAATTTATCCACAAATAAACATAAAGATAAAATAATATTAGTAGATTTGACCAATATAGATAAAAAGGACATTATATTTATTATATTTGTAAGAGATAAGAAAAAATATGTACACGTGATCACATATATATCTTAGAAATAAAAATAGTCATATCTATCAATAACTAATTAACTATATATTAAAATTATAACTTTTCTAGTCACCATATTAATTTTGGCACCACCTTGTATTACAAAAATTATTTATATTATTTTTTTCCAATTAAATTATTTTCTATTTATTTATGTGGAAAAAATTGATTCAAATTTTAATTAAAAATAACAAAAATTATTTTATCTTTATATTTTTATCAATTTATAAAAAAATATTTATCTTAAATAAAATTTTGATAAAAAAGTAAAATTTTTAAATATCTATAGAATTACTTGCATAAATTAAATTTTTATAAAAAAATTATATTATATTTTCCTCAATTTTCTTTTTGGATTGTTTATGTAAATATAGAAGATTTTTTATATTTAAAAAAATTCTATATTTTTTTTTATCCATTTTTATTAATTATTTTTTTAACTCTTTATTGAAAAGATTTTTAAAGAATTGAAATTGATTATTTTTTTTAAGAATTTACATTATTTTTGGTTTTTTATTTGTTTTTGTATATTTACTTTATTAATATTATATTTATAATATATATAAAAATTGTTGAGTCGTAGTCGTGCATGGCACGACGGGTACAACTTGTAGTTATAGATTTTCCTACCTTATAAGATTTTGATAGATTTTTACTAATAAAATAAAAAAAATATCTATAAAAGATAGATAGTAGATAGATATCTGATTTTGAGAAACAATATTATTGGAACAATATTTTTTGAGTGTACAAGTCATAAAGGTTATTGGAATAAGATAGAAATAATAAAAATTAAAAAAAAAGAAATAATAAGAATGAAAAATAAGGTTTTTTAAATATGGGGTGGGGTCAGAATTGTTCTGATAGCTCGAAAAGGAACAACTTTAATATATAGTTATAGATAGATAGATTGTCGTTGTGTATTTTTTAAATCAAAATATACGTTCTTCCCCAAAATTAGGGTGAAGTTCTTTCTTGGTGTACATATCAATCAAACCCTAAATCAAAAGATAAAGATAGTGTCATAGTCAAATTTAGAATGGATTTTTATTGTTCAAATATAATTAGTCAAGGGTCTCCTTATTGAGTTATTCGTATATAATTTATCATTGAATTTCAATGGATTTTTTAAGTGTGTTGATGGCACATAAATTAAAAAAAGTTGTGTAAAATTTGAATATAAATGTCAAATTTAATAAAAATTTGCTGATTTATGTCATGAAGTATTTCTAAAAAACTTAAAAGTAACTTATTAATACGTTTCCATTGACACACATTCAAAATACGTACCCAACTTGAATTGTTCAATATCACGAAGTTAATCCAATATTCACAATGTATTTAGAATGACAAATTTGTCTTCGAGTTTCATCTTTCTCTCGATCTGACCTCATACCTCCCTCAAAAAATATTTCTGTATATTGATAACAATTAAATCTAGCTAGAATTCATACGCAGTATATGATTGGCTTCATGTTTCGCATATATTAAGACTAATTTGTGTATGGACTATTCTCAATTATTAGTGCGTATCAATCCAAAATAATACAAATCTAAAAAAAATTATTATAATGTATATCAACCACGTCTATATATACTAAAAATAATATTAAGAGAAATTCCAAAAGCAATTATAAATTGACGTCGGGTATTGTTGACTGGAACAGTACGTGGATGATTATTGTTTATATAATTCAAGATTAAGATTAACTTGTACAATAGGGCCAATATGCAACAAATACCTTTATTTAATAGGTTATCCATATTATTCCCCAAACATCTTACTATATATTCAAGTATATATTCATATCCCTCTATGATGTTGTTTAAACAAACATATCTATTGCTATTGTCACTCGCATCTTTGCTTGACAAAGGTGAAATACAAATACAAAAAAGAGTTACAAATATATTAGATCATGATTGAAAGATAAAAAGTGTTATATAAAGGGGGAAAGATGTGATCATGTGAAGAGAATGAGAACTTATATGCAAACATGATATGTAATAAGTAAAATAGATGTATACACACTTTCAATTACAGCATTTTTCTGGTGTGTTTTATGAGAACATATATATTTGCCATTATTTAGAACTTTCATGTTTAATTTGACAAAAAAAAAAGATATTTCATATTTAATAACTTGCTAATGATTTATTAATTTAGAGTCACGTTCTGGTGCAATATTTTTCTACCGTGTAAAATGCGAGCAAAGTAGAGCCGTTAGATTGAAGGAATGGACGGCCTAAATTAAATAAAATGGGTTTGATTAAAAAAACAAGGAAATGTGTGGGTTCATTTACAGTGGCACGCACGGGTAAATAAATCAATTTTTTCGTGCATAGACAAAATTACCCTTTAGATAAATAAACCCTAAAAAAAACCTACACGCATCTTTTTTCTCCACCTTTCCCCTCTCCCTCTCTTTCTCCAATCCCCTCTTACTCTCCAGATCTGAAGATGCAAATCTTCATACTTTTCCCTTGTTCTCTTTTTTGGATGAAATTAAAAAGCTTTTGGGTGAAATCTAATTATCGACGTGTAAATTTCTTCTTAGTGTTTCCTTTGCCTGATTAATTAAAGGTGTACATTCCAAGCAAATTGGTTTGTTGAATTTCACGAGAATTATGAAAGATGTTAGATTGCTGGCCATTTGCTATTTAAGCAAACCTAATATCTGTTTGCTATTTGGGCATGACTCTTTTATGCAAGTAAAATTACTTTCTTTTTTCTTGATTTAGGTTGTTCTTTGAAGCCAACTGAAGTGACAACTTGTGGGTTTCATGTGAAATGTGATTTAGGTCGTTCTTTTTTTTCCTATTGTGTTCTTCTCATACGTATGTTAAGGTTCATAACTTTGTATGTTAAGTTCATCATGAGTGTTCTTATAGTTCACACTTTGTACTACGTTCACTAGTTATATGTGAAGTTATTTGGTAGTCTATAAGCATAATTTTGAAACCTATTTGGTAGCCTATTAGCTCAAATGGTAGAGCGGGCAATGTGCATGTGCATATAGATGTGAGTTCAAATTCCACATAAGCTAATTCTTGATACGGTCATGCCTTTTTGTTCATATCGGTTATTCTTTTGGTTCATGACTTTTTAAGGTAAGGTTCATACTATTTCTTCTTATGGTTTATAAATTTTGTTTCATTCTTTTTCGCGGCGTACATACGCACACATTTTTTTCATAAGCGCACAGAATTTACGCGAAATAAGTCTTCGCGCGAGACAGAGATGCGCGGAAGGACAAAATTGGAAATGTCATTCGGAAAATAAAGGGACGCGCAACACCGTCTCCCGCGCAACAATCTTGCGCGGAAAATTAGGGTTAAGACGGGAAATTTAAAAAAAAAAGGTTGTTGATTTATACACACGGGAAATTTTGTAAACGCATACAAATTTTCGCGCAATGAAGGTGCGCGTGAAACAATAATGCGCGGAAGGGTAAAAACGGGAGTTAAGAAGTTATGGAATTCGGCTGGATAGTGCCACGCAACATATATGCGCGCGAGACGCCGTTGCGTGCGCAACATAGGTTCGTGACTCCGCGCTATATTGTTTCGCGCAACTTCAAAATTCGTACACATTTGGAGCTTCATGCCATGTGGTAGTATATTTCTCACTAAATTAAAAATGGTGGGTCCCTTAGAATTAATTTTACAATATTCTTCTTCCTCCTCCCCTTTCTTCTCCACATTTAAAATTTTTCTTTATTGTAAATTTGGGGCTTTTTATACAAACCAACCCAGAATTTAATCAATTTATCTTAACCAATGAGAGGAGGAAGAATATTGTACAAACAAATCTGAAATTCAATGAGACTATGAATTTCTAGGGTTTATGAAACCCAATTTGGGGGCTTATGAATTTTTAAACAAATTCAGGGCATTTCACACAAACCAACCCAGATTTACCATCGGTAGAGCAATTGAACAAGATTTGGATCCAAATTGAACCCGATTTGGGTAGAAATCGAACCCATACCGTTGTCAATGTGGTTGGTGGCTTTGAGCGACTGAAAATATACATTTGGGGAGTCGGAGATATGGCTTTGGGCTCCTTCATTACCGGTTGAACCAATTTGGATGGTCATAGATATGGGAGGAAGAAGGATTTAATGGGGAAATAGAAGTGGAAAGGTCGATAAAGGCATAAAGCATCTACAGTTGAAGATTAATTTGGAAAAGACAATGGGTATTGTTGTAAATACACCAATACTATTTTACTATATATTTTCAAGACAGTTAATAAGAATGACTAATTTATTTCAATTTGACACTTGTCAAAATTATAGAGAAGTGTAAGATTAAATTTGTACACTAAGTGTATCTGTAGACTTGTCACATATACCCTGTATACAATAGACCAATAGTAATTAAACATGTATTTCAATTAATCCATTAAATGATAGATTAAATTCCTCTCAAAAAAATGTTGTAACAAATTAAACTTAGACTGGAACACATGCCATCTATTTGTGTGACTTGATTATCATATTTTGTTGGTACTCCATAAGACTTTATTACAGTACTATAATTATGTAACATACATGTATTTTACATGACTAAACGCAATTTTTTTATAGGGTTTAGGGTTAGGGTCGTCACAAGTATTATTTGGACTCGTCTAGAGCATCTACTAGGGATGAGAACTGATTACTAACCAATTCTAGAGAAAAATGGGCAAACCGCCGCCCATGAGATTCAAAACGATGACCTCGAGGTACTACCCTAAGGCTTAACCGCTAAACCAAATGTCCGAAGACATGATTGAACGTAATTTGTTTGAACCTAGATATTACATGAATTAGGCACAATTCACGTTTTTTAGTAGTCTACTTCTTATGATTTGAAGTAAGTGAATCTTCCTATGAAGATTAATATTTTGTATGAATTTGCTTTGAACTAGAGTAATTCTCGTGCTATGCGTGTATTTTGTTTAAATTTTACTTAAATTTCATATCTAAACGTATCATTACAATTTCATATTCTAACTCATTCCTATAAGAAATCGTTATAATAGTTTGGAATCGTTCATTCTTATACGATTATTTCAAAATAAATTGTTAAGAGTTTTAAGCAGCAGAATTAATAAAACCTTATTATTCCAAAGCGTAGTGAATCCAAAATATGAGAGAAATATCTTGGAGAAGACTTGACCTTCCTTCCTTCAACTTTCTTGATTCCCCGTCTTTAAACCTTCAAGTGAAGTTTCCTAAAGTTTGGCATAAAAACTAAACCCTAAACCTTAAATCCTAAGACCTATAGCCTTAACCCTAACCAAAACCTAAAACATTAACCCTGACTAACCTTAACGCTGAAAGCCCTAAACCCTAAACACGGACCCAAGACTTACGTAATACTTTTACACGAAACCCTAAACCTTAAATCCTAAGACCTATAGCCTTAACCCTAACCAAAACCTAAAACATTAACCCTGACTAACCTTAACGCTGAAAGCCCTAAACCCTAAACACGGACCCAAGACTTACGTAATACTTTTACACGAATCTTGGGTTCACGAAACCCTAAACACTAAACCGTAGGGTTTGCATATAAATATTACACGAATCTTGGGCTCGTGGTTAGGTTTAGGGTTTTTAGGGTTAAGGTTATAAGAGTTAGGGTTTAGAATCATTCTTAGAATAGCTTGTTCATTCCCATAAGAAATCGTTATTGTAATACCCGGGTTTTCACCAGGAGGCTAGTTCCGATTCAACTAATTTAATTAGGTAGGTATGTTTGTAAATTGTGTAACAATCGGGTTCCGAGAAAACCCGATAAACAATTCCTTTGTTTCAATTGTCTCCTTGTTGCTACAATCTCATCTTCCCTTTGTCTTTTGGGCCAAAAAGCCCAAATTGATGTCGTTGCTAGCCCAAACCCAAACCCGTTTCTCTCTCGCTCTTCCCCACTCTTAACCCTATCACTCCTCTGTTTTTTTGGGGGGGAACGCTGCACTAGAGAACCAAAAAGGAGAGGTGGTTGCCGCTCACCATTGCCTTCCTTGTTGCCGCTCCATCACCCACCCCAAAAAAGAGGACCTGCTGATTCGCCTTTCCCTTAGTCGGCCGTCGCCGATCGCACCCGAGCCACCTCCGTTGCCTCGCACCAGAAGTTGTTGATCGTGATCGACCCGGAGAAATCTCATCGCCTTGTCTCACAGATCCGTTTGCACTCCTCGATCGTGGATCTGTTCGGCGTGTTTGAATCTAAAGTCGTGCGAACGAAGCCAGGCAAGCTCGCCCTACCGACGTGATGGCCTAGTCGTCGAAGGACCACAGATTAAAGTTCGAGTCCACCATTCACGTGAGCGAAGAGCCTGCCTCGGTCGGGTTCCGTTTTCCTTGCACTAGATCTTGCCTTGCGAGCAGAACCGCTCGTTTTGGGTTGAGTTCGGCGTTGGTCAAGCATGCCGGTTCGTGGGCGCCAACGACGATCGGAAAAGCACCAATTGCTTTCTTTCGGAACCAACCTGTCGTGATTGTTAGTCCATCCAAGGGACGAACCAAGTTGCCAAGGGGGATCGAGCCATCCAAGAGTGGTAATTATAGCTTCTGTTTGTATAATTAAAGTTTTTGGGGGTTTGACTAGAACTGCTGGTTTTTTTATTTATTAGGAAGTCGGAAGTTTAGTGTTAATCGAGTCCAATCTTCGGTTGTTGGTTTCAATCGACGTTGATGATGCCTTTTGTTAAAGGGAGTTTATGTTGGAAAATTGTTTTTGTCCTATGAATTGAAATTAATTCATATACATCATAATTGAATTGAGGTATATATATAAGAGAAAATTGCACTAAACCACCCGTTAAATAGGCGAATTTACACTTAACCACCCGTTATACACGAATTTGTTTTAAACCACCCAAAACTTTCATTCCGTTAACAAATAGCCACCCACGACCCTTTTCCGTCAAAAAATCCGTTAAATCGTGTACAATTACTACTTTGCCCTCAATTTCGCCCCAAATTGAAACTGGTTCCTTGAACCCCCGCCTCCAATGGCCGCCGCTTCAGCCCCACTCTGAGCCCCTTCCTGGGTCTCTTCTCGCCGACGCTTCGAGGAGAAGCTTTCCGACCTCCACAAGTGCACTAATCTCAGCTACGCCCTGCAAATCCACTCTCAGGTCTTCAAATTCGGCCTTCACGGCGACCTCTTCGTCGTCCCCAAGCTCATCTCTGCTTTCTCCCTCTGTCGGGAAATCGGATTGGCTGTTAGGGCTTTCAATCAGGTCGACCGTCCCAATGTGAATCTCTACAATACGCATATTAAAGCCCATGCCCAGAGCTCTAACCCCATGCCCAGAGCTCTAAGCCCATGCCCAGAGCCTCCACAATCTCGTCAAAGCCCTCGCCGAGGGGGAGGCGGAAGAGGAGGCCGCATTGCTTCATCTGCTCGCCCAGTTCAAGACCCGTGTCTCCCAGGGCTTCAATCGCCAGCTCCAGAACCTGGTGCTCAAATCCAAGGTGTTCGGCGGCCTCCAGAACCTGTGTGGTTGGCGAGCGAGGTTAGAGGCCAGACAAGACAGAAGAAGAAGAAGAAATGATGAAAAGTTGAGGGCAAAGTAGTAATTGTACACGATTTAACGGATTTTTTGACGGAAAAGGCTCGTGGGTGGCTATTTGTTAACGGAATGAAAGTTTTGGGTGGTTTAAAACAAATTCGTGTATAACGGGTGGTTAAGTGTAAATTCGCGTATTTAACGGGTGGTTTAGTGCAATTTTCTCTATTTATAAACGTGTTTTCATACATGTGCTTATGTGAATTCAAGTTGAGATGGCTAACTAATGGGCTGGAATAATTAGGTTGATCGTTTAAATATATAGTTAATTAGTGGATGTTAGTCAAACTTTGAAATATGCTTTAAGTTTATCAAGTTGAGTGATGATAGTTAGCTAAGTAACGTGTGTATATATTTATGTGTGAGTATTCCGATTGAATTGTACCCGAGTGAAGGTGTTGGTTAATCGGACTGCTCGATGAGTTTGGGTTTTCGTTTGCCTCTTCAAGGAAAGTAAAGTTTCGGTTTTAGGGGAGTCTTTTGGAAATACGAACTTAATTTTTAGTAGGAACTATGTTTTGATAGTAGCTTGTTGTGTTATCTTTGTTAGGAGTTCACGTTGCTCGGTTTGCTTAAGTCGTCTGCTTTCTACAAGAATTCTTCTTCCAGGTAAGTCGTTCTGCGACTTGCTCGGCTTAATTCAATTCTTGTTAGATTGAGTGCCATGTATGTGGAATTGGTTTTGGGAATTAGTCCCTTTTTGCATAATATTTTTAATTGAATTTTCACTTTGTATTTGCCGGATGGTTGTTGATGGTGAACGATGGTGATGGAAATGGGCGATGATGGTTGTTGAAAATGGGCGTTGATGGTTGTTGAAAATGGGCGATGATTGTGAATATGGGCGATGAGTGATTGAATATGGGCGATGAGTGATTGAATATGGGCGTTGATTGTGATTGAATATGGGCGTTGATAATGGTGGTGGAGTTGGTGTATTAAAATGTGTGTTTGTGTATTTGTATGTTTGTATGCCTGTGTGTCTGTGTGTTTGTATGTATGGGTGTCTGTGTGGTTATTTTACGTTAAGTGTTGAGTTGATATGAATTGATAATTTTTGATTTATGTGTGAAAATTGATTGCTAGGGTTCTGTGTGGTTTTTCAAACGTTCTATGTGCATCTCACGCTTTCTAGCTTGAATTAGAATTGTAGCTGACCCTTCGGGGAATATTTTTACAGTTTCAGGTACTTTTCAAGAATCGTGATGAATTCTCTACAAAGTGGTGGAGCGGATGTTGGTGACGTGTCATTAGGTCGGGTTGTTGGGATCTGGTTATTTATGTATTAAAAATTATCTATTGAATTATTTTATTATTAGCCGGATAGAACTGATTTAGGATAGTTGGAAATTTCAGAATGATCTGATTGTTATCTTCTGTTTACGAATTCGAGAATACTATCATGTTTTTCACCTTGTTTAAAATAAAAAGTTGGACGTTTATTTGTTTTCTCGTCGTGCCCGAGTTGCAAGATCCGAGTGAATTTGTTGGCTAACTAATCTGAGTAGTACCAGATAGGGTCTACCACCTAGTATCACCCCGGCGAGAGTCGGGGTGTTACAGTTTTTTTTTTGAAGGAAAGTAGTGCCAGGGCACTACAAATTTTCATTACTCTCAAAAATTTGCAAAGCTTTGTTTACAGCAGATGGGAGTGACGAGTCCCATAGTCTATATCCAAACACCCATGGCTCACATCTAGCCAGTTCATGTGCCACCCAATTTGCCTCTCTAGTTACATGTTTCCATCTAATCTCAACAAAAAAATACCCCAAAATAATTACATCCTTAGCTAGAAAACTAATCGTAGCAGGCCAGTCTTCTTGTTTGCCTTTGATTGCATTCATCAGCGTTAAGCAATCTCCTTCAACCTCCAGTCTTGGGATCTCCATTGCAATTGCCAGTTGCATTCCTTTAATGAGCGCCATGTTCTCTGCCACCAGCGGGTCAAATACTCCTCGGAGTTGTTCAGTTCCCGCCCTCAGAACCACGCCGTTTTCATCTCTTAGGCAGAAACCCAAACCTGATCCTTTGCTGTCGAATATTGCAGCATCTGTATTCAGTTTAACCCAACCGGTTTCTGGGGGCTTCCATTTCTCCCTCTGTTTTTCTTTGCTCGGTAGGGCTTTACCCAATTTTCCGCCAGTCCCCTCGATGAGACCTTCAACACCAGTAATTAAGGTTTTCTCATCTGTGAATTTTTCTTCAAAGACCCACCGGTTTCTCCTGTCCCATAAAGCGCACAGAGTGGTGAGGAAGACAACAAAATCCCCTTTGTTTACCTCTTTCTCCATAATCAACAACCAGTCCAAAGCATGAGCAACTTTTTTATCCACTTTTAAATTTAAGCTTTTCCAAACCTTCTTTGCCTCCTTACAGTCCCTGAGGGCATGAAGGTCAGTTTCTGGTGCGGCTCCACATATAGGACAGTCTTGATGGTGCCCCTCCAATCTCTTACTAATTCTCCAATTTGTTGGGAGTGCCTCATTGCAGATGCTCCATGCAAGCATTCTAACCCTTGGGATGGTGTTTGCTGACCAAATTTCCCCCCATATATGAAAATCTGGTGAGCTGTTTTCAGGATAGAGTTCAGCATCATGCTCGCTCTTTATGCCATTGTAGGCTGACTTAACGGTGTAATCTCCTCCCCTGCTCCATCCCTAGATCAATCTATCTTCAGGTAAAGAGTGACTAATGGGGATGGACATGATTCTTTCTGCTTCAAAAGGTAGGAAGGTGCTCTCAAGCTTTTCAAAATCCCATTCCCATCCTTCCTCCCTCATTAGCTCGCAAACCTTCATTTCTGGGTTATGTAAAGCGATTGGGCTAATCACCTTGTAATTCCTGTTTGTGTTCACCCACGGATCTTTCCATACTCTGATGGTTCTTCCGTTGCCCACCTGCCATTGCATCCCCCTCAATATGACCCATTTTGCCTCCCATATGGATCTCCACAAATAACTGGGTCGGTTCCCAAGGTTTGCTTCAACGAAGTTACTTCTAGGGAAGTATCTAGCTTTCACCACTTTTGCCATAAGTGTGTCTTCCCTTTTCACGATTCTCCATCCTTGTCTCCCCAAGAGGGCCCAATTGAACATCTTCAGATCCCTGAACCCCATTCCCCCTTTCTTCTTGGATACACACAACTTCTGTGTATTACACCAGTGGATTCTCCTTTCGTTCACCTTCTGTCCCCACCAATATCTGTTCATTGCAGCTTGCAGTTCATCACAGAAGGTATCTGGTAGCTTGAATAAACTCATAGCATAAGTTGGGATGGCTTGTGCTACCGCTTTGATGAGAATTTCCCTACCAGCTTTAGAGAGATTCTGAGATTTCCATCCTACTAGCCTCCTTTCCACCTTATTCTTTACTGAGCTGAAAATCTCCTTCTTAGACCTCCCCACATGAGTAGGGAGCCCAAGGTACTTTGTTAGCTCCTTTCCTTCAGTCCCCAAAACTGCTGTGATGTCTCTTTTAGCTTCTTCTGTCACTCCTGCGCCAAAGAGAATCTCAGTTTTTTCCAGATTTATCTTCTGTCCTGATCCTTCTTGGTAGATATCTAGCAGCTTTTTGACACTCTCTGCCTGTTGCACCTTTGCCTCTAAGAAAATAATATTGTCATCAGCATATAGTAGGTGGGAGATCCTAGGTGCAACAGGGGCAATTTTGATTCCTTGTATGCTGACATTCTCCTCTTTTTTTATTAGGGTTGTGAGAGCTTGGCTACAGAGGATGAAGAGGTAGGGGGAGAGGGGGTCCCCTTGCCTCAGTCCTCTGCTTGGTGTGAAAAAATGGGTTTTCTTACCATTCATGAGCACGGAGAAACTTGGGGAGGAGATGCACTTCTTCACGCATTCAACCCATCTGCCTGAGAACCCCATCCTCTGCATAACCCCTAGGAGGAACTCCCATTCCACCCTGTCATAAGCCTTTGACATGTCTAGCTTGAGTGCCAAATGTCTTTGAGAAAGCCCAGTTGTCCGCATGTGGTGGAAGAGTTCGAAAGCAATGATGATGTTATCTGAGATGAGCCTCCCAGGCACGAAGGCACTCTGACTTTGATCAATTATATCTTCAAGATGCTTCTTCAACCTATTTGCAACGGTTTTTGAAAGAACTTTGTACAGAACATTGCATAAGCTGATCGGCCTAAACTCTTCCATCTTCTCTGGCTTCTTCTTTTTTGCAATTAAGACCAGGAAAGTTTCATTCATCCCTTCACTCATGTCCCCCCCCCCCCCCGTTCAGAACATCCAGGATCTCTTTGACCACCTCTTCTCCAATAATGTCCCAGTACGTGTGAAAGAAGAGCGCACATTCCATCCGGGCCTGGCGCTTTCAACGGGTGGATCTGTTTTAAGGCTTCTATGACCTCTTCTCTGGTAAAAGTAGCGTTCAACTCCGAGTTCATGGCTTCTGTTACCGTTGGTTGAATGTTAGCCAGGACTGTCTCCATCTCCACAAGTTGGGTCCTCTGGAACAAGTTTTTAAAATAGTTGACTGCAATATCTTGAATCTCATCTTCATTGCTCCTGAGGTTTCCTTGCTCATCCCTCAGCTTCTTTACAGCATTGTTATCTCTTCTCATTGTGGCTCTTCTATGGAAGAAACTTGTGTTCTTGTCCCCTTCTTTAAGCCAAAGGATTCTGCTCCTTTGTCTCCAGAATTTCTCTTCATCCCCAATTAGCCTGGCTATGTCCTTTATCAAGTTCTTCCTCTGTTTCAGCTGGCTATCCGAGAGATTTCCCTTGTTAAGCTCTTTTAGTTTTGCCCTCTTCTTTGCAAGTCTTTTCCTAGTTTTTCTATCCATTTCAGCTAGCTGAGTAAGCCCCTCAGCACACCAGCCTATTTTTTGGCTCACGTTTTCACCTCTCTTCTCCCATTGGCTTTGAATAATGTGCCTGCTTTCTTCATACTCTGCCCATCTTTCCTCAAATCTGAAAATTCTAGGGCCCTGTCTGACTTCGGCTTCTTCCAACTGCAGCTTGATCGGTGCATGATCTGACCACTCCCTCTCCAGATGTACCACCTTTGCTTTTGGGAATAAGCATCTCCATTCAGCATTAGCAACCCCCTGTCAAGCCGGCATTGGATGTTGTTTGTCCCTGCTCTCCCATTATCATAGGTGAAATGGTACCCCACATAGCCAAGGTCCATCAGTCCACAATCCTCTAAGCACTCATTAAAAGCTTCCATCTGTCTTGTAGGTCTGTCCAATCCTCCTGCCTTCTCCCCACTGTGACTGATCTCATTAAAATCACCCAGGCAGACCCAAGCTCCATTTTGATTCCTATGCAAATCCCTCATAAGCTGCCAAGTTAGTCTTCTGTTTTCCACTTCAGGCCAGCCATAAATTCCTGTCAATCTCCATTCAGTCTGATCTCCATTTCCTAGGATATCTATATCAATATGGTGGAGGGACATGGATCTTAGGGACACCTTCAGCTCTTTCCTCCAAATAAAGGCCAGCCCTCCTGCTCTTCCAGCACTGTCAACTGCTATTCCATGATACCACTTCAGTTTTCTAATTATTCCTTGCATTTCACGACCATGTAGTTTTGTCTCACAGAGAAACATCATGGTCGGGGCTTCCCTCCTTATTATTTCCCTGAGGGAGGACACTGCACCGGGGTTGCCCAGGCCCCGACAGTTGGCACTTATGCAATTCATGGCGCCTGGCGGGGTTGGGTCAACCCAACCTCCGCCCAGTTAGTTTGTTCATTCAGGTCTGAAACAGTTCTTCTTTGTTTGCTCTTGTGTGCACATTCATCTGTAGCATGTACATCCATTCTGTCTTCCCCATCTGATTCCTTTCTCTTCCCTTCTCTATCTCTTTTCTCCCCTCCAATATTGCCTCCATTTTCTCTTGCTATCCTTTTCCAGGACTTTTTCTCCTTTTCAGTGCTGGTAGCTTCTTTACCCTCCCCTTCTTTGTGTCCTGCCCCTCGGTTTCCTAAGCTGCTCTCTTGTATGAGGAGCTTTCCTGTTGTCTGCCCCTTTGGAACCACAGCCATGCTCTTCTCTGTATTCTCCTTCTCAGCGGTTTCATTTACAGCACTTTCAGAGGACCCTTGCACTGCATTTTTATCCCCTTTCTCTCCCTTCGCGCTCTTCCTGCTCTTCCTATCCTCCTTCAAGAACAACTCGTATTTCTTTTTCTCTGCTTCCGCCTCTTCTTTCCCCTCTTTAATGAAGCTTTTCTTTGGTGTCGCCCTAAGCCAACTTCCATATTGAAAGTTCTGGGGATTCTCCTCATATTCCTCCTCAAACTCACAGTCCCTTTCAATATGTCCGATTCTACCACATCTATAGCAGAAATCTGGTAGGAATTGGTACTTAAACTGTAGCCAAGTGGGCTCACCATCTCCAAAACTAACGAACATACCTCTGACCAGTGGTTTGGATATGTCAATTTCTGCTTTCACCTTCATTGTTGTTTCCCACTTTAGGGTTTGATCTTCTTCAAACTCCACGAACTTGCCGACCTTGCTTCCAACCTTTTTGGCCAGGGTTAGGTTTCTCTTGTTAAAAGGGACGTTTCCAACTTCGATCCAAAAAGGTGTCGTTCTGAACCTCAGCTCCTCTGGTTTTTCGTCCCCGCTGATTTCTTGGAGGGCAAGGAGACTGCCATTGAAATTCCACGGTTGGTGTTCCAGCACCCATTTTTTGTCCTCCTCAGCAAAGAATTGGAAGATAAAGGTATTGTTCTCCAGCTCCTTCACTGATAACCCTCTCCTGGGTTTCCATAGCAGCTCCATTGTTCTCTTGAGTGCCTTTCTGTTAAAATCCCTTTGTGTGAGTAGCTTGCCTGCCACTCCCAGGTTGATTCTTCTCGCGTCGGCATTCTCCACTGTTACATCTATTTTCTCAACGTTTTTTTCTTCTTCGGTCAGCTTGAGCTTTTCCCAAGCTTTTTCAAGCTCGGTCAACATTTGGGAGAAAAGAAAACGGTACGGGAAAAGGTTGGTAGAGGAGAGAGAGTGGATTAGAAAATGGAGGTGGATTAGAAAGAGGAAGTAGGTGGGAGAGATTAATGCTTCACTGTGGAAGACAATGATAGTAGTCACTATACGTTGAACTCACATAGGCGGCGCACAAACCCTAAGCGTTCCTACGGAGAGACCCGGGGTGTTACAGTTATAATGGGTTAGAATCGTTCATTCTTATATTGATAAAAATAGGTAACATTGACCATTATAAGCTCTAGGGTTCTTAGGGTTTAGGGTATAAGAATGAACAAAATATCCTTTTTATGACCAGTTGGTCTAAAATATCCTTTTTATGATTATTAAAATCAATTTTTATGAAATAATAATATTCATATATAATATGTTATTTTTATGTATTTTAATAATAAAATATATTATACGTTTCAAAATAAAAATTTTAAATTATATAAATATACTAAATCGGTCAACCAACGGGTTCCGATTCGACCCAACGGATTTCGAGTTCTATCGGGTTGTTTTATTTCAAATTTTGGGTTCAAATTTTTGAATCTTGACCCTAAAATTATCAGACAGCTCGGGTCGAGTTTACCGGTGAGGTCAGCTTTTGACAGCTCTAATGAACACTACACATACTCATAAACATATACTCCCTCCGTTTAGTTCTATTTGTCTTTCTAGACTTGATTTTTGTTTAGTTCTATTTGTCTTTCTAGGTATTTTATTTAAAAAATTTCAATATTACCCTTTGTATTTATCCAATCAAAAGCAAGACACATTAAATGCATTCACCATTCACTTTTTACCAATATGAATTTAATATGGGGAAATTAGTAAGAATAAAATATTTCTTAATATATGTGTATTAGGATATAAGGACAAATAGAATTAAACGGAGGGAGTATGTTATTCCAATGTACAACCTTGAGTTTAGTATATTAAATATGAGTAAATTTAGTAACTTTTAGACATTTTTTTTTTATCAAAGAACAAAAAAAATTTTTTATCAAAGTTTTAAGATTTTTAATTATTACTATCATATACTCCTTTGTAAATTGGAATTTTGATTTTATTTTACTGGAATTTTGATTTTATTTTACTACAAATTTTTTAATCAATACAATTATATACTCCTTAGTAAGATTTGATTTGTCCAATTTAATTTTCAATCAAATTACTCCATTAAAGTAAGGGTGGGTCCCGCCTTCTAATACTCAGTTACGAAGAAGTACTGTACTAATCTTTATTACTATTTTTTACTTTTTCAATGTTTACTAGGAGTAAAAATAAATGTGGGTTAGCGGGTTAGTGACCCACTAGGTCATCTAATTAAATTCCCCCTCCAGCCCTCCACACTAAGTAATTAATAGGCTTAATTAACTATATGCAAATGATGGCATTTAAGTTTTAGTGGCTCAAAGTCGCGCAGGCCCGTTGCGCGCGAAGACCCGTGGTGCGATACTCGCGAAAGCCTGTTGCGCGTCGCCTTTTGCCTAAATATGTGTTTCCATTTTTGCCCCTTCCGCACATTCTTGTTGCGCGCGAATCCGCACTTCGTGCTAAATCTGTGCGCTTATAAAAATTACGGGTGCGTATGTACGCTGCGAAAAAAAATTGAAAATTGCGGGCGGCGAATGCGAGATTAGCTCGAAGCCTTATTGCGCGGCTATTTGGTGTAATGTGACCCCACGTGTGCTATAAACCTATTCCCCAACATAATTTTTCTTTCTTTGGTTTTTGTTTTTTTGATAAACCCCACATAATTTTTAAGGCTATGCTTCATATAAAAAAAGATAAATACAAAAAATATGTTGACAAGTTATAAAACAAGCCAACGAAAAAATTACAAATAATTAAAAAGATAGGCAATTAAGTTAAGTGTTATCAAGTAATTGTACTATAGGCTTTCGAGCATTTGATAATATATGGTTAGATCTTTGGGGTAGTACCTTGAGGTCACCATTTCGAATCATATAGACGGCGGTTTGCCCATTCTTTTGTAAAATTGGTTTCCTAGTGGATACTCTAGGCAAGCTTAAGTAGTACTAGGGGCGACTCTAGTCCTTACCCAATCAAAAAAATTTTATAATTGTACTATAGTTTACTTGAAATAGTAATGTGATTCTAAAAATTATGTTGATTAATAAAATCAATTCGAATAATTTTATGTTGATTAATAAAATTATGATCTTAGTGGGTACTTTTCGTACTTTGTAGCAAGGTTATCAGGATCCTAGGTTGGATCATCGTGGGTCTTTTGAATCGGATCGTTAAATCGTAAGATACTACATTATAAGTAAAAGTATACAATTAAGTACAACCTAATAGATTGTATATATTTTTATATATGAAGTAAGAAAATCATAAATGTTATTATTTGATCATTTAAAATGTTGCATGATGGATTAGTCAACTATTTTAATGGAAATAAGATGTTAATCTTGAAATTATTAATAATATATAGTCATAATTGTCATTTTATAAGATCATAAGAATCGTTTGTAGTAGAATCGTTTGTATGATTGTTAGAATCGTTTATAGGATCGTTAAAATTGTATGTAAAATCGAGATTGTATTTTAAATCATTTAAGATTCTACTTAGGATCGTGGATCGTTTAGCGTGTTATGAATCATAGGATCGTTAGAATCGTAATATCATATCAGGATTCTGATAACCTTGCTTTGTAGTGCACTTTAAAGTATATAATTACATGGAAATGCTTTTTAGAGTATATCAATATATGGTTGTGCAAATAAAATTTAAGTACATCTAGACTTTTCAAAACTAGATTGAGTCAATTTAATAAAGTGCATAATTGAATACATATAGAGTTTGGTTTAAGTGAAACAAACGCTTATGCTAAAATGTGAGACGAATGCACTTTTCTTAATTTGTAGTGCACTTTTCATATTCTATAATGAACTTTTCGTATTTTGCAATGCACTTTTCGTACTTTATAGTGCACAACTCTAAATGATTATAACGATTTCGGAAAAGAATGAACTATTCTAATTCTTTATAACAAATTCTTATAAGAATGAACGATCCTAAACCCTAAACCCTAATCGTACCCTAACTAAACCCTACAATCTTAACCCTAACTAAATCATAAAAGCATAACCCTACCTAACATTAACCCTAAACATGAGCCTAAGATTCGCATTATATTTTTATGTAAATATAGGGTTCTCGATTAGTTAGAGTTAATACTTTAGGGTTTAGTCAGGGTTAAGGGTTTTTGGTTAAGGGTTTTTAGGGTTTGGAGTTTATTTTAACGATCTCTCTTATACAAAATCGTTATAATTGTTCATTCTTATACGGAATCGTCATAATTGTTCATTCTTAGGGTTTAGGGTTTAGGGTCTAGGGTCTAGGGTTTAGGGTTTAGTGTAGTGTATGGTAGTGTATTTTAATTCCCATATCTAATACAAAGTACTAAAGAGGGTCTTGATTGTGCTTAAATTAGAATGAACGATTCTAAACCATTATAACGATTCCGTATAAGAATGAACGATTCCAAAGCTAGGGTTAAGGGTTTTTGGGTTTAGTTAAGGGTTTTTAGGGTTTAGTTAGGGTTAAGGGTTCATATGGACCGGGTTGTTACATGTTTAGTACGGGTTCGGGTTGATCCAACGGGTTGTGATCGTCAATTTTGTTAACATTTATCTTTGTATTTATTAAAATAATTAATATTATATTATATAAAATATTATTTAATGATAAATAATAATTTTATACAAAATTTATAATAAAATATTAAATTTTTAATTGAAATAATACTTTATCGGGTTGGCCGGGTCAACCCAACGGGTTGGTGACCCAACCCAATTTTTTTCGATTCAACTGGGTTCGAGATACTCTTGACCCATTGATTTTCGGGTCGGGTTTGAACCCAATTAACTTCTGGCGGTCAGGTCGGTTTTTCGGGTCGGGTCAACTTTTGACAGGTCTACCTAAAACGGTAAAGGAGTAATAAAGATAAAAAATTAAAAATAAAAATACTAAATAAAATACATAAATCATATTATTTTTTAAAAAAGAATCTTAAATAAAAAATTATATATATAATCTTTTTAAAATTACAAACTTATGCATGAAATAATATAATGCTTTTTTTAAAAAAAAAGAATTTGTTCTTTGTTTTATTTGAGTAATGAATGAAGTTAGAAATAATAAATATTAACATCATGTTCGGATTTTTTTTAGACTAGGAAAAAAACAAAAATAATTGACATGCATGTACACACAAAGTAAAGAAGTCTGTTCCTACTCCGTATTTAAATGCTATTTAAATGCGTATATGGGCACGAATCTAGAATTCGCGCTGACTTTTCTTTTTTTCTTTTTAAATTTCTTGTTTTAACCAGGAATATAGGTATCGCGCGCAACGCCATTGCGCGACTTTGCGCTGCCTCGTCCTCAACGCCTCGTCCTCAGCGTTGCACGCATGCACGAAACGGTGTTGCGCGCACAACACCGTTTCGCGCGCATCGTCGTTGTGCGGCCCTTTCCTCCACGCTCCCGAAACCCTTTTTTGATATTCCGGATTTGCGCTTTTCGCGCAACGCCATTTCGCGCGAAATGGCGTTGCGCGGATATCTGTGTGCGCTTATAAATTTTTCCGTGTGTATAAATCAACAGCCTTCTTTTTTATTTATAACAATTGTTCTTTTGGTTCATGTTTGAGTAACCTTAGGTTCATCAAAGTTCATCTTATGGTTCATGTCTTTTAGTTCATGCTAGTTACTATTTTTTTTCGTGATTTTTGGTTCATGGTATTTGTTCTTTTGGTTCATGTTTCTGTAAGATAGGTTTATAAAATTCTTATGCTTCATGACTTTTAATTGTTAATAGCTTATCTTATAATTTATGTCATTTGGTAGCCTATTAGCTCAAATGGTAGAGCAATGTGCATGTGCACATAGATGTGGGTTCAAATCCCACATAGGCTAACTCTTCGTACTGTTTATGTCTTCTGGTTCATAGTAGTCTTTTTTGGTTCATGTTTTTATATGCTTAGGTTCATGATAGTTTAACTTACAACTCATGTCTTTTAAGTCGTATCCTAGTTGTTATTTTGGTTCACATCTTTTGATTCATGATATTTGTTCATTTGGTTCATATTTTATAAATACAGGTTCATAATATTTCATCTCATGGTACATGACTTTTAGTTCATAAAAGTTGGTACATTGGTTCATGTTCTTACATTGTTAAGTTAATAACAATTGTTAATAAGGTTCATTAAATTTAATTCACAATACTTGTTATTTTGTGTCATGCATGTATTCATGAATGATATTCAATTAATTCATGTCTTTATACGGCTATGTTCATAACAATTGTCAATAAAGCTCATGAAATTTAATTCATAATACTTGTTATTTTGTGTCATGCATGTATTCATGAATGATATTCAATTGAGTCATGTCTTTATACGGCTATGTTCATAACAATTGTCAATAAAGCTCATGAAATTTAATTCATAATACTTGTTATTTTTATCGCATAATCACATGAACTTATTGTGTGGGTTCACGTCCTTATACATTTAGGTTCATAACAATTATTAATAAGGTTCATGAAATATAATTCACAATACATGTTACTCGTGTCATGTATTCTACTTCATAAATAGTATGTGTTCATAATTTTGTATGTTGGGTTCATAATTTATGAACAACTTGTAAAAAAATGCTCTAAGCTCTAAATTAACAATTTGAGCATTTTGTCGAACACATGGTATGCGGTTGGATGAGCATTGACCATTATCCTTTGTTTTCAATCAAAAACTTGAAATTGTAACAAAACATACACAATCTACACAAGTTTGATTAAAATCAATAAAAAGCAGTCCAAAGACACACAAAAACATGTAAATCGAAGTACCAAGATCCAAATATTGAAAAAAAAAACCCAAATATGAACTTGAAACCATAGAAAAGAGATCTATAGAAAAATCTATGAAAAGAGAACACAATATCGCGGCCAAAATCAACAAATGAGCGAGTCAAATTAGAAGAAAACAAGAGGGAATAAGAATGAAGAAGATTCGATCGAAAAGGCCGAGAGAAAATGCACTCTCTGAATGTTGAAGAAGACTCCTGCAGCTTTTCTTCACCAAAAAAGACTCCTACAGCTTTTGTTATAATTTAATTGGTGAAAGACGGAAATACTCCTCCGTTTAAAAAATTATTAAATGACGTGTCTTGATCTTGGTCATTTAACATACTCGATCGAACGGCCTAACTATGCTCGCATATAACACCGTAACGGAGGTTTGCATATGATCTTAACTCTATTAATTTATTCATTTTATCGGTGTGTTCATCTATTCAAATTTAGAATATAGTTTTAGAATAATATTTAATTGAATTTTAACGTTGCCTATGAGGCTATGAGCACACACTAAAAATATCCTTAATTAAATGATGAACATTTTATAAAACATAATTTACTTTTTACCATATTTTTTTAAAACATAATTTACATTTTTTAACTTTGCTAGAGGTGGCCATGACCCTCCCAATCCAAATTATAATTTAGTATATGGTTTTCTTTCATCAAGAGTTTCGATTTGATATATTAGATGTTCTAATTCGATATTTGAGCAAAAAGTTATTAATGTTTGAATATTAGATGTATGCAAAGTACTTTTATATATCATTTACATAGTCATAATACTTATACGTTTTGTTAAATTTCATACCTTCATACTGTAATTGAACTCGATAACTTCAAAAGAATAAGTTATATTAAAATATTTATATATCTTATAATAGAGTACAAATGCATGTTTTAAGTAGTTATTCTAGTATCGATCTTTGATCAATTAGCTAAAAAGATAAGTTGTAGTCCCACGAGATCTATGTGTTTTCAAATAGCCAAAATTGTCATTAATTAAATTGATAATTATCTTGCTAATTATAGTTATACTAATCCATCTAGCTATGAGACGAGAATGAATTAAATGAGAAGGAACGCTCAATTTAAGCGCAAGTAAAGGGGATTATTCTTCAGACTCCATAAATCACACTTATATTTGCTTGATCTCAAAGATTTCTAACCCTAGTAGAATGAAAGATCTTCGTCCTATTAGTCTATGTAATGTTCTATATAAAATTACTTTTAAAGTGCTTACAAACAGGTTCAAGAGCTGCTTGAACAAAATTATTTCAAAGAGCCAAAGTGTGTTTGTGCCAGGGAGGCTTATAACGGATAATGTGTTTGTGGCGTTTGAAATATTCCATCATATGAAGCACAAAACTCAAGGGAGGCAGGGGTACATGGCACTTAAGCTCGACATGGCGAAGGCTTACGACCGGGTAGAGTGGTCTTTTCTGGAACACAATATGCGGCGCATTGGTTTTGCTGAGGATTGGATCCGAATTATCATGCGGTGTGTGACTTCCGTTTCCTTCTCGGTTCTCATGGACGGAGTCCCTTCAGAGCCTTTCCTTCCATCACGAGGATTGCGACAAGGGGATCCCCTATCGCCTTACCTCTTCTTGATGTGTGCAGAGGGCCTCTCTAGCATGCTTCGTTTGAGTGAAAATCAGGGACGGCTACAAGGCATCAGAATTGTTCGAACAACCCCTGCAATTTCTTATTTGTTTTTTGCTGACGATTGCGTTTTGTTTGCAAAGGCGACCTGTCAACAGAGTTCAGAAATAGTCCAAATCCTCCACAACTATGGAGCAGCATCGGGTCAACAGGTGAACTTTGCAAAGTCCGGATTGTCCTTTAGCAAAAATGTGGAAACTTGTAGGAGAACGGAAATTCAGCTTACTCTTGGTGTACGGGAGATTCCACGACATGAGAAATACTTGGGTTTGCCAACGATGGTGGGTCACTCAAAAAAAGAGATTTTCAGCAATGTCAAGGAGCGTGTTCTGCAGAAAATAAATGGGTGGAAGGAGAAGTCACTTTTTCAAGATGGCAAGGAAGTCTTGATCAAATCGATAGCTCAGGCTGTTCCTCTATATACTATGTCTTACTTTGCTCTTCCAATCTCACTCTGCAAGGAAATAGAACAACTCTTATGTAAGTTTTGGTGGGGAGATGGAGGTGACAAGTCTAGAATCCACTGGCTGAAATGGAAGCGAATGTGCTTGCCCAAATGCAAAGGCGGACTTGGTTTTCGGGACATGGAGAATTTCAATCTGGCCATGCTCGCCAAACAGGGGTGGAGACTCTTGCAAGAACCTGATTCGTTGTTAGCAAGGTTATTAAAAGCTCGATATTTTCCCAACTGCAGCTTCTTGAAGGCTTCTTTAGGCTTCCGCCCGAGCTATACATGGAGGAGTTTACTGATTGGGTGTCAAGTTCTGGAGAAAGGAACTTATTGGGGTGTTGGGAATGGTGCTTTGCTTAATGCCTGGACTGATCGCTGGATTCCGAGACCATACAATTTCAAAGTTGTGAAACAGCCTAATGAAGCTCAAAGGGACTGTAGGGTGATTGATCTGATCGATTGGTCGATGGGAATGTGGCGATCCCAGCTTGTACATCAAATGTTTGGACAAGAGGATGCAGAGATTATATGCAACCTGAGACTTGTTGATGCATCTTCAACTGATGAGTTGGTGTGGTACTATAGTAAGGATGGCGTGTTCAGCGTTAAAACAGCATATCACATGTTGATTCAGCTGGAAATTGAACAACAAAATGGCACAAGCTCGTATTCGAGTTCTGATTCAAAAGGTCTTTGGAAGCGCCTCTGAAATATCAAAACACTTCCTCGAGTTCGTTCTTTTGTTTGGAGGGTTGTGAGAGATGTCTTCCCACACAAGGTCAACCTTAGGCAAAGGAACATATGTGAATTTGAGTCATGTGAGTTCTGTGGTGGCATTGAAGATGATTTCCATGTTCTTTTTCATGTCTTGAAGCTCAAAAAGTCTGGAGAAAGGTTCCTACGATCAGATTTTGGGGGCTGGAAGTTAACTCTATTTATGCTTTTTTTGATCAACTTTCACTTCATGCTAGGGTGTTGGATATTGAACTTTGGGTTGTCCTGGTTTGGAGCATTTGGAATGCAAGGAAAAAATGCCTTTTTGAAGGCAAAACTATTGATGCTGCGAGTCCGGTTCAACTGGTGAAAGAGTTAGTGGACGAATCTCGAGCCGATCTGCATCGGGGGGCTGTTAGGATGGTGGAAAGAGTCCAGGAAAACATTCGATGGAAACGACCCTCGACTGGAGTTATTAAAATTAATTGTGATGCATCTGTGTCAGTGGGACTGGGTTGTTCAATTGGTATTGTGGCTAGGGACGAAATTGGACTGCTTCTCTTCTATGGATCTAAATGTGTGCAACCGACTGATGAAGTGGAATTGGTGGAGGCAGAGGCTGTGCTTTGGGCAGTCTCGTGTTGTGTTGATCTGGACCTTTCACATGTTACCTTCGAACCAGATTCTTTGTTATTGATCAAAAAGCTGAATGGAAGTTATGCAGTGAAGTGTGAGCTTAACAGAGTTGTGCAGCGTATTAAACACTTGTGTCCTGATTTTGCTGAATGCTCATGGGAGTACACTAAGCGAGAGTCAAATTTGGTGGCTTATTATGTTGCTAGTTTGAGACCTCTTTCTACTATGTTTGTTTCGTTTTCTGTTCATTTCCCTCTATATTTACAAACTTTGTTATCTACTGATACTTTAGATTGAATGAATTTGCTTTTTGGGGCTAAAAAAAATTCCAGTCCGGATCCTCTATCTCATAAGCTGCTACAAATGCTACTATACCAGTAATATATGTTCATGTGCCAATTTTTTTAGTCAATTTTAAGTTTAAATAAATTACAAAAATTAAATAAAAAAGAGGAGTAACGTCAGAATTATTCCGTCTATCCAAGTACTGAACAGAGAGTTTACCAAAAAAAAAAATACTGAACAGGAGAAGGGTTTCTACAATTCGTCCGATCGAAATTTGCTCTTTGTGTGTACGGTTCTTAGAGTCTTAGGGTATTAATTGGCTTTTAAGGTATTCAACTTTCAATAATGTGAGAGCCTCCGTTAATTATATTTTTGTGTTTACTGTGTACGGTGCTCTAGTTCAACATATTTTTATTCACATTCACTACTCTTATGACAAGATCTAAGATCAATGGGTGATTTGGAACTCTCCAAATTAATAGTTGACCAATGGGATGATGCACAATGTTAATATCTAGTGAATGACAATACCTCGTCTGTCAAAAAACCGCTTTATGAACACAATCAGACTCCTCCATTGTTGATATGAATTGAGTTCTATCGATCTGAATTGCACAAAATTCGTATGAAATTGAAAATTCTCTAAAATAGCCAGATTCCGAGGGTTATGGATTGGAGGGAGGTGAGGTTGGAGAGGGGAGGGAGGGGCCGGAGAAGGAGTTGGAGCGGATGGAGAGGCGGCGGAGGGAGGGAGGTTGGAGACAGAGAAGGTGCCGGAGAGATGGAGGTCGGGTAGGAGTAGATCTGTGATGTTGCCGGCGGAGGTCGAAGTCTTCAACACTACTGTATTGCACAGAAACTGAATAATTAACTCCTCTTTTTTATTTAATTTTTGTAATTTAATTAAACTTAAAATGATTTAAAAAATTGACACATGGACATATATTATTGGTGTAGTAGCATTTGTAGCAGCTTATGAAATAGAGGATCCAAACTGAGTAAATTCAGTGGCGGAGCGAGCAGGGGCGACTGACCCCTCTTTCCACCGGAGAAACCAATAGTCCAATATTACATGAGTAGAGACTAGAGATGGCCGGTGCACCTATACTTTTTTAAAGAAGAGTGTTTTTATTGTTTAGGGAAATTCTTTTCTGGTGTCATTAAGTTTTTGACATTTTTTTTGATGTTCAAGAAAAAAACTTATTTCCTTTGATATTCTTAAGGTTTTTGACTTGTCCCGTTGAACTCCCTTTTCGTTTCAAATTAGTTAATTTAAAGCTGATCATTATGTTCATAACACTTATATTAGTAGGATTCAACTCTTAAAATACTTAAATTCATAAGCAACCTACATCAATTTGAATTTTAAAACAATTTTTTATTTTAAGGGGTTGTTTAAAAAATTGTTTACAAAATCAAATTGGGATGTTTAAGTTATGAATTTTGATGTTTTAATAGTAAAATCCTACTAATTTAAGGGTGAACTTGGATTTAACTAATTTGAATGGATAGGGGCGTCAACGGGAAAAACGAAAATCTTATGGGCACCAAAATGAATAATTTTTTTTACACCGAAAGAAAAAGGTAAAAACTTAGGGACACTAAAACGAATTTTCCTATTTTTTACTAATGAGCAACGCGACGTCGTTTTGCCATACATTAGCTAAAACGAAGTCGTTTGCCTTTTTATTCTTTTTTTAAAAAAAGGAAAAACTACTCAAAATAATACCAACTTTTACCTATTTATCCAAAATAATACGAACTTTTAAATTGACTAAAAATAATATCAACTTTCATCATATTAACTAAAAATATTACTAACTTTTATTGTATTAACTAAAAATAGTATAACGGTGTTTTTTGTAAAAAATTTGGCAAAATATGTGATGTGGCCATTGAAATATGTTGGTTGGTAATTAATAATACCAAGTTTTGTTGATGTCACAAGGTGAAATGATGATTTATATAATGTAAATCGATACTATTATATGCGAAATGTTAATTTATATGATGATTGTGAGTAATAATCACATCAAAATCTTAGCCATCGATATTTTTTAATGTTATAGTCAACAAATTTTGATAGACACATCATATGTTTTGCCGAAATCACCACCGAAAATGTTTTTGTATTGTTTTTGGTTAATACAATGAAAGTTGATATTATTATCAATTTAAAAGTTCGTATTATCTACCCTAATACATTATAAAGCGGAACCCAAGTCTGTTGTAAAATTTGTGCCACGTTGCATTTTTGAATTAATTATTGTGAAATTATATTTAATAAATTTTGCAACAACTTATAGTATTCTTGCTATATACTCCCTCCGTCCTCAAGAGTTTGTCCGCCTTTCCTTTTCGGTTGTCCCCAAAAGTTTGTCCAACTCTATTTTCTTTCCATTTATATCACACAACATTTACATTTTTACCCTCATTCATTCTCATCTTTTACCCCTATTATCAAACAAAAAATCTACTCCTCAAAACACCATTTTAGTCTTTTCCTTTCCTTTTCTCTTTCTTCTCACTTTTACCCATCAACATCACAACTTCCCTCTTCTTCCTATTGGTTGATTACTCTTCTTTCTTTTTACATTAATTTGTGTGAGTTTGGTACTTGTGGACAATCTTTTGGGGACGGAGGGAGTACTAAATAGATAACATGTTTATATAATTTTTTATGTATATAATTCTCTATCTATAGATTATGTATTAGTTTACTACAATAGATAACATATTTATATAATTTTTGTATACATAAATTCCTACGAGATGATACTTTTCATATTAATTTAACATTTTTATCTCTTAACAAGATTTAGGGTCTCAATATATATTTTTTTTATCTTTTAACAAGGCTTGAACTTCAATTATAAAATTTATATCTATATAATGATATAATTTTAAATAATAAATTTTGGGAAAAAGATACAATTTTATGTTGATGATTAAGATTATATGTAAATGTCAAAAAAAATTCGAATTTTAATTTAAATTAATAAAATTCAAAATAATACATAGATAATGTTCTCTATATTTTATATCTTAAATCAAAGACAATGTTCTTTTCTATACTAATCTTTATATTGTATTTTTCATATTTACAAATATTCATATTATTATAGAGTAAATGATAAGAACCCTAATGTATAATTTTAATAAATTAAATTTACAAAAATATTTTAATAAATTATATTATGCTTTATAGATAAGTAGATAACCTATCCTAATTAATATTATCTTTATAAAACACCAAGTATTTTATACATATTCATGTCTAATAAAATAAGAAAATATTATTTAAAAATATTCAATAAAAAGTAAAATTAATATTTTAATAATTTCAATCTAAATTTCGACAAGATTTCCATAAATAATGGAAAAATATTTAAAAATATATTAGTTAAAATATGGAGTACAATCTAAAAAAATAATTTGTCTATTGCGTAATTTATTATGATATTATATAAATATATTTAATATTTTAAATAAATATCATAAAATTGTATATTTTTTTAGTAAAATTATTCCGTGAATATCACTGGACTTCAACTAGTTTTGAGTCATAGACAAAAATTGGTATTATTTTGAGTAATTTTTCCAAAAAAAATAACCCATCCAACCATTCTATCTTCCTCATAGCGCCCACTCAAGTCTCTATGTTCTGAACTCCACCCCAAACGAACCAAATCCCAAGGCGATTCTGAGGTCCGGCCGCCACTCGCCTCCGCGCCACCACCGGTAACCAATTACACCCTGCGGTCTTCGCTAGCAGGTATGTTTTTCAAAGCCTATATCTATTTTTTAGATCCTTCTCATACAATACTTCTGGATTGAAGAAGAAGAAATGAGTTATATATATTTGAAATTTTGAGTGTTTTCTATATCTAATTTCTGTACCGCCCCCTCATCGTCGGGCACGAATTCGGGGTGATTCGAGTTGGAATTTAGGGTGGGAGGTTTGGTGATGTGATTGGGGTTTTGGATTCACATTGCTAAATTTTGCAGAAGAGACGGAAATTTGTGAAATAGATCAATTGAGAGGGAAGGGAGATGCAACAGAGAAGATCCGCCGCTGGCCGGCCGACCGGAACGGACGGGTCTGATTTCTCCTATCGCATGGTGGTTGATTCGAGTAAGCAGACTGGTTTTCATGCACTCAATTCTCAATTGGTGGCAAATCACATAAGAAGAATCATTTTTTTTTCGGAAAAATGACTCAAAATAATCCCAAGTATCAACTTTAATTAAAAATAATTCCAAGTTTGAAAATCACCACCAGCGATACGAACTATCCCAATATTAACCAAAAACGATCCAAACTCCTTTTCCGACGAGTTTTCCGGAGGAATCAATGATGTAGCGATCGAAAATCTGACATAACAACTTAATATTTTACGCTTGTTTAAAATATATATGATCACCATATCATTGAATCATCCGGAAAACTCGTCGGAAAATGAGTTCGGATCATTTTTTGTTAATATTGCGATAGTTCGTATCGCTGGTGGTGATTTTCAAATTTGGGATTATTTTTGGTTAAAAATTGATACTTAAAATTATTTTGAATTATTTTTTCTTTTTTTTTAGGATGAAGATCGGGTTATTTTAGATCTAACGGTTCGTTCTCTTTTTTCGGGTTAAGCGGTTCGTTAAAATAAGTCCAAGATAGAGAGAAATCAATCAATCTCGCCTTCGGTGGCTGCTATGCTTGTCACAGAAGCTTCTGCGTCTCCGCTAGAGTTGGGGAAAACTCGGCGATTTTACATTTTTTTGCAATTTCAATTTAATATCTTTGCAGCGTAGTTGGGAGAATCAGAGGAGATCTGGCCAACACCTTGCATTTCTTCAGACGTAGATTGCAATTTCTTCTACCCTAACCCTCGAACGCGTTTCGTGATTAACTTTCTCATCTTCTCTTTGCAATCTCAACTTATTCCCTTTCTCCCCATCTCCTTTTCCCGTCTTACACGAACGTTGTTCTCAGATTCCGTTTTTAGTCAGCAAATTTTAGGGTTTTCTACTTTTGTCGGTTTCTTCCGGGTCCTTGTATTTTGGGGTGTTCCGGCATGCTTTCCTTGCAGGACTTGAAGTTTTAGGCGGAGGATTTCTAGTGTTGAAAAAAAAGATAAAAAATTTCACTTCTTCCTCCGCGGATTTTGCCAGGTCTGTTGAGTTTCTGGGTTTAATCGATCCAAAATTTTGATAATGTGCTAAATTTCGCTGCTCTTACGTGTGGGAAGTCGTGAATAATCCAGTGATTTGTTTTTGGTTTGTTTCGATTAGGCTATTCCTTGTAAATTCACATTTTGAATACATTGATATAACCTATGCTTTTCTAGTAACTGTGTGTTTCTAATATGAAGTTTTCCGGCTGTTGATTCCATGGGATTTTGACTTCTGCTGTGGGTATATAATTGGTGCAGGCGGGGATCCGTTACCGGTTGGCAATTAGGGTTGAGGTGGGTGCAAAAATGAATTCAAACGTTACCTCTGATTCAGTTCAAAGAGGGAAGCTTCTGATCCACGTTGCCGAAAATGGCCACTCATTTGAGGTTGATTGTGATGAATCCACTCTTGTGGAGGCAATCCAGCAATTCATGGAATCTATGTCAGGAATTCCACTGAATGATCAGCTTTTGCTTTGTGCTGACATGAAACTCGAGGGTAATGAACTACTCTCTGCATACAAGCTTCCAACAGATCAGGAGGAAGTCTTTTGCTTTAATAAAGCAAGATTGCAAGCCAATGCTCAGCCACCTCCACCAGAACAGCTTGAAATCCGTGAAATTCCTGAGCCACCTGCGCCGTCCTCGTCTGCTAATCCACACCCATTGGATGATGCTATGGATCCTGCTCTTAAGGCCTTGCCTTCTTATGAGAGGCAGTTTAGGCATCATTACCATTGTGGACATGCCATATACAACCGAACCATGTTGAAGTTTGAACATTCTCAAAAGCTGTTGAGAGAACAGAAAGTGCAAGAGAGGGGGATGGAGATTGCTGGGCGTAATCTGGAGCGTTTCTTTAGAATCCTTTATCAGAACTACATGGACTTCTTGAAGTGCTTCTCACAACAGCACAGGGTGCATTCTGATCTTCTGATGAACTTTGTCAGGGATATTGAAAAATTAAGGGTGTGCAAACTTATACCAGCTTTGCAGACTTCTACTCGCAGATGTTTGTTGGATCTGGTGAAGGAAGATAACTTGAGGAAATTGGCTGAGAATTGTAGCAATTCTCACAGGCAGTTTGAAAATAAGGTGGCACAGTTCAAGCATGTCTTTGGGAGGTTGAAACAAGATGTTGAAGATCTGTTTTCTAGCAAAGCTTCATTACCAATCAGAGAAGTGGAGCTGATGATTAGAGAACATCAGCAATACATCAACGAGCAGAAAAGTATAATGCAGTCTTTAAGGTATGTTGTTTTCAACTCATCCATGTTTCAGGTTAGATTTTTGTTAAATAGTCTGATCCAAGACTGTTATGTTGCCAGTCTATTGCACTCTTCTGCTACTCTGTACAACCTTGTTGGGCAAGCTTTGAAGTAATCATTTTAGATTTTAGATTTTTTTTTGATGATCTAATACAAATATGAAGTGAAGCGTGGCACTATTGTATCATGTGTTATCTTCTGCTTCCACTTATCCCTTTGAATATTCATAGGGCATGTCATTGGTGATGGAACTATATTTAGTAAATGCGATGTAAAGAATGTAAAATTGATAACTAGCCTGTCTTCACCCAAAAACAATTGATAACTAGCCTGCTAGCTGCTTCTGTGGTGTCTGTTGTTATATATGTATGTGTGCTTTGACTTCTATGAGAAACAAATACAATCAATTACAAATCTTCAGCTGTATTTACCTTTGTTTTTCTGCTTGTATTTTTTAGTGTAATATCTCATCGATAAGTAGTGATGCAACATTCTCTCCCTGAAAATAACATGCATATTTTTTGCCTGTGTATACGTTATGAGTGTGATATTAGCTTATCAGTGCGTTAATTCATTATGGCTTTGAATAATCTGCTTGATTTATATATGCAGTAAGGATGTATCAACGGTGAAAAAGCTAGTAGATGATTGTGTGGCTAGTCAGCTTTCATCATCTCTACGTCCTCATGATGCTGTTTCTGCTTTGGGTCCCATGTATGAAGTTCATGAGAAAAATCACCTGCCGAGAATGAGGACTTGTGACCGATCAGTCACTGATCTTCTCAACTTATGTGGAAACAAAAAGAATGAAATGAGTAATTTTGTCCATAGCTACATGCAAAAGGTAGCTTTCATCCAGCATAACATCAAGGATGTCCGGTTACAATTTAATGCATTTTCAGAGGCCCTAAAGCGTCAAGAAGGACTGTTTGAGGGCTTGAGACTGGTTCGGATGCTTGGATCTGCCTATAGGGCCTGTTTGGCTGAAGTAGTTCGAAGAAAGGCCTCTATGAAACTTTACATGGGAATGGCTGGACAACTAGCTGAAAAGCTGGCAGCAAAGAGGGAGATTGAGTTGAAGAAAAGAGAGGAGTTTTTGAAAGCACAAATTCCATTTATACCAAGAGATATATTAGCATCCATGGGGTTGTTTGATACTCCTAGCCAGTGTGATGTCAACATTGTTCCCTTTGACACTAATTTGTTGGACATTGATATTGTGGATATTGACCGTTATGCCCCAGAGCATTTATTTGGACTGCCTTTCAAGAGTGATAAGCAATTGAATCCTAGAAGTTCTTTCTCTGGCTCCCAAAAAAGTGTTCATTCATCTGATCATGCCATGGATGCTCTGGAAAAATATGAATCTGAGGACCTTCTTGATGGCTGTGAATTGGTAGAGATTGCTGGGACTGGCAAATTGGAAGTGGAGAATGCAAAACTTAAAGCTGATCTTGCTTCTGCAATTGCAACAATTTGTTCCTTTGGCCCTGAATTTGCATACAGTGTAACAGATGATAATGAGCTGGATAGCTTCTTGAAGAACACTGCTGAGAAGACGGCTGAGGCTTTGGAATCAAAGGATGAGTATATGAAACACATATTTTGTGAGTTGAAGGCACAGAAGATGCAGGCTGAATCATACAAAAAGCGTATTCAAGAATTGGAGCAGCAACTATCTACTAATTATATGAAAGGGGATAAGTTTTCCGGTAATAATCATGGTTCTTCCTGCTCTGCAAATACTGATGAGCAAAAGTCAGAAATTTTAGCTCTTGAAAATACACAGCAGCATACTGAATCTGGTGAACCTATGGATGAAGTCTCTTCTACATCCAACCCAGTAGATGGAAAGCTAGAAATTTGCCCTAAATTGACAAGAAAAATTCAGGAAGGTGCGGATGAGAATATGACGGATTCACCTAGGATGCTGCATTCTCACTTTGATTCTTCTATGATGGAACCTCAGCTCGAAGAACAAAAAGATGATAGTGGCAAGATGCTCCGAAACTCAGGTGGTACTGTTGCTGATAGTGTTAGTGAGCGTCTGAACACTCTGCATCCTGAGCTTCAAGTGGATGTAGATGTTGAGTCTAAATCAGCTGCTGACCTTGTGTTAGAATTGCAAAATGCACTTGAAGACAAGACAAATCAGTTAAGTGAAATTGAAAGCCAACTCAAGTCTGCTATTGAGGAGGTTGCAAGAATGGGGAGAGAGTTAGAAACTAGCAGAAATCTCTTGGATGAATCACAGGTAAGACATCATTACATTTCTTTTTCCATTGCAGGATTTTTTTTTATGGATTTTGAGATGTATACACAAACTTCACCAAGAACCCAATTGGTGGGAATCTTCTTAGTCTGGTTGATAAATTCACGCTATCTAATGAATATTGAAAATGCAGTTGATGTCAAAACATTTTCTCTTGTCTGTCATCTACATCTGTAGAAGTCCGTGATCCCATTATTGTCTTCTTGGTTTGCCTCTTTTTTTTTTTAATTAAGGTTGCCCTTTACATAATGGAAATTGGCTTCCGATATTCATTTGGTTAAGAAGATGATGAGAACAAGACAGATAATTGTTTTGCGGTGAAGCAGTAATTGTCTTGTTGCATCTGCTGAATTGGTGAACAGAATTAGTTTTCTGGTCAGGATTATATTTGATTTGGATTGGTAAAGTTATTTACGGGAGATGTATGACATCACCTCCTTTTTAGACGAGTGGTTTATTTAACTTAACTGTTCTGATTGAAACAATTGATGTGCCTCTTGAGCAGTTGAATTGTGCTCATCTGGAGAATTGTCTCCATGAAGCGAGAGAAGAAGCCCAGACTCACCTTTGTGCTGCTACTAGGAAGGATTCAGAATATAACACACTCCGGGAGTCTGCTGTGAAAATGCGTAGCCTTTTGAAGAGGCTTAAATCATCTGTCACTGTTTGTGGTGGAGTGCCTGCTTTTGCTGATTCTCTGCGTTCCCTTTCTCAGTCACTGTCCAAGTAAGATTCCCTGTTTACGAAATCTTTCTGCTAAACATATTTTAGTAAACCCTTCTTCATGTTTATGTTATTCTATTATATTACTGGTGCTCTCTCTCTCTCTCTCTCCCTCCCTCTCTCTCTCTCTCTCTCTCTCTCTCTCTCTCTCACACGCACGCACGCACGCTGATTGACTCAAATCCTTCATTTCTTTGTATGTTCAGTTCGGTGAACGAAAATGAAGACGATTTTACTGCAGACTTCCGTGCTTGTGTAAGAGTCCTTGCTGATAGAGTAGGTATTTTGTCAAGGCAACGTGCAGAGCTTCTTGAGAGATGCTCCAAGGCTGACGCTGGAAGCAAGCTTCTCATGAAAGAATTGGATGAACATAAAGAGCTAGCTAAAACACTTTACGCAAAGCATCAAGTGGAGAAACAGGTAAACTTTCCACAATCAGTGTGTGTAATAAGTGCCGTGTCTCTTGCACAACTATTAAGGATTTTATAAAAACTCGCGTATTATAAAGTCTTTAAATGTTTTATCATTGATTTCACGAAACCTTTTATTGAGCGTATGAATGAAGAAGATTTGCATGAAAAGAACCAATAAGTGCAAATTTCAATAATAAACCTCGTAATTCACCAAAATTCACTCCTTGAAATTCTAGAATGACAACTATTTTAGATGGCTATAAGGGTGTTCTGTATATGAACGGAGGTAGTAATTTTTGTTTGAGACTTGTGATGATCCTATAGTTGCTATAGGATAAAGAGGTGACTTTCCCTTATCTGATACTTGTAAAACTATTTTGGTACATTTTAACTAAACTCAGTTATTACTTATTATTGTCACATACCTGAATTTCAGTTTTCGTTGGGTCTTTGGGGCACATCCTCCTGACATGTCCAGGTTATGGGTGCCCCCATCTTGACCCCCCAGATCCTGCTGGAGCGGGACTTTACTGGGCGATGATGTTGATGTTGATACTTGTAAACGTTCAAGCTGTGTTAACTGAATGCTGAAATTGCCAAACTTTCTAGTGTTTGATTCATGGCACTCTCTTGCTCCATACAACGATTTTTATATTTTGTCACAGGCAAACAAGGAAAAGATATCCTTTTGTCGGTTTGAAGTCCACGAGATTGCCGCCTTTGTCCAAAACAAAGCAGGCCATTATGAGGCAATAAGTAAGGACTGCTCTAACTACTACCTCTCTGCTGAATCTGTTGCCCTCTTCACTGACCATCTTCCCAGCCGACCCACTTACATTGTTGGGCAAATTGTCCATATTGAGAGGCAGCTTGTTAAGTCTCCTCAGCCAACAAGGCCGCTGCAGAACAGGAGTGATACGGTGGACCTTCTCACATCAGATCCGGTCACGAATCGTTTGGCACCACTGAATTCAGGGCTGTTGGCGAACCCGTATGGTCTCCCCATTGGATGTGAGTACTTTATGGTGACGATTGCTATGTTACCTGATACATCCATTCATTCTACTGCTTCCTGATCCTGCAACCAAGCAGACAAGATATGATGGAAGAAGAGAAACAATGAACCTCCATTTGTAAATATGTATAATAACCAGTGTATAGAGAAAAAGGAAAAGGAAAAAAGAAAACCTCTTCTGTATAGCTAACATTGACTTTGGCTTTTGGTTTTATATTATGGTTTCCCTTGTTAGAGTAGTGGCTACTCTTTTGAACAGATGAATTGTGAATAATTGATTAAATTGCTCATCATTTTAGAAAGATGCTAGCTTTTGCAGGGAAAGAGACTGGAATGACCTTCAATTCAGCCATTGTTGATATAAAATTGATTATAGTTTCTTTGTCAAATATTCTGTAGTGTGTGTACTACTTAGTGGTTTTATTTTCTACCCTAAACCAATGGTTGGTATTTGTTCCATAGATTTTGTCAAAAAAGTTCAATGTATGAATATCGAAGAGTATCCCAACTCCCAGGTATATTTTGCTAGGTAGTAATGTGGTATAAACTTGATTATTTGTGTAAATTTGTACACATTTTCCGAGATAGTTGTAATTTTTTTTTTTGGTCGGACCGAGATAGTTGTAATTATTTGTTTGCAAAAGCAAAAAAAATTTATACACACGTTTTTTTTTTTTTTACACACACATGAGACCACGCTTTCCAGGAGAGCGTTCTTCCTGAAAAAGTGCTCATTTGGGTTGAGTTTAGTACAAAATTTGAAAACCCTAAACCCCTTAAATTCTAAAACCCTAAACTTTATCCCTAAATCCTAAACCTTTTCCCTAAATCCTAAACCCTTTCCCTAAAACTCTAAACACCAAATCCTAACCCCTAAAATCTTAATCCCTTTCCCTAAGGCCGTTAGTTTGCACACTCTTTTTTTAGGTTGCGCACTGCGATATGGACGGATTCATAACCCGCACACAAAAAACCGGACTTTTGACAAACCATGGACGGATTCTGAAACCGTACAAATAATAACCCCGATTTTCGGAAAAAATCGGCTTTATGGACGGATTCGAGACTCTCCCAAAAAAATGGACACTCTTTATGGACGGATTTGAGACCCGCCCAAAAAAATTTACACTCTTTATGGACGGATTCTAGACCCGCCCAAAAAATGGACACTATGGGCGAGTTCCTAGGCCGCACACAAATCTGGTCGGGTTCCCGGCCCCACACAAATCTGGGCGGTGATTTTTTTAAAAAGGAACATATGGACGGGTTAGAACCCGCACATGAAACGGTAATTTTTTTGAAAAAAATGATGCTCTTGTGCAGTTTCAAAACCCGCACATAAATACCGTTTTTACCCGACAAAAATCGTCTTTTTTACGGGGTCCGTGGGTTTTTACATTCAATTGTTAATTCCACTAAACAAGAGAGAATATACGACAAATTTGCATTCTCGTGAGATGTCGACTTCGAGTAGCGGGTCCACAAAGACGTCATCGTTTAGCGGGTCATCATATTCGTCGGAGTCAACCTCTTCCGTGGGCAATGTTTCTCTTCCCGATAATGAATTGATTAGTACATGTTGAACCCTAAAATTATAATATAACATTTGTTTAGTTTATAGTTTGCAATTTCTTTGGTTGATATTCGAATTTATCGATTTTAGTTTAGGTTGAAACTTGAAAGTATTGGTTGTCGGTCGATTACTAGGCTCGTGTATAATTTGAGTATAAACTTGAAATTGAATTAATAAATGATGATGATTGATTAACATTGTAAGACTTTTAATTTAAAGGTTTTCGGTTTTATTCATAGATTTGTCCTTATAGTGAGCATATTGATCACACAGAAGTCGACTTCTCTAAGTACTTTACAAATGATGGATTTGATACAATGGAAGAGTTGAGACAATGGGTTAGAAGTATCGGTCTTGCCGTCTTGGTATATCTATGATCATAACGACCAAGTCATCCAAACTTGATACGATCATTTTGTAATGTTCAAGGTCGGGTAAGTTTAAACCGGGGAGGAAGAATGAGGTGAAGAAAGCACGAGATTCAAAGAAGACCGAGTGTCCGTTTGAGTTGCATGGGTTGTTGAGGAGATGGAATGCATATACACCCTCTCGTTGGACATTATCGGTGATAAGAGGGTTCCATAACCATGAGCTTCCCTTGGATTTGAAAGGGTTTAGGGTTGCATATCGTCTTAGTGCGGAGGAGCGCAACCACATAATAGTTGCTAGTATGTCGGGTACAAAGCCTAAGTCCATCTTTACGAAACTTATCTGAAAGAACCTCGAAAGCTTACTATCGAGGACACAAGTCTATAATTTCAGGGCGTCTCAAAGGAAGATTTCAATGAATCAATTGAATATGACAACACTCATTGGATTGGTTGAAGGAGAAGGGATACTTCGCCGACATAATGAGCGGGAGGAGAAAGGATGGGGAGTAGGCATTGTGGGCGTTGTTTATTAGTCATTCGGACTCACGACATTTGTTGAGCATGTTTCCGAATGCCGTTGTCATGAATTGCACGTACAAGACCAATAGGTATGAAATCTCGTTTATGTACCACATTTTTGTTATTGAGTTGTTTTAGTGATCGTTAATTCTTGATATATAACTATTTGTTGCAAATGTGTTAGGTACGGATGGCCTTGTTTGGAGTTTGTAGGGATTACATCCACAAACTTTACATATTGTATTGCTATTGTCTTCATGAGGAAGGAGAAGACGAAGTACTTCACTTGGGCACTCTCTCGATTGAAGTTCTTATTTGGCAACCAAAAGTGGCGTTGTTTCATTTCGGATAGAGAGTTTGGAGCATTGAAGGTGGTGAAGCATGTCTTCAAGGTCCCCCACTTCTTGTGTCAAGTACATGTGGCTTAGAATGTGAGGGCATATGCAAAAACACAACAAATAAACCCAGAACAATTCACTAGTAGCGTTTTTCGAGTTATGAGGGAACACACCGAGGAGGAGTATGAGGTCCGACTTGAACATTTTTGGAATATATGGAACGACAAATGTGGACGAGGTTTGGTGTCATTTTTTGAGAAGACATGGTTCACTCCGCATAAGGAGAAGCTAGTGAGTGCGTTGGCCGATCATACTCTACATTTTGCAACAAGATCAACTAATCGGTAACCTTCCCCTCCTATCACTTTTCTTCAATATTATTTTCTCCGAATTTTTTTTTTGTGTATATATATATATATTAATTTATTTTCGGCTTATAGGATTGAGACTCAACACTCTATGCTCAATGACATGTTGCAATCTTCCGTGGGAGGCTTTGACACGATCATATAAACACTTGGATAATATGTTCATGGATCAAGTTCGTCGAATCCAAGAGGATATGGGAAGGAGTAGATGATAGCTTGCATTTAGGTAGTGTTTAGGATGCATATTTATGTTTATTTTGCATGGTTTTAGCTTAGTTTAGTCTAGTTCTCAGGTTTTTAGGTTTTCTAGGAAATTCGGGTTTTGCGCTTGTTTTGTTCGGTTTTGCAGATCTTTAGGTAAACAAGCGTGGACGGGATGGATCTTAGGGGACTATGGTGAAGTTTGAGGAAGCCTAGATTGATATAAGTGAAGATTAGAAGAGCTAAGGCCCAAGAGCTTGTGTGAAAAGAAAGCTTAAACCCGGGCTATGCATTGATAGTCTTGATTTGATGCCTCTATCTTGCAATGCTTGGTTTGGAAGATATAGTGGTCGGATGAAGCTGAATTTGCTATCACTGGAAAGCTAATTCAAAGAGCTACCATTCATATTTTTACTCTGAGTTCAAATTCCAACTCTAAGGGGTTGAAAACAGCCTCTGAAGTGTCGCCTGAAATGCTGAACCGAGGTATGCCGCGGGCTAGGACACATGGTGCGCGGCCGCGCCACTTTATGTTGAGACCGAGCCACTTGTTTTACGCGGAGAAGTTGGGTCGCATGTTTGGGTTTCGAGATGGGCTTAAGATAGATTTTGACCGACGTATTTGATGTATTTTTGGGGATATTTTATCTTTGGATGTCTTAGGGGTATTTAAACCTTGTTTTTAGTTTTCTCTATCTAATCATTATCATAACTTTTGATCATAACTTTTGGATGCTAGGGTTTTCTCTGAAGGAAGACTTTGGACCTTTGTAAGTTTGATTTTAATTTCAATTATGCATTGCTAATTTTCCTTTGTGTTTGACTAATTAGTGAAGTCATGATTTCTGTATGATTGTGAGATTTAATTGATTCTCAACGAACTTGAATATAAATTATTCCATGTGTTTAACTGAATCAGAATTACTCTAGGGTTTTGTTAGATTAGCTACCTAATAGAATTTCTAGGTTAATTTACAACTGAATCTGATTAATTACCGGTCGGAGTTAATCTGATCAAGAGTAGACTTTAATTAATTTAGTACCGGTTGGACAAGTTGGTTGAAGTAGGGAATAAATTCACAAGTCACTTAGATGTCTGGTTGCTCTAAGTGTTTGTTTCTATTGATAACTTGAATCGTCAAGCTGTTATTTAATTGAATCTAGAAGGTCTTCTAGATTATTAGATAATTAGGGTTGTTAGACTGGTAGTTCTATCAACTAAATATGAAGTTTGGGTTTTAGTCCTTAGTAGGATCATTATCCACAATATATTGTTCAAGTGAGAAGAGAATCAAGAGAATCGATGATCAATAAAGCAATATCATGATGGATCTAATTAGTTGAACACGCTTTTCTCATATTTGTTAAACTCAATCATATTTGCATTCATATTTAGTTTTCAATTTGCTTAGTAGTTTAGACTTTCAATCAATAAACCCCCCATATTAATTACTTGGCACTTAAGCAATAACACATTTACACGAGTCTCTGTGGGTTCGACCCTTACTTACCGCTCTACTGAGTTTGGTAAAGTTAAGGATTCTTTGATAGGTATAACGACCATTGAAAATACCTCATCAAATTTGGCGACGTTGCCGGGGACTCGTTGCTATTTGTGTTTATTACTTTTGTGCTGTTTTGGGTGTGAACCTATTATATGGTTCATACCCGTGCTACTAACTCATCTCCCTGCTTTTTGATCCAGATATTGACAGGACACTCTTCAAGCTAAGGAAGGAAATCCGGAATCACTTTCAGGCCTTACCGTTCTTTCTTGAAGAATCTGACTCTGACTCTGAATCTGCTGAATCTGCCGAGATGGGTGACCAAACTCTGAGACAGTTGACTGCACCAAATCTGACACAACAGCCATTGGCGGTGCAATTCCCTGCTCTCGGTGAGGGAGTCAAGTTTGAGCTGAAATCCGGGCTGATCCACCTTTTGCCTTCATTCCATGGGCATAGTGGTGAAGACCCCAACAAGCATCTTTCTGAATTTCATGCTGTGTGCTCCAGCATGAAGCCTGCTGATGTGACTCATGACCAGATCGCTCTGAGAGCCTTTCCTTTTTCTCTCAAGGATCAGGCTAAAGACTGGTTTTACTACTTGGCTCCGGGAAGTATTGATACATGGGCTAAGATGAAGGAAACTTTTCTGGAGAAGTACTTCCCTGCTACAAGGCCCAACGATCTGAAAAAGCGAATCATTAACATCGAACAAGAAGCTAATGAGTCCTTGTACGAATACTATGAGAGGTTCAAGAGGTTGGTAGCCAGCTGTCCTTTCCATGGCTACACTAATCAAGACCTGATTCTATATCTTTTCAATGGCCTCTTGGATGATGAGAGAAGAATGGTCAATGCAGCTTGCCAGGGTCACATTCCCAACAAAACTCCTGCTGCTGCGTTTGAACTATTCACACAATTGTCTGAGGGCACAAGACAGTTCAGAAAAGAGACTGGCTCAAGAGCTACAAATTCTGTGGTGACTAGTTCAAGAATCCAAGATGAAGTCACTAAGCTGAAAACAATGATGAAGCAGCTTTTGCAACAAGGTGGTAGACAACAGGTGAAATCCTGTGAGATTTGTTTTGATAACATGCATCCCACTGATTCATGCCCTACACTTCAAGATCAAAATGATGAAGTGAATGCAGTGGGAGGATATGGACCACCTAGGCCGAGGTATGACCCCTTCTCCAACACCTACAATCCAGGTTGGAAGGATCATCCTAACTTGAGGTATGGAATTTCTAGCAATCAACAATACAACCATCAAGGTGGCCAAGTTCAGTACAGACCGCCCTTCCAACCTCAAGCTCAGGGAATGAATCAAAATACTATGTCCACTGAAGAGATGATCAGAAATCTGACTCAGACTGTTTCTACAATGCATGGCTCTTTAACTCAACTGCAACAAGAGACCAAGTCTAGCATTAAGAACTTGGAGTGCCAAGTTAGTCAAATTGCTAATGCGGTGAGCAAATTGGAGGCTAAAGAGTCCAGCAAATTGCCCTCACAGACAGAGCTCAATCCGAGGCAGAATGTGAGTTTTATCTCCATTTGCAGTAAACCTGTGGTTGGACAGTTGTACAAGACAGAGACAAAAATTGAGCACGTCATTGATGAATACCACAGAGTCCCAGTAGAGATCGGGCTCCAACATGAAGTGGCGCACCCGCGCCATAGTGACCCAAGCCCGCGTAAAATCGCCAGGGAGTTCGAGGTTCGGGACGCGGGCAATGTTTCTTATTAGCCTATTATTTCCCTTCCTACCCTACAAGATCCATGTTTTGACACCTATTTCTTTTAAGCTTTAAGCCTATTTTTGATAGCTCCACAAAATTTTCCTAGCCTAATAAGCTTGATCCAGGATCCGGGATTTAGGACTTTAGGTTGTGTTTTTGTATTGTGTGAGTTATGTATAAGTATGGGGGAGTTGGAGAAAAAGTAGGGGAAAAAGAGGAAATAAACTCTTGTGTTCAAAGTGAAAAAAAATGAAGATGAAGTTTGTTACACAATAAGCAAAAGAAAAAGTGTTTAAAAGTCAGTAGTCTTCATTAAGCAAAGCAAGAAAGAGTTGAAAAGAGGCAAAAGGAAAGAAAAAAAGATGCAAAGTGCTTTAATGTAATTGTAATGAGTTGGTAGAAAGAAGTTTGGAAGAAGTTGAGAACAAAGTGTAAGGTTTGGGTTTAGTTAGTTCTTTATCCCGGATTTAGCACCACAGGCCAAATATTATCCCTTCCAAATGTCTTTTTACCTTGGCCCCGTTACAAGCCGGAAATAGACCTCATGATTTTTGTTATGTATTTGATCCCCAACGGTGGAGATTTAGAACTCTGATGCAAGCTTATGGTAGTCTAGTTTTCATGGTTGATTTTTGAGTGAAACACATACCCTTACACGCTTGAGAGTTGAGTGCAAACACAATTTCCTTGGTGAGGTCTAGAATGAATGAATGGTCTTTACTTTTTGCTTACCATAATGCATGTTGAGAAGTCTTGGATGAGTTTTTAATTATATGTGAAATGCTTGTTTGACTTGAGATGGATGTAAGATTGCATTTCTATGGTGTGATTGGATTTATGTCTTGCTTGAGGACAATCAAAGGTTAAGCATGGGGGAATTGGATAGCTTGCATTTAGGTAGTGTTTAGGATGCATATTTATGTTTATTTTGCATAGTTTTAGCTTAGTTTAGTCTAGTTCTCAGGTTTTTAGGTTTTCTAGGAAATTCGGGTTTTGCGCTTGTTTTGTTCGGTTTTGCAGATCTTTAGGTAAACAAGCGTGGAGGGATGGATCTTAGGGGACTATGGTGAAGTTTGAGGAAGCCTAGATTGATACAAGTGAAGATTAGAAGAGCTAAGGCCCAAGAGCTTGTGTGAAAAGAAAGCTTAAACCCGGGCTATGCATTGAAGGTCTTGATTTGACGCCTCTATCTTGCAATGCTTGGTTTGGGAGCTATAGTGGTCGGATGAAGCTGAATTTGCTATCAATGGAAAGCTAATTCAAAGAGCTACCATTCATATTTTTACTCCGAGTCCAAATCCCAACTCGAAGAGGGTGAAAACAGCCTCTGAAGTGTCACCTGAAATGCTGAACCGAGGTATGCCGCGGGCTAGGACACATGGTGCGCAGCCGCGCCACTTTATATTGAGACCGAGCCACTTGTTTCACGCGGAGAAGTTGGGCCGCGTGTTTGGGTTTCGAGATCGGCTTAAGATAAATTATGACCGACGTGTTTGATGTATTTTTGGGGATATTTTATCTTTGGATATCTTAGGGGTATTTAAACCTTGTTTTTAGTTTTCTCTATCTAATCATTATCATAACTTTTGATCATAAATATTGAAGGCTAGGGTTTTCTTTGAAGGAAGACTTTGAACCTTTGTAAGTTTGATTTTAATTTCAATTATGCATTGCTAATTTTCCTTTGTGTTTGACTAATTAGTGAAGTCATGATTTCTGTATGATTGTGAGATTTAATTGATTCTCAACAAACTTGAATAGAAATTATTCCTTGTGTTTAACTGAATCAGAATTACTCTAGGGTTTTGTTAGATTAGCTACCTAATAGAATTTCTAGGTTAATTTACAACTGAATATGATTAATTACCGGTCGAAGTTAATCTGATCAAGAGTAGACTTTAATTAATTTAGTACCGGTTGGACAAGTTGATAAAAGTAGGGAATAAATTCACAAGTCACTTAGATGTCTGGTTGCTCTAAGTGTTTGTTTCTATTGATAACTTGAATCATCAAGCTGTTATTTAATTGAATCTAGAAGGTCTTCTAGGTTATTAGATAATTAGGGTTGTTAGACTGGTAGTTCTATCAACCAAATATGAAGTTTGGGTTTTAGTCCTTAGTAGGATCATTATTCACAATATATTGTTCAAGTGAGAAGTGAATCAAGAGAATCGATGATCAATAAAGCAATATCATGATGGATCTAATTAGTTGAACACGCTTTTCTCATATTTGTTAAACTCAATCATATTTGCATTCATATTTAGTTTTCAATTTGCTTAGTAGTTTAGACTTTCAATCAATAAACCCCCATATTAATTACTTGGCACTTAAGCAATAACACATTTACACGAGTCTCTGTGGGTTCGACCCTTACTTACCGCTCTACTGAATACCTTGTCATTCTACCGATTTTATTTTTATTTCATCATTGTTAGAATCCAAGTCAATATTTGAATTTACAGGTTTCGTATGAACAGTCACTTGTATTTCTATGAACCATCAATTGTAATTCTATGAACCGCAAATTAGGATGAGACGTTAGTTCGGGGGGGGGGGGGGGGGTTATTGCTTTGATTTTGTATGAATTTGTGAATGTTTTTGTGGTTTTATATGTGTTTTCATTTATTTGAATTTTAAATGTTTTGTGATATGATGAAAGAAAGCAAAACCTTCTTAATCTTACTTATTTAGTTCTTTTGGTGGACTTTATGAGGTGCACACCAAGTGTTTGATAAATTGCTAGTTAATAAAAGCTATTGTATAATTAGCTTTGTTAATTTTACTCAAATCTATGAAGGTTGTGCATGTTTTGCATTAAAATATAATTTTTTAATTGAAAATAAAGGCTAATGGTAAATGCTCATCTAATTACCCACCATATATTTGATAAAATGTCCAAATGGTCAAGAGTTTTAGAGCATTTTTTTAATCAACTATTCTTATACTCTATGTAGTTTTATTCAACATGATTTATTTTCATGTTTGTCTTTAAAAAGTTGCGACTTTGAACTCATATCTTCTTGATTTAGTGTTCAGAATTATGAACCATAACGATAAAAATTATGAACTTAGCATTCCAAATTATGAACCCACACAATACATTTTTGAACTAGAATACATCACACAAAGAACCTTATTGACAATTGTTATACACCTAACTATATGAAGAAAAAAACTCGTACAATATCGTTTATGAAGTAGAAATATATGATACAAATAACAAGTATTATAACAAATTATATGAACATAACCATATAAAGGCAGTAACCAACAAAATAGTATTTATTAACTATATTTTGACACAAAAATAACAAATATTGTGGGTTAAATTTCATGAACCTTTAGGACAATTGTTATGAACCTAACCGTATGAAGACATGAACCACAAAACATGTGAATTAAGATACATCAGGTATTATGAATTAAAATTTGTGAACCTTATAGACAACTGTTATGAACTTAGACATGAATCAATAAATTAACTTTTATAACAAAAAGATATGAACCGCACGACAAAATATTATGAAAGTATGACTTAAAAGACATGAACTGTAAGATCAACTATTATGAACTTGAGCTTAAAAATTCATGAACCGAAAGAAGAGTTAAAATGAACCAAAATATATAAATGATATATAGAATTAGCCTTTGTGAGATTTGAACCCACATCTATGTGCACGTGCACATTGTTCTACTATTTGAGCTAATAGGCTACACATTTACATGGTTATAAGTAAATTTGAGCTAATAGCTCTTGATTGATTAATTCATGAATAGCAGCAAATCTAGGCATAAATTGAGGTTAATGTCTTGGCTATAGATAGAACCAATACACATAGTAATAAGTTACAACATAGGAGAATATAAACAACTAGAAATTGTATCATTTTGAAGCAGCGATAGCCTCGATCAGAATATATAGGCAACAAAACCAAAAAAGTCTTTGGTTTTGAGAAAGAACTTGAACATTAAATAGATATTTTACAGACTTATAAATCAATCAATTAAGCAACAAATATTTTGACCGATATATAGATATTGCCATCTAAAAGTAGTGGTCTCATGCTCGTAGTAGGGTAGACAATGTTAGGATGGTACACAATCAATATTTTTTTTACTAATAAGCATGCTTGAACCATCATTCCATCTAGGGAAATTATAACCATTACTAATCTGGAACAAATAAAGAATGAGATTCTAAAGCACTTTCATTTCAGATTATTTCCTACCCAACGTGATAAAAATAAATCAATAAAAGAAACTCTTAAGAATAAAGAATCAGGGCATGTTTGTTCGTATACCAAAGGTATAGGGTATGGGGTTAGGAATGACCCAAACTTATTTTTGTGTTTGGTTAGAAATTTTTTCAGGAATGAGTGATACCTTGGAATCACCCATTCCCCAATTTTACACATAACTTCATACCTACCTCTACATCAAGGTATGGCTCATACCTAAAATCACTCAACCCCATTCCTATTCCAACCCAATTCCATATACCAACCCGATTCCCGGCATGGTACCAAACGGGCCCTGAATGTACATGGTATTAAGCCCATAAATGAATGATAATCTGACAAGTTTTAAGATAGAATGATAGGTAAGTACAACAACACTTAATTGTAGGTAATTGCTTGATTCCCTTTGCCTCCATCAAATCCTTGGCCATAGCTAAATCTGTGTCTGAATAACAGGTCAAAATACCACGTTCAACTTATCCACCGAGTGCAAACAGAAGAAATTGGAGATGCATACACCTGTAGGGTATCAAGAGATTAATTAATTCTTATGTAAGATCAACATGTTATACATAGAGAATATGTCTCCTCTAAGGATCTTCTTGTAGCCTAATGCATCACTCGGGTCTACAAAAAAACTCATTAAAGAGAACAACTACTCCCTTATAACTTCCCCCTCTTTGAGTAGCACATGAATATATATATACATAATATTTTTAAAAAATATTATTTATACAAATAATGTCACGTTATATTGATGCTCAATTAGAACGAGCGCTCGTCTAAAAGGAGGGTTCATCCTGGTGAAGCGCTCCTCCAGGGTGAGTGCTTCACCACGATGAGTGCGCATACAAAAAAAACTTGTATGTATATTTCATCAACATAAAAGAAAAGATCCATCAACCATTAATGGCTATGACCAACTCCTTAATTAAATTACTAAAGAACAAAATAAGTACACAATACATATTTAACCCCATAATTAATGTGAATCTTATTCTTTAAATTTGGGAATCAATTTTCATATTTTTTGATTAAATCAATGTACATGTGCATATATTTAAAAATGAATTTGAAACTAAAGACATTTTATATTATATTACACGCCTTTTTCCACCTAATTCTTTCCATCTCAAAATTAATATGATAATACATAATAATTTTTATGTTATATGAATTTTAAACGAATAACATTTCATACCGAAAAAAGATACATACTATAGACCTATAAACCTATAAACTTAAATATTTTGAACATTAATACTAATATATTCAATAAAATATTGTATTATATCCCATGTATATTCCTTATTTATGAAAAATAGTGGATTGTGATTTACAAATTAATTACCACACACATCCATCTACTTTTAATAAATTAAATGTCAAAAAACGAATTTAATCCATTTTTTGTAGGGTGAAACCGATAATTTTTTCTTAAACGTGTTAACATCTCATCTTTTTTGTTGATGTTGGCATAATCTTAATTCTAAATTTTAACTTATTAAATAAAAATTTATAATTATTCTTGGTATAATCTTTCAATTCTCAACATTTGTCATGATTAGCATTAATATTGTTATAATCCCTATACTACAATGGAATCCAAATTGTCCCTCAAATATGCCCAAAGCCCGTGAATCCAAATCTTCTCTAATATTTGAAGGTTAATTCAACAACTCATCCAAATTGTTATTTTTTTAAACGGTTTTTCTAACCTATTCCCTTATGACATAGGCTAAGCATACTAATGAAGAAAACTAAAATCCTAGATAGGAAAGTCTAAGCCCTTTTAAAAAATATTCAAAAACATTCTAAATACAAAATTCAAGATATATTTCTAAAATTATATTCTTATCCTATGCCCCAAGGGAATAAGATAAAAAAAATCGTTCTTTTAATTATTACTATTAATATGTAACCTACATACTAATATGCAACGTTTTATAGATGTGAATGAGGTATTTAATCATACATTTCCAAATGAATTTCAAACCATTATTAAAATAAATAAAAAATGGTATTTGATGTGTGTATACTATATATATATATATATATATATATATATATATATTTTACATGAAAATGAGGAAGATGTCTAGATGAGGCATTGCATTTTTTAGGTATGAGTTCAAACCTTATCTTACAAAAGCGACCACCATGGTTTAGTTAGGTTAGTTATAGTATATACGCAAAATCAATGTGCGTGAGAGATGAAAATGATTTTATATGATTGGTTATTTTCGATCGGTTTGATCTTCATTTTTATTCTAGATATAAATAAATATTTTTTATTAGAGTCCAATCGTTGTGTTATTGTTAGTTGATGTCTATATTTTTTTTTACTCTTTTTGTTGCTTGGCGAAGAGGAAGAAGTGGAGCTTTATATATTTAAATTGACTATTGTTAATCAGCTTAATTTTTATTATATTGGATTAACAAGTTTTTTTTATGTGATTGTCTATTGTGGTAACAAGTAAGAAGTCCTAAGTCCGTACCGGATCCGCCGTAAGAAGTCCTACTTTTTTAAAAAATATTGCACCTAATATCACGTTGTGAGTAAAAATAACAATGAAAATGAAATAATTTTCAATTGTATTTATGAAAATTTTAATTAAACATAGTGTGCATGTGCGATAGCATGGTACCAAGGATTTATTGTCACTCTACAAATACGGTTTCAATATAATAGATGTTGTACCTTTTCCCTCGTCAGTTGATACATTTCACAGGAAAAAAGTGTGAGGTTACATACTTTGATTATGAGAAGGATAGTAGATATGAAAGTGTTAAAGTTGGTCTTATTTTTTACAACCATTTGTTTAGCAATGGAAGCTTGTTCATCATGGAGAAGAACCCATGTTATAATCAGGAATAACATGGGGGACGGGTCCACTATTAATGTCAATTGCACCTCACGCGATGACAATTTAGGCGCTCATGTGGTGAAGGATGGAGATAACTACGAGTTTGCATTTGGTCTCGACATTTTGGGAAAAACCAGATTTAAATGTACATGTTTGAGTAACAAAGGGCGGGCTGATTGGACTGCATATGAAGAAACTAGTAGCAAATGCAAAAAGATATGTGAATGGAAAGTCATCACAAATGGCATCACAGGCCTTGATGGATTTTACCAATGGATAAACAACTAGAGTTTAAAATAGATTGATCCCTTGCTAGCTATTTAAATAATTGCATATCTATCATATAAATATACTTATCTAGACATTGTATCGATATTATATGTGGCTACGAGATGTGTGTGCTTATTATATAAATGGTCGTATGCATTTGAGGATTTGTTTATTCGTAATTGTCCATTTTTCCAATCTATTAGTACTTGAGAAATACATTCAATATGGATGATGATGAGCAAAAAAATACCATCTCAACTTTGAAAATAAATGTCATATTATCCATTCATTGGTAACATGCATATGGCTAATGACAGATATGATTGTGAATCCCTTATTCCCTTAAATGTATGAAAATGCACCAGTACAACTATCAATCGAATTTTCACAATAATATAGAGAGGGGTAATTAAGGATTTTCAATGAGTTGAAATTAGGGTTGTCAAACACAATTCAATGCCAAATTAGGGTTATCAGATGAATGTTGAGTTAGGATTCATACGAGTGCATATGCAATTCCATATTAAAGGGATCTTCCTTTGTAATTCGAGCAATAAAAATGTTGATGGCACATACCTCCAATTGAGAGTGAAGAAGGGGAGCTGAGCCATTGTCCATCGGATTTTTCGCCATGTATGAACAGAAGAAAACAAATCGGCAACGATGAAGAAGAAAAATGCCCAAGAACAACGAGAGGAATCAAGACGGTGAAGAAAAAATCAGCAACGCCGAAGAAAGATTGAACGGAACCGTCGACGGTGAAGAAAAAGATGTGAAGCTTTTTTTTCCCAAAAATAACTGAGCTCCATTTAATGCTTTTCATAAATTTCTTTCATTTGCATGTATGTGATTTATGTCTTGATTTGAAAATGTCGTCTTCATTTGATAATCTTGAGTGTTCAATTGTGATTTCAAGATTCAGGGTTGTAATTTATTTTTGTGTTTCTTCTGATTAGTCATATGTATTGGAAGAATTTGATGATTTGGAAGTATCTTTAAAGCATATATCAAAGGCTTAACGAGACTAAAAAATGGACCTTGTTGAGCTCAATGCTTGTGTAAGATTATATCATGTGTTGTTTTAGTGATTCACCAGCTTTGATTTGGTAGCAGGTGTATCTCTCTCTAAAAGCGACAATTTTTTTAAAAAGTTAGTATCGCTTAACTGAATTATTGAAGAGAGATGTGTATATACCCATCCTGAAAGGTGAACAATTTTAATCAGAGCTGAAAATTATGAAACGTGAGTTAGCTCAATTCAAACAATACTTGACTTGAAACTTGAAAGTGGTCTGAAACTTGTTCACTTGAATATGAACATGGGTGATAAATTTTGGCAGTACTTGAGACCTTAAACACATAAGGCCACAAATCACCGGTCCTAAAATCCAGTGCTAGAGTAGTACGAAATAGTAATAAGAATAACAATGTCGTTATTTCTAAGTAATAAATAAACCTAAGTTTATTTGCTGAATAAATAAGTCATTCTCAAACAAGAAGGAATATTAAACAGAGCATGAATTCACGTTTAATTAGAGGGGCAAGAAGTCCATCCACTTGCCTTGATTTCCCTGTAAAAACCTTACGGGGATGCCTTCTTCGGTTTACGAGCAAAAAAAGACTCTCGTATTTGACCTAACCCGAGCTTCAGGTTTCACATAAAAGATTAAATAAATTAATAATCAATTTATTTCTTATTCTATGATTTTACCAAATTATTATGTCCTTATAATAATTTTCAAAGTTTATTATACATTATTATTCCATTAATAAATTATAATTCAAATGCTCATGGCTAAAAATCATTCTTATTATCCTTTTAAAAAATGATTTGTAAATTTATAAATTTAATAAAGAGCATGATAACGTCCAGAACACGCACATAGGGAAAGGAGTGACGGTAGCAAGGTAGGACGGACGGCGGCCTAGGAATGGTGGTGGGTGGTTGACTCCGGTGGCAACAACACCAAAAAAGGGTGGAATTTCATTGGAATAAAATCGGGTTTGGTAGGAAGAATTTGAATCTGTAAATAGTCTTGTAAAACGAAAATATCAAATTGGAATGGATTGACGTTTGTGGTGCAAATCTTCTTGCTATCCACCTCTTTAAATAGACAAGAAGTCTTTGAAGAAACTAATCCCATGATTACATCTATCCTATTAGGGGAATGGTCTATGGATGGGTTTGAAAGGATTGAAGGAGGGTGACTTGACCATGTTTGGCGCCAGTCAGAATGTCAGACGCGGGAAATCCGGACACTCCATCGCCGAGCTATGCCTAGCCATTAATGACGCCGTTTATTTTTTAGGGAAAACCAAAGAAGGAAAGGTTTAAGGATAAGTTATTTCCCTTATGAAGTAGAAATTGAGCTTGGTATAGTGGTCCGGATAACGGCGCGTGTGTGAGGCATGGACAAGAGGTCGGGAGTTCGACCCCCACCTCCTTTTTTTGCCCATCATAAATCCCTTTTTCTTATTTCCATTTTGCCCAATGTATGGAATAAGCTTAAATATTAGAAATTGTTAATTTTATTTGAATAAAATTCTCCTTGTACAATTTCTTTATTTTCAAGCTTATTTTTTTTTATAAATATGGGTGTGGGAAAAAATTATTACTTTAATGGAAGTACTCAATTCCATAATCTTTTTAATAAAAATAGCGGTTATTACAACAGTACCTCCTTAAAAATAGTTTCGTCCTCGAAATTAGGAGGAACTAGAGTTATGAGAAGAGAAAAAGCGCACACACACAACTCACTCTATATACGAAATGTGGACGCTTTTAGTACCCCCTTTAATAACGCTTCACCATATCCCTATGATGGAAATGCATCGTTTCCCAAAATGAACATTCCTTGCGAAGAACTCGAATAAAACTTGTCACACACGCGGAATTGCTTAGGATAATTTGCAACTTTTGTCAACAATAAGTAGTCAATGTCCAATTGTCAGGTTGGAGCAAGATCCTTGGGTAGGGCTGTCAATTATCCACAGGTGACCGATTCACCCGTTTAACCCACTCGAAATAAACGGGTGAAAACCCTATCAAAGCGGGTGACAGGTGGTTCGGGTGACGGGTGAAATGGGTTATGGGTCGGGTAAGGGTGAGATTTTATCACCCAATAACCCGCCCCATCAACCAACCCATCACCCGTTTTACCCAAACCACCCATATAACCTGTTTCAGCCCATAATTTCTAATATGTATGGGCCTTTGAAGTCACCCATATAACTCATTTCGGGCCTTTGATAAATAAGCCCATTTGTAACCCATCTTTGACTCCATTATGACATTTATTGCTTATGTGATTTGTTTTGTTTATGCATAGATTATAAACATTTGCTTTAGTTTATGTATGACAATTTATTTATAGACATAAAATACAATGGTTATACAACGGTTATACGGGTGAACAGGTCACCCATATAACCAGCGTGTGACGGGTGGTTTGGGTGACAGGTAGAACATTTCACGGGTGATGGGTGGGTCGGGTGGGGTATTTTAACTTGCGGGTCGGGTGGTGAAAGTGATCCACACACCCATAACCCGACCCATTGACAACCCTATCCTCGAGACTAACTCGAGTTCGAGAAGAATCTTATCGCTCTGAATTCACTAACGAAATAGACATCCTTTTCTTTAGATAAGGTTTGGAAAAGATGAATAGATTGAGTACAGAATTACTAATGTGCCCTTTTCTTAATGGGTTATTACATTAGTAGTTGTCGAAAAGGTTTTCACTTGTGAAACTTATGTGGTTTAGATGAAACACATGAAAATGATTTTATTTCCTTAAAACCCGCTTGATTATAATAGTGAAGGATGCGGTTGGAACAACATCGAGAAGTAAATGTAGTTTTTTTCCTTAGAGAGAAACACATTTTCGCGGATTAAAGTGTCCACATAGAGGTCCTTCTATCTCTTGAGGACAAGGCACTCTTTTGCCTTGCGTGGACACAATTCGTGATTGACTTAGAACAATTGATATATCTTTCGTTAGAACAAGTTGTCTGGATAGTCGGAAATGACACTTTCGCCTCAGTGAGTTCGAGGGAAGACATCCCATTCATCGAGCATCGAGTGTGGTTTACAGCTAAACCATTCATCCGTACATTGAGGTCTTGGTTAGTCGAACGGTTTGGCAAACCGGCTCGGGCCTAACATGTGGGAATCATGTGCTATCCTTACTAGGCATCACAAGGTTGAATTGTTATAGAATAAACATATTAGTTGACATGAGCGTCAAAGGGTCACGAAAATGTGAGTAAAGACATGACTATCATGTTCTATATTTCAAGAACAAATCATTACAGTTGAATTCTCTTAAGACGAATCTTAATATTGAATTCAAGATGGAATTAACGTTTGAATATGTGGGTGTCATATCTTGAAAAGGAGGATTCCAGTTTTGAACTTCTAACAATGTTACTAAGTGAATAAGTGACTGGATGAAAATCGTTGATGCCAAATCAAAAATAAATCTCTAGTTACTCAACTAGTGTAACACCCTGACTTTCGTCGAGGCGCTACTGGGAAATAGACCTTACAAGGTACTATTAATTAGGTTGACAACTACATTGTAGGACCTTACAACTCGGGCACGACGAGAAAACATAATAAAACATCCAACCTTTATTTAATAAAACTTAGAAAACGTAATCATGCATGGATCCCCGAAAATCATAAACATTCAAATACTTCACAATACCTACTGAAACTGAACTATCCGAACAAAATAATAATAACCGAAACATACGACTAACTCTGTCTAACAAATATTAAAATCAACATCCTAACTAATATAAATAAACTAGTATAACCAATCCCACTATGACACGCGCTCTTTACCGCTCCGGCCCGCCATCTTGCCTCGGTTCCTGCACGGCTCCCTGGTTCATACCTGGAACTGTAAAATATTCCCCGAAGGGTCAGCGTCTAATCTACCAAGCTAGAAAGAATACGGAGACTGTAGAACGCTTTAAAACCATTTATCTAAAGTCAGCATACAAATCCACAATCGCAATCATAACTCTAAAGGCCAATGCCTAAATTAGTTATATCAGTCACACAAGTCACATACGCATTTACAATCATAATCACACAGCAATGCAATTCTTCCTTCGTCTACAATCCGACTTCCAAGGCGCTCTTCACCGCGCCGAGTGCAGAGGCAGGCCCTCCCACTCCACTTCACAATCTCCCTTCTAACCCCTGGCTAAGCCTCCACTGGAGCACTTGCCAAAAACGCACAGATAATAATTTTCGTTTGAAGGGGCACGATTTTCCCAGTCACACGGGTCAACGTAGCCAACTCTTCCTCAACACCAGCTACGATGGGCCGTGTCGGAAACGGTACCAACACAGAGAAAATGTTCCAAAATATTTTTCCGATAAAACATGTTCAAACCATTTTACACACAACAATCAAGCAGTTCAAAGCAATTTAAAAGGTATTCGGGACTAGTTCCCAAAACCCGTTCTACAATATCGATACACAGTCTAACAAGGGAGAAAAGAACCAAGCAAGTCGAAAAACGACTTACCTTGAAAGAAGAACCTCAAATGACACGGAACACAAGAACCGGAACGGAAATAATTCTCTGAACGAATAATGTGTATAATTAAAATGCGCGTCCAACAATTCTTTGGAAAAAAATAATATTTAACTTACTATAATTCGATCGATTCCAACCCTTATACGATTAACCCTAAGATACAAATTACTTTAAAACCCGCTAGAATACACTTTAAATACCATTATCTAAAATCAAAACTACTTAATTAATTAACTTTAACCTAAGCACACTCCACTCACCCTCCAGAACCATCAACACCGGTTTCTTTCCCAAGAACCATACTAATCTACCACTAACAAATATAAGCCATACTAAGTACTAACACTAAGTACCTCTCTAACTTAATTACTAACTAACCATCACCATTAAAACCACTGACTAGCCCTCCCTCTTGATCAGCAACATGAACCCACACTCACCTTAATTTGCCACTCTTAAACAATTAGTAATTAAAATTCAACCTACTCAACAACCTAAAATCAACAGATCGATCCTCAAACTACAATTAAAGGGCTGAGTTTAGTAGTTACAAACTAAACGACGAACTCACAAATCAGATTCCCATAATATTACGATAATTAATTAGAGATGTCTTATGGGTTGAATTACAACCTTCAACCTCCTCGATCCCACACGAGCACTTCAATTACAGAATCCCAGACAACAGATATAGATAGATTAGGCGATTTGTTTGGGACCAACCTCTTCAATCGAGTAAAATCGAACTTGATTTCTAGCTTATTGACATGGGACGACTCGACTGTAACGCTATCAAAGTAGGCTTATTCCGCTCCGTACGCTCGGACTCAGATCAACGACAAGAGGGACGAGCCGATCGGTAATGAGCAAAACTAAAAGGGTGCGTTGTTGTGAGGCCGAGCTCGACACTGTCGATCACAAGAGGACGAACGAGGCTTACAATCAAGAGTGGAGAACAAAGAAGAGGCGAAGAAGAAGACTATAGTTCTGGTCAAAACCTTACTAGAGAATGAGATTCCGATTGAAGGGGAAAGACCCTACCGGAGATAGGAGCCAAATGCCCCGATTCAGTAGCCTTTTGATTCGCGTTGGTGAATCTATGGAAGCCGTTAGGTTTGGACGACGGTGAAGGCCTCGAGCTCCGGCTATGAACTGAGGCGAGCAGGCAGACTCACGGAAATTCCCGGCAGCTAGGATGGACGGAAACGATCGAGGTCGACTCCTCCTTTTTGTCGCTCTCCCTCTCTCGGTGTGTGAAAGGACGCAGGCGGCACCAGGATTGGGGACGAGTGAATTCGGGAGTGATGGGAAGAAGAATAGAGAAGCGATAGTTCAATCTTGGACTTATGGCTCAGGAGATCGGGTGGTTAAACAAAAGAACGAGATAGATGGATTAGGCTTAAGTAGATAAGATTTTAGCTAAAGATAAGATTTAAGTAAAAAGAATAATTTACTGTATCACTAACTTGTATTTAGGCGTAGATAAGTCAAACGAATGATACACTTTAAATCTTATATCCGAGATTACTTGAGGGTCAAGATACGCGTTTGCTTGTAACCCAAGGAATTCATTTTTCCGACACAGAAGAAAAACGAAACCTGACTATTACATACTACTCCCCTTAAGAAAGTTTCGTCCCGAAACTTTATGACGAAGGGAAAAGATATCTCGAGATATCACAACTAGTATGGTCGGTACGTCGGGGTCGTACCCAAGAGACATTTATATTCCAAGTAGTTATTATTATCAACTCAAATTACTAACAAAAGGGGGATTATGAATTGTAATTCTAAAACTAGGGAAATTAAAGCAAAGTAATCAATCAAGGAAAGCAAAGGTTGAGTTTTTCTTAATTTGGGAAAATCAATCCTATTCAAGTATTCACTTTCATCATCAAGTTATTGATCATTGATCCAAACAAGTCATTCCCTTTAGTTATTCCTATCCTGATCATAGAACATGACAACGAGACATGCAAATTTAATATCTAAATAACACATGAAATGATCATACATTATAGGGACATCATCAATAAGAACGAGGATATGTAGGATACATGCAATTGAATTCCAACGAGTCAAACAATTAAACATGCATTCAAATCTCTTTCTCAATTGTTTTAGTCCAACGAGTCCTAAAACAATTGAGTTGCTAAAAAGAACAGGTTTTACTACTTGAAAATCTAAATCTAGCAATAGAGAGTATTAATTCCAATAAGGTGATCAATCAAGTAGAAATCAACACAATCAATGTAGATTCAGCCTACAAGAATTGAAATAACAGGTAAGGAATAAACTTGACTTAGAAGAATCTCACAATAAACTTGAATCTGAAAGCTTCAACTTGAATAGAATTATGAAGTTTAGTTCTCCATGGGAATAGAGAATATAAAAGTATCAATAGAATACTAGATGATAAAAAGTCTAAGATGTTCAACAAAGTCTGAAAACTTGGCTTAAATAGCCAACTCAAAACACGAAATATAAGAAATGGAACTAAATATTAAAAGATAGATAGAATCTCTATCTCGAATCATGCTGTCGGTAGCCTCCGCGGGCGCGGAATTATGGTCCGCGATCACGGGCTTGTAGCTGGTGCCTCTCAGTTGGGAATCCGCGGTCGCAGAATTGGGATCCGCGGTCACGGATCTTTTGTTGACAACATTTTGGTTATACTTTTGGAGGCTGTTTTGACCCACTTAGATTTGGAATTTGAGCTCGCAGTAATACTTGAATTGTAGCTCTTCGAGTTAGCTTTCCAATGATACCAAATTCAACTTCATCCAACCATCGTAGCTCCGGAATGTAGCATCGCAAAAAGTGGTACCGAAACAACAACTCGCAAAAAGTGGGACCTTAATGATCATCAAAAGTGGCTTAGAACTCCGTATGACCAATCCTTGCTCCTCAGAATGACCTAAAAACACGAAAACACAAGAGTAGACACCGAAATGCAAAAACTACAAAAACCACACAAAACACATGCAACTACCTAAGATATAAACATAAATATGCTCTAAAACTAACACCTAAATGCATGCTATCAATAAGTGATGGTTATATTATAGGAGAAGGGATAGTCATCTTCAAGTTATCCTACCCTAACATGTTAACAAACGAGAAATTGTTCGTGAATATTTTCATAGCAGCGTTACTACTCTTATAAGAAAAATAGTTTTTCGCAACTAAGGTTGAATTTGAAGAACTAAGTGGTTTCATTTCTCCAATGTGATCAACATCGAGGAAACTACCTCCAACATAGTCCTTAAATATATACCTTCACATTCTTGTTTTACTTGCTTGGGATGACCTTGTGGGTTGACAAGTACCTAGGTCTCTATCTCGACCATGATAGGATAGGGAGGTATGCTTGGGGCGCCAGGGTACTTCCGATGCTCTTACCAACCATAGCGAGGCCTCACGATCGAAGGGGAAGACTATCGCCAATTGTGCGCTTGTTTTGAGGGTACAAATTTTATTTGTATTTTGTTTTCTAATTCAACATAATAAAAAATGATTGACCACATTTATGATTAGGTTTGGATCTGACACTACTTCCGGGGTTTTCTGCGCCATGCAATCCTAGATCTGGACAGGATGGATGATGATCGAGTCGCTGCACTATATAGGCAAAAATTGTGTCGATGATAGAGTCTTTAGAGCACACTTTTTGAAAGCGTGCCTAACGGCTCTATTTTTTTAATAAATAGTCGTTGCACTGGCAATTATCTAGGACGAGCTCTCGTCCTGGATGAGTGATGTGCGCTTATTAAAATTCTCGTGTGTATATTTCATTAGCCTTGTAAAAGCATCTATAATATCAATCATTGATTATTTGTCTTCTTCAACAAGAGAGAACTTGATGTTTAGATGATACACCTTCTTGATAAGCAATACATATAGAAGCATGTGTACTGCCATTTTAACAGTTTGAGATTTCATTATACATTTGTTATTTTAGTCCGTAGTTTTTGAAGGAGCAAGGTGCAAATGGTCCTAGGCGCGAAGCGTAAGGCAAAGGCACCCACTTTTTGTAGGTGAGGTGCACCTAAGTGTTGAAACCTTATAAATTATTTCTACAACATGCCTTATACTTAAAATAACATAGTTCTTATATTATAAATGCATAAATGTACAAAGGTAATCACAATCAGCATAAATCCATACAAAACTGACTTAAACTAAAGAGGGAAAATCGGAAAAGAGGGTCGATTGACCAATAAAACTCCAAAAGAGGCAAGCAGGGGACAATGGTGTGATCAGCAGGGAGGCGTCAAGGTGCAGGCGAGCGGAGGACGATGGGTGACGGCGGCATTGCTCGTGAAGTAGGGTTTCTCTCTTTTCTTTCTTGTCTTTTTATTCTTTTCTCGTTCTTCTTCTGTCTTCTTTTTTCCTTTTTATTTCAACTTTTATGCCTTTTTTCCCTTCTTTTCAGGAAATTTAAAGTAAAATGTTGAAGGTCACATCAGAAGCCTTTGAGGGAGTCACGTACCTTTTTTAAGAGTAAAATAATGTTTAATTTCAGCAGCCACAAGAAGGCACACGCCTCAGCCAGAGCGCACCTCGACAAAGGCCTAGCAAGGCATGCGCCTTTCGTATCCTGCCTCGCCCGACCTTCCAAAGCATTGGCCTCTGTGCCTTGCGCCCAAGCGCTGGTAGAGGGTTTGTCTTACCTTTATAACCTCTAAAAATCTTGATTTGAAAAGGAATTTTCTAACTATTTTCATCGAAAATCCCAATTTGAAAATGAATTTTCTAACCTATTTTCGTCAAAAATCCCAATTTGAAAAAAAATTGTTAAATTTATTCAGCAAGGAATTTTTTAGGGAAAAAAATCGGTTTTTTTAAGGTAGCATAATAGTTTCCAAAACAAGGTTGTTAAGCTATGTCCAAAAAACAAGTTGTTAATTTACCGTTACAAATCTCATAGAAAAAGTTGGCACATTATGTCCTTTTGAGATTGTGTTCAGTTTGATCAAATTCCCATCATATGGAATGAAGCAACTTCACTGTGTACAATTTACGGAGTTCCTGGTGGAACAACTACAGCCAAATCAATCGAAGCCAAACTAAACCAAATAATGAATGTCAATAAGTTACACCAATCTACTTGCAAGTGGAAAGCCAAAAATGAGCACTAAATTAAACAAATCATTCAAACATACAAGGAGCTCAAGAGCTATTCAGCATTTAGTACTCTGTAAATAGAGATTATACATGTTGAGAATATGGGAAAATTAACAGTGAAGCCTTTCCTTACTCTTGGTCTACTTGGCTTTTCGGTTCACCTTCAGGTACGGTAAGCAGCCAATGACATTGTCGTAGTCGCTCCTGTTAACTTGGACCTGTTGAAAACCAAGTCAGAAACACAAGCTGAGTTCAGACGAGGCACGAATTATTCAAAAAAACAACTCTGCTCAGCATTGCTCCAATGACCTTGTTGAAAACAAGGTCTTTCAAGATCCTAATGAACGAGACTAAACTGGTGGCTTAACCTATTTTGTCTGTTCTCCTCACCCACATACACAATGTTCTAAAAAACGCTAGGCGGAGAAGGACCGCCTAGCGCCTAGACGGCCTGAACGGTGGCCTAGGCGGTCCTAGACGGATGCCTAGGCGGTCTGAACAGCTAGGCGAGTTAGGACCTTCCAACGCCTAGGCGGGGCCTAGAAGGGATTTTTAGAACAATGCACATACATCAATGAGATTAAATTAGTGGTTTAACCTACTTTCCAAACACTTAAATGTGCTAATATAAGACATTGCAAGAAATTTTTAACAAGATAGAATATACTTGGAAATTTGTTATACAGCTAAACATCAAAGGCAGAACAGACTCATTAATGGAAGGAACTAATGCAGACACTAACTTTATCTCAATCTAAATAAGGGGAATGAAACTGAAGAAGATTAGCACAGATTACAGAATATAAAAGTCTGAAGAGCACAAGGTTCTCCACTTCAATTCAGCCTTCGTAGGGATCAAAGAGAAGATGCATATAACAAATACCTATATACATAATCACTATAACCAATCCAATAGCATTCATTCCTTGTCCAGAACAAGCATAATTCATTTACCAGAAGAGAGTTCATATCACAATTTTATCAATAAAACATAGTCAAAGAGGGCATGGCACAATGCAACAGAAAAATGAACCTGAAATCAAAGCAGCTACAAAACTCAAGTCAATTTGAAAACCCTAGAGTCAAAGAGAGGTGAGAAGTACCATTTTAGAGAGACGCAATTTGCGCTTAGTGTTCTTCTTAGCGAGCAGATGCTGCTTCCCAGCTCTCCTCCTCATTATCTTCCCACTTCCTGTCACCCTGAACCTCTTGGCCGACGCCTAACCAACCAATCACCGACGGAAACAAAAATTTCTCAGAATTATGTACACAAATTTTGACAAGAATCGGTAACGCACACAGAGATAGAACGGGAGAGAATTTGACCTTGTGCGTCTTCATCTTGTAGCCCTTGGCGGCGACTATGGCGGGAGGAGAGGACTTCAGAGGAAGAGAAACGCTCGGAACGGCGTCGTTTCTGGTTTGGCGGAGAATTGGGCGAATTCCGGAGGAGGAAATGGAATAAGAAGAGCTCAGCTTCAATTGGCTCAACTTGAGATGGCTTCCACCGAAGCCGCCGTGGAAGGATCGAATTGAAGGTCGTGAAATGAGGGAACAGGTTTGGAATTTCACATTCAAAGGTAAGATCGAAGCCATCGCCATTGCTCTTTCGCCTCCGACTCTACTCGACCCTGCTCTCTTTCGATGGAGCAAAGTAATGAAGTGGAAATAATAATATGAGGATAAGAGGTAAGGTATAGGCCGTAGAGGAGAAAAGAGACGGATTGCAGTATTTTCGTTTTCGTTTTCTTTTTTTTTTTTATGATAAGGAAATTAGTTAGAACATCCTAGAGCATATTGACGAGTGACGGAGCATATTGACGAGTGACGGATGATGTTCCGAAGACCCGAATCAACAGTAAGAGGAATGATTCAATGTAAAATATAATTGATATCAATGTTCAATGTAGATTAATTTTATGGGTAAAATAAGGGCACATTTGATGTGTTAGATTTAGTAGATCAAAAGTTATTCAAAGGACACGTATCCTACTTTTTTTTTTATATTAACTAGGAGTATTTTTTATCTTTTTCATGTTAAATTAAAAGATTGCTACAATAGTGTCTTAAACCAAAATTGCATCAATGACTCAATGATTCAATCATTCAGTATTGGGAGATAGCAAACCAGTTTAAGAACCAAAAGTGTGTCTTAAACAAAAAGTGTGGGTCTTAAACCGGTATGCTATCTTCCAATACTGAATGGTTGTGTGCGGATCACATCTCTCCCTCCTCATGTCAGGCAACATAATGGTGAGGAAGGTCTTGTCAAGGTCGATTGTCCACTTCGTAACAGCATGCATCTACAAACACACACTCGACTGTACAAGTTGACAACTCATCGATGAGTTCAACCTGTTCATCAGTCCGTTGCACATGTGCCTGAAGACAATTCCAATATCACCATATACCTCTCAACTTCATCGGCTTGCTGCTTATGATGCATAGCTACTTTCTAGAGACGCGTAAAGCATGGGACATGAGAAAACTGGTGCATTAGGTCTTCATCATCACTCGATATCTGTTGAAAAAATGTGATTAAATAATAAAAAGTAGTTAGTCATATACATAATGAAACCTAAAAGTTAAGTGTCATGGCCTCTTCATTAGAGAATTTTTCATCAGGCCTGGGTGAATGTGGCATTGCATGATCGGAGTCTCACTGAACAGGAAAATCAGACAAAATACTATCTTCTTCAAACAAGGATCCCTGCGAAATCATTGTTCCTATCCTTGCCATAATGAAAAGAAATTTTAAATTAACAACCCTACCATGATATCAATCAAGTTTCCAAATCATTTTATTCAATTTTTTTCCTCCTCTATCCAACAAGTGCTACAACAGAATAAGGCGCCTCTACACTTTCAATGAAGCCATGATTTGTTGAGTGCTGAGCAAAAACATAAGCTACAACAGATAAAACAACATTTAGTAGTGGATTTCCATAATGAAGGTCAAAACAACATTTGGTCTTGAATCAATGTTTCAAAATCTCTTTTAGCTTCCTGCTTTCTACCAATCAAACCCCAAAATAATAAAATTTAAGCAATAATCTGGTGAGTACCGAGCAAAAAAAAAAGCTACAGCAGTAACTATTGGGGTTCAATTGTGAATCACACATGGGAAGTTGGGAGTGAAAACAAGCTAGTATATAAGGTCATGGGTCACTCCTCCTATTACTAATTGGTTTTGGGATGAACCCTATGTGATCGTATACTAGGCTTGGCAAATTGGGCCCGTCTCCCCAGTAACAAGTGGTATCAGAGCCGATGGTTCGGTTTAGGGACCGGGAGGTCCGCCATTCGGGCTTGTGAGGATTCACAAGTGAGAGGGGAGATTGTTGGGGTTCAATTGTAAATCCCACATGGGAAGTTGGGAGTGAAAACAAGTTAGTATATAGGTCATGGGCCACTCCTCCTATTACCAATTGGTTTTGGGATGGAACCTTATGGGCTCGTATACTAGGCTTGGCAATTGGGCCTGTCTCCCCGTAACAGTAACATTTGGTAGTGAATTTGCATAGCATTTCACATTTCAGCAAAAAACTCTTCTCCCTAAAAAATTAAAATCTATTATTTGAACACACTTCCTTTTTGTCAACTATTTTTCCTATATACATGACATGAAGATGAGACTCAGGTTAGCTGGTCCTATGACATAATACAAAACTAAATGACTCCCATCTTCATGTCAGCAAACATTCACCTACTACGAATACTAGATGGTAAGCATAGGTTTTTACAAGCTCAAGAATATCCAATCAAGCTCGGATAAGGTTTTTACTTGTCTCCTCCTCTCCCAACTCAATCCAGGCTACTCCGTAGCTCCAACAACAACACCCTACAGGTCTGTCGGCACAATTGAACGGATACACTTCAGAGGTCGAGCACACAAACGCAAAAAATTAAAGTGGTATGAAAATTGGTACCTGAGAATGGGAGCTTGTGAGTTGGCTCGTCCTCTCCAAGTGGTCTCGCCTTGCCGTCAGGAGGGCTGCTTCGTCAAATTTGAGGTCGGAGAAAGGAGGACACTACTTGGATTTTCCAATCTCGAGTCGTCGCCAATCGCCCTTCCAATCACCGATGCTCACCTCCTAGCTAGGGTTTTTTTTATATTTGAGAATTGAGATCAATCGAGGGGTATCGAGGGTGTCAAATTGGGAAATTTTTGGCACGCTAGTGGGGCGTATCGTTAAAAAGCTGGGGGAGGAGGAGGGAATGGAGCGGAATTCCGCTAGAGGGTGATGATTCCGCTAATACACGACACTCGTACCGAACACTAGTCAGTGGCGAGCGCTTAATGAAGAAGCTCATGTTCCGCCCCTTTCCGCTTGTGCCGAACGGGGCCTAAGCCTTTTTCTCTTTGCAAGTTGGGGCGAGCCTTGACGATGAAGCTGGGCAGGTGAGACGTAATGAAGAAGCCGGGTACGGCTACCGAGGATAGAAGCCTGTTTTAGCTACACTATATTAGCAATTTTAGCCAGTTTACGGGTTCTGATTTATAATAGTAGGGATAGGGATATTAGGTAAATTTTCTTTTTACCTTTCAATTTTTAAAAAAATATTTTCATAAGTAATGATGCAATTAGTAAGCACTAAGTACGTGTTAGGCTAACTAAAAAGATTTTGGAAGTTGCACAAGCAATGTCGAAAGTTCTTTCTGAATATGAATCTAGCCATCTAGAAGAATTGTAGAATACAAAGAACTGGAAAATAGTACAGTCGAGGTTTTCGTTGCAGCAATAGCTGTAACAAAGTATACAAAGCATCCCCGGAATTATCTATATAAATGAATAGAAGTCCACATTTGCAGAAGATAATCTGCAGGCTAACAATTTTATCTCATATTTCACAAAACGACAAAAAAATCCATGGCTGAGTCTCATTTAAACTTCAGGGAAATAAAATCGAAACCAATTTATACAAAAACGATGCATCATAGTACAGGGTGCAGGCACCTAACCAGTGGCTTAATGTGTTCAATCCCAGAGCTCAGTGAAAGTTACAAACTTGTAAGGGTAACAGTAAGGGATCCTAATGCGAATTTCACCGGCCTAATTCATGACCTTGTGAGGATAGCAACAGATTCCCATTCCAATCCACATATGACATTCTGCAAAAGAAGAAGCATGTATTATGACTTGTTGCTCAACGGACTCAAAGATAATTAAAATACAAATCATAATTTTCAATCTTACAGATGGATTCTGCTTGTCTATGTCAAAGCTGTTGATAGCACAGGGTTCTGCTAAGAGTTCAGCTGGTTCCACGCCTACCCGATGAAATAACCAATTTCAAAGAGCTGAAATAAGGAAATTTATTTATTTTATCATATTTAACATATTCAAAGCTTGATACCTTTTTCAATAACAGCAAGGATGCCATCTTCTGAGCACATCATTACAGGTAACGTTCTTGAAGAAGAAAGACTGCTAATGTGAGACGATTGTGTGTAGCTGTCATACTGCACTTCCCACACCTCACTTTCAGAAGGTGATTGAAATCCCCTTTCAGTTATCCCCACCCCAGAAAGGATTATAGGTTGTTGTTGCCATCTCAGGTCCCAGGCAAATACAGTACCTGAAGAGCCTCCTGCCTTCAAGGAAACAACATATCAGTAACTGTTTCTCTTGCATAGCCATAAATTTAAGTAATGTAAATGATGTTAACATGTAAATTATGCCAAGAGTTCACAAGAGGGCAGGAGAGGAAGTTGAAGATAGGAGCTAGTACAAAACCAATACTAAAAGGGGATAAGAGCTAGTAATACAGTTATGGAATTGAATAAATTTTAGGGCATTGAAATCTTCAAGTCATAACTCATAAGATCATCCCCAAAAGAAACGAGTGGAATCATAATCAGTAATAATATTCTTGATCAAGATTAGAACCGAAAAATGATAATGCTATAGAATGTGACGAATGTACTTACCATACAGGTGTGTTTCCTCGATGGATGAATGTCAATAGAATGTACAATCCCAGAAGCAGCATGTTGGGGCCTGCAACACATCCTCTTTCAAAAAAAAAAAACATGGAGGAAACAAATTTGATGATCCAGACATGGAAATCACAACACTCAGCATTTCTGATCACTTCTAAGTGCATCACAACTTTCTGAATCTATATATGAAACTGCTAATCTACCTAGCAATTCAATTGCAGAACCAAATATCAATTACAAACACAGCAACTCCCGAGATGAGCAAAGGCCAGAAAATAGACTAATTGACACCTCAGCATCTTCACCACTTTCCAAATTCAATGAAACTGCCAATGAAATGAATCAAATATCTGAAAAGCTATACATTAAGGAAAGCGTATATAGTGTTTAGAGTTACCAATTGCCCTTGAACTGCAAAGCTGGGCCACCGGGCTTCCTCTGATCCCACCAATGGAGGCTAAACCCTAGCCCGCCAGTAGCAAACTCCGCAGGGGACGCCCACTTCACCGCCGAGTACGAAACCAGCCCATTGCTATCAAACACTCTCCTAAACCCTAACTCGGACCCGCCACCGCCGAGGCTCACCAAATTGACACGCCCATCCTCCCCAACAGTCACAAACTCCCCGTCGTCCAAGCCGTCGACGCAGGAAATCGGTCCGGCGTGGAAGGATTTATCCTGCAACGAGAGGTGAATACCGTCACCGGAACCGAGCTCGCCGGATAATTGGGGGAAGAGGAGGTGGAAGGAGCCGGCGACGGTGGAGAAGGCGACGAGGGGCTTGTGGTGAGAGCGGGAGGCTCTGAGAGAGGAGGTTCTGGAGGGAGAGGCGAAGGACAAGAGAGGAGAGAGGGTGGATGAAGAGGATACGGAGCAGATCTCGATGGAGGAAGAGGAGGAGTCGGAGTCGAAGAGGGAGAGGACGGCGAACTTGTCGAAGGCGGAGAGCGGAGGCAGCCACCGCACGCCGTCGACGTAGTTGGACTGCGGGAGGCGGTGGATTTGGAGGTTAGGGTTGAGGCTTTGGGTTTCGGTGTCGATTACCGCCATTGTTAGAGGAGGGTTTCAGCTCTGATGGAGTTGAGCAGAAGAGGAATACAATGGTGCATTGGTGCTGATGACTTGGGAGGGAAAACGGTTGAAAATAGAAATGAACGGCCCAAAAGAGAATCAGGCCCAATTTATAGTGGGCTATTATTTTATTTGGAGGTAACAAGACTATCATATTTTCTTAAATTGACTCACATCGTCCTGGTTCACAAAAGAAAATTTAGAGTTGTCAAAACTCGACCCGACATGACAAACCAACCTAAAGCACTCGAAATTTTTAGGGTTGAAACCCGACCTGAAAATCAATGGATCATAGTAAGACTCAGACCTAAATAATTCGAATCCGATTGGATTGAAGTCCGAAAACCACTAGATTATTTTATTTAAAAAAATTATAACATTTATTTTAAAAATTAAAATATACAAAATCATATTTTTATTATAAAATAATATAATTTAATTAAAATATGATTTTAATAATAATAAAAAGTCGGTACTTTTGACCCTCCAGATTGACTAGCTTGAACCCGCACGACAATCTGCCATATCCAGACTTTTTTGCCCTATAATCCAATCAACCCGAACTCGTACTCAATCGAACCCGAAATGAGTGAACTTGAATCCAATCGAACGGACCCGTTTTACAAGGGTAGTCAGTGCTAATCAAATGTAAGAATTATGAATAGTAAAGTTGAGCTTTATGTGGAGTAGTTAGGCAATTATGTCACCTTCTGGTGATGTGGTCAATTTGTCTGTTCTCATGGAATTTTGGTAAAGAAAATAGAAGCAAGAAAAAAGGTAAGATTATGTGTATGGATATGGATGTTTGATGGAGACATCGTCGGCGCCCCTGGTTTTGTGGCCAAGTCTTTGATTTTGAAAGGAGGCTGATCATCGATATATTTTGCCGGAAGATAACGCCTCATGTTGCCATCATCATCTTACAAGAGTACGCTCTACTAATACGTCCATTAATGTTGAGAGGTGATCATGACCAAATTATAACCTAAATTCAAATGTATTTTCATGGAATATTCGATTAAAATTTTAGCCAACCAATGAATACACTCTAAAAAAATAAAAATAAAAGAATAGAATTTGAAACTAGTCATACACGTCTTATAAAGTTCAACGAACTAGTTCATACCTCAAATGCAACTCAAATTTACCTCGCCTTTGATAGTTCGGTGTATAGGCTTGCGTTGGTGTCATTTTTTTTACCGGTGCTTCAACTCAGCTTCATCAGCAACTGCTAGTAAAGACGAAGGCGTCCATTTTTTTTTTTATTTTAACGATGCCATGATTAAACTTCTTTTCTTTTATTTTTTAAGATCAAAATCCTAGTCGTCAATTTCCTGTAATCAGTAAACCCTATGTCCCTATCAACACAATCTTTTATTAGCGCCACTCATTTTAACCGATTTTTCACTGGAAGGAAACACTCTTGTATTGTTTTTAATAAGTCTGATCGATAAAAGTTCGTATGCTATTAGTTGTTTAATACTCGTACTATTTTAGATTAATATATAAAAACAATTTATTTTGAGTAAGTTTTGCTCTTAAAATGAGATACTCGAACATATATGACATCGTAATAAATCGTGCATATATGATTGTAAGCTACATAGCATGATGGTGGAACTTGCTTATACGTATGCTTATTTTTATTTTATGTGGTCATATACCCTGTATCTGCATAGCATGCATGATGCATGATGGAGTAAATAGCTACCTGCCTAGACTATTTTAGGCCAATTCAAATAGACCCAACAAAACATTGGCAAAAGAAGTAATTAAGATTTTGTTATCTTAAGTTTATCTAAAAAATATATCATGCATTTATAGCATATGATGGTACGTACGTGGTGGGAATAAATTAAGTACATATATTTGGTTGATAACACGTGGCAGTAGATAACAACATACCCACATGTAGATGGTGTATAACTTTCCACCTCATATATATTTCTCAAACTGTCGCGACACGATAATTAAGTAGCCCCGTCCACAGAAACTTTCATCTGATTCAAACTAGCAAATATATATTTTTTGGTACAAAGTTAGCAAATACAGACATACAGTAAATAATGGACTCTGGTAAGGCTTTAATCAATCGGCTCCATTAACCAGTATTAATCATACTTGATAATTAACGTTCAATAATAGAGCAAATTTAAAGACGAGATCGGATAGCCTTCACAAGCTACGTACAAATCCATTATGCCATAGCTAGAACAATTACTAAAACAAAGTGATCACTACATTTATGCATCAATAGTATACAAACAGCTTCAACGTAACTCAAATACAGCTCAACATGACAACGTACACAATAACTCCAATGAAGCTGGATCATTTTGTTTCCTGACGATGATCCATCAAATCTCGGTCTTTTTTCCCCACATTGCTAAATTTATTTAAGGTACTTATATCTACATAAGATGAAAAAATACAACCATATAATAGATTTCTCCAAATAAATATTTACAAAGACATTAGGCGCTAATTCATAATTTAACCAGCTCAACGTACATAATAAATTCGATCCCAATTATTTCATTTTAATGGTTAGATCAAACTATATAACATATTGATTACCCAATCTTATGACGCATATAGTAAGAGCCGGCATCAATAAACATAATGAGAAACCGGGTTTTCAGTTGACCAGATCGGTTACCCACTCGACATCAGGACCCGACCCGGCTGACGTACCTGATCCAACCGGATTATCCGACAGGCTTAACGGATTCTCCTTGCTCAGCTTCTCAAACATCCTCGCCCGCAACTCCCTCCCGGACTCCACTCTCTCCATGACCGGCTCCTCCTCCTCTTTCTCCCACGCTTCCAAATACCTCGATCCCGACGGCCGGGTCGGAGTCGTGGGCAAGCTGAAAAAACCCGGATTAATTCCCGGCCCGCCACTCGACCCGAACCGGCCCGGCGAGCCCACACCCACCTGAAAGCTCCAACTCGGCCTCGCCGGCATCGACTTCACTTTACTCAGCTGCAGGCTCCTAATCGTAGCCGCCAACTCCTCCAGCGCGCTCGCTCTTCGGGCCGGGCCAGCATCATCAAACGGGTCGGTCTCGGGCCCGGGTCCAGGCCCAATTGGCTCGCCCAATACGACCCGGAGCTGGTCGGGCGCGTGAGCGAAGAAACAGACACGGCGCGTGCAGCGCGCGCCATCCTTGCACGCCTGGGTGCGGTACCGGGTCGGGTGGAGCCAACACTCGAAGACTCCGTGGGCGAACTCGCAGGCGTCGCCCCGCCGGCAACCGCCCTTCCGGAAGTCCGTGCACGCCGTGCCGGAGTAGGAGTAGCGGCGTGGGTCCCGGCGGCGGGCCTTCTCGCCGGGGTGGGCGAAGGGGCACTCCGTCCAGTCGTGGGCCTTGGGGCGCGTGCACATACGCACCTTGAACTCGTACATCCGGAAGTCGTCCGCGTTGGTGTAACCGTCGTCGAGTTCGGGCGAGTCGGGTTCCGTTACATTTGACGGGAGGTAACGGCTTAGCGCCGTTAAGAGAGCCTCGTTATTGTTGGATGGGGAGGAGGTTTTCGGGCTGGAGTTGCCGTTAGCGGTGGTCATGACGGAGAGTGGGGAGCGAGGCGTTGGTGGAGTGGAGGAAGGGGTGATCGTGGCCGTTGGATCCCATGGAGGATTGTAGACCGTTGGATTGTAGGCGAGTCTATGGTAGTGATTGTGTAGATCTCCGATCATCATCGTACGGGTTGCGGAAATTTTGTTCTAGGGTTGTCTAGAGACGTGGTGGAAGTTGTTGCTGGATAATCTGGTGTTATATAAAGGGACTGTTAACCGTGGTTAGGTTTGATAAACTCTGGTTAGTATAGAATGAAAAGGGTAAGAAATCATGCAGTAAAAAATGTTTTAACCCAATTGCCTAATTCTGTACGTAGAGAGCTCTTGAATCACCGGCTGGTTCCGCATGGAATGTGAAAGGCGAATGGCAATGCTATTGGACATTCATTTGATACACGCATTAGATGGGTCCTACGTGGTAGATCATGATCTGACGTGGTGAGATATTACTGGTGGCATGAAGGGACTAAGGCTTAAAATTTGTCGTTTCAAGTACCATTTTCTGCTCCATTAATACTCTTTACATTTTTTTTGGTCGTGATTAATAATTTAATACTGTACTCTTTACATAGTTACACTTACTTTCAATTAAAATGATCAGTGATCGACGTCAATAAGAGAGCAACAATAAGAGAGTGGTTTCAAGGGGAAAAACTGCAGGTTTAAAGTGGGTTAACAAGCACCTAGCTAAAGTAGTGGAAGCTAGCTAGTGTATTTTCCTCTTGGATTGGATATGATGATAGTGCTAACGGCTGATTTATTACTTAGTTTGGTACGTACAAAGACACTTGATTAAAAATATTAGAATGTATGCATTTGTCTAGTTCATTCAGCTGCAAGAAACTTTTTGACATTTACGACAAAGCGAATTTTAAGATTTCATCTATGAGTTTGCTATTGTCACCACATTTGACAAATAGTATCCATAAAGTAGTTTTTTAGTTATAAAGATAATATTCAAAGGTAAAATTGTCTAATGTTATGAAATCTTAAAAAAATTATTTTAAAAAAAAAGCTAAATTATTTTAAAAATTATGTCTAAAATATAGGATAAAATAGTCAATATATAATTAACATCTATATCTATATAGTTATATATTATTACTAAAGTTGAATTACTCTCTCTTATGTCTCATCTCCTTACTATGTCACGTAGACATATTTATGTTTTTCATTTCTCGTTTTCCTTAAATTTCTTTAGTACTTTCATTCCTTACACATTAATATAATAATATGATCTTATATATTATTATTACCTACTATATTCAACTATATATTACAGAATATGTGATAACATAAAGCAATTGTGTTATTAATATATAAGAAAATATTATTTAATTATTTAATATTTATATTTACTACATATTATAATAATATTATCCAATTCATTATTACTTACTACTTTTAATGATTTAATGAAAAAATAAATAACCTATATATTATTAATAAGTTCAAAAATTATTTTCTTAAGGATTTTATATATATTATAATAACTCTCACTTAAAATGTTAATTAGGAGATTTTTTTATATTAATTAGAGATTACAATTCGTACTTAAATAATGAGATATACGAATGGAAAACGTTAATACTTAAGTCGTGATTGATCATACCAATCGTCTATGTTACGACGGGCCATGCTAGTAATATACTATTATATATAAGATACATATTGACCACAGGGTCGGTGAACCACCAAGTTTACTGTACACAACATAATTAGTACATAACATTAAATTGTAGGTAACTATAATTTCATAAGCTAAACCAATACCAAAACTGGATAAGAGCATATAATACGAAGTTTTAGCAAAAAAGTTATAAACAAATACTTGTAACTTTGGATGATCATGTGGAAGCGCAATGCGACTGTCCACATACAACCCCTACAACTCTAGAACGAAAGAGGTTAGGGGGTGTGAACTTGGTGTGCTGGCCCCAAATATCATGTGACAAACCACGTGTCCTATAGTCTTGGAGACGGTGGCGCCACGCTATCAGGACTTGCAGGAGCTGCACATGCTCCCCTCTTTTCCTCTTGAGGAAATTATTCCTTGTATATTACAGATAAAAAACTTGTTGGTCTATGATTAATCCGGAGGATTTTAATTGACTTTTCAAAATACAAACTACACGTCAAAAGGAAATAGATATGGTATACTTGATTCATTATGAGAGAGGCGGGCCTAAGTAGTAAGGACAGATGCCCGTTCGACAACGATCTGTTCTCCTCCATGCCAGACAACATTTAATTTTAAATAAAAATAGTACTGTAAAAATCTTCAGATTGTTTAACAGAGAGAAAAGAAAAAGAAAGCAGGAGGGTACGAGCGAATCTGAGCCGTACATTTTAGTGTTGATGGGGGCAACCCTACAACTTGAAGACGTATACGTACGCGTGTCCCATGCATATCTCTCTTTTTCTCTAGCTCGGAATTTCGAGATATAATGCTTTTGTTCTTGGCGCTTATCCCGTGATCGACTGGGGACACGTGGCTCCCCACGTGGCAGTTTCTTGGCAGCTGGGGTAGTTTCTGTCCACTGATCTTCGCTTGAATGATGATATAAACTTGATTTATAGTTTCTGTTATACAGTTTTATGTTTAATTAACTTAGTGTCATAATATATGTCTGTCATATTTGTACATGTGCTACACATGGGAAAAATTTCAGTTTGATAGTTTCTGAATTATAAGAGTCGTTTTAGAGGTTGTTTGAGTCAAATAAACAAAGTGCTCTTGTCCACTATAGTAGTGAGTTAGTTGCTAGAAGGTACGTAGCATCAACTCGTTCGTTAGCATGTAATTCAGATTCAGCATTTGCTTTATATAAAAAAAAAAAAAAAAAAAAAAAAACTGGTGATGGAGCCATATTGAGAGCCACACTAACTAAAATCCAAAACTGTCAATTTTCTTTCCTCTGTATTTTCTGTCTTTACAAGGTGTCGATCCAACATATGGTATCGGAGTCTGATGAAAGGAAAGCTACAAGTGTAAGTCACACCTTGAGGTTGAGAGAGCAAGACTAAGAGAGAGGGAGAGAATGGCAACTCCGGGGACAAACACAAATAATGAAACAGGAAACAATTCTGGTGGAGATGGTGTGAGAATCACTGATAAAGATGTATCTGTCACTTTGAAATATCCCATGCTGACTAAAAGCAACTATTTAGCGTGGGCTATAAAAATGGAGGTTTTCATGATGGCTCAGGGTGTGTGGGATGCCATTGAGTCACAAGAAGTTGTTGACAATCGAAAGGATAAGATGGCCTTGGCTGCCATTTATCAAGCAATTGGTGAAGACACTCTACTCCAGCTTGGTGCCAAGAAGACGACAAAGGAGGCTTGGAACATGCTCAAGATGATGAATTTTGGGGCTGACAAGGTGAAGGAAGTGAGGAATAAAAAACTATGGCGTGAGTTTGAGGCTCTAAAGATGAGTGATTCAGAAAATGTTAACTTTTCTGGAAAACTCACCATAATTGTCAACAAACTAAGAAGATTAGGCAATACTGTGGAGGAGCTACAAGTTGTGAAGAAACTTCTAAGATCCACTTCACCTAAATTCCTTCAAACTGCATCAACTCTTGAAGAATTTGGAGACCTCAAGAACAAGTCAGTAGATGAAGTTAGTGGATCTCTCAAAGCACATGAAGAGAGATTGCAAGAGTTTGGAAACAAGACCGGTGAGACTACCCTTCTAACACGTGCTTAATGGAGAGCAAGAGAAGATGCAAAATCTTCTATGAAATACTCCATATCGAGACCAGTCAAGTGCACATGGTGGAAGAGGACGTGGTCGTGGACATGGCAGAGGAAGGAGCAATGGAGATTCCAGTCGTGGGAATGATGGAGAATCACAACCACAAAAGAAGAAATTTGATAAAAGCAAAATAAAGTGTTATATATAGTTGTGGAACTATGGGTTACTTTGCTTCAAAGTGTCACTCAAAAGACAAAGAAGAGGAGGCACATCTAACTAAAAGAGATCAAGATGAAAAACCTACCTTGCTCATGATGGAAACATGTGAGCTTGCAGACACCAGTACCAGAAATTGTGATGCTGCACAATGAAGATCACAATTCAAGACAGGAACCAGTCAAAGAGGAGACTTCATGGTACATAGATTCTCGAGCCAGCAACCACATGTCAGGAGAAAGGTCATGCTTCTCTGAAATTGATCAAAGCATCACTGGAAAGGTGAGGTTTGGAGATGGCTCGACAACTGTCATCAGAGGAAGAGGTTCAATATTCTTCAAATGCAACTGAAATTGATCGAAGCATCACTGGAAAGGTGAAGTTTGTATACTACATTCCAGGACTTAAAAGTAATATTGTGAGTCTTGGACAGCTTGAAGAATCAGGGAGCAAGTCTGTCATTGAAGAGGGTCATCTACAGCTCTATGCCAGATCAAGGAAGTTGCTAGTCAGAATGAAAAGACAGCCTAACATACTCTACATTGCAACTTTTCACTTGACCAAGCAAGTGTGCCTTATGGCGATGATAAAAAATACAGATTGGATATGGCATGCGAGGTATGGCCACATGAACTTCAATTCAATGAGGAAGCGAAGTCAAGGAATGGTTGAAGGGCTATGATGCGACTCTACCCTAACTCGGACCCAGCTCCTACAGACCCGAGACGACCTAGACCTTGGAAACCCCCTTGGCTTAGGACTTAGTCTCTTTTATGTATTTATTTATATTATTTCTATTTTAGTCATTTGATATTCCGTGTTTACTATTTTAGGCGTGTGCTCTCTTATGCTTAAGAGGTCGGCCCATTATGGTAGAATAAGGCCCATTAGGGTTTGTTGCAACCTTTCTATTTTTACTAGTTACTATTAGTAGTATTATGGGCTTGGGTGCTGGGTCTAGCATGTTGCTAACCCTAGTCCACCACCCATATTAGAACTACTAGGGTTTTGTGTGGTCTCCTCTATATAAAGGAGCCACACCTCCTTTTATTATTCACATCAAAATGAATTAGCCAAGTTTAAGTAGAGTCGAGATTCCTCCTTATTTGGCCCGACATCACCAACCCTTCCAACCCCTTTCCGTCTCGTCGGTCCCCCCTTGGGCCAACACCTCTTATTTCTGCCTCGCCCCGCCCTCGTTCCGACGAGAATTAGAAGCGTGCGAGTCCACTTTGTGGTCTCGTATTTATCCCGGTTACTTGAGTCAGAGGAGATCTGAGCGTTTTGAGCCTAAACCCGTCCTTCGTGGACTGAAGCCGAGTAGGCTCGCATCATGCTACCAAGAATAAGTCAAGTGAACTAGTTGTGTGATGGATGTGTTGTTGGCAAGCAAAACAAGTCTCCATTTCCAGATAAATCCACATTCAAATCAAGCAAGCCTCTAGAGCTAGTACATGCAGACATCTGTGGGCCAATCTCCCCAGCCATTTGTGTAGGTAATCACTACTTTATGTTGTTAGTAGGTGATTTATTTAGATTTATGTGGGTATACATGCTTAAGAATAAAGATGAGGCCTTCACTGCATTCAAGAAATTCAAAGCTTGTGTAAAGGTTGAAACTGAAGCAAAGTTGAAAGGCTTTAGAACGGATCGAGGTGGAGAGTTCACATCAAATGAATTCAAAGAGTTTTGTGAGAAAGGTGTGAAAAGTTTCTCACTGCACCATACTCACCACACAAAATGGTGCAGTGGAGAAAAGAAATCAAATAGTCGTTGAGATGGCTAGGTGCATGATGAAGAGCAAAGTCTTACCAGGAAGATTTTGGGGAGAAGTTGTTGAAACTGCAGTATGTGTTGAGCAGGTCTCCTACAAAGGTGTTAAGGAAATAACATCATACTAGGCGTGACATGGGAGAATTCCAAAAGTACATCACTTGAAAGTGTTTGGATGCCTAGATCATGCCAAGAATACAACTCCACATCTTTCCAAGCTGGATGATAGAAGCTCAACTACTATCTTGCTTGGATATGAGGAAGGGTCAAAGGCATATACACTTTTTGATCCTAAGAAAAACAAGCTAGTGATATGTAGAGATGTGATCTTTGAGGAAGAAAGGGGATGGAGTTGGAAAAGGAATGAAGAAGTTGTTGTAACAGAAACACTAGTTTGCTGTAATTTGAAAGTCAGAAAACCAAGCTAAGGAGAATTCAATACAAAGTTCAGATATTAGTGATGATCAAAGTGGAAATGAATCAGACTCTCCACCAACACCACTTGTCATTGCCTCACCTAGCACATCTCACAGTTCTAGCTCCTCCAGCTCAAGCTCAGGAAGTCCACAAAAGCTCACATCTTTACATGACATCTATGACTCAACACGAGAGATTGGGGAGACATCAGGGTTGTGTTTTCTGTCCATAGAAGAACCAACATCTTATGCTGAAGTTGTGAAGAATGAAAGCTGGAGAAAAGCTATGGAACAAGAAATTTCATCTATAAGGAAAAATGGTACGTGGAACTAGCTACACTGCCCAAAGAACACAAGGCCATATGCTTGAAATGATTTTCAAATTAAAGAAGAATCCAAAAGGTGAGATTGTGAAGCACAAAGTAAGGCTCGTGGCAAAGGGATATGTGCAAAAGTATGGTGTCTGTAATATTCGGGTTCAATTGTCGTCTAGTCGGAAAAACGAGTTCTGTGAGTTACAAGCGACAACCTCGTTTTAAGAAAATATATATTTTAATAATCTGATCTATTAATCCAATTTAGTCATATATATAGTGGAATATCAATCCTAAATTCAACTAGATTGGATCATCCGGTCGGTTGATCATATCTAAACCAACTTACAATAAAATTCAGCCAAATCTTATCGTTATCCCTAATTTATATCTTTTAACCGGATTTAGTCTTTATAAACACCCTATTACGATTCTTCTTTAGAATCAATTTCACCCTCTGATCATCATCGTGCCATACAACAAAACGCACCCCTCGGTTTTCCATCTCGTTACCCGTTTTCTGATCAAACGAGTCCATATTTTTTCTTTTCTCGGTGGAATAGTGGGAAGCCTCGCCAGGAGCACGAGTTCCGCCGTGGCCTAACCGGTAACCATCAAATCTTTTATCTTTGTTCTTAGCTTTTCCTTTAAACCTTGTCATAGCAATCGGAGGAAGGGGTAGGTTAGGTAATAGTTTCGATGGTGTGTTAAACCGGTTCGAGTCATTCTCGGGTTAGTCGTCGGGGGGTTCGGAACATACGGAATCCGGTGGGAGAAGGCCGGCGATCGAGGCGGGCAGGGGTCGAATTTCATTGACTAATGAGAAAGGCGGGTTAGGGTGGGCGAACAACGGGGCGGTGGTACTGCTTGTTTTCGCCCTCCTTCGAGGCCGTCGGGCGGGGTAGCAAGGCAGGGAGTCGAGCCGAAGGCGAGATCCGTCGGTCGTTTGGGGGCGGTGAAGGTGGATCGGGATTGGAAAGGAGCGGCAGGCGGGGGGACGTTCCCGCGCTCTCTCAACGTCGTCGTTGCAGGGTTGCCGCCGGAGGAGTCGAGCGGGGAAGACGGGGCCAGGGAGAAGAGTGCCGCCGGAGGAGTCTGGTGGGAAAGATGAACCAGAAAAAAGGGTTCTCTCTAGGTTGAAGAAGGAGGAGATGAGGTGGGCCCGTGTGTAAAAGTCAAGGGGGAGGTGGGTTATGATTGAACAGTAGGAGAAGAGTTAAATTGATCGGGTATCAGATATAAATGATGGGTTGGGGATTTTTTTTAGTAGTTGGGCCGGGCTGAGCAAATGGGGCCGGATTTGTTTTCAAATCTTATTTTTTTCATTTGTTGGGTTGGAAGATTGGTATGGAATTCGGACTTGTATAGGACTAACATGAGTTAGTAAGCTGTTGGATTAGCATTATTTAGGTATGAGTGGGTACTAGGTAATATTTGGTGGGTTAGGTTTGAGAGATAAGTTGGATAAATTTAATGAGGGGATTAAATTAGCACATTTTAAAACCTATTAATTGAAATTCTTTTAATAGAAGTCGGTGGTTTAAGGAAATTAGAAGTGGTTTTTCTTTGGGTTAGTTGGTCCGGTTCGTATTTAATTTAAACTTTTTCTTCATAATTCTTTAGGGAACCGTTTCCATTTGAGATCGTAGTTCCGTCTTCATCAAAAGGATTCCTTCACATCGAGGTAAGTCGTTTTTCGACTTGCTCGGTTCTTTTCTCCCTTGTTAGATTGCGTATCGATATTGTAGGGCGGGTTTTGGGAACTAGTCCCGAATACCTTTTAAATTGTTTTGAACTTCTTGTGTGTTGTGTACGTTCATGATTTTAAATGTGTTTTATCGGAAAAATATTTTGGAACGTTTTCTCTGTGTTGGTACCGTTTCCGACACGGCCCATTGTAGCTGGTGTTGAGGAAGAGTTGGCTACTTTGACCCGTGTGGCTGGGAAAATCGTACCCCTTCAAACGAAAATTATTATCTGTGTGTTTTTGGCAAGCGCTCCAGTGGAGGCTTAGCCAGGAGTTAGAAGGGAGATTGGGAAGTGGAGTGGGAGAGCCTGCCTCTGCACTCGGCGCGGTGATGAGCGCCTTGGAAGACGAATTGTGGACAAAGGAAGAATTGCATTGTTGTGTGACTGTGATTGCAAATGCGTATGTGACTTGTATGACTAATATAACTAATTTAGGTATTGGCCTTTAGAGTTATGATTGCGATTGTGGATTTGTATGCTGACATTAGATAACTGATTTCAAAACGTTCTACAGTTTTCATATTCTTTCTAGCTTGGTAGATTAGACGCTGACCCTTCGGGGAACATTTTTCAGTTCCAGGTATGAATCAGGGAGCCGTGCAGGAACCGAGGCAAGATGGCGGGCCGGAGCGGTAAAGAGCGTGTGTCATAGTGGGATTAGTTTATACTAGTTATTGATGATAGTTAGAATATTGATTTTAATATTTGTTAGACGGAGTTGGTACTTTGTTTCGGTTATTATCCTTTCGGTTCAGATAGTTCAGTTTCAGTAGGTATTGAGAAGTATTTGAATATTTATAATTTTCGGGGATTCATGCATGATTATGTTTTTCTAAGTTTTATTAAATAAAGGTTGGATGTTTTATTATGTTTTCTCGTCGTGCCCGAGTTGTAAGGTCCTATAGTGTAGTTGTCAACCTAAATAATAGTACCTTGTAAGGTCTATTCCCTAGTAGTGCCTCGACGGAAGTCGGGGTGTTACAGTGTCGACTATAATGAGGTGTTTGCACCAGTTGCAAGGCTTGAAGCAGTTAGAACCTTGTTAGCCTATGCAACATATAGAGATTGGGAAGTGCACCATATGGATGTAAAAACAACCTTCTTCAATGGAGAACTTGAGGAGGAGGTCTATGTAGTTCAACCTGAAGGGTTTATTGATAGAAAACGCCCTTATAAAGTTCTTAAACTTCACAAGGCTTTATACGGGTTAAAGCAAGCGCCCTGGGCTTGGAACTCAAAACTTGACCAGTGTTTGCACCCACTTGGCTTTGCTAGATGTCCATAGGAACATTGTTTGTACAAAAGGCATAATGGTGAAGATATTGTGATAGTTGGGGTTTATGTTGAGTAGATGAGACTGAATACATGAGTGTGATAGGGAGCTTGAGATACTCGGTGAACACACGCCCTGATTTGGCATACTCGGTGAGCCTCATGAGTAGGTACATGGAAGCCCCTACAATTGCACACTTGACTGTTGTAAAACAGATTTTGAGATATGTGAAGGGTACCTTGAATCTGGGGTGTGTTTACAAGAAGAAGTACATGAATGAGGAGCTTGTTGGCTATTCTGATAGTGACCTCGCATGTGACATTGATGACAGGAAAAGCACAACATGAATTATGTATTTTCTTGGAGACATGCCAATCACATGGACATCACAAAAACAAAGGGTTTTGGCTTTGTCATCTTATGAGGCCGACTACATTGCTGGAACAGCTGCCGCAAGTCAGGGGGTATGTCTACGAAGAGTGATCAATAGTTTAAGAGGGGAAGGTCAATTGAAAGCTACACTCAAGATAGACAATAAATCAACAATTGCACTGGCCAAGAATCTTGTTCATCATGATAAGAGCAAGCATATAGATACAAGGTATCATTTTATCCGAGATTGTGTTCAAAGTGGTGAAATCAATGTTGAACATGTCAAGACGGAAGTTCCGCTTGCTGATATTTTAACCAAACCTCTTGGACGCCAAAGGTTTGTAGAACTTCGAGAGAAAATTGGAGTACAAGTCATCAATTGACTATAATCAAGTTTTGGGGAGTGAATGATGAAATGAACTTGATTTATAGTTTTTGTTATTCAATTTTATGTTCAACTTAGTGTCATTATATGTTTGTCGCATTTGTAGATGTGCTAGACATGGAAAAAGCTCAGTTTGAAAGTTTCTGAATTCTAGGAGTCAGCTTAGAGGTTGTTTGAGTCAAATAAACAAAGTGCTCTTGTGCACTATAGTAGTGGAGTTAGTTGCTAGAATTTAGCATCAACTCGTTAGCATGTAATTTAGATTTAGTATTTGCTTGTAAAACAGAAAACTAGTGATGGAGCCATATTGAGCGCCACACCAACCAAAATCTAGAACTGTCAATATTCTTTCCTCTGTATTCTCTGTTTTTACAAGGTGTTGATCCAACATTGAACCCAGGATCCTCTTCTTTCCTTAAACTAAGTCATTTTAACTTTGGGTAAAAAATTGGGTTAAATTATGGGTTTTGTCCTCGATCTTTTCTACACATTCTAGTTTGGTCTCTAACTTGCTAATGATTCCAATCTAGTCCCTAACATTTTCCAAACTGTATAAAAATTATTCCCTTGGTTAACAAATTTAACCATCCTCTATATGCTGCTTATGTGTCAATGTGAGTATTGGTACAAATACACCTACACTTTCTACATAAATTTAGTCATTTGATTTTATACTTTCCATTGTCGCAACACTACAAATGTGTGATTTCGTTTGAATGTGGTTGTGGCCTCCTTCCACACTAATTACATCACTTAAATTTATCATTAATTTTAATAGACATAAGTGTGTGTATTTTTCATGATTTTAATTGCTATATAATTTCCCCACCTTGTAGAAATTAAATCACACATTTTAGGAAATTGTGAGTAATTTCTATCGTTTGATATTTGGAAAAATGATAGTTTTTAGTAGCGTTTGTGTATTCAATAGCCCTTCTATATGAATTATGAATGAGTTAATCTCTCATTTTCAGGACAATGACTATAGGACTCTATGTTCTAAAAAAGATGCTTCACTTTATAGTACAAGCTTTGTAAGGGCTTTGCCATCTGATTTCTCATTTGGTGGAGAAATACGTAAAGATGTTGATATCCAAAAGTTTGGGTACTCCGGTGTGGTTAGATACAACACCGAAAAAATGGTAAGTACAATTTTATTTGATGCATCAAATGTGAAGTATGCAATTTCTTATCAATTTTCCTTCGTTGTTGTTTATATAGGTTGCTATTGGGAAATTTACTAGCAGTGGAATTACTTTTTTTTTCCTAGTCACATAATATGTCTAAGGAGGTAACGACATTACTTTTACAATGTATTAATTTTTTTTGTTTACATTACTAACTCGTTATTGTTTCCATGAACGTTGCTTTGACAGTTGATTTTATGTATGACTATATGGCAAAGGGGGCCACAACTAGCTTGGGTTACTAGTACACCGGAGGCAAGCTACAATTTAAACTTTTCCATGTGATCATTTCAAAAATATTTATGTGCATGTTAAATTCTTTATATATTTTCATTTCTTGATTTATAATGGATTCCAAAAATCTTATGGCAAAGCTTGTAGTTGGCGTGTTTGTTATTTTTGTTTGAAATCAATTGATTTTCTTGTAGACGCATTTGAAAGGAGCTATAGATTCTAGTGGATGTATCTCCTCTTTTTTGGAAGAGAGGTTAACTACTGGTCTTATTCCGTGCCTTTCTGCTGAGATTGACTGCAAGAAAAAAGATTAAAAATTTGGCTTTGGGATGAAAGTAGCCGAGTCACTCCACATTAGCTGTTGGATTAAACTATTTGGTTATCTTTTACTAAAAAGAACATCATTTTGTTTCATCTGTGTAGAAATTGTTTGAGCTTCGATTTCCCTCATTTGTTATCTCTTTTGAGATTATTTGTGGATTCCAAAAATGTGGTTCTTGTACTTATTAGATTTGACCATAGCTTTTGATGTGCTTCATCTATATTTATTTGTTGGATTTGACCATTGCTTTTGATGTTCTTCTACTGTGTTATTAGATTTTTGGATGTACGATCTCGTATTTTTTTGTCGTCAATTATATTAGCTACTTGTATAGATAAGCCATCCAGCTTTTGCCCATGGCATATGTAATGAAACTCGTGGCGAAGGCTCTATGATATGTTTTTTTTTTGATCAAGAACAAGGGGAAGACCCCAACTAAATAAGAGGGCCCGAAATGTTGACAGAGCGCGGGGTGGCCCTCCCCGCGACGTCATCGGATAACAACTTGAGAAGGCTCTATGATATGTTGGTGTTGTGTTTTTCTTACTCAGAATCCCATTTTTAGTGTATGAACAGGAGGATGAATCCAAAAGGCCTCCTGCTCATCTCCCGTTAATCGCTCGGGCTGAATTGGATATGTAGTTGTGTACTAGGCCAAAGTGTAGTAAATCAAACAAGTGAGGCAGATTGGACTATCTTTTTTTGTTCTAAATGATTAAATACTTTGTTAAAAATAAACAATACAAAGCCTGATATAATGTAACAAATAAAAAACAGAAAGAGTGTCATTTTTAGAAAAATCAAAAAGTAAAAGAAAAAAGTTATGACAGTTAGGATGAGTCATAATACTTCCAAACATTTCTGAATGCCAAACCCAAAAGTTGGAGTTCCCCTCCGGAATATTGGTTGGTAGTTCAAGTATTATTTTGATTTTATTTGCTCAATCTATCATCGATTTTGTTGGTTTATTTTTTATAATTAATTTTTTTTAATTCAAATTAATGCGGTTCTCATACATATGAATTTGTGAATAGCCAACAATATATGATATTGTGTGTTTTTTTAAGAAAAATGATATTACATCTTCTTATGTTTTTCTTTGAATTAAATAATTAAAAAAAATCTATACAACTATAAAATATAATAAGTATCTAAATATTTCTAAAAGGCTAGTGATCTCATTATTTTTCCTTCAAACTTTGCTATCATGGTTCCTCTTCCCGCTGGTGTACGTGGTCGTCAATCCGAAGATGGCCCATCCCATTCAATCGCTGATACAAATGCCAAGATTTCTAAACTATGAACTGGTGTGCAGGTTAGTTTCCATTTTCCCTAAATTCTTTTGATCTCGTTTTTGTGCTTCTGGTTTAGCAGTTTGTCCGATTTAACTTGAAATTTGCTCCATATTGCTCCATATTCTCGATTCTTTTCCAAATTGTGATTGTTGTGATGAGATTGTGATATTAGCCTATTTTGCTTGAATTTGCACGTCTAGTTTTGAAACCTAGCAGTCTGTCCAATTTAACTTGAAATATACTCCATATTGCGAAATATTCTCGATTCTTTTCCGGATTGTGATTGTTGTGATGACATTTTCATATTATCCCATTTTGATTGAATATGCTTGAATTTGTGTGTTTAGTTTTGAAATCTAATAGGTTGTCCAATTTAACTTGAAATCTTCCCCATATTGCGAAATTGTGATATTAGCATCTATTGTTTCTTGATTATTATTGAATCTGCTTGTGCTTCCATTTGAAGTACGCCAGGTTAGGTATTTGCGCATTACTTTCGCCTACATTGAATTGTGGTTGGGCAACTATGGATCCGTCTAATTAAGTGAACAAATCATAGCCTTATAGGATCAATTGGTTTGGTTTTTCTATGCTATTTAATTTGTGGGAGTGAGTTTGTTGATATAGGGCAATTGAATAGCGGTTGTGGTGATTAGGGATCACCGTAGGGATGTAAGCCGCCATTGTGTTTTGATTTTGTGTGATGGTTGGCCATGGTTACATCGATACCGTATAGAGTTGTTTGTTTATACAACTGAATATAGTAGATGTTTATACAGTTGAATAAAATATATATCTCTTGCTAACCAATAGAGAGATTTAGGGAAGATCATTTCAAACCCTAATAACTACTTGTAACCATACTTGTATATATTTCTTTACAGTACTGCAAACAGTTAAATCTTGAAGAGGCAACACAATTTTATAAGAATGCTCTAGAGTCAGTAAACGAAGATATCAATAATGTTTTACTTTCTACATGGCATCCATTTCCATAAAGATGAAAATCAAGCGATTGGTGAAACTATTTATCTGAAAGATGATGTTGAAGTTATTTAATTTGCTAAAATGTACTACTAATGTTCGCTTTTTTAGTATAGTTTTTAATAGGTTTTCTTTGTTTATTATGTTTAGTTTTGATAAGTTTAGGTTTAGTTTTGTGTGTTTTTGGATAGTTTTGCATATTTCTATGGAAAGTATGGAAGCTACTCTATTTTGTGTATTTTGTAGGTTTTAGCAAGGAAAAGGTGCTTTATGGAGCTGAATTTGGAGCGCTACAGTGAAAGACAGAGGAATACAAGATTGAAGTAGTTAGAGTTCAAGATTTACGAGATGAAGTGTGGAAGAAACCAAGCCCATGCTCGTTAACGAGGTTGTGAGGGCTCGTTAACGAGGCTGTGAGGGCTCGTTAACGAGGCCACGTGATAGAAATTTCGATGGTTGACTTTGTGACTCACCGATCCTGTGCGGGAAATTATTTTTGTGTCGGTAGAGTATCTTTTTGTGATTTTTAGGGTTATTATATTATGTATTATCTTCTTAGATTTTGTTTCTATCTTTTAGGGTTTTATTTCTATCTTTTTAGGAAAGTTTATATCTTTTAGCCTTTTTAGTTTCTAGCCTTTTTAGTATAAATACTCTTCTATTTAGCATAGAAAGAGGGAGGTGAGACTTTTGGAGAATTGTTTGGGAGAAGAGGAAGAGCCGAGAGAGGCGAGAGGATCAGAGTCGAGTTCGGAGGTCAATGAACGAGAGTTACCAAGTTCGTTGATCGAGATTTTGGTTCGGTGTTTTGTTCTTTTTCGGTTTCTTCTGAAATTCTGTAAGACAGATTTTTCTATTTAATTTGTGTAGTAATTTGTTTTCAATGATTTCTTTTATTGAATTTATTTGTTTAGTAGTTATGATTACTGAGTAGTCTTCTTTTCTAGGATCGGGGTTAAGCCCGGCATAATTGAGCATGTTTGATGAGTGAGATTGTGTGTTGAATGTCTTTTATCTATTATTGGAATTTTTTGTTGTGCTTATACCAAGATGAAAGTTGAGGTAATTTGAGTTTTTAACTTGATTGAGAGAGAAAGTTAGTAACTTGAAGGCTGATATTGTTTGAATACGAAAGTTTCAGGCTTTAGATCCAAAACAAGCAATTAAGTGAATTAGGATACGAAAGTAGGTTAATTTACTTTATAGTCAACAAAAGTTGATGACTCTATCTATTTAAAGGCATGATCTTATCTTCTTACGAGTTTATATGCATGACTATGTTCTGGTGTCCCTAGTCCTAGATCTTTGTTTTTATTTGAATTATCTTAAGTGAATTTCGTTGCTGAGTTACTTGGCTCCGTACCGAATTTATTTAGGTCGTTAGTTGAGTCTTTTTGTGTACGGTGGTTCGTTAATGACCCTGACAACGTCGTTAACGAGGCTGCTTGCGAGTGTTTTTGCTTGATTTTGTTTGCTTTTTTAGAAGTTGATAAACGAACAACCTTGCTTCCTGTGGAACGATCCTGACTCTGTTATACTCATCAGGGTCTTGACTTATAAATTTATTTGTTGTCAAGAAACCCTCTCAACAACTACACCACTAAAAAAGCGAAAATTAATTTTGTGAGTGAAATAATATATGCTATCATCAGGTTATTTATTTTTGAACTTGGTTTATTTTATGAAACTTGTTTAATCCTTTTTTTTCTAGGATAATTAGGCTCTTCTTCTTAAAGATAGAGTTGAAGATGCAATGCCCCTTGTAGATCTTTTGGCTTCATATATATACACACACTAAAGAAGAGACTTTACACATGTCAGGAGGTTTGAAGTTCGAATCTCACTGGCGGCTAGACTCCTTAAGTGTTGTGCAGGAGGTTCGAAGTTCGAATCTCACTGGCGGCATGTATGGAAAAATTGATATTGGGAGGGTCTCCCCCAAAATGGGGCCACGAAGTACCCGGTCCGGATGTAGAGCGGTGTCCGACCGATCGAACCGGGCGAGCCAAAAGGCAAGACCAAAGAAAAAGAAGAGACTTTACACATGTCAACCTAACATTCATTTCTGTTATGTGTCACCTTTATATTGAATTCGCCTTTGTGGCACCATGTCATCATTATTCTAAAAAAAATCAAGTCAAGATGTTGATATCCAAAAGTTTGGATACTCTGGTGTGGTTAGATACAACACCGAGAAAATGGTAAGTACAATTTTATTTGATGCATCAAATCTCAAGTATGTAATTTGTTATCAATTTTGCTTTGTTGTTGTTTATATCGGTTGCTATAGGAAAATTTACTAACAGTGGAATTACTTTTTTTTCTTAGTCACATAATATGCCTTAGGAGGTAAAGTAAAATTACTTTTACAATGTATTAATTTTTTTTGTTTACATTACTAACTCATTATTTGTTTCATGTACGTTGCTTTGACATGTTGTTTTACGTATGGCTACATGGCAAAGGGGGCCATAACTAGCTTGTGTTACTAGTACACCGGAGGCAAGGTACAATTTAAACTCTTCCATGTGATCATTTCAAAAATATTTATGTGCATGTTAAATTCTTTATATATTTTCATTTCTTTATTTATAATAGATTCTAAAAATCTTATGGCAAAGCTTGTAGTTGGCGTGTTTGTTATTTTTTTTGAAATCAATTGATTTTATTGCAGACGCATTTGAAAGGAGCATTGGATTCTGGTGGCTGTATCTCCTCTCTTTTGGAAGAGAGGTTGACTACTGGTCTTATTCTGTCCCTTTATGTTGAGATTGACCGCAAGAAAAAGGATTTCAAATTTAGCTTTGGGATGAAAGTAGCTGAGTGACTCCAAATTAGCTTTTGGATGGATTAAACCATTTGGTTATCTTTTGTTAAAAAGAACATCATTTTGTTTCATTTGTGTAGAAATTGTTTGAGTTTCGATTTCCCTTTTTTGTTATCTCTTTTGAGATTATTTGTGGATTCCAAAAATGTGGTTCTTGTACGTGTTATTAGATTTGACCACAACTTTTGATGTGCTTCATTTATATTTATTTGTTGGATTTGACCATAGCTTTTGATGTTCTTCTACTGTGTTATTAGATTTTTGGATATATGATCTGGTATTTTTTTGTCATCAATTATAAAAGCTACTTGTATAGATAAGCCATCCAGCTTTTGTCCATGGCATATGTGATGAAACTCATGGTGAAGGCTCTATGATATGCTGTGTAATATCCGCAATATTCCAAGTTTTTATAATATAAAGTTTATTATCAATTATTTTTTCTAAATTAAAAAAGAGGATTTTAATCGAATTAATTTCTATTATTCTCTTTTGAAAGAGGTTATCAATAAAAGTGGAAATAGTTGAAAACTTAAATAAAATAACTCGAGGGGTATAGTTTAATAAAGTGATGAATTTATTGAAAGGAACATCAACTAAAAAATAATGACTTTTAGAATTGAATTTTATTTCATAAAATAAAATACATAAGGGCCTAAAAATCAAATTACAAGCCTTGTAAAAAGAATGCAAGAGCCGGGATTTGAACCCAAGATCTCTTGCATCCTACCCTCACACGCCCCACACTCCCATCCACTAGACCAATTGCACTTTCTTACTACACCACACCATTCTAATCAACTTAAACCAATTTAATCTTCTCTTCTACAAAAAAAATAGACATCAGACTATGTCTGATGTGAGTTACGTAGATGGGACTCTCCTCCAATGCATGCCTTCTCCACCACCATTGCCTTGCAAGACTCACCTTGGTGCATCACCCACCATCATCACCAAAGAAGCACACCTTGGACTAGTGGGTGATCTCCTCCTCCTCCTCCATTGGTGCAATCACCATGGCATGGATCAAAGCTTCAACCAAATTGCCTATAAAAGGCCTCCTATTCATCCACCTTCTCACACCTTCAAGCTCTCTTCTTCCTCCTCTAACAAGCACTCTAAAAGCATTCAAAAATTCAGCCACTCTCTCTAAGTGTTCATCCATTCAAACACCATAAAAACACACCACAATTTCCCTCTTTCCTTCCCCTTGGAGCCGTCGGACCACCCTCGCAGGGCCACCGCCGGACCGCTGGACCACCGCCGAGCCACCACTGCCGACGCCACCGCCTCCTCGTGCCGCCGGAGTCCCTGGCCGCGCCGCCCTACGCCGGATCCCCTCCTCTGTTCTTCCTCTCCAGTGTTCTGTAAAAACAGAATTGAAAGTATAAACCTCAATCTCAATTTTTTTTACTTATTTAAATTATGTTTATATATTTTACTAGAGCCTTTTATGATTTTTGGAAAGTAGATAAATACAATTGGAATAAAAATATTATGGGAAAATCTTGTTAGTTATAGAATAGAAACAAATTAAAGTTACCATAGTAACTTAAGCTAAAATAGAACAAATAAATAAATTGAATTAATTTATTTGTAGCATGCTCTTTTATAAAATAAATAGACCTTATAAATTAAATGGGACATAAAAGGTTGTAAATTACTATTAGCAAACTATACAAAAATATTTAACAAGGTTGCTAGTAGATAAAAGTTATTTGCATGCCAATCATATTATAAATTAGATTTTATTAAGATATGTATAGCTTACCAAAATTATAAAATTTTATTGTCATCTTGATCATATAAGAATTTTAGAAATTATTATGCATGCACTAAACTTTAGAACATATCATGTTCATAAAATGGATCATAATAAATAGATTAGGAAATAAATCCTTACTAAATAAAAATATGGATTTAACATACTTTTAAGCGTAAGAAATACTATAAAGTAAGGAACTCTAGAAATATGTACATCCATGATTTTAGTATAACATATAATGTTGATCTAAGTCCTAGTATAAATAAATTGATTAGTGGAGAGACCTTATAAAAATAAGTAGTAGTGTTCAAAGATTTGATGACATAGACTATAGTTGACCTTGATTTTTATTGTCATGAAAATATAATATTATAAGTGGATTAGTACTAGAATAACCAATGGGAAAAATATTAATAACCTCTAAGTATAGAGTTTAGTCACAAGACCAAAGTTGTGAATTAAATATGTTAGGTAGAATATTACAAATATTCTAAGATATTTATAGCATAAAGTGACTTGTTTGAAAAGAAAACCTTTTTATATAAGGAAGATATTAGTTTATAAACTAAAATATTATAATAATAATCTATGATCATGAGGTGGGATATCATTAAGTGAAGAATATATCTTTTACAAAACTTGAGTATAGTAAAGTTTTTGAGCAAAGATAAATTTTTATAAACTTTATAGTATAAAAGGATTCTAGGAATAATGTAAATAAAGATAGTGTAATATATAGTAATATTAGTAAGTTGCCTTATAAAGCAAATAGAAATTTCTATTTTTGGAAACTTCCAAGTAGAGGAACTATGAGTATGATAGTTTTAGGTAATAAGAATTATGAAAGTAAATACAATTCTTCTAAAAGGATTATTTTAATAATTATTTTTAATAAAGATTTTTCGGAATAATAAGGATATTACCAAAAACTAAAATAATAATAAAGGAATATTATTATTTTAGGAAAATGACTTTCTAAATTATTATTATAATAATTTAGAAACTTAAACCCTCTTATAAATAGTATAAGAGGTAATTCGAACTCTAGAAAGAAAATCGTGTTTTGAGCTTTTTCGTAAATTCCATATCATTAGGTCGGAATCCTCGCTCGTAGTAGGAACTCGCCTAATTTTCGTCAAAGCTCGTTGCTAAACTCGTTACACTAAGGCAAGTGGAATTTCCCCTTGTGCCCTTTTATATCCGTCTATATACTATTTCACGATGTTGGGAACGACTTGTATGCCTAAATAAAAATGAACCTAGGAAATATCGATTGCTAGAAATAACGACTATTGTTAGCATAGATTGCTTTATATATCCCTTGTTAGGATTATTTATGCTAGTGTGGTTATTATCTTGATTGTTACGATCTCACTTCGAGATCAACGTCGAACTAGTGAGGGGCGTGGGATAGCCATCGCCTCTACATAACCCCACTAAGTCGTAAGTGCCTATGCGTTTGAAGTACGACTTTCGGGATCATGATCCCATCCGCTCCGATTGCAAGGAGGGATGAGCGCACTCTAGCTAAGTGCCGGGAAACGGAGTTTTCCCTCGGGTGGCTCGGATTATCCGTGTCCCACCACATTCTCTTTTAAATTATAAATGAAATCGAATGTCTTTTGTCACTAAATAAGATAAGTGCTAAGGCACAATTAAGATACCAAAACCGGACCGGTCTCAAATGATCGATCCGGCCCTCGGTCCGCTTGGGCGCGAGTGGTGTTTGACTTGTTTGAATAAATGAATGTTCCCAACATACTTCTAATTCTAAAGAAGACTACAATCTAGTAGTACTTCTCTTGCTCATCAAGCTATCCCTTTTGGATATGCTATCGCTATCTTTCGTATCTTAGCTCCACATAATCAAGCCCATCGTAAACACAACCCTTTTTCCCTCTCTTTTCACCGATAAGTTGAAATTACCAAATTACCCTCGGGAAGTTCTATTCCCGCTTGCTTAGTCTCCTAGACTAATTCTTCTTTCCGCATGTTTGCCTGGCATTCTATCGCCCCTCGCGAATTATGTCAGATTCAGGAAATCATAGCAAGGCGAAGTGAAGGGAAGTGAAGGAAGTCAAGATCGCTCAAGATGTACTTTTATTTCCATTTTGGTCTTTATATTACTTTATCTCCGAGACATGATGGATTTGGTATTTGCTTTCAAGTAATCTTAAAGTTAAAGACAATGTAAGATATTTTGTAATGAACTAAGTCTCCTTCAGGAGCATGTTTTCCTATTTATGTATTACGTTTTTATTCCGTATTTTAATTGTTCTATATCATTCTAAAAGCCTTGGGAGACTTTGGACGGTAAAGTCTGAGGTCACTGGCGGTAATACCCAATGTTGTAAAATAGGGGTGTTACATGTTGGTGTTGCGTTTGTCATACTTAGAATCCTCTTTTTCGTGTATGAACAGGAGGATGGATCCAAAAGGCCTCCTTCTGATCTCCCGCTAATCGCTCGGGGTGAATTGGATATGTAGTTGTGTAATAGGCCAAAGTGTAGTAAATCAAACAAGTGAGGCAGATTGGACCATTTTTTTCTGAATGATTAAATACTTTGTTAAAAATAAACAATACAAAGCCTGATCTAATGTAACAAATAAAAAACAGAAAGAGTGTCATTTTTAGAAAAATCAAAAAGTAAAAGAAAAAAGTTATGACGGTTAGGATGAGTCATAATACTTCCAAACATTTCTGAATGTCAAACCCAAAACCCGGAGTTTCCCTCTGGTATATGGTTGGTAGTTCAAGTATTATTTTGATTTTATTTGCCCGATCTACCATCGATTTTGTAGGTTTATTTTTTATAATTAATGTTTTAAAATTCAAATTAATTTGCTTCTCGTACATATGAAATTGTGAATAGAAAACAATATATGATATTTTGTGTTTTATTAAGAAAAATGATATTATATCTTCGTATGTTTTTCTTTGAATTAAATAATTTAAAAAAATCTATACAACTATAAAATACAATAAATATCTAAATTTTTAAAAGCCTAGAGATCTCGTTATTTTTCCTTCAAACTTTGCTATCATGGTTCCTCTTCCCGCTGGTGTACGTGGTCGTCAATCCGAAGATGGGCCATACCATTCAATCGCTGATACGAATGCCAACATTTCTAAACTACGAACTGGTGTGCAGATTAGTTTCCAATTTCCCTAAATTGTGGTTGGGCAACTATGGATCCGTCTAATTAAGTGAACAGATCATAGCCTTATAGGATCAATTGGTTTGGTTGTTCCATGCTATTCAATTTGTGGGGGTGAGTTTGTTGATATAGGGCAATTGAATAGCGGTTTGTGGTGATTACGGATCACCGCAGGGATGTCAACCGCCATTGTGTTTTGGTTTTGTGTGATGGTTGGCTGTGGTTACATCGATACCATATAGAGTTGTTTGTTTATACAACTGAATATAGTAGATGTTTATACAGCTAAATACATTATATATCTCTTGTTAACCAATAGAGAGATTTAGGGAAGATTATTTCAAACCCTAATAATTACTTGTAACAATACTTGTATATATTTCGTTACAATACTGTACACAGTTAAATCTTGAAGAGGCAATACAATTTTATAAGAATGCTCTAGAGTCGGTAAACGAAGATATCAGTTATGTTTTACTTTCAACATCGCATCCATTTCCACAAAGATGAAAATCAAGCGATTGGTGAAACTATTTATCTGAAAGATGATGTTAGAGTTACTTAGATCGCTAAAATGTACTACACCACTAAAAAAGCGAAAATTAATTTTGTGAGTGAAATAATATATGTTATCATCAAGTTATTTATTTTTGAACTTGGTTTATTTTATGAAACTTTTTTAATCCTTTTTTTTAGGATAATTAAGCTCTTTTTCGTAAAGATAGAGCTGAAGATGCAATGCCCCTTGTGGATCTTTTGGCTTCATCTTTATATATATATATATATTGAGGTTCAATAGAGAACAATTAAATATGAGAGAATAAGAGAGCAATTGTAGGCCTTTGGATGAGATTCGATTCGATGGCTGAGATTACATATCCAAAATTGACATATTTTTAAATTAAAACCCAATCCCTTAATTATAGCAAGTGATTTTTAATTTTGAGATTTTATAGAAAACTCAGAAAAGGAATCTCAGTGGTTTTTGGGTATCATGTATTTTAACGTATTTTATAATTTTTTTTACTCCATATCTATCAAACCAGATTTATCGGATTTACCATCGTCACTATCCTTCCCCTTTCTAAAGCAAAAGCAATTGACGCTCTCTCGCATAGGGAAACCGCCATCAACTCCATTCGTTGTTGCTCGCCCACCGCCCCCAATTTCCGGCCACCACCGGAATCGCCCATCATAGTCGCGCTTGGCCCCAACCGTCGTCATTCTCACCCTTTCTCAAGCAAGAAAATCCGACTCCTCTTGAACATCAAACGCCCTTGCCTTCAATTCATCGCCGCTCGCCCACCGCCCCCAATTTCCGCCCATCACAATCGACCTCGCCTTCACAGTCGCACTCGGCCCCAACCGCGCTTGCCCACATTCGCCCCGATGTACAACGTCGGCATTAAAACCCCAAACGGTAAAATTTTTACCCCTTTCCAGATTGTTTTGTCTCAGATTTGAGAAATTGTTTGTGTTGATTTGTTTAAGCCAGATTGAAAGCACCAGATTTTGCTGATTTTGTTCCAGATCCGAAATTTTGATTTTCTTCTAAACCATTACTTGATAGTCCCGATTTTAACTTGATTTCTTCATGTATTGACTAATTTTCAGTTGATGTTTCATAAAGTTTTCAATCGGAATGGCATCGAGAAGAAAGACATTGGTAAAAGGTCAGTGAAAACTCCTCTTTAGAATTGATAAAGTCTGTTTAGGCGATATATACAACATATATGAGTAGTATATACAGATTCTAAAATATTCAATAAACTCTATAACAAGTATGATATGATTTGAATAATTTAAAATATTTTGGCGCTGAAAAATTAACAATATAGTAGTCGGTGGTCAAAGATGTGGTCAAATTTGTAGATATACATATATTTGTGTTATGTATACATGAAAGCTATTTGTATGGTATGCATATTTCTCATCATTCTTTATATACATATACTAAACCTGTATATACATTAGAATTTATTATATATACAATATTTATATAAGGACCTCCAAGAAGAACCGAGACGTCCGAGTCCGAGTTAAAGTCATCTGACTCTGACAAATCAGCAAGCATATCTGAGAATTCAAACAATGGTTAGTTGAGGCGATCATATTGAATTCTATTATCAATTTATTCATTATTTTTTATGTCCTAATTTTTTGAGGAATATTTGTTTCAATGCAGCTCTTGCAGCTCATCCATCTCCTTCCACCGTTGGAAAGAAAAGGAAGTATCGGGCTGATTTGGATGATGAGGAGGATGAAACTTTTGCCAGTCGGATCAAAAGGCTGAGCGAGAACAAGATTGACAAGGGGAAGGGGAAGGGGAAGGCTAGACAAGATGTGACTGAAGAGGTCAAGCCAAAGGCAAAGAGACGAGCACCTGCATTCGAGGCCATAAAGTACAGATCTTCAGAATCCTTTATTATTGCTTCATCGAAGTATATGATCGATGCTTAGAAAGCTGATGTTCGTAGGATTGGCTTGGGCAGCCTACTAGATCTATCCTTTGCTGAGATTCCACGGTTAGTATATACGTTATAATAAATTTCATGTGTTATATACTGATAAGTAATATTAATATATACACATATTATTAAAATAACATTAGTGACAAAGCCCCATCATACATGTGTTGTAACTGCATATACATTGATGTGATTCAAATATAAATCATTGTCGTAATAATTGCAGTTCATACATGCATTATATATACATATACACATGTTACACACATATATATATATACAGTTTTAAAGACTATATATAATGTCTGTGTGATTATATACATTTTAGAGAGTTGTATATACTGAATTTGTGTGTTATAGATACATGGTTTACATGTACATATACAATTTTTTAGATTAAAACTTAATGTGATTACGATGTATAGGCGCCTTGGACTTTGGCTCGTCAAGAACTACGATGCGAGGAAAGATGCTATTTTTATGGATGACGGAAGCAAAATCGAAGCTCGTGAAGTTGATGTACACATATGCTTGGGGCATCCTTGCGGTGGAAAGAAGATCAGCAGGATCCCGACCGATAAAAACAAGGAGCTGATAAAGGATTGGAGGGCACATATTGGAAAGGAAAGTCGTGGCTTCAGCTTGAGGCCTTCTGAGCTATTTCAGGCAATGTTCTTCATAAAGCCTGACGATGGAGAAGAAGAGGATCCTGATGTAATTAATGCTCGAAAGAGAAGATATAGAGACATGCGGGTCTTTCTTCGGGATTATGTTATTCTGGTTCATTCTTGCATATTCGAGCCTCATCAGTGTGGAGCCGTCAACCAGAATCTGATTTTACCGCTGGAGGTTGTGGATGATTTGGGAAACTACAACTGGAGTGGTTTCGTCATTGACTGTCTGGTAAAAGCTAAAGCGAAGTGGGAGCAGAATCCATCCAAAGCATACTTTCGAGGACCTCTCATATTTCTGACGGTTAGTATTTAGTTTGTATTTATTTTGTCTTATTTTTACTAAATTTCAATCATAATTTTGTTTGGTGGTTATGTGCAGATTTTATACTTAGACCGAGTTGTCAACTACATTGCCAGAGATGTTGATAAGAGGTCTATCCCTGCGTTCATTGGTTGGACGGACAATGGGGTAAAGATGTGAGAGAAGTTTGAAATGGTTCATGGCGGCTTTGGGAGTGGAGAGGTTGAAGAAAGGCAAGAAGTCAGCTCGGTGGATGTCACCTCTGGTCCAAGCATGACTAAACCCAATGAACAAACTGATGCTGCACAGGACATTCCGTCTGATGTAGATGATGATGAGGTATGTTATAAACTTTGCTCACGGATACAACATCCACAACATGTATACACTATTCTCAGTCATATATACATGTTTATAATGCTTATATACATGAAATGTGCCCAGATTTATGATCTGTTAGCTTTCGTGCACTGAATACATGTCCGGAATGCATTATATACAGGTTTCAAATGTATATATACATGTTTGGAAGGCATATATACATGTTTGAATTGCATTACATATATGATTTGAATGCATATATACTCGTAATTATGCTATATATACAATAATAGTTTGACATATACAATGGTTTTGTATGTTATTGTATAATCAGGACTTGTACAAATCGCTTGGGCAAGATTTCAAAGATTTTTTACGTCTTGTGGTTCGTATAGCCGAAAAGTCTATGAAGCTCAATCAGAATAGGTTCTCCGTTTCCATTTCGGAAGCCACTAAGAGTGTGTTGGGAGCAACTTCTGGAGCATTGGCTCAGGTCAACATAATTCTGATTGTTTTGTTGTATATACACTTTTCACACATACATATACATGAGTTGTGTGTTGTGTATACAAGTCGATGCTCCAACCCAATTTCAAAAGGCTTGCCAAGGTGACGTTGATAACTCTTGGACTGATGCAGAGCTCGAACAGGTCATGGTGGACTACGAGAATGCTTTAAAGCGGCGAGAGACTCTGGTGGACACAAATTTTACGGACCTGTTTGGGCTTATCACAGCTGATCTCCCTCCAACTCCACGTGTTGTCTTTCTAGAACCAAAACATAACGAAGATGGTGGTATTCAAGATGATATTCAAGTTAAGTCTACATTCCCGATACTCAATTATTCATGTTAGTTTCATCACATACAATAAAGTTGTTATTTTTTTGAGAGAAATAAAGTTGTTGTTTTGTTTGGATTATTCAGGAAAATCTTGACAATTTGGATGTGCTTGAACGAGAAAACCCTGATGTCAGTGGTGGTGAGACGAGCTTGCATGAGAAAAACAAAAAGGTATATTATAATCTTTACTCTCATTATATATTCAAGTATACAAGTTTGTTAGTTACATATACATGTTTGAAATGCATATATACATAAAGTGTTCACAGGATTCAGATCTGTTAGCTTTTGTGCATCATTGGTTTGGAATGCATATATACATTATGGTTCAGTGAGTACAGTTTCATGATCTGTTGGAATGCATATGTACATTTTTGTAATGCATATATACATATTTTGAATGCATATATACATGTTTAGAACTAATGTGTTTTGTAACCTTGGACCTTATTAATAGTATAACAATGTTTTATTTTTTTGTATACATAGTACACCTCTTCTCGTGCAGAGGGCATCAATTTGGTTGACCAGGTGATGCAAGAGGTCGTTCACCACGATGATGTCGATGTATGTTATACTCATGTATACATGAACTCACGTATTTAAGTTCAATTTTTATGATGCATTATGATATTGTTCATGTGTACATGTGAATCAGATCGTTGAGAACATTGTTCAAGATGTGGTGGCTAGCAAAGATGTCCCAACGACCAAGGATGGAGAAGAAGTCGAGAAGTTGGATGAATATCCAAAGGAGCCACCCAAGGTCGCAACTGATCCTTCCAAAGTCGAGCAACCTAAGGTCGCAACTTCTCGTTCTAAAGCCAAGGGAAAGGATCCCAAATTCGTTGAAATACCGGTAAGCATCAGGAGAAGCCAAAGAATTAAGAAGTAATGGACATCAAAGTTATTGTTTTTGACTATAAGTTGTAATCGACTTTAATATGTTATTTCACATTCCATGGTAAAACCATCTGTAATCGGCAATTAATTACAAATATGTGTCTCGTACACCAAACTTTTTAATTCATGGATCGTAGACTAATTGTTAAAACGTTAGTCAATATCTAAGTTCATTATTCATCTCAGCAGGGTTATACATAAATTTAGTCGTAATATACATTATTTTACTCGTAATATACACAATCGTAGCATACATACAAATAACATAATTATATACGCGTATACATGTTCGAATTATATATTTCATTATAAATAGAACAATGTTGATGTATACATGATTGATTCGTAACATATATAGTTATGGCAGCTTACATATACATGATTGATTGAGTGTATACATATGGTTACGTTATTTTTAATTAATTAATATATTAAACTATATTATATATTCCTCTTATTTTAACAGGGAATAGATGACTCCCACGATTTCGTTACCCCGATGCATAGAGATAAAGATTTGGGTAAAAGGGTATCAAACACATCCGATGTTGATAAAAGCCCTTATTATGAGAGAATACTAGATCCTACGGGGAGGCAGAACACAAATCAGAATAATTTAAGGGAAATTCCTTTTGGTACCCTTGAGGTTTCAACTTTTCCTCTTGGTGTCCAAAAAATTTTCTTATTCCTTTTGGTACCCTTGAACTTTATAAAAATTATCTACCGTAACCAAACATCACTTAAAACACATTGTTCATCCATTTTTATTATTTATTTCCGTTAAAATTTTTAAAAATAAAATAAAATACACTTTTTCCTTATTTTCTTACCCATTTACCTAGTCTAGTAAGGCGCCATTGACAAGCCATTGCCAAGCTCTCGGAGCTTCCACGATTGGGCTACAGACGGCCTAGTAAGATCGTTAATTGGATCATGAAGAAGGCGCCATTGACAAGCTCACGGAGCTTGCGTCGTTTGATCCCGACACTAGGTGGGGCGTTTGGATCTTGCTAATGGAGATCCGCCGTCGAAGGAGGCTTCTCCGTATGAAATTGTGCCCTTTTAAGCGTCGCCGGAGATCAAGTGTACCCGATCAGTGTTTGTTTCTGCAGAGCTTCCAAAACCCCAAAGTAGTCCAGTCGGATCCGAGTAACCTGAATTCAAGCCACATGCTTTTTCCGGTGGGGTTCGAGACCAGGTTAGTAATGGCGGGAATTGGGCTCTAGCCGGAGGCCAATCTCGCTGATATGAGGCAGTCTTCGAGGTCACGTATGAGCGGGCAGAGTCGCATTCAACACCCACCCAGTCGAGGCAATTCGAGTGAGGGGACCTTGTTGACGAAATCTGGAAGCGTTTGCTTGTCCTGAATTGGCTCGCGATTGCACAAATTCAAAGCCGCCATGGACAACACTAGGAGGACAACACAAAGCAAATGACTCGGAATTGACGCCATTTACCGCCACGCCCACCAAGTGTTCGACGTTTTGCCTGCGAGAAAAAGAAAAACAGGGCAAATGCAACTATTCAATCAACGGATTCGTAGCTCCGAAAGTTGATCTCCAGCAATAAAACCCATGTGAGAAGAGAGGAGAACACTAAAAACGGATCAAAGATGAAGATGAGTACAAATTAATTACCATAAACAAGTCATCGTAAGATTGGAAACAAGCAAAAGATGAGACAAAGGAGAGAGTACCCATGCCATTATTTCCGACTTTTCCTTATATATTTTTATTTTTTTAACAAAAATGCCTTAAAATGGATGGAAATTGAGTTTTAAGTAATGTTTGGCTACGGGAGACAAGTTTTATAAAGTACAGGGGTACCAAAAGGAATAAAAAATTTTTTAGGACACCAAGAGAAAAAGTTGAAACCTCGAGGGTACCAAAAGGAATTTCCCATAATTTAATGATGTACCTTAACGTAAAGTGTACGGACAAGTAAGTATATAATTATATTTTAATTGAATATATGTTATATTAATTTTTGCATATTATAATTGTTTTCATGTGCAATAACAGTGAGATTGTATATTTCAGCAATGACATACCATATATTGGAGAAGAATTCAAATCACTGTATTACAGAGACCAGCTTGTGACGATTTCAATAATCGACCCGTAGTGTACCCTCTTGAACAGGGGTGAAGGGAAAAGGTGTTCATCGTCTCCTAATAGGCTATTCGTGTATCCATCGACAACTGTGAGTATCTTATTTCAATATACAAGATCGATGATATATATACTTAAATTCACCGTGTATATACATTACGACTGTGTTTATATTTTTACATGTTAAAGGGACTAGTGAATTTCATTGCAGGTTTATTCTGTAGTCAATCGTGGTGACAAAGAGTTCCAAGATTCATATGTACAGTTCAAAGAAGGAATGGACACGGTGTTGTCTTCTGAATACACTACCGTTACACTCGTCGATGCAGATCTTGTAAGCATCCTTTATCATATCAATTTTGTATATTTATCTGATATACACACATGTACATACTCCTAATATGTCCCATTGTAACATGCATGAAAACCTAGGTCTTCTTCTCATGCTTGTCCACAACCATTACTACGCAGTTTGCTATAACTTCATGAACGAGTCCATTGAGATCATAGACAATTCGTTACTGGGAGATGCTGACCCGAAGGGAAAATATGGTGGTGTCGTCCCTACACTGGTATGTAATGATGTTTTAAGTGATTATCCAAATGATATTGAATTTTATATAAATTAATTTATTATATACAAACGAATGTAATGATTTAAAATGCCTTTATACACATACTAGCATGTTTGTCGAGTATATGCGAGACATGGGTATACATGCACGTGCTAGTATATTCGAGCGGATTGAAGCAACTGTGTTAAAGATGAAGTGGCGAACTGACAAGAATAAGACAGATTGTGGTATATTCTTGATGCGTCATTTGGAAACGTACAAGGGGGAAGAGTTGAGGAGATGGGATGCTGGATTCAATCATGGCGTTAAGAACACAGTGTTTGCATTACGTTGGAAATACATTCATGCAATTCTCTCATGTGACCTTAATCAGAGGTGGCCTGAACTGAAGAAAAATGCGCGTAGAAATGCTACTGAGATGGCTGCTAGAAAGAAGTCTAATAAAGCAAAATAATATAGATTTGAACATATGTCGTTTCTTTTTGGTATTAGAACTGATACACTCAATTATTGAACACCGTCAGTTTTTTGTTATGCTTTCAAACAGTTGTTACTAAAGCCTGGTATTGATATAACACTTCATCCCCTTTTGTTTCATTATAACCAGTTTACATGATGAGTGCGTATGTATATCTAATTTCCTATATATACCAAATAACCTAATGATACCACAAATTGTTAGTATGACAACCAAGTATTTTCAAATAGGAATTATGTACATGCAACATGTCGTTATGTATGTGACCATTATTGGATATCCAAACGTCTTGTACGAATTTTTAACTACATATACATTTCATAGCTTTGTGTATGCATCATGGGATCATTATGTACACTATATATTACAGTATTCAGACAGAATTGGTATAACGATTTAACATATGTATATAAATTGGTAAATGATGTATTGACATCGATTCAGTCATGTTTTGTCGATGTTGGACAAGTCATATCCATCTAAACTCGAATGATTCCATCTCATTAACAAAATGTTGCCACACAATACATCAATTTCAATTTTAAACATGTATATGGAACATATACAATTGTGGTATCGGTGTGATATTTGGTATATACATGAAGTTAAAGTATATATACATACGTACTCATCATGTAAACTAGCTATAATGAAACAAAACGGGATGAAGTGTTATATCAATACCAAACTTGAGTAACAAGTGTTTGAAAGCATAACAAAAAACTAACGGTGTTCAATGTTAAAACCAAAAAGAAACGACATATGTAACAAATGTTATTCAGAATCAGATTCAGACAACGGCTTATTCATTTTGCAATTTCTACTATCATGCCCAGCATACTCCTCACATGTCTTGCATTTTCGCTTTGCCTTTTTTCCTTGTTTTGCGATTGCATCTTCTTTTCCACCAAGTATCCTCTTACCACCTATTTCGCTGCCCTTGTTTTTAGCTTTTGAAGGTGGCTTGACAATAATATCTTTAGGTATTGGGACACCTACAATGGTATAATTTTGTCATACGTCATTACTTAGCACACGCAGAACATGTAATGTATATGTAATATTCATAAATAGTATATATAATATATAAACATGTATATACCTGCAAAATTCTCGATCATTTTATCCAACGTGTTTGCATCTGTAACAGCATTGCTTTTTCCTGATTTGTATGTATGCTCGATTTCAACCAACTTACCCAACAGATCTGTCAACATGTCTTTGTCATCTTGTGCTAACCCAATGCAATTTAACACAACAGACCAGACTTGCCCTACCAAAGCTTGATTGCTTTCCTGTATATTACTTTGTGTCAACACATCATCCAAACCTGGCTCACTAACCTTCCTTGCGACACCCTTCATCCAACGTGGCAGCAAAACAGAATCTGGAATTTTATCTTTCCCCAATGATTTAAGGGAAGTGAATATATGTCTGCAAGGTATACCAACTTTGTTGAATATCAAGCAATCACATTTGGTCAGTTCATCAATTACGACATACTCTACATTGAAGAGATCATCACGACCTTCGCGTATTGTGTAGTACATTACATCAACACCTATACAACATTCCATGTTTCATAAGTACAAGTTCACAAACAGGTAAAAGTATAATTTTTGTATATGACACGTGTATTGGGTTTGATAAAGTAATACCTTCTGTCTCAAACTTGACATTGCAAACCCAGGATGAGGCATATATCTCTTTTTGAACGTCAGTCATCATCGCAAGTGTGTAATACTCAGCTGCATGCCTTTCAATACCAAGCGGAGTTTTGAATTCTGGCTTTTTTGTGTCTGATTCAACATCATTCTTGAGTTGTACATGTCGCTGCCTATCCGTTGCAGTATCGAATTGCATCAACAACTCAACAAGACTGAATTTTCTGTTTGAATACCTTCCAAAGAAACTATTCTGTGATTCAGAGATTGACGTTGTTCTAATTAATCCTCCTTGTTGTGTTTCTCTAAAGTATGCAGGTATCCAAGATTTTCTAAGAGCGTAGATGTCTGTAAACCACTAGTTCTTGCCAAGTTTATAATCTCTTATGAATGTCTTCCATCCATCCTCAAACTCCCTTATTGTTAGCTTGTCAGACCAAACCAACGCTGCCAAACGTGATCTGAATCTACCAGAATTTATCTTTTCGATCCCACCTTTACTGACACCTTCTCCATTATATGCCACATGCACAGTCTGTGTATCGTCCTTGGAAAGACCTGCGTTATAAACAATCGTTATCTAAACGTATACATATATTGATTTCATATATACATAATAAAATAGTAAATAATTTCTGAAACGAGAATATTAGTGATTTTCAAAACTTATACCTTCTTTGATACTATATATACACAATAAAATATTCATCAATTTAACATTCACTAAAACAATTGTAAAACTGAACATAAGTTTGATTATACATTAATCAAACAATCATATACAAATCTATAGTTAATATATACATATGAGTAGCATGGTATACAGACCTTTTCTATTGCATTTTTCATTGCCGAATCCTGATCGGTGATCAGAATAGTTGGATCCTGATGTTGCATTGCAGGCTGAAATTTTTTGAACAACCACGTATATGACTCAACATCTTCCTTCATGAGTAATCCACATGCAAACGTGACACTTTTCATGTGGTTATCCATCTCTGTGAAGGGAGCAAGAACCATACAATATCTGCACACATAAAAATTGTATTTAGGGATAAAGTTAATGTACACGTCCAAGTAAAATAATGTATATAGAAATACTTTTTCGTCCGATAAGTGGAATCAAATGAAACCACGTCGCCAAAAGCTGCATAGTTCCTTCTCGCAATTCGATCACACCAAAATAGCCTTTTTAGCTGCCCGACCTCATTCACATCGTATTCAAAGTAAAAAGAACTGCACAATTCCTTTTTAATCTTGAATCTATCTATCACCATCTGAGCATCAGCAACATGAATATATGACATCAGATCACGCTTGAAATTCTTGAAATCGGACTGCATCGCTCCAACATGACAGTATCCACCCACCAGCTCTTTCAGTATCTTGTAGGACTTGACATGTCCTAAATTCGCCTTTGCACAACTCAGCATGAACTTCTGGTGCTCAATGTTTAACTTTCTGTTTGCTTTTAAAAAATGGCGGGCATAATACGGAATCAACTCATGTTCATGGCGTTCTTCAAAACAATGTACCTTATACAAGCCATCTGTTGTTAATTTGATCACGAAGCGTGCGTCACAACCAATTTTGTTAGAAGAAGTATTACGTACACCCGATCCATTATTCGATGTATTCCAACCTTTCCTTGTGCATCGATAATACTTCTCTTTAAAAACATCAGATCTGGGCAGCTTTCTACTGTTATTCGATTTAGCATCAAACCCAGATCGGTTGGCATGCTCACGATAGAATTCTTCAGCATCACTAACCGTTTTGAATATCATACCTTTCGATGGTATGAAATTTCTTGGTCATCGAGGTATCCACATCTTGTGATCGTCATCTCCTTCGGTTTGTATACAGTCTGACCCATACGCTGACTCCTCGTCTACTAATTCTTCCTCATTTTCCTCTTCATCATCATCATCGTCAACATCTGATGTGTATAAATTATCTTCATTCAAATGACTAAATTCATCTCCTTCGAAATCTGAAATTATATTACAAAATACGTCATGTATATTTAGGAATACCGATTGTAAATAAGGTGACAATAAATGTATATAGATGAAAAATACGATGTATACAGACAACAATTGTACATGTTTACGTAATACATATATTTTATACAATAATAAAGATGTTTTATACATATTTAAGACATGTATATACATATCAACGTTTATGGATCACAAGTGTATGTAAAATAAGTGTATATAAATTATAATAATTGTACATAACATTACAAATATTGTATACTGAGATCAATATAAACACATCATACTCATTCGCGTATAATTGGTATATTAATTTTTGAAACGTTGTATATAATGAGATCAACTATCCTATAAGTTGTATATTAATTGTACACATATTTAAACGTTGTAAATGCTCAATCTTTGTACATTTTTTTTATTCAACGTAAAATAAAAAATAGTTAAAATATAAGTCATGTATATTAATTGTGAATTACATGTATATACGCTAATATTGAATTTATTCATAATTCAAATTTTACATGTAAAAGACATGTTTTTATTAACTGTACATACAATAATGCAAATAGTATACAGTAACAACAATTTTCGTATATACATTTAATACGTTGTTATATACAAAAGTTCAATATATATATACACAATGAAGATAAAATATACAAAATTATCTGATGCCATATTTCTACGATTAATGATTTTGGAGCAGTTACGACGTTCAGCGTGCAGTTCCGAGCAGTTCGTCGTGGTGGTTCGTGGTGGCTTTTGCGACATGGTGGTTCGATGGTGTGGTTCCATTGACGCTTCCATCGCAATTGTGGGCGATCGCGACGGGGGATGTTGCGGTGGTTGCCGGAAATTGTTGGGCGATCGCGACTGGGGATGTTGCGGTGGTTGCCGGAAATTGGTGGTTCGGTGGTGGCTGGAAATTGTGGGCGAACGTGACTACGAGAGGCGATCTGTGGTTACAGTGGTGGACGGAATTTCTCAATGGAGGTTTTATGTCGTGGATTTGTCTCCAGAGATCTTATCCACACAATGTGAGATTCAATACGTTAAAACAATTTTTAATTTTACTAAAATCTTAATTATGGTAGTTACTAGGAGTAAATCATGGGAGAAGATCTCTCCTATTTTTGATTTTTTTGCTATTTTTCTATTTTTGTATATTGTAGCTTTAATCTCACTATCCATCCCAAATCTCATCCAATGGATGAGATTTGCTCTCTTGTTCTCTATAGAATATTGTTCTCTATAAAACCCACCTCTCTCTCTCTCTCTCTCTCTCTCTCTCTCTATATATATATATATATATATATATATATATATATATATATATATATATATATATATTACACACACACACTAAAGAAGAGACTTTTTACACATGTCAACCTAATATTAATGTTTGTTATGTGTCGCCTCCATATTCAATTCGCCTTTATGGCGCCATGTCATCATTATTTAAAAAAAAATATTCAATACTTATTTTAGTAAAAGATATGTATATTTATTTTGTTTTTTTATATAGATTTTTTACAAATAAAAAGTAAATCTTCGATTCATTCTTATCTCATTCCTCTTTAATTAGTTACACGTTTTATTAATTAATTATATATTTCATGTTATAATGAAAGAATTATGTAAACTTTAATTAACTTTTTGATCTTATATGTTTAGTTTTTTATTTAAGCATATATTGTTGGAAGAAGATCGATCTTTGTCGTGGCCACGGTCCCCACAATGACCACGTCCATGATTGATGGATTGACCGTTGTCACGCCGCTGAGATGAAGCAACATGATTCTTAGCCGGTGAGGAAGGAGTAGAAACCTGTTGGGTGACAACATCAACCACAGATTATTGATCAACAACCAATTTTTCTTCTTCTTGGAGCAACAATCCTACAACATCATCGGGAGAGAATGGCTCAACCCAAATGTTTCTTGGAGGTTTTGAATGGACCATAGGAGGCGTCCAGACCTTGGAGAAGACAAGCCAAAAAAATAATTATTACTGATTTCACACCCACATTTAGCAAGTGAGTCAACAAACGACATCTTTTTCTCGATATAATCAAACATCGAGAGAGAACCTTTGACAAGGGTTTAGAGTTGGCCTTTTAAATGCATGAGTCGTGCCTTGGTCTAAGATTGAAATAACTTGTCAATCATGGTCCAAGTTTGATATGACGACAAGGCACGAGCGACATAAGCTAAGAGTCGATCCGCCATGGTAGCACGGATCCAAGCAAGAATGAGACGATCTCTCTTCCGCCAGAACTAGTACGCATAAATAATAGCTTCAACAACATCTACTGCAAGTTTCTCTTGAGGTGGGACAAGAACATAATCGTCCACTTCAAAAGCCTCGAGAGTGAACAAAACTACACTTCTCCAAGAGAATAAGTTTGTACAATCAAGCTTGATGCAAGGTTGGGAAACTGGATGGTATAGGTGTTTGTGGAGGCGAGAAGGGAAGGAGAGACATCTTTGAGGTGACTGGTGGTGTTGCCAGCGGGAAAATCATCATCAGGGTTAGGGGCCATGGGTGTAAAGCAGAGGTGGGAGAGGGAATGAGGGTTTTAACCTTGCAAATCTGATACCATATAAGTTAATGAGAGAGAATTTGACTGAATAACTTTTTTAACCTTCAACGAGAGGAGAATAGAACTTATATAGTGTACACTGACTTGCTGTCCAAGGAGATTCTATACAAAGATAAGATCATATCGTTACAAAATAAATATATCTAACCAAGTCTAGTTGATAATTGGACAAATGAGTCTAGCATCTCTATCTCTTTATAGTTATCCTAACAATGGGTGCTGACATTTCAATCTTTTTTAGCCAAGACTCAAACCAAATAACGGGTGAGTCATTTGCCAAATCTAAGCAAACATGCGAGTAGCATCACTCGCTACGCCAACTGACATAGACATGAAACATGCCTAGGATCAGATAGTTATAATACCGTATTAAAGTCTATTGGCATATATAGGAAGAGTTGTGTGCGTGTAACATGCCTAACATACAAGTGTAATGATGTTCTAACGCAAAACTATATAGCAATAATGAGTGAAGTAACTTATAGAATTATATACTAGACAATTTTAGTCACAATTTTTAGATGTGATAATATATTCTAACCAAAATCGTCTAAGAGGTTTTGGATTGTGATTCATGAAGGATGTTAACCTCTCATTATTGGCACTTTATAGGGTGGTCGAGAAAGGCCAAGTTTTGATTGGGTCAAAGTCATTTTGGATTGCGATATATTGGTGAAGGATGTAGTCTTCATGTAGTGCAGTATCCATCTTAGAAGAGTTGTTTCTATACTTTCCGATATTATGAATAGAGGTCTTTCTTTCGTTTGACCACAATATATATAGCCCGAATAACTTCAATTTACTATTTTAAAAAAGTTGTATAATTTTTCCCTTTCAATAAAGTTTCCGAGAGTCGTCCATAAACAAAACTACATCAATTATATTATCTATTTTATATAGTCCTCAGTAGCTCTACTAATAATAAATCATTAGTCAGGACATACTATGACATCTGGATAAGTCACATAGCACATAAAACTATTATCACTATATATTATATTTTTTTTTATATTACATTCAAACTCGTTACATAAGTCTACACTCGGGCGGAAACCCACGGGGAAACAGTACAGTAATTATAAATCATAAAATTCCTCTGGACCCACCTAAGCCTCTGGGCCCTAACCGGGTCCAGATTCTGCGAGAGCCAACCTGCTCGCCCCCGGGCCCTAACCACACGGGCCCGATGAGCGGGCCAAACGCAGGACCGAGCAATAAAGTTTCTATACGAAGCAACAAACGGGGCCTTGGACCAATCCGTCTTGATAAGCCCAGCTAGCTCGGGTGGCCCATTAATCTTCGCCCAAAAACCTACACGTACCTAAAAACCTTCTTAAAAAACATACATCTCCTTAAAAATCTTGTTTTACCGAACACATAGAATGTTTTAAAAAAATAAAACCTACATCTATCCAAAAACCTACACGTACCTAAAAAACTTCTAAAAAACCTACATCTCATTAAAAACCTTGTTTTTACCGAGCCTAATTAAGTTGGAAATCCATCTAGCTGGTACGTACGTGTGCACTCTCATTTTAATTAGAATATTGAAGTCTTCCTTCTTCTTTCTAAACCATGAATGGGTTACATTGCTAAGAATAAAGCTAATAAACCATCACTTAACTAGATTAATGTCGCTAGAAACAACGCATGATTCAATCGAGAATATTTGTAGTTTACTCATTCGTGCAGAAATGTATAGATCTAATGCTCAAATCAAACAAAGAGGTATATATAATAAGAAACAACGATACTATTTTTAGAGTAACTCAAGGGTCTCTGCATAAGTCGAAATTCCGGGAGTATTCAAAAAGTGATATGCAGAACTATTCCAAGGATCACTTTCCTCACAAGGGTCTCTGCGTAGTATCTGAAACCTAAGATCATCACAAGAGATGATATCATGTTCATGATCTTCAAAGAAGAGTCGTTCGATACAAATAACACCATTTTTCTCATCTTCTGGGGGAGTAGTGTAATCTATCCCAACAATTCTCAGGAACATTGCATTGAAAAAGGGGTCAATTTTATGAATCAAGGTCCATGATTTTTCAAAACCATATTCCATCATCATCCAAACGTCGACCTCAACCTCAACGGGACTCGGAGACATGACGTGAGATAAGTAAATAAAAGCAAGATGATCATGCAGCACGGAAACCGAACCCCTACAGTTGAAGAACCTGTGTCTGGGCCTTGATGGCGCGCCTATTAATTTAAACGCTTCATCAGCAAAATCAAACGACAACACATAATCGGAGGATTTATCCTCACCTATGGCTGCCCAATGCCAGCATCCTTCAAAGAAGCCTTGAGGGCACAACTCAATAGGATCACTAATGCGTCCTACACTATTAAACGCCTGTGTGGCCTTTCTATGACCGATGTTTCTCTTACCGCGTTTATAATCGACAAGTTTCTTCCAGACGCCGCTTCTTAGGCTGTAGACAAAGCCGAGGAACGAGGACAGCGATTTGCCATAATTGACGATCACAACAACTTTGTAATCCCCATCAATAGTTTTACCAAAACCGAAGTGGAGTCGACATGGCTTTGAAGCAATGTGCCCTAATAGGGCACGGATATGACTAGGGTAAGGATTCGTAAGCTTGTATTGACGGGTAGCGGGGTTACACAGGGCTATTTTGCCTAGGAAAACGCAGAAGCGATCGCCATAAAGATCGCTAGGATGGGAGGTTAAGCAGTAGATGCCGTTGCTCGAGGGCCCGAGAACAAGAGTCGTGCGCCTCCATTCTTCAGCCTTTATAGATTGCCATTGCTGCGTATCAATTTTTATATCTAGTTCAGGAACCATATTGAACAGATCTGACCTTCGAATCGTATGAATCTCTAATGAATTGTTAGAGATGCCAATGGGGAGCTTGAATGAATCGCTAGAGATGCCACTGGGGTGATGCCGGCCATAGAAGTCGATGAAGCCCTGGGAATGGAACTTAGACTGCCATGTCTTACAGACCGATCCAAATCTCGTGAGTGACTCAACGGGGAGACGACGCAGAATCTCGTCTTGCAATTCTTCAGGGAGATTTCTATTACTTTTCCTCTTAGCACTACTAGCGCCGCTGCAATTTTCTTCCGCCATTCAACTAAACCCTAGCTTTTGTTAATTCTGTTTTTGGTTCACATTACAAAACAAGAGGATAGACCTTAATTTAAAGAGTTTTGCTATACGCTTATAAGTTTTTTTTAGCAAAGTTTAATGTGAAAATCAACTTTATCTAATCTTAGATTTTTGCTCGAAAATTATCTAATATTAGTTATACCCGTCGTACCATGTACAACTACGATTCGATATTTTACACACATTATGAATAGGATATTAATAAATAAATAAAAATATAATATAAACTTTAATATAAGTAATTTGTTGCTCATAGAATGTATAATTTTTTAATCAAATATTATATTTTTCATATTTTATTACTTTTCATGTAAGTAAATTTAGAGATTATCAAACATTTCAATATATCTATTAAATATTTTATTATCTATTTTTATTAGTTTAAAAATTATAAATATTTATCTATAAGAAAATCACTATATATCTATAAATAAATTCATCAAAAGATATATATGCTAAAAGATTTATATTTATTTTAAAATATTTTATCTTTAATTTTAAATACTTGTATAAGGAAGTTTTTAAAAGATATTGTTATACTAAATGATTTATATTTATTTTAAAATATTTTATCTTTAATTTTAAATATTGGAATAAGGAAGTTTTCAAAAGATATTGTTATACTAAATGGATATTTGTTTGATGTTAAAGATATATTTAAATAGTTAAAGAAGAATTTAATAGAAAAAAATTAAAATATTAGAAATAAAAATTAATTTTGTAAATAAGAGGTGGAGCCAGATTCGTTTTGGTGGCTCGAAAAGGTATACCTTTGATTTATAGTTATAGATTATTATGCTAATTTTTTTAATTCTTTCTATCAAAATAATATCTTTCTCCTAACATAAGAATTACAGTTATAAAAAAATATCTTTAAAATATATTTCCATATTAAACTCGTATGTAGAATTCTATTCTCCATGCTAAAAATAAACCGTCCATTTATATAAATTTTACTAATAATAAAAATATTGGAATATACTTTTTATGAGTATAATCTTATCTTATTATATGTAAAATAAACATAGGTAATGCAATATTTTTATCTTATCATAAGTACCAATAATAATGAATTTTTTATTATTTATCTCTCAAATAATAATTTTATATTTGAATAAAAGAACTTGGAGTAAGTCTTATGGATGATAAGAGGATGCATGCAATTCCCTAAATTTTTTTTTTTCAATTTACTAAATCCAATAGTTTTTATCTTTCTTTTTAGTATAGAGAACTAAAGTTCATGATTGGATTAAAAAGGCATGGATGATGAGGAGGTAAGCAATTTTCACATTCTTAAAAAAATTACTCAATTACATATTCAATTTGCTTTCTTGCACTTGCACATAAATATAGGATAAAAAAAAGCAACATGTGGATATATGAATCATCATGCATCATTAATTAACTTAAAGGATAAAGGAATTTAAAAACTGAAAAATATGGAGTATATGATACATATATTTACTTTGACATGTTCATGATAAAGTTAGTTAATTGGTCTTAATTTGGAATTTTTAATTTACTTCTTATGTAAATAATTTATAATTCAACCGATACATACTCAGTCAACAAAGAAATTCGAAAAATATTATACAGTTTTATTTTCTATGATCAATCAACAATTTTTTTTCCTTACATGTTGAGTTTTTATAAATTGAATTCTACATCAAAAAAACATTTTAAATAGCAGTAGATACAAGTCATCAACTAGTTTATATAAAAGATACAAGGAATAAGAGCACCCTCGATGGGGGTTCTCACTTTATTCCCTTATGAAAAAAATAATATTTTTTTTCAATGGTGAGAGGCCTAAAAGTAGGGGAGTTCAACGGGTCGGGTCGCCCGCGACCACGATGTGCCACCTCAACATTTTTCATATGACGTTCCCGTAATAAACCACAAACGATTTTAGCACTTGTTAATTTTTTTAATATACAACCTTGCGATCAAGCATGATCACAAGGTTGGGAAACTAGATGGTGTAGGTGTTTGTACGTGGAGGCAAGAAGGGAATGAGAGACATCTTTGAGGTGATCGGTACGGTGGTGTTGTAGGTGAGAAAACCATCATTGGGGTTAGGGGCCATGGGTGTAGAGCGATGGTGGAAGAGGTAATGAGGGTTTTAACCTGGCAAATCTTACACCATATAAGTTAAGAGAGAGAGAGAGAGAGAGAGAGAGAGAGAGAGAGAGAGAAATTTGGATGAATAACTTTGTTAACCTTCAATGAGAGGAGGCTCTATACAAAGATAAGATCATACTACTACAAAATAAATATATCTAGCCAAGTCTAGTTGATATTTGAACAAATGAGTCTAGCATCTCCATATCTTTATAGCTATCCCAACAACGAGTGGTACATTTCAATCTTTTTTAGCAAACTCAAACCGAATACTTGGTGAGCAATTGGCCAAATCTAAACAAACAGGCGAGTAGCTATCACTCGCTAAGCCAACCGAAATTGTCATGAAACATACCTAGGATCAGATTGTTATAATATCATATTAAAGTTTGTGGGCCGATATAGGAAGAGTTGTTTGCGTGTAACATGCCTAACATACAAGCTTAATGATATTCCAACGCAAAACCATATAGCAATGAGTGGAGTAACTCAGAATTATATACCAGGAAATTTTAGTCACAACTTTGAGATGTGATAATATTTTCTCAACAAAAAACATCTAAGAGGTTTTGGATTGCGATTCATGAAGGTTGTTAATCTCTCGTTATTGGAGAAACTAGGCTGATAATGTATAACTAAATTGGATAAATTATGTATTGATGTATTAGAAATGGCAAAACAAGTGCATTTCCATTGGGAGGGTTTTAAGGGAGATCGTGATCTCTTTGTCAAGAAGCAAGTGGATGAATTTCTTTGGGCCTTACTATCTGAGGGGAGTCGATCAATCGTGTTTTCGTACTTGGCTCGAGCACTTTATAGGATGGTCGTCGAGAAAGGCCAAGTTTTGATGAGTCTTAAGTCATTTTGGATTGCGATTGGTGAAGGATGCTAACCGGCCTCTCCGTTTAGTCTTCATGTATTGCAGGATCCATCTTGGAAGAGTTGTTTCTATACTTCCCCATGACGTTAGGAAAAGAGGTCTTTCTTTCGTTTGACCACTACATAAAACTACATCAATTATATTATCTATTTTATATAGTCCTCAATAGTTCTACTAATAATAAAACATTTTCAACCCCAAAAACAAAACTAATAATAAAACATTAGTCATGACATACTGACATCTGGATAAGTCACATAGCTCGAAACGTCGGATAGGTCACATAGCACATAATACTATTATCACTATATATTATATTATTTTTTTATATTACATTCAAACTCGTTACATAAGTTTACACTCGGGCGGAAACCCACGGGGAAAACGTTTGGTATCAGTACAGTAATTATATATCATAAAGTTCCTCTGGACCCACCTAAGCCTCTGGGCCCTAACCGGGTCCAGCTTCTGCGTGAACCAACCCACCCTCCCCCTGGCCCCAACCACACAGGCCCGGTGACCGGGCCAAACGCAGGCCCGAGCGTTAAAGTTTCTATACGAAGCAACAAACGGGGCCTTGGACCAATCCGTCTTGATAAGGCCACCTCGGGTGGCCCATTGATCTGCGCTCCAAAGGCTGGAGTAAAGCCTCATGGGCTGGGCCTTGGGGAAGGCGATTCCTCTGCTTTCCATGTTCTTGAACTCCCGGATCGGGATCCCGTCGACGGAGATCACGATCACCGAGGGGTTCCAGAGGATTGAGTAGGTGTGGAAGTCTTTTGTCGGGTCGAACCAGAGGCGGAATTGTTGTTCTCGGTCGCCTTTGCCTTGTGTGTAGATGTTTGTGTGGAGGGTGTAGGGGTCGCCGGTTAGGTTGCCTAGGAATTCCATGTCTATCTCGTCTCTGTTGCTTGGAATCTCCGATGAAAGCTTAATAAACAAACAAACAAAAAAAAAAGAAGATAGAATTAATCAATTGATTATTATGTGAATTATATAGGGTTAGATCACGTGAGGGTCTTCAGTGACACCTTCACATCTAAAAGTGTACCCACAATTTTAACTTTTGTTATGTGCATCTTTATGTTAAGGTTCACTTGGTACACTATAGAGAAAATGATTTTTCTAAGCTATGTCATAAGAAACTGGTTTTAGAAAACAATTATAAATTTTTTAATTTTTTTTTAAAAGGTGCATGCTTTCCTATCCTATGTTTCAATAAGAATAAGACAATCGTACAGAAAAGAAAACAAAATTAAATATATAAAATTATGTTCGACCAAAAAAAGATACATAAGAATAATAAGATAATACATGTCGGGGTGTCTGAAGAAAAAGACAACTTTAAAAATCGACAAATTTTAGTCAACTGATCAACTGATAAAAGTTTATGTTGGATTTGAATCTACAATTTCAGATTCTTAACGTTATGCGTTTAATTAAAAAAAAGGGAGTGTTTAGTTTATTAGATTAGCTTACATAATAAGCGGTGACGGTGCCGGCGGAGTTGCCGGGAACGAGCTTCATCTGAATGTCAATCTTTCCGAACAAGTACTTGTTCTTGGACTGGAATCCGGAGCCGGAGAAGCTGTCGAGCGTCAGGGTGAGAGCGTTTCCGTCGGCGGTGACGATCTTAGCGCGGGGCCCGCCCCAGCTCAAGCTCATGTCTTGGTTGAAGTTTCCGGCCACCGGAGTGAGTGACGTCAGAGTTGAACAGAGTAAAAACAGGGCTGCATGTAACAAAGAGATGTGGTTCATGGATTGCTTCATCATTTTGTTTAATTGTTATAATTAGGAAATTACACTATTTTATTGAGAGAGTTGTGATTTTTTTTTTGTGTGTGGTTTAGATGACTAGCTAATTTCATCTCATGGCTGAAGAATTGAGAGAGAGTGTGGGATCATTGAAGGTGTATATATACGGAGAAATTGAACCGGATGGGAGATTTGATTACGGCGGGCGGGTTGACCACGTGGCGGTCTTGGAAAATCCCACGTTAAACAGCAGCATGCAGATTGGACAGGCAGATGGAGAAAAATAAGAGACTACAGTGATTAGTCTTTCCCTTTGTTTCGATTGGATGGGTTGGGTTTGGTGATTTTAGTTTCGATTAAATTTAGATTCGGATTAGTTTCGGTTATTTTAATTGTCGGGTCAAATTAGATTAGACCATCTCGCTTAATCAAGAAAAGTTAGGTTTTTAGGTCAATTTTAGTTGTGCTATTCAGTTTTCGATCTAACTAGAAAATACGTCGGATTTTAAATTTAGTCGGATTTCATGTGTAGTCGGACTAAGGATGAGCCATTGTTTTTTTTGATGGGTTTATCGGACAGGCCCGATAAAATTAGGAGGCCGAGTTAACGGCAGTCGGAAAACCGACAGGAACATACAAAACATGAAAAGCAAGTACATCTGACGAAAAAGGCAATAGAATGAAAGGAGAAGTGGGCGAAGTAAGGGGCTAAAGATCAACGTCTTTAGCATTCGGGTCAAAGCGGACAAATATAGTGAATTTGACTACTGACATTGCCCCCACCGGGATTAAGGATCTTCAGCAGTCTCGAGAACGTCCTGGCGACCGCGACAATCACAAACGAATTACCCAATCCCAGAGCCAAGTCCTAATATTGTACAAACCGTGCTTGAGCACACATAAATAAGTGAGAACTGTAAACATTTCTTGAGAAATTAATATTGTGACTTTGTCGTCGGTGAGTGTCGAAACGGCGACTTCAAGGTTCTTCCCCCAAGGTCCAACCATTAGACTAGGCTCATTCTAGACAAAACAGGGGATATGGGCATGTAGTTTTGTTGATTATAAATTGTTGATTTTCTAGTAAATTAAATATCATAATAAATGGGGTGCATGATTTCCATTAGTATATTATATATAGCTATCGGTGGCAAGTTGGAACATAGTGTAGATTGATGAGGAGGCTTGCGGGATGGATATGCAATTATGCATGTTTTGACAGATGGAAGAGAGTATAGGGACGCAGTGTTCTTTCTTCTTCTTCATCCATAAATATTCCTGAATATATAACGTACAGTATGATGCCAGCTGATCCAGCCCATGCACAGGCTGTTTTTTGTTATTCCTTTTTTCTCTAGATTATTTTGTTTGTTGGAAAATTAAGAAAAACAATCAATGCATGATGAAATCAAAAGAATGCAATTGCAAGGACTAGGTGGAGCAATTTGTAAGGGTTTGGTCGCACTATCTAAGCAGAGTCATTCTGAATCGCTGACCCATATTTCAACTATGTAAAGACCCATGATAATTTTGCTAACCACATTAAAATGTCATACTTATCCTATTTTTAGATCTTCAAATTTCATATTTAGATCTTCAAGTCTCGATCCATTCATCAAACATATCTCATAAATTAAATCACTAATGTTAGTCCATCAAAATTAACGGAGGGATCATTTGTGTGCTGTGACAGTCCGTGGGTCTTAACACGAAGTCGTGTGTACGTAAACTCAGTACATGAGTTGTTAGATAGTAGCTAGGAGTTGGGAACAGACGTTGAACTGTTAATAAAATAGCGAAAATAAAATAAACACAAGTAAATAAATAGAATGAGACGCAGTTTCTTTATAGTCGAGGAACACTACTACAACCAACTAGTTGTATGTGTAAATCTCTACCTCTGTTTGGAGGATTTTGAATGACTTCGATCCTTCTTTTATTGATTGTTCCCTTAGCTACTACAAGACAAAGTTCAAACTTTTCTGTTCTAACAGTCTCCAAACTTTAGGAACGCTAATAAACTTTCTCGACTTAAGTACTAAGACAACAACTCAATTAAAATAAGAAAAATAAACTTTAAACTCTACGCTTGTATCGCTACTCAGTTCCCTGGCTCCTGGGAACACAACTTTCACCGTCGTCGGGATCAGACACTCACTGCCTAGGACTTCTCAGGATTTCTTTTTCTTCTTTCTTGACTCTGCTCCTTTATGATTTTGCTTGAGGCTTTATATAAAATAGTTTGCAAGTACACTATTCATGAGCTTATATAGACGTTTGATGCTTGGGGCTCAAATCTTTTCTTTGTGCACTTATCCGAAATACCCTTGTCTTGTTAGCCAAGTATGTGTACTTTTTTCACATGTAATTGCATTTGAATTTTTTCAACACTTCAAGCTCATCGGACTATTGGATCAATTGGCTCAGTCTGAGAAGCAGACTACACCTTGTTTTGTCTAGAACAGGCTTCCGCATTTCGTCTTGTGTTGTGTGTCTTGGCATGTGTGTTTCCTAGTCTTAGGAAATTGTCTCTCAGGAGTTCCCCTGATGGGAAATGGTTCTTTTACCTTTCATGCAGTTTGCCATTGTTGCGCTCTTGAGCTTCCTTAAGGGAATATTTATTTGACCTGATGTTCCCTTGAAATAATTGGACATAACACATTACTTCCCAGATTGTATTTGTCATTATCAAAACTAGAGAGTTTGGGTTGTTCCGATGTTTTAGAACATGAGTTCCCAACATCGTCCCAACACAAGCCTAGTGGGGTTCCATTCTAAAACCAATTGGCAATAAAAGGAGTAATCTAGGAGCTTATATAGTAGGAATATTTATTCACAATTTTCAGATATGGAAAGGGTATTCTTAACGATATACATATGCATATTAGACATGACATATAAGCTAATGAGGTTTAATTAAAAATTAGTTGATAGTAGGCAGTGACGGACGCAAAATAAATTTTAAGGAGGGGCACGACTTCTCAGATAAAGTCAATAATTCGGGAATTGTCAACTAGTTTAGTTAGTTAATATTCTTAAATATGAAAGTCTTATACTTATTTAATTAAAAAAATCAAAGTTAGGAAGAAACATTAAATATGAATGAAAAAACACTAAAATAGAACTATAATTCTAGAATTTTCGACGATTTTAGTTAATCAATATTCATAAATATAAAAAATTTATACTTATTTAATTATGAAATTTTATTTTATGGAGAAAAACATTAAATGTGAATGAAAAAACACTAAAATAAAACTATGAGTAATTTAACCTTGGTGGATTGCATATAAGGTTGAGTAATAAACTATTTTGACTAGTTAATTTTCACGTTTTTAACACAAATTATTTTGAATTTACACATATTCAAACTTAAAATTCACATACATATTACTAACAAGTCCGACGAAGGAGGGGCACGAGCCCATCCATACCTACCCCTAGGACCGTCAATGATAGTAGGAGAAGTAGTCCACAAAACTTATATACTAATATTGGGCTTGATTATCAATAATTTCTTACATGGATTAAATATCTTCACACTTTGATTATATAAAAAATGCTTACCCTAAAATACACCATGAGGGCATATTATAAGAATACTTAATTCGAAACTACACGAACAACAATACTTATATCTTTCCTTGATGAGGCATAGTGGTCTTGATATAGGCACCGCCCTTGAACGAGTTGAGGGGTGTTTCCGATGAAATCCGACGACATAAGGCATAGAGTAGAAGCTAGTACAAAAGAAAGCAAACACAACCAAAAAAAGAAACTCGATAAACACCACAACGAACATGCAACACGCACAAACACAAGGTAGTAACTAAAAGGATAAAAAAATACGTACAAGTAAACAAACCAAAAGAGCACAACAACATGACCACCCCATAACAAAACCCTACACCCTAAGAGAAGCACCCACGCTCTTACCCCTGCAACCTTACCACTTTCGAACTTGAACACTATCCCTCTATAGGTGCCTATCTGGGGCCATATCCTTTGTGAAGGTTAAGGAGGTCAAATTTTGTCTGATGACCTCCCTCCAATTCTTCTTTGAGCACTCTCTTTCTCGCCAAAAAGCCCCATGGGTCAAGTTCTCACTCCTCTGCACGGGAGCAGTCAATTGTCTATGTTGACTATGCCCAAACTACAAATATCATGCAATTTATCTTTATGGTTGCTTTCATTCATGACTTTGTCCATACTCGTGTGCCGATACACTGTAGTTTTTACAATGTAATTAGGACTTTTTAGTGCATATTTTGAAAGAATTTTAGTCTTTTTAGAGTATTTTATTAAAGATCAAGGTTTGATTTTCTATCTATAAGTGAGATAACATTTTTTAGTTAATATGACCTATATTTTTAATGTAAAAAATTAGTACCATAATAATAAAAAGTTGTCATATTTATGAACAAAAACTAATATAAAAAATAAAAATCCGTAACTAAAAATATGGTTCATATTAATAAAATAAATTGTTATAGTTATGGATAAAATTTAATATAAAATAATAAAAAAATAAATAAGAACTCCTAATTAGAAATATAGTTCATATTATTTGAAGAATTGTCATATTTATAGATATCAAATTAATAAAAAAAATTGTAATAATAATATTTTGACTGGGATAAATAAAACTGAATAAAAATACTACCGACTTTTCTAGATTTAAAAGATTAGTATATATTGATATTACAATTTTTATTAAAAAAAATCAAGTGTTCAAATTCCAAATAATAATTTATGATTCCCACAATCTCACGTGACCAGTACACCCACCCCTTAGTCTAGGTACATACGTTAATTACGTAGTTTAAATTTGGCTTGAAGACAACATTAAATCGAATGCATATTTGTATGGTTGTCAGAATTCTGATCCGATTTTAAGATTCTAACGATCCTACGATCAATAACACGTTAAACGATCTATGATCTTAAGTGGGATTTTATTGGAGTAGGATCTTAAATGATTTAAAATACAATTTTAATCCAATCTCAATTTTACATACAATTTTAATGATTCTATAAACGATTGTAACGATCCTGCTAACGATTTTTACGATCTTATAAAATGATAATTATTAATAATTTCAAGGTTACTATTTCATTTTCATTAAAATAGTTGACTCGTCCATACTTTAATAATGTTTATCATTTTTTTACTTCATATTTAATAAAATATACAATTTATTAGGTTATTTTTGCATACTTTTAGTTATTATATAGTATCTTACGATTCAGTGATCCGATCTTATAATCCGACCCAAAAAATCATCAACGATCCAATCCAGGATCCCGATCCTGATAAGTGATAACCTTACATATTTGAGTATGACATAAGGGGAGGCCAGAACAAAGGGCGTTTAGGGTGTACATATCAATCCCATTTGCTCTCCACTCTGTGTGCTAGTGACCCACCTAATTTGCATGTACTCCTTCCCCAAATACACGAAAAGCGAATTCGGATTTATTCAATAAAAACGGCCTGGCTGTATATTTCGGCATATATGATATGGTCTTCTTGGGCTTGGTCCATTAGGCTCCCATGTAATAGAAAATGCAGTAGCTGATTCGACTGGGTTTGGAGTCATTACACACTACGCCAATGGCCTACCTCATTTGCAAACGGTGGATTATATCATCGTCTCAACATAGATATCCTTACTTCATGATCCTTAGGGCTTATGCCATGAATAATATCGGTCGATTATAATGGGTATCATGTGATGATCTCGGAATAGTGGTTGATGGTAGAAATTATAGGCAAACCTTATCTCTTATTATTATAAAAAAACGAATTCTCTTATCTACAGTACAAAATTTTTAAAATTTGTCCCATTCCGCCCTCAATCAGTCTTATCTCCTTCTTGCTCATTAGTCATTATTATGCCAATTTGATTCCCCTTTTTAATTACTATTGGAATTCAAATTCAGAGTCTAGTTATTTTAACAAGCCCAATTCTAATGTTCATCTTGCTACAAATTCATAATTCCAAAATTTTCATCGTTCGTGCAGGCATAAAATCTCTTTTATACACTAGAATTTAAAACAAAAAACCGAAATAATTTCACCATTACTTGAATACTTAATGTAAATTGGACTTAGATCTCTTCCTCTATGTAGTTACTTTTTTTTTCACAGATTCACGCATTTTAAAAGTTCTAGACATGAAAAATATGTTCCAACACATGTTTATATTGATTGTTTCTAATATGTGAAATTTATGGATGTCTATCTTAATGGTGAAATCATGATGTTAGATAACATAATAATATTAGTATAGAACATGTTTATATTGATTGTTTGTGATATGTGAAATTTATGCATATATATATATATATATATATATATATATATATATATATATATATATATCATAATGCTGAAATAGTAATGCTAGATAATATAAAATATTAGTATTATAATATTTTACATTTTTTTGTCTTATCTGAGTAAAGAAAGTAATATATCTAGGGAAAAATGAAGTATTTACTTTTATTGTACAAAATTGTCTTCCTAATATATTAGTACGTACGTACTATTGGTGTTTCAAAATAGCTTTAATGTCATTTTTTAAATTTAGGGAAAAAAGACTCCTTAACTGCCGCCTCAAAAACTCTTTAATTGCAACACAACTGTCATGCAGTTGGGTTGACCCGGCTAACCCGATAAAATATTATTTCAACTAAAAAATAATATTTTATTATAAATTTTGTATAAAATTATATTATTAAATAATATTTTATATAATATTATAATAAACACAAAGATAAATGTTAATAAAATTGACAATCGTGATCCGTTAAATCAACCCGAATCCGTACCAAACCGGTCCATATGAACCCATGAATTTAACGACTCGACGACCCGAGACTCGTTTTGACCTGAACCCGATTGGCTCAAACCTGAAACCGACCAGCCCGACCCATTTGACAAGTCTATTTGTGATGTAAGTGTTTTTGTATAAAAGCCTACAAATGCTGTAAATTAAAATTCACAGCCTAACTTCGAGTTTATATTCCATAGGTATATATGTAAGTGTTTTTATACAGTATAATCTCTATAAATTAATAGAGTTGGGACCATGATATTTTATTATTTTATAGAGATATTAATTAACTGATCAATTAATATTTATTAATTTAACGAACTTTTCGTAATAAGAGCTTTCAAGATGCACTATCGTAGGAGATTTTATCGTATAATTTTAAAAGGTTATGAGTTGGGACAATATGATCCATGTAAGATCAATATTTTGGTTGTTATAAATATATCTTTTCTTGTTGTTTTGACTTGGATAGTTAATGTTGAGCAAGAGACAATAGCAAATTGATTTCGACACTGCAAAATTCGTTCATTGATGAAGTCTCAAAGAATTATAGTTGACATTGTAAAATTTGTTTTTAACACAACGCTAGAAAAGTTGGATCTAATAAGAAAAATTAGAAAGCTCTAAATAGACTTAAGAAAAAATCAAACAACGCTACACAATCATATTTCATTAGATTATCTTAGTTATGTATATGTAAGTTTATATAATTATTAATTTATAATATTAATAGGACCTTATATTTATGTAGTGGTTTTTTTAAAATATAATATTATCTTATCGAAATTTGTTAAATTTTCCATTGGTCCAAGTCGGAATCAAAAAACAATATTAATTAATTTAGAGAGTTTATTAATTTACCGAGTATTAATTTAGGGAGGTTTTAATGTACAGTTCTTTCCTCAAAAGTAATCTAAATTTATACATATGCTATGCTATTTAGTTTGATTTATTTATAGTGATGTTGTTCCTACGCTGATTAAATCCTTTTTCATACGCCCTTTCAGCTCAGCTCGTTCGCTTTTGTGTGGTCCTCTTTCCGGCCAACTCCTTCTGAAACAACAATTTCACACAAGGTGATTTCTTCTTCCTTCTGTTGTTTATTTATTCATGTCCACACTTCCCTCAATACTTTATTTGTAATCGCATCATTTTTTGCTCCACTTGCTTATTTCATTTCCTACTTAATTTCAACATTTTTCTATTGCTCTTCTTAAGATGTTTGCGTAGCATTATATTAAAATTGGTAACGTGTTTACTTGGTTGTTAAATGTAGTTGCATTTAATAATTTATAGTACCCTTACAAATAAGACTAATTTTAATTGCGCCTATTTAGAATTCAAACAACAAAAATGTGTTTTATTACAAATAATGCGACATTAGCAATATGAAATATTTTATTTACTGTGTATTGATTGTAATACCAAATCTCATTGTAGGATGAAACCTCAAAGCAAATATCTTGACAAGATGACCTCGAGAACAAGATATGTATCACGCTTTTGCCACTCTGGAAGCTAATTACTGAACATTTTTGGAGATCGGCTAATTCATCGTGTCATGAAAGAGAGAAGAAAATATAAAGGGTGAGCCAGGAGATGACATTTGATCTATGTTAGCAAATATACATGTTATCTTATCAGCAGTAAAATAGAATGACAATGGTAGAATACACTTTCTCTTGTCACTCAGATCACTAATATTTAAATTAATATTTCTTACTTTCCCTTACTTTAACACTCATATTTTTATCTCATTTATTAATTAGATCCTAAGAAAAGATAAATATATGCATTACTGCTTAATTTTAAGCAAAACCACACAGATCAGAAGCCGCGTGCGGAGCACGCGTGCCTTCACTAGTTTTATTAAACAGTCTTAGTACCAAGTCTCTTATGCTTTGATGTTTTCTATTACTCTTTTAGTCCTTACAATCAATATTGATATATTCTTACCAAAAAAATCAATATTGATATATGTGATTAATGTGAATGTAAAGGACCACGTTAGGAAGTGGGAAAATAAAAATCTAGTATATGTTGAAGATTAATTTATATTTTCATATTTAAAATATTTAGAAGCGTACAAAATTTTGTAGAAGTTATTAGAAGATGTAAAAAGGTTACACAAGTTTCTAGAAGAATTCAGTAGATTGACTTCTAGAAAACGTCGAAAGTTTATGAAAGATTCTAGAAGACATTAGAACGTTATGAAAGTTTCTAGATAAGTCTAGATCGTTAGAGAAGTTTCTAGACACGTGGATAAAGTTGTAAATATATTTAGAATGTCTTAGATTATTTTAGATTTGTAAGGAGTAATCTAGATAAGAAAGATCTACACTAGTGATACATTATAATTTCTATAGAGTAACTAAGACGTTTTAGTATATTTTTAGGAGAATTATAGGATCTTTTAGAGTGTTTATTGTGAAACTGAAGTTTGAAGAATGACGCTTCAAGAGTCGAATTTTTATTGTGAGGTTGGAGAAGCTGAATATGGTCTTGGTTTTTTCCAATTCGAACTAAATGTATGTAAACGATCTTATGAAAAGAAATAAACTGATACAGAGGAACAGTCACAAAAATAATAAGGAAAGATTAAACGTGTATATTTTGAGATGCAACTCCGAGTTAATTATTAATAGGTTAAAATAGATCTAAATTAGTTACAAACCATGATAAGTATGAATCGAATCCCAGATTTGATCCCATCTTCTTGAAAATAAGAACCGAACATCGGTCAATTTTTCTTTCGTTGATGAATCTGGATAGAGTTCCAAAATAATTCACTCAATTAGTCGAGAGGTTTCGAAGATCATAAGATAGGTAAAATCTCATATTTTGTGAAATCGAAATCTGTTAACAAGAATCCAAAAATATTATAAGTTCTTGTGAATGCAACTAAGAACAACAACCGCCCTTGCTAAGCATGTACCTATTGACGAGGCTTTTCTCAACAACACCAAAGTAAGAACAGCAACCTCCCTTGCTAAGCATGTACCTATTGACGAGGCTTTTTTCAACAACACCAAAGTAACACCTTGACAGAATTTTCATCCAAAAATTGGTTTCGAAAATCACGCACAAAATCACAACCGTTCATCTTCTAAATTGATAATTTTTCCCTTGAACATTATATATTTGGCCCAACTCTCTAACAAGAGGCATTTCATCTTCTATTTAATTACAAATCAAAATTAAAATTTGTCAAATATAATTTATTTCTCTAATATAATTTTTTGAGTCTATAATTAAACCAAATTATTCTTTTAGATCATAAACTTGATTGCAAAAGTATATTTCTCAATAATTTTTACACAAGTTTATTTTAGAAAATATAATTTTAACAAAGGTTTAAAAATAAAATAATACATTCAAACTCATTTCTATTAGAAGTTTGAATATTTTGGGTTATTACACGATTCATAACCTTGTCTTCCATCAAAATGTTTAAATAACAACTACCAATTCGAAGATTTTGATCCTATCCGGACCTAATTGATGAAAATAACAAAAACAAGGCGTTTTAACCTTCCATGAATCTAGACAAGTTTTCGGCTTTAATTTTATGAACTAAGCTAGATTTTTTTAGAACTTTCAATCGGTATGATTTTGAATTTTATGAAACTGAATTCGGTCTGTAATTGGCTTCAAAATCTTGGTTTGAATATTCGAATTTCATGTACAATCCAATGTTACATGTATACGGACACGACACAAACACTGTCACACTATTTCCCAAGATATGACATGTTAGGGTCATGTAATTATATATTCTTACATCGCATATAGACTTTAGTCCAAACATATCAAATTAATTATTTTTTTTATCGAAGGAGATGCGGTACTTTCCAGCGTCTCAAAGAAGCGTTTTATTAATATTTAAAAATGGATTAAACAGTTAACAAACGGGGGATAGTCCGACCCCAAACACCATTCAGAATTAAAGGAGCAATCCCCTCAGTCGGGTTATCTAACACATGCAAGCCTAAAGGACACGAGCAAGCAAGGGACGCGAGGCGATCTGCAACCGAATTCGTCTCTCAATACACATGACATATTAGGACAAACCAATCCCTACAAATAAAGCCATGTCATTGCACCCTTGAGTTCAAAAGACGAACAAAAATTTTAGAGTCCGACTCAATAATAACTCTACGGTAATTCTTCTCCCACGCGATCTTCGACCCTTTAAGAACTCCCCATAGCTCCACCATAGGCACCGTGCTCAATCCAATATTATGAAGGAAACCACCAAGCCAATCACCATAGCAATTACGAAGGACTCCACCGGCCGAAGCGACGCCTCCACTTTTAACCGCCCCGTCCGTATTTATCTTAATCCAACCCTCCTCAGGCGCAATCCAAGACACTCCCTACATAGTTCTACTAGAAAGACAACGCGAATTAAGGAGATTACCTATTGTATACCTGTATTCAATCGCCTGGGCCAAGATGAACGAAGGATTATCCAGCTCCAACTAAATCATCAAAAACCCGGGCGTTACGCCATTTCCACACCCACCACAATGTGGTGGCGAAAATTGAATCCCAAGCCAGATCACCAATCCTCGTATGCTGCATAACATTCTCACAAATCCAAGTAGCAAAAGGAACCTGAATTTTTTTTGGAAATAAGTCAGACACTTTAAAAGCCAACCAAATAAACTTGACCTGTCTACAATCACAGAATAAATGTTCGAACGATTCCAAAACGTCATCCTCCGAGCACACATTTCATTTGGCCGAGTTGGCCATGTGTCTTCTCAACCTTTCAGCGTTAGACATAACACCTCCTCTACAAGCCAGCCAAGTAAAATGACGGACTCTCTCCGGCACCTCAAGCTTCCAAACCCTCTTGTACACAGTCTCAGCGATCTCCATCAAAGAAGCGTGGCCATGCAACAAATTATAACCTGCTGCAACAGTTTAATTGCCATCAATTGACATGCGCCATCACAATTCATCATCGATGTCCTGATCCATCGGCATGAGAGAAACAACAACAAGACTTAACAAAATCGTTGTAGGGAGATGTTGAGACAGGGCATTCCAATTCCAGCTTGAATTCAATCCAATAATCCCTCACAATAGCATTATAGTGAATATCCTCAACAACACCAACATCAGACTCGATCAGCAGCGTGTCGTGCACCCATAAAATCCGTCCAAAAGTGAATTGACATACCATTTCTGACAAGCCATTTAGTTCCTGGCAAAACAGCCCGATTCAGCCCAACACGGGTACCCTTCCAAATATAGGAACTAGCAACTGAATTTCCAAGAGCCCTATCCACATATTTACTTTTTAAAATTGAAGTCCAAATACCTTCATCTCCCATAACAAACCACCACCCAAGTTTTCCGACAAGGGCCGTGTTTAAATCATGCATTTTTCTAATGTCGAGACCTCCTTTCACTTTCGGTTTTGTAACTTCTTCCCACGCAACCTTGTGCATCCTCTTTCGCTCACCGTCACTACCCCAAATAAAGGCTCTATTGATACCATCAATTATATTGCACACACTCTTAGGAAGTAAGAAAGTAGAGATGGAGTACACTAGTATAGAAGTCATGACCGAACGAACAAGAGTGGCCCTCCCTGCTAAACTTAGCATTCTAGACTTCTAACCGCTCAGCTTTGCATTGAATTTACCGAGAAGATTCGTTAAAGTTGATGTGTTCACTTGTTGATGTAACACTAGTAATCCAAGGTAATTACCCAAGTCATGAGTAACCTCAAAATCACTCTCAACCTCCAACCGTTGGGCTGTATAAGCGCTCACATTCGGTGAGACAAAAATTCTTGATTTGCGTGCACTCACCTTCTGTCTTGAGGCTCGATAAAAAATGTCTAAACACTTCTTAATAATTTTGATTTGCTCTACAGTGACCTCACCGAATAAAACGATGTCATCCGCAAAAAACTTATATGAAAGAATGGGGCCATGCCTAGTCAAGTTGATAGGCTAGATTTGGGAATATTAGATTTAGCTGATTTGGACTATTATAAATAATCTTTTATTTTTACTCCCATATCCTCCTTTTCTTTTCAAATTGCTGCCAATCTTTCTCTCCTTGTCTTTTCCCCAAAACCCATTAATCTTTCCCACGAAGCCCACAACCCGACATCTCGACCCTCTACGCCACTGGAGCCACCGTCGAAATCAACATGGTGTGCACCAAAGAAGGAACATGCGCTCCCAAGCATAACAAGGTGGTGTCGTGGTGGTTCTATAGGACCTCAACATACAAGCAACCACCCAGATATACATGACCAAGGGTGTTTTTAGAAGACTTTACATGCAACGTTCCTCCAAATGTCGGTCAATGAACACGTCAACTTGTTCGACATGTTGATCGAGCGTGTTAGAGTCGTGTCCGACGTGTGTCAACTGTCAAGTGTTTGAGCGTGTCGACACGCAATACATCTAGCCCTAGAGCGTGTCCGGGTATTATAGGTTCAATCGGACATCTTTGATATAATTTGGCCAAAATTGCAAAAAGGGCCCTAAGGTTTAAGAAAGTGGCAATCATCCCCTTAAAATTATGGTTTAATTACACTTATGGGCTCAATTCTTCTAAGTTTAAGCATTTTAATCCTTATTGAGTTACAAAAGTGATTCTATCTTTCAAAACGATAGCTATTTATCCTTATAAAATGTATTGGAGATCATACATTAATACATTCCTATTATCTTGCCCAAGTTATTATAGAAATAATTTTAACTTGCGAGTTACATTTATTTTACACTAGTTTTATCCGTCGTACCATGCACGACTACGATTCGATATTTTATAGACATTATAAATAGGATATTAATAAATATAATATAATATAAATTTTAATATAAGTAATTTATTGCTTGTAGAATGTATAATTTTTTTTATCAAATATTATATTCTTCACATTTTATTACTTTTTATTTACGTAAATTTAGGGTTTATCAAATATTTTAATACATCTATTAAATATTTTATTATCTATTTTTATAAATTTTAAAATTATAAATATTTATCATTAATTTTTTTATAAAAGAAAATCACTATGTATATCTATAAATAAATTCGTCAAAAGATATATGCTAAAAGATTTATATTTATTCTAAAATATTCTATCTTTAATCTTAAATATTTGTATAAAGAAGTTTTCAAAAGATATCGTTATACTAAATAGATATTTTTTTGATGTTAAAGATAGATTTAAATAGTTAAAGAAGAATTTAATAGAAAAAGGTAAAATATTAGGAATAAAAATTAGTTTTGTAATTATAAGGTGGGGCCAGAATCATTCTGGTGTCTCGAAAAAGAATAGCTTTAATATATAGTTATAGATTCTTCTTTAATAAAGACACATAAATCAATCTATCTATCTATACAACTTGTAAAGTTATCCTAAGGCCACATATATACTATAGTATTTATTATAAATTTATATATAGTATAAATTTAGGTGATCAAAATCCCCCCCTAATTCCTTAAAAGTTTCAAAAGGCTATGTAGTATGTAGTTAACACCAAAAAAAGATAAACAAAGAGGGGAAAATACTTATTGGTGGAAGTTGATTGGATCGATCAGAGAAGATAATATTGATATTTACACAATAACTAGTTGAATTCCCGTGATACTCACGGGATAATTTACTAAAGATTATATAATATTATGACATTAATATATAATTTAAAATACTTGTATATAATATCATAATAAAATAATGTAATTTATTAAAAAAAACTTTAAGATTGTATCCCATATTTTATCAACAAATTGATAAAAAAATTATATACTTGAAGCCTAAGTCTTGTTAAAAGAAAAAAAAAAAGTATTATAGACAAAATTAATATAAAAAAAATATTAGATCAAGTTATTATCAACATATAGATAAGAAATTATATAATTGGATCCCAAATCTTGTTACAAGATAAATAAAATATGCATAAAAATATCAACATATAGATCAAGTTATTGTATTATAAAAAATTTGATATATATAGAAAAAATGATACAAGTAATTATAATATTCATTATTAAAAAATAAAACATTATTTTATCAAAGAATGCCACGTGGGACAATTTTTTTAACTGACATGATTTCCGCTTTAGTACTAGGGTAGATTAAACTGTTACTCAAATCAACAATTTCTTACGTCTAGGTATATTATTCAATTGGAAATTTAAAATAACATTTTTTTATTAAGTGAGTGAAAACTTGTCTAGCTTTAATCAATCATTAATATCAATATATATTATAAAAGCTGACCGTTTTCGAGCAATTACGTTGATTCTGGCCCCACCTCATGTTTAAAAAATTAATTTTTATTTATATTTTTTTGAATTTTTGAATTAATGTCTATTATCTGTATTTTACTTTTCATAATATTTATCTTTTGCTCATCTATGTGAAAGATTATTAATGATAAGATTATTTAATTTTTTTTAATTTTGGAAATATGGTCGTACATGTGATCAATATTATTTAACTTTTTCTTAGTGAATTTTTATTATCTATGTATATTAAAAAGAATTAAATAAGTTATCATGTTTTAGATATTAATTTAATTCGTAATACTAATAAAATATTGATTTGAAATAAACAAATTATATTGTTTATTGATTTTAAATATTTATTCAAACTTTATATTTAAGTATTTACATGGTTATTTTTTCGGATAATAAATATATTTAAAAATATTTTATTTAAGAAAAACTCGTACAAAATACGGAGATACATACTAATTATTTCTTAAAAAGATATTATAATGTAGTTCCATTGAGGTGAATCTATAACTATATATTAAAGCTATACCTTTTTGAGCCATTAGAACGATTCTGGCCCCACCTCATATTTATAAAATTAATTTTTCTTTCTAATATTTTAACATTTTCCTATTAAATTCTTCTTTAACTATTTAAATCTATCTTTAACATCAAACAAATATCTATTTAGTATAACAATATATTTTGAAAACTTCCTTATATAAATATTTAAAGTTAAAGATAACAAATTAAAAATATTTTAAAATAAGTATAAATATCTTTTATCTTTTATCATGATGTCTTTTCACGAATTTATTTATAGATATATTTTTTCTTTTATAATAAATAAATTAATGATAAATACTTATAATGTTTAAAAACAATAAAAATAGGTATTATCTAAACTATATATTAAAGTTGTACCTTTTGTTTATAAAAAAAAAGTTATACCTTTTCGAATCACCAGAACGATTTCATGCCCACATCATATTTAAAAAATTAATTTTTATTTCTATTATTATAACTTCTTTCTATTAAATTCTTTTTAAATATTTAAATTTATCTCTAACATTAAACAAAAATCTATTTACTATAACAATTTTTTTGAAAACTTCCTTATACAATTATTTAAAATTAAAGATAAAATATTTTAAAATAAATATAAATATTTTAGCATATAACTTTTGACGAATTTATTTATAGATATATATGATTTTATTTTATAAAACAAAATTTATGATAAAGATTTATAAATTTTTAAAATTAATAAACACAGATAATAAAATATTTAATAAATATATTAAAATATTTGATAAACACTAAATTTACGTACATGAAAAGTAATAAAATATTAAGAATATAATATTTGATAAACTCTAAATTATATACATTCTACGAGAAATAAATTACTTATATTAAAGTTTATATTATATTTTTATTTATTTATTTATTAATATCATATTTATAATATTTATAAAAATATCGAGTAATAGTCGTACATGGTACGACGGGTAAAACTAGTATCTTGTAATATGGAAGCGCAAATCTTCTATTACATATTTGTATCTCATTTTCATATTCCAACTTGCTCTATAAATATTAAATTACCGTTAAAAATATTTTAAAAGTTATATTTATATTTTAAATAACTATATAAATATGCGTGTAAATTTGTATCTTATGAATCATATTATAAATGTTTTAAAATTAAAGAGAATTATTTTTGTTCAAAATTATTACTTTTTTAATTTTAAAAAATTCTAAAATATGATTTTCAGACTAAAAGTTTACACACACATACATATGTTTGTTTCAAATATTGATAATTTTTAAAATTTTTAACATTACTTTAATACACTTATAGAACAAGTTGGAATGCGAAAGTGAAACATAAATATAAAATAGAGGATTTGCACTGGTAATATGGTCTTGGTATCTTTTAATTCCAATGTGCACTTCAAATAGTAAACAAGTTGTCAATCATTAGCTTTTATTCGTTGAATTGATTTTGGTAACTTATGTCTTAGAAATATTTTTAGAAAGTAATAAATTCAATACAAAGATACTGTAGTATCCATATAAGGCACCTTAAAATCGTTATTAAACCGACAACAATCAATGAATACAAAATTATACTATACTTCGTATAAAATTAGCTAAGTATCTAAGCTATATATCTAATATCCTCATCTATTATTTCCCTGCCTCAAATAAGGAAATTTCTCCCTAATCAAGTCATGGAAAATTCTTCCTAATCAAGTCATTGGAACCCAACCGCCTCAAATAAGGAAACTCCTTCCCCATCATTGCAACGCAACCTATAAATACAATCTAGCCTAAACCGGCTAAACGTATTTGTAATTCCACAGTACACAACTAGATTTGATTCCCTAACTCTCTAGCCATGTCGACGGTCGAAGAATGGTCCTCTACTATATATGCAACGACCGATGACATGTTGTACACCCTACATACCAGACAACAACAATTCCAAGCCCAAGAAGACCAAACGTGGTGTACGTTGGTGTCCGTCACCATAGCCGACGGATCCGATTCCCCACTCCGAATCCCGTGCTTCAATCACCAAGGCTTCTGCGAGATCGATCACTACTTCTTTCGCTACGTAAATGTAATCGCGGACGAGCTTTGCTACCACTTCCCCGACATCCCGGAAAGTAGCGCCGTGGAAATCGCCCTCAACTTCATGGACGTAATCGTCAGGGACGCCGCTACCAACCACCGCTGCCCCGAAGTCAGCAGCAGCGTCGATGTTATCATCGAGATCCACCCGGACGATGATCAGACCATGGAAGACTTGGTCAGATCTCTAAGGGAATATTCCTTCCAGGAAGATACCGAGACCAAGCCGAAGCCTGCCACCGCTGACTCGGTGCAAGAGTTGTTGGCGGCCAAGTGTGAAGACGAGTGCAAGAAGGGCGATCGGTACGAGAATGGATGGAGTGCGTCGGAGCATGAGTGCGTGATCTGCACCGATGAGATTCCGACCCGGAGGAGCTCGCTTGCGATGGAGTGCTCCCACGCGTTTCACGAGGATTGCTTGCTTCAGTGGCTCAAGATCAGCCATGTTTGTCCGCTTTGCCGCTACCAGATGCCCTACGATGACGTGCTTTGATCAAGAATATGTACGTGTTTTTTCTTACTTCGATATGTCAAACCATTCTTGAATTCTTGGATTGATTCAACTAACAATCAATCGATAAGAAATTGTTTGTAGCTCGATATATATCACTGAGTTTTGCTTCGTTTTATAGGACGTCATTGTGGTTTATGCATGATGAGTAAAGTTTTGGTTCGTGATATTGTTTTCCAAGATCAAGAAAATGCATCTTGATACGCCACACGGGAGCTCGACAAATTCGGTTACTTGATCTGTTCGAGAACGCAGACATCCAACTCGGTTTAAGACAATTATTAGTATTTTTATTAATGTAATTTTTTTAAATAGAGTTTATAAACTCCATGGGTTTTCTTTTCGGTTCTTTTTCATGTCGCTTTTTTTGAACCGATAGGGCAGTTAAGATATAAACTATACTTGTAATCGTTATCGTAAGTAATAAGAAAAAATAGTTATTTGCCCTAATTATCCCTTCTCTCTCATTTGTCTCCTCTTTCCCCTGGCTGCCGGCAATTCCCTTGTTCTACTGTGTTGGTGATATTATCGTATCACTATTGTCTTACTTAATTCGGTACGATAATTCAAATATTATTATATCAATTGGTTGGATCAAAACGGTACTAAGCTCCTATCTGATGTCCGATCGAACTAGGGGACGGTACTCTTGTCACTAATTGTAATTTGTTAATGATATATGATGGTTAAGGTTTATGTGGTGCATATATTTTTGGGGGCTGAAATTTGCAACTTGTGATCTGCCTAGGTTTGCTTTGTGGGCGGCAAGCACCCTGTCAAAATATCGAAAGAAATTGTCCTTCGAAATTAGTGAATATCGCTTTTAGATATGATGATCTGTTTTTCTTTTTGTTATGAGAAACAATTTATTTCCATATATAGAATTTCCTTGTTGATTTCATTCGGATAAAGGCTCCGTTCGGTGACACTGTACTTATATGAGTTGGTGCTGATGTAGTTAATGTTGATGTAGTTGATGCTGAAATTATGTGTTGAAATTTGTAGTTTAAATTAGATGTTTATTTTTTATATAAACTATATAGTGTTCGGAAAAGAATAATTTATCAGAGTTGAAAGTTAATGTAAAATTACAATTAAGGGCATAAGTTGTAGAGAAATCTGATGGGCTCCATTTCGTAAGTTTAGTAGTGTTTTTGTTTGTTTTTTGGTAATTTTTTATACACTTGCATGCACTCAGTCTGGAAGGAAAAAAACTCAGTCTGGAAGACGTTAACTTAGCTACCATCGAGAAGTTGCGCATGAAGTTTAGTGGTGTTCTTGTTTGTTTTTTTTAGTGTCGAAATATGCGAAATATAGAGCAAAAATGGAGAATAGGAGTCGAGAACAGAAAAGAGAAAACCCGGCATGAGAGAAGCGAACGAGAAACAAGAACAATGGTGAGAGTATCGGGGTTACGCATGGATAAAAAAGGAGGGGTAGAAAAATGAGCAAATTTTTAATGGGGGAAAATAAACTCATTTCAACTCCTTAAGGTCCCTCCCCCCATCTTATTTTTTTACTAAGATTTCAACTAGTATCAACAACATAAACACGTTTCAACTCTATCTACCAAACACTCACACTAGTTAAAATTTTTATAGGATCAACTACATAAACGCATTTCAACTAGCATATCAACACTAACGAACGGAGCCAAAAAATACGTACTCTTATTGATAGTAGTTGATTTCATGCTTACAACTCATGTACACATACAAATTAGGCTTACTTTTGTTGATTTTTCATAGAATTTGTTTGTTGCTAACAAATTGAAAGAATCATATTTCGATTCACATTTATGGAAACCAAAATCAGGTTTAGATTTGTGAGTGTGTTTTTCCTATGACATAAATCAGGTTTAGATTTGGGAGACGTCAATGCCCATCGTCCTATCTCCAACCGCCCATAGCCATCTCTACATACGTCTTTGGCATTCAAAGTCGGTCACGACAAATTGCCCAAAGGTAAAATTCATATCCAACCATGGGCGCTAATTTTCGAGTGAGATTTTGTGTTGTTTTGTGAGTGTTCATGATACGAGATCCTGTACCGAATTTGATGACATCACGGTCCGTGATGCCATCGAATCACGGACCGTGATGGTGAAACAATAGAGGCGGGAATCCCGTGATGCCGAACGACAATATCAACAAACAACTAAGCCACTTTGGAAGCATCATAAGACGTACCTAAGGCGCCAAAATGCGCATACTTGGACAGCCGATCTACCACCACAAAGATAGTGGTGAAACCCCGAGAAGGCGGCAATCCGACGATGAAGTCCATGGATACGTCGTCCCAAACTCTATGCGGAATGGGTAATGGTTGTAATAACCCCCCCGGGCGTTGAGTGCTGTATTTCATCGTTTGGCAAGTAAGACAAGCTTCAACGAAATGTTTGACGTCACGACGCATACCGGGCCAAAAGAAGATTTCCGCCACACGACGAAACGTGCGGTCGATGCCCGGGTGGCCGGCGCTAGGAGCAGCGTGGAATTCTTGGAGAATGTCGTCTTTGAGAGACGAATCTGAGCTCAAGACCAAACGATGCTTGTAGTAAATAATACCGGCATGAGCTCGGAATGGAGGGGCGAGCCTGCCTTCCTCCGCAGCCTTATGATAGGCGATCAGCTCGGGCCGAGTAGTGTTCTCTAACCGCACTTTTTGTAACAATTCGGGCAATGGCTGGGAAAGGGCGAAAAATTGTTGTACTGCTGGTTCGTGATCAATCATGCAACGAGATAAAGCATCGGCCACCTTGTTGCTAGCCCCGGGTTTGTACTCAATGCTGAATTTGTACCCCATGAGTTTACGAATAAAGAACTGTTGATCCGGAGTCTGAATGACCTGTGATAATAGCTCTTTCAAGCTCTTCTAATCAGTGCGGATAAGGAATTCCTGACCCAGCAAATATTGTCGCCATTTTTGCACCACTGAAACAATGGCAAATAGCTCTCGGTGATAGGCGGACGAGCCTCGACGTCGTGGCCCAAGAACCTTACTATAGAAGGACACGAGATGTTCGTTCTGAAGCAGTACTGCACCAACCCCTTCATCAGACGCGTCCGTTTCAACAACGAATCGAACTGTAAAATCGGGTAAACGTAGCATGGGCGGTTGCATCATAACCTGTTGAAGACGTTGAAAAGCAACATCCGCGGTCTCTGACCAGGCAAACTTATCCTTCTGTAGCAGATTAGTAAGTGGGGAAGCTAGTGAGGCATAGTGTCTGATAAACTTTCGGTAGTAACCTGTAAGGCCCAGAAATCCCCGCAGCTGCTTAACTGTCTTAGGTTTCGGCCATTTGGCCATTGCATCCAACTTACTCGGATCTGCCAGCAACTGACCGTCGGCCACAATATGACCCAAATACTCGACCTTGGCTGTAGCAAAAGAACACTTCGAGCTCTTGACCACAAAATGATGGTCCTGTAAGATCTGTAACACGATGTGAAGATGCCGAACATGTAACTGTAAGGAGGCACCATAGATTAAGATATCATCAAAAAAGACAATAACAAAATCACGCAAATAAGCAGCGAAGATCTGATTCATAGCGGCCTGAAATGTAGACGGGGCATTTGTTAATCCGAATGGCATTACTAAGAATTCGATGTGCCCATCATGAGTACGAAAAGTTGTTTTATAGATGTCAGATGTATGCATGCGTATCTGATGGTAGCCTGAACGAAGATCCAGCTTTGTAAAAAATCGAGCTCTGCCTAGCTCATCAAATAACTCATCTGCGGTTGGTATCGGAAATTTGTCAGCCACTGTAACCGAATTCAGAGCTCTGTAATCCACACAAAAGCGGAAACTGCCGTCTTTCTTCTTAACTAGAAGAGCCGGAGAAGAAAAAGGACTGGTGCTGTGCCGGATAATACCCTGTTGCAACATATCCTGAACTTGCTTCTCGATTTCCGATTTCTGAAAATATGGGTACCTGTACGGCCTCACATTAATAGGTTTCGAACCAGCCTGTAAATGAATACGGTGATCCCATGCTCGCGGAGGAGGCAAACCCTCCGGCAGGCGAAACACGTCCGCATGTAAATTTAAGACTTCCCGAATTTCCGGAAGAAGCTCCGCTGCAAAATCTAGGGCCGGTTCTGGCTCGTGTCGGCAGGTGTAGTGGTGGGTACTATTTCATAACAATCAGCCACAGTGTCAGTAGAAAAAAGAGACTGTAAAGCATGGAAAGAAATACCTCGGGGCGTTTGGCGATCGCCCTGTAATGTTACAGTTTGATCCTGCCATGTGAATTCCATTATAAGATTGGCATAATCATGCGAAACCTTGCCCAATGTCTGTAACCATTGCACTCCGAGAACAACCTGTGGACCGTGTACTTGAAGTACAAATAAATCTATTTCGAAAACATGGCCCTGCAACTTTAGGGCAGTTTTCGCACACTGATGAGTACAAAGTAACGAGGCGCCATTGCCCACATAAACTCGAAAGGCCGGAATCTCAGCCAGGGGGAGTTTGAGGCGTTCGACAACTTCAGGATGAATGAAGTTGTGAGTACTCCCACCGTCAATTAACACCTGCACTGAGACGTCAGAAATAAAACCCACAAGTTTAAGAGATTTCGGATTAGGCAAACCTTCCATGGACCAAACAGTAGAGACGTCGGCCGTAACAGCCAATTCACAATCTGCGGTTGCCAGCTCGTCCTCGTCGTCTGGGTCATCGCTTCCGAGCAACGCCAAGAATCGATGCTTGCAACGGTGTCCAGGAACAAATTTTTCATCGCAATTCCAACAAAGGCCTTTCGCGCGCCGTTCTTCACGTTCAGCAACGGACAAACGACGAATGGGAAGAGATGATAAATTAGTGGTGTTTTTGCCCTGCGGTGGAGGTTGTTGCGGCGTCGGTGTAGTCGGCGAAGCTGTCGTAGGGTTGCTGTAGTTATTTGGTTTGAATCCCGCGTTCTGCCATGCTCGTTTTGGAGCCGAATACGCGCCAACAGTGTCCGTGTAGGAGGCTGCGAGTTCGCGTGCTAACGCAAAGGCCTGGGCCAATGTTGTCGGAGCCCTTAGATTCAACTCGCGTTGGACGGGCTGTTTTAAACCCGCTTTAAACATGGAGATTAATGTAGCTTGTGGTACTCCATCAACTTTATTGAGCAGTGTTTCGAACTCAGTTTGATAATCCAAGACCGTAGTCTTCTGAGATAACTTAGATAAGAGTCCGACATAGTCCTTGTAGTGATGAGGATCGAATCGCTGTTTCACCGCCTCGAGAAAGTCTGGCCAAGTCTGTATTAAATTGTTCCGTCGCTGATAGCGGAACCAATCCGAAGTCGGGGCATCAATTAACATGCCTACCAACTGTAATCGCTCGTTTGCTGGTGTTTGGAAATAGTCGAAGTACGACTGAATTCGGTACTCCCAGCCCACCGAATCAGAGCCGTTAAAGTGAGGCGCATCAAGTCGGATTTTGGGGGCTCGGTTCGGCACTTGGTTTTCGTCGACAACCGCGCGGGGTATGGCGGCCGGAAGACCGGCCGGTGGTTGCAGGGGCTGTGGTTGTCGATTGTCGTCCTCGTCCTGATTGCGACGCGGACCAGCAAAGGGGTGCACAGCGTGGACGCCGCGATCGTGGTCGATTAAGATATTCCGGGTTTCCAGGATGTGGAACAATTGATCCACCCGACGTCGTTGTTGTTCATGCCGTTGTTCCTGCTGAACCCGAGAATTGCGGACTTCTAGGGCTAGGGCTTGGAGAAGTTCCCGCACATCCGGTTCGAAAGATGTAAGACCCGAACCATCACCATCATTCGACATGTTGGGAGAGAGTTCAACTATGGAAGCACCAATTGGTACACTCTTGAATTGCTAGCGTACCAAGGTTAGGCTCAAAGCCTGAAGATCGATCGTAACCAGTGAAAGGAGGGAGAAAAGGAAGACTATGGGGGAGACAGAAATTAGGGCATAAAGTATTTTCTTGTTATTGATTATCATATCATAACAATATATTTATACTAAGCAATAAGGATTCAATAAAAGCGACTCAGGAAAGAATCCGGAAGAAAACCTGAGAAGGAGGTTATAAATATCCTCTATAGAAAATTACATAAAATATAAATATTAATCCCTAAAAATATAAATATTAATCCCTAAGCTTAAGGGGTAACTTTCGTACCCTTGTTGATCGAGCTCGAACCGGCGGAACCTCGTCCTGTGGCGTATCAATCTGGAAAACACTGACGCTAACACATCGCATGAAATTCGGTACACCATCGAATTTCATCACGGTCCTCTACATATAAATATTGTTTCGGCTTATGATCGCCTCTATTGTTCCGAATCTGGAAAACACTAACGCTAACACATCGCATGAAATTCGGTACACCATCGAGTGAATCTTGACAAGCAATGTGCGATCCTGTACGTGATTATTGATTGAACCACCCTCGAACCTTTGTTGAACAGCGTCCAAAAGTTCCTCCCAAGTGCGGATGAAATTATACCGTCGTTGATAACGAAACCAGGCGAAGGCCGGATTATCGAATAACAGGCCCACCAGTTGAAGGCGGTCATTGGCCGTGGTACGAAAATAATCGAAATAGGCCTGTACCTTATATACCCAACTGGCCGGATCGTAACCATTGAAACGAGGAGCTTCAATGTTCAATGTTTTCATGGTAATGGATAGTTCGGGAATGAAAGCACCAATTGATACGATATCGTAGTAATCTCGTACCAAATTCAATGAACGAATAGTAATTAGGGAAGGGAAGAAGGGCCAAAGGCCGGGGGGGAGAGTGACTCAGACAGAGGGAAACGATAGAAGAGAGGGAGAAGAGAGAACTAGGGTTTGGATAATTGATTTTCTGATTAATTCCTTCCTGAATACAATATATGGTATTTATACTAAAACCTAACACTAAGCCCTAACGGTTCAATAAAAGTGTCCCGGGAAAGAACCGTAAAGAAAACCCGAGAAGGAGTTTATAACACTCGATATAAAAAGTACATAAATTAATTAATTACTAATAATAATTCCCTAGGCTATATTATAACGTATAAGTTCATGTTGATTTTACGAATTTGTTTGAAATCCATCCATGGTTGCTAATTATCGAGTCAAAATTGTGATGGTTTGAAGGAATTTGGGTTTATTTTGAAATTTTGTTCGAAATCTATCCATAATATTATTACAAAATGAGATTTGCATAAAGTTTGTATTATTATTGGCTCAAAATGATACTTGTTATTATTACAAGTCATTTTCAAGTTCGTATTATTTTTTTGTTAAAATTGTAATAATTCGTATACTGTTTAGTGGTTTTTAAAATTCATATTACTATAGGTTCAAGCTGAAATTCTTCGAGCTGAGAACTGAGAAGACGAAGGTGTTGAGGAGTGACCGGATATGCCATTGCAGTGGAGTCTGAAATTCTTCGAGCTGAGAAGACGAAGGTGGAGCAATACATTCAATTGTCAAGGCCCATAAACACTAACAACTCTATAAGTGGTGAGGGGTTTGTGACTGATGTTGGACTGTTGTGTGATAGTGATGGGTGATGGCAAGGTTGAGTGGTTCATTATATTGGTGTTTGTAGAGACCCAATGGAGGTGTTGAGGAGAGTTATTCAAGGACTCAAGCTCGCTTAGGATAGGGGGATACATGAGGATTTTTCTAGAAATTGACTCCCATTTGGTGGGGTCTTTTCTACAAAAGTCCATGTCACCCCCTTTTTAGCATGGTGGCTCGCTGCCAAGGCTTACTTAGAAGGAATTGGGTTGTCTATTTTCGACATGTTTTTAGAGAAGCGAACTCAATGGCCGATTTTCATGGTTTTTATCATTTTTCTTTTAGCTTAGGAGTTCGATAATGTATTGCTTGACCCACCTTAGGGTGTTTTACCTTTTCTATATGTTGATGTTAGGGGTCAGGCTATCCCCCATTTCATTACAACTTAGCCCTTCATTCCTATTAATAAAATTCCCCCTTAAGGTGACGGAAAGTACTACCTCTTCTTTTGCCAAAAAAAAATATCAAAAAAATGGAGGGGAGTAAGTAGTAACTAAGGTATTGCAACACAATAATATAGATGGTCCAAACCTACTAATTAATATACTAGATTACTTGGTTAAGCACTACCTCCCTTAAAAAAAATGGAAAATTCCGTCTGGTACCCCTGAGTTTTATACTTTTCCGGATGGTGCAAAAAAAAAACTTATTCCGCGAAATACCCCCGAGTTTTTGTCCGAGTTTGCCCCGTGCCCTTTTCTCATAATTTATACCAAATTCCGTTTAGATTGATTAAAAAGAAAAAGGAAATAAAAATAAACACAAATAAATAAAAAAAGAAAAGTACAAAACTCAGGGGTATCATTTTAGTGTTTAAATAGTGTTTGAGAATATTTGTCATTTTAAAATTATAGGTAATGATGTATTGGTGAGTTACGAGGTTTGTTATTGAAATTTGTACATATTTTTTCTATGGGAATTCTCTTTATTTATTACTTACAAATGAGGTGAAAAATAAAAATTTGTAAAATTTAAAAACATTTATAGTGTTTTAGCTTAAATATTGAATTCTTTAAAAGTTGTAATAATGATAAAAATGACACCACACCATTCTGCAGATTTAGCGACCATAATCTGGACGTCAAAACGGGAAAAAAAATAAAACCAAATTAGTGACCACGTGGTCGCTAATTTGGGCGTCCACGTGGTCGCTAATTTGGGCGTCCACGTGGTCGTTGAGCCTTTATAGTCGCAATAAGTGCGCGGAGAAATTTCCCGCCAGCATGTAGCGACCATATGGTCGCTAAATTTAGAGACCATATGGTCGCTGAATTTAGCGACCATATGGTCTCCAAATTCAGCGACCATATGGTCTCCAAAGCTCTCGCCAAAGCTCTCACAAAATTTAGCGACCATATGGTCGCTAAATGACATACGAAATTTATGGCGCGACATGGGGGGAAATATGAAATTTCGATTTTTCGCGAAATATTTGAATTTACGGGTAGAGACCATATGGTCGCTAATATGGTCGCTAATATGGTCGCTAAATGATATACAAAATTTATGGCGTGACATGGGGGGAAATCTGAAATTTCGATTTTTCGTGAAATATTTAGATTTACGGGTAGCGACCATATGGTCGCTAAATTAGAGACCATATGGTCGCTAAATGGCGGCATGGCCCCACCTCTTAAATTACTTACATTTAGCGACCATATGGTCGCTACCCCTGAATAAGAAGGAGAACGCGTGTTCTCTTTCTTCATTCAGTGAAAACCTCCTCCGCCTTCTCTCTTTCGGAACTCTCTCCCGACACCTCCTCCACCGTCTCTCCACCTTCTCTCTCTCGGCCCGCCGTCGCCGGTGCCCTCCGCCTCACCCGAGCCGCCTGCACATCCCCCTACCCGAGCCCGCCTGCCCAAGTGCGCGCAGCCTCGCCCGAGCACGCCTCGCCCGAGTCCGTCCGACAACCACCTCTTCCCCGCCATTTGCATGTAAGTTCTCGGTTTTTGTTGTTGATTTTTGTAATTGTTGTTGATTTTGGGGTTGATTTTTTTGTGTTGATTGGGAAATTGTTTGTTGAATTTGATTGATTGAGAAAATTGGTATTGTTTAGTTGTTGTTGTTTGAGAAACTGATTGAAAAAATTTGATAGAGAAAATTTGATAAATTGAATGAGAAAATTTGAGAAATTGATTAGTTGTTGTTGTTTAGGGGTTAGGGTTTAGTTGTTGTTGTTGTTGAATTTGAGAAAATTTGAGAAATTTATTAGTTTTTGTTGTTTAGGGGTTAGGGTTTAGTTGTTGTTGTTGTTGAATTTGAGAAAATTTGATTGAGAAGTTGTTGTTGTTGTTTGAGAAATTGATTGAGAAAATTTGATAAATTGAATGAGAAAAATTGAGAAATTGATTGAGAAAATTGTTTAGTTGTTGTTGTTTGAGAAATTGATTGAGAAAATTGTTTAGTTGTTGTTGTTGTTGAAAGTTGTTGTTGTTTGTTGTTGTTGTTGTTGTTGTTGTTTCGGTTAAGTTGTTGAAAGTTGTTGTTGTTGATTGTTTTTTTATTTTTTTTTGGTTAAGTTTTTTTTTTTTTTGGTTAAGTTGTTGATATGTTGTTGTTGTTTGATGTTGTTGTTTGTTGTTGTTGTTTGTTGTTGTTGAATTGTTGTTGTTCTTTGTTGTTGTTGTTGTTGTTTTTAGTTGTGTTATTATAGCCGGAGGATCATGCCGACATGCACGAGGTCCTCGTCGGGACGAGCCGAGCTCGTCCCGGATACCAAGCGAGGAGAACTCGTCCGAGGCGACCCACACGGACACACCACATTTGTCCCGACGACTCCGGCGACGAGGACTGCTCTGGCAAAGCGGACGACTCCGGCGAAGATTGGTGTAGTTTTATTGTATTATTGAATATTGTAAATTATTTGAATTTATGTAATTTAATGAATTTATGTATGTAAATTATTGAAATTTATGAAAATTAATGAAATTAATGAATATTGTTGTTCTTTATGTAATTTGGTATTGTTTAGTTGTATTAATTCGTAATTATTTATATAAATATTAATATTAATTATTTATATTAATTCGTAATTATTATTTTTTAAAACAAAAATATTTGCGAACAGCGACCATATGGTCTCTAAAAACAGCGACCATATGGTCTCTAAAAACAGCGACCATATGGTCGCTGTGGTCGCCAAGTTGGTCGCCACATTGGTGGCGACCACAGGGGACTATGGTCGCTAAATAGCGACCATATGGTCGCTATTTTTAGCGACCATTTGGTCGCCAAGTGGTTAGCGACCGGCCATTTAGCGACCATTTTTAACGACCATGATATGGTCGCTAAATGCATTTAGCGACCAGATTTTGCATTTAGCGACCATATGGTCTCTAAAAACAGCGACCATATGGTCTCTAAAAACAGCGACCATATGGTCTCTAAAAACAGCGACCATATGGTCTCTAAAAACAGCGACCATATGGTCTCTAAAAACAGCGACCATATGGTCGCTGTGGTCGCCAAGTTGGTCGCCACATTAATAGCGACCATATGGTCGTTATGGTCGCTATTTTTAGCGACCATTTGGTCGCCAAGTGGTTAGCGACCGGCCATTTAGCGACCATTTTTAACGACCACGATATGGTCGCTAAATGCATTTAGCGACCAGATTTTGCATTTAGCGACCAGAAATATGCTCGCTAAATTCGCTTTTTTTTGTAGTGTGACAATCTTTAGTGAATGAAGGAAAGACATATATAATCTTGAGCCAATGACATGTGTAGGGAAATGTATATGTATAGTTAGACCCAATACAATAATCGATAAAGTTTCATCATAAAATTAATTAACGATACGAGAACTCATCAATCTTATGTATTATGCTTGATTTAGTCTCATCGGAATTTGTTTCCAAAGTACTTAAGTATAATAGATTCCAAACAACTATATATGAAAATCAAATCAATATATAACGAGTTACATCAAGAATCAAATGTTTTAACAACTCCACCCACATTCATGGAGCCTAGGCATGTCATATTAGGCTGGAATATCATCAAATTTGGACCTTTACTCATAAGATAGTTTGAGATCATGGATTAAAAGTGACCATACACATAGTATTTTTCCAAGTTTAAACGGGCCGAATTACAATTTAACATTTGCACTAGTAAGCAATCATGAAAGCATAGGTAGTGATATTGTTAATTGTTATACATGGACATTCCACCTAACTAAAAACCATGAAGAAAACCCATCAAGTACACTCATGAGGCATACCATATAGGGGGCTCTCCCCCGGGTAGGATTTTCTTCATATAAAAAATGGTTAGCAATTGCACGTGTCTCTCGTACATAGGAAAAGAGTGAATTAGAAGCAGACTAGCACCTCATCATGATGCAAATTCCTTAAAAACAAGTGATAGCATTTTTTTGAGGAAGCTTGATGATTAAGCAATTGAGAATACAATAATGAGCCCGAACTACGTACACAATGCATAATTGCATTAGTACACAAATGACATATTCATACTATATATTGCGCAAAATTACCTGTAACTATGCGATTGCATATGCATAAACATCCTACTTTAAGATCTTATTTTACATAGTGACTGTGATTTAAGAATGACACTTTGACACTCTATTAGTTACCTTGTGAACCTACATCTAACCAGTGTTTTGACAATGACTGCTTATTTCGAAAAATGACAGTTAAGTTGGTTAATTTAACTACATTTTTCTTTCAAATCAAAACCATATTAAAAAAGGATTAGATATTAAAAACTTTGATGGTTTTTAAGGATATGAAAAAAACCAACAAACTTGGCCATGAATTACTTGCTCTAGATGTAGAGCTATATTGGCCGATTGAACTGGTCAAATCATAAAACAAAACAAGACCAAAAAATTGTAAATCAATACTCTAAACTGAGACGATCGTGCACAATTTTTTTTTTAATCCAAAAAATTTATATAAGGCGAGAGAATGGCGTCATAGTCTAAGAACAGAGAATACTCAAAGACTTAGAGAGCTTTTACAAGAGAATTTATATTTATCTTATCTCAAAAAAGACTGGTGGGTGGTGGGGAGTTGAACCTTTACATGACCCCTGCTCCACTAGGCCATATACAATGAGCAACTTTGTGAAAAAATCTTCATTGATACGGAGCTTTAAGTAATTCACCATAAGAAATACTAGCATCCCACTCCTATCTTTGATTTAGCTCCTTTATATATAAACCTCAACCGCTCAAATTCCCATTCCTCCAGCACTTTGCCAACCCACTTTCACCTCCAGTCCCAACTATGCTAACAACCAACGATCAACCTTTGCAACCACATCAGCAGCCGAGGTCTCGGTCTCGTGGAGCCCACGATCACGGGCAAGCACCAACCTGCCCGCGATGCGCCTCCACCAACACCAAATTCTGCTACTACAACAACTACAGCCTCTCTCAGCCCAGGTACTTGTGCAAAGCTTGCAGAAGGCACTGGACCAAAGGCGGGTCCCTCCGCAACGTCCCAGTTGGCGGCTCCTATCGCAGGAGGAGCTGTTCCACGTCATCAAACCCTCACTCTCATCATGACAAGGGCTCTCCATACACCTTCAATTCAGGGGATAATTCCTCCTCCTTTGTAGAAATCGACTTGGCTGCTGTTTTCGCCAACTACATAAACCCGTGCTTGTCTCGATTTGTTAGGGTTGATCCTACAAAGTTGGATTCGCCGCCTCTTGAATCCATGTCTGCTGTCATGGAGGATCAGTTTATCCAGAGTGATTCAATGAATCAAGTGATACGTGACATTAATTGGAGTTGCTTTGATCTGGAAGGATACCGATACGCTGGATTATATTAGTTAGGTTAATTAGGATAATAATTCATATTTAAGAATATTATTTCCTTTTATTTAGACTGGAGTTTTATATTTTGGTAAGATATTATTTCAATGTTATCTTTTCCGATTTAGATAGATACGAGAGTTATTATAAATACTCTCCTGATGTTATATTTTTCATTATCCAGAAATAAATTACTTTGCCCTAGTCTCTCTATCTCGTCTGATTCTCCCTCCGGCCGCCAGGCCTTTCACCAATCTCTCGTCACTCTACACCTCCGGCCGCCTAGCCATTCTACTCTTCCCCTTCAATTGGTTACGGAATTGTACAGGTTAGCAATAGCCTGTATCAACTGGTGCTTTCATCCTTGAACTCTGCAATTCCATGTCTAATGACACGAATCTCCGAGAGATCCGGGCACTTCTTCAAAACATGGTGTTGGAGATCCATAATACTCGCCAGGAGCAAGAGGTTCAACGTCGAACTTTGTATGTCAAGATTCATGGGGAAATCTACCCCGTTTCTTGCAACATATTGGAGCAAGTGCTTTCCGTGTTCGGAATAATATAATCTCTTGAGAGATTGAGTCCGGACACATGGTTTCATTCAAAACTTTGTTTCAAGAACGAAGAATCCGCCATGGATGCTTTCATCTCTTTCAACGGAAGATGCATCTATGATGGATGTTGTCGATTGGAGTTGTTCCATGGTGACCGGATCGACAACAAATTAAACGAGATGGCGATTCCTCTTCAGGATGCGAACGAGCCGCAACGAAACCCTACCCCGACGACCAGCCCCGCGTCCGTGGCACCTGTCCCCGCGCCCGCGGCCAGCTTCCCGGCACCCGCGGCCAGCGTGACCCGCGCCCGCGGTTCCGTTCCAGCGCCCGCGGTTCCGTGCCCCTCGCCCGCAGTTCCGTGCCCCTCGCCCGCGGCTCCGTACCCGCGCCCGCGGATTGCACTGGCCTTCGTCTTCCCTTGTCCGACGCCTGTAGATTTCATTCCTAAAATTTTTGGCGATACGGAAAGGCAGGATTCTGGCATAGATTTGAAGGTTGTTCTAATTATTGGTTGTTGGGTATTAGGTGGATTTATCTTTATATTTGATCCTGGAGGAACAAGTTTACAACATCGGCGCATGAATTCTCTTCCTGATTTCCGCCTCGAGGACGAGTCGTTTCTCACCGGGGGAGTAATTGATATGCTGGATTATATTAGTCAGGTTAATTAGGATAATAATTTATATTTAAGAATATTATTTCCTTTTATTTAGGCTGGAGTTTTATATTTTGGTAAGATATTATTTCAATGTTATCTTTTCCGATTTAGATAGATACGAGAGTTATTATAAATACTCTCCTGATGTTATATTTTTCATTATCCAGAAATAAATTACTTTGCCCTAGTCTCTCTATCTCGTCTGATTCTCCCTCCGGCCGCCAGGCCTTTCACCAATCTCTCGTCACTCTTCACCTCCGGCTACCTGGTCATTCTACCCTTCCCTTTCAATTGGTTACGAAATTGTACAGGTTAGCAATAGCCTGTATCAGATACACAAATTTCTTTGGAATTGATGGTTAAGGATTATAATATAAGGCTATTTAAGTTATAACGGCTCAAGGATACACAAATTTCTTTGGGAATGTCATTGTATGAAGTATCTCTGCATATTCCATCTGATTTTCATTAATTTTTCATCTCCACATTCCTCAATTTCATAGTATGAGATTATTTTAAATTTTGAACTTTGTTAAGATCATTGTAGAAAATTTTGTTGAGATTTACAAGCACTAATCTGATCTTCTACATATACTAAACTAATTACTAATAGTCTACTGATACCAGCAGCTTAGCTGAATAGCTGTCTAAATCCAGGATCATGACATCCACAATTTATAATTGAGAGTAAAAATAATTTCCAATCTGGCTTGTTCTTGTATTGATATTCGTATATATATAGGTTCCAGTAGAAAGCTAATTGTGGTAGAAAGTGAGTGTGAATTTGAGGGGTTGGATTAAAGTGAATTGATGGTGAAATTTGAGGATGCAAAATAGTAAAAATAAGGTGAATATTACTAGATTAGATGTCATTGCCTAACAAAACTCACATCCCTTAAAAATAGCAAACAAACCATTTAAAAAAACTAAAAAGGAAGGAATTAATATTAGCCAAATCAAATTACGTATAAATCTGAAATTTTATATAAATATTGATTCTCTCTCCTATTTTTCAAATCAAAAAAATCAAATTTTTTATATGTATCCTATTTTTAAAACTAATTGATATTGACATAATTTTGTATCTCTATTCTCGTAATATTTCAGATGATCGAATACCAACATGAAGAACAATGAATATACGTTCTCGCAGACTGACGAATGAATACCAATGTCATGAACAATGAATATGTACTTGTATTACGATGAACATGATTAAGATAAATAGTTGTATAATATCGACATAATTATTTTATCTTCATAATCGAATGCTGCCAAATGAATACCAATGTAATACATAACGAATATCTATATTCGTTATGGTGAATATGATAATTAGTAATGATATAATTTTATTATAATTTGGACAACCGTATCAACTTCTATAAATATTTCTATATAAAATTGTGAATATCAATTTACAGTATAATACAAATAATTTGAATCTAAGGGTCGAGTTCAAGTAAATAGCTTTCTTACGGTAAATAATTAGGAGCTATTAGAAGCGTCGGATCTTATATAATTGATGGTGTAGATTTAAAATAATAAATAACTTTTAAAAAATCAAAGAAAAACGGAGCATAATTTTAGGGATTATGGTTAATTTTAATTTTGGAAAATAATTACTCTAATATAAGCAAAAAACAATCTGATTCTCTCTCTTATAGTTTTCATCGCTTCTATATATCAGCGTTGATGAAAAAATTCGCTCTCCTCCTATAGTACATATTGAACAACTAGCATGTAACAAATGAACAACTACTTGTTCTCAAATGAACAACTACAATCTCGCACCTATTAATAAAAAACAATGAACAACTACTTACTTATGAATGAACAATTATATAAAATCAAAAGAACAACCAGGGTAGTTAGATGTTCTTTTGATTATATCTAGTTGTTCATTGGTTTTTTTTATTAATAGGTGTGATATTATAGTTGTTCATTCGAGAACAAGTAGTTGTTCGTTTGTGATATGTTAGTTGTTCAATATGTACTATAGGAGGAGAGAGAGTTTTTCATCAACGCTTATATATAGCTGCGATGAGAACTATAAGTGAGAGAAGCAGATTGATTTTTTGCTTATATTAGAGTAATTATTTTCTAAGATTAAATCAACCCTAATATCGTGAACGAACAAATTAGTTCTATGTATGTAAATTTTTTTAAAGAACAATTTCTTTATTGTAATGAACAACTCTAAATTAATTGATGAACAATAACTCAACATAATATAGATAGTGAACAAGGAACAAATTAGTTCAATTTACGAACATTTTTTAATGAACAATTTCTTTATTGTAATGAACAATTCTATGTTAATTGATGAACAACTTATAATACGATGCAAATGTACGCTACTATAAATTTTACGACGATAAAAAAAGATTTTAAAAAAAGTATAATTTTGGTAATCACCGTAATCTACGAGATAGGTTTTTTATTATTCTTTTTTCTTTTAAATTATTAATCCTATCAAATCAGTACCATTCATCTCCCTACATCCAACGCTCCATATTTCTCCAAACTATTTACAATAAATTACCTCCTTACTTGAACTCAACCCTAACTACATAAATATCACTTTTTAATGATAAGAATATCACCAACTAATACAATGAATATGGTTGCCTAGTTACATGAATATCACTAGCTAATGTAGTGAATATGACCAACCATTTTGCTATCTGTGAATATGATCACCTAGTTACATGAATATCACTGGCTAATACAATGAATATGATCACCCAAGTTACACTTCCCTTTCGTCTCCAAGCAACGACTTTGGCTTCTGTTGATACTCCTTACAAAAGCAAACAAAAATTGTTAATAATCGACAAACACAATTAAAAGAGAGATCAATCAATATCAATGGATCAACTTAAGACTTCAATTACATGAATATCTCTTAATATCACAAGAAAGATCACTTAATAAAATGAGGATTATTAAACCCTATGAAAGAAACCCCAAATAAGTGTGCACTAAATAATAAAATCAAGCAATTTGAGCAAAATAAAATAAAATTTCAGCCATTGAATTGAAAATTTCCAAATTCGGATAACGGTGAACGAAATCCCAAATATAATTCATGAAAAAAAAATACAAACACAATATATTGAGAAAACAATTCAAATTAGGGCAACGAAGAAATCACTAGTTTCAAAAATTCAATCCAAATTAACAAAGGTAATTTCCTATTACTCACAAACTGGTACTAGAGTAATTTGAATTTTTGAAACTAGAGAGATCAATCATATTGATTCAGTCCAATACCTTTTTGAGAAATCATCCGCTTGATCATAATACTCACAAACTAATAAATAATTCAAAAGAATAACTGAACAAACATTACCAATAATTAATTTTACCGGATCCACGCAGCCGCATGCACTGATTTTAGTTTGAAAAAAATCGACTAATCCTCAGAGTCGATGAAGCTGAAAAAGAATAAAAATTGGTGAGGGTAAAATCTTCGTGGCATTTCCTATCAAACGCTCGACACGGTGATGACGACATCGGACAAATTGTTATCAGAATCGTAAGATCTAGGAGTTTTGGAAAGAGAGCGTAAAATCTAAATTAATTATGGAGAGAGCATTAAATAAATATGGGAGTTAATTATGGAAATAATAGATTTCGTATCCCACAAATCTAGATTTTGGGGATAATCTAGTGCAACACAAATTGATTGAAATTGTGCACCTATTTTAATTAAATCTGGAGCGTTAAAATCTTACAATCTAATGGCCTATAATCACCCTCACTTTCCACCTTAAAAGCCTTTCTACGAGAACTTAATACTATATATATATATATGAGTTTGATTCAAATAAAACAAGCTCTTATCCTGAAAAATTAAAAGTGCACTACAAAGTACGAAAAGTGCATTACAAAATACAAAAAGTGCAATCCGAAAAATGTACTACAAAAAATATGAACAGTGCACTACAAAGTACGAAAAGTGCAAATGTGAAAAAGTGCACTCCGAAGAAGGAAAAGTACACTACGAACTAGAAAAAGTGCATTCGTTTCATTTTTCAGGATAAGAATTTGTTTCATTTAAACTAAAATCATATATATATATATGTTATGGATATAATTCATATTTCCATATACGTACAATGAGCTTTAGTTGCATGTTGATTAATGCTAAAGCTGATATTGTGGTGGAATGTTCGAGAAATGGTATGGTTTAGCAATGAATTTTACAGATCCAAAGTAATAGCATATATACTTTGTAATTGTCCTAGCTTGGCATACAAGCAACTCTTTTATACGTGTATATATATTATATACTCTATGATAGGAGAATCTTCAAGGGAACTTTTATATATGGCAGCTCATATAATATCACGAGCGTCTTAAACCTAATCCTAGTCCATCCCTCCTTGCGTCGCTAGCTCGTCCTCTTTGTCGCCGCTTGTCTCCTTCCCCTGACTTACCACTCCAAGAAATCAAAGTGCTATGACCGATCTGCCGTTCCCCTCGATGCTATTAAACCATAATATTTCCAGCCCTTCTTTTTCGCTTTCGCCATGGCAAATGACGATCTCCCTAAAGATCCTCCGCCAAAGGATAAGGATCTCGTTGTCGGTGATCTCACGAGCCATGACTCCGACTCTTCTTCCACCACCGGGTCATCCAATTCAAGCTTTCACTCTACGTTCGCTGTTTCGAATGTCAAGAACTTGATCCCCATTGTGCTTGATGTCTCTAACACGAAATATAACTCCTGGGTTGAATTATTTCGTGTTGTAGTGCGTTCTCATCGCGTGCTTGATCACATTGACAATAGTGTTCCTCGACCTTCTAATGTTGACAACAATCTTTGGGACCAGCTTCACGCGATATTATTGCAATGGATCTATGCAACTATATCGTCGGATCACTTGCTCACCATTCTTGAACCCAATTCCATTGATTTGTCTGCTTAGAACAAAATGTAAGACATATTTCATGATAACAAATTTCTCGTGCTATGTATCTTCAACATGAGTTTACTCGATGCCGCTTGGAATCTTTCAATTTAGTCTCTGCGTATGATCAACAACTCAAATATCTTGCAGACCAATTGGCTAATGTCGATGCAAATGTAATAGAGAGACAACTTGTCATTCAATTGATCGCCGACCTCACGCTTGAGTACGACATAGTCGCTAGTTTTATCCCGCAAACTAATCGTCTCTCGGATTTCTCGAAGACGCGATTTATGGTCCTTTTGGAAGAGACCCGTCGTGCACAAAAAAAATCGATGTGTGCCGATTCTAAAGCACTCAATGCTTCTTCTAAGAAGTGCTCTTCACCACCGCCAGAAAAACCAACAAATGCGCCCTGATTCCTCTGCTGAAAATTCGAGCAACCGCGGTGCAGGAAACGGACATGGTCGTGACCGCGGTCGCGGGTGATGTAAACAACAATATCCCATGCATTTTCAACGTTCACCTTTTGGTTGGGTTCCTTTTCCGGGCAACAATCAACAACAGTGGCCAGCATATGCCTGGAATCAACCTCCTTGCCCCTACCCTAACAATCCGTGGGTGGGGATTCTTGGCTCTTCTCCTCGGCCACAATTCTCCTAGACAAATGTACATTTTCATTATCTGATCCTTGTTATAGTTCTACAGCTCCCACAGACTTCTCAAATTCTTTCAATACCAATTACCATGATGTTGTATCCTCCGGACACATGGTACATGGACACTGGTGCATTATCATATTAAAAACAATTCAAGTATTCTCTCATCTATTACTTTTAAGAGCTCATTACATTTGATTATTGTCGAAAATGGCAAGAGGATTCCAACCTTGGGTCTAGGAAATGCCAAATTACCTGCCCTAAACTGCCCATTATATCTCCAAAATGTTCTCATCACTCCCAAAATCATCAAAAACCTAGTGTTTGTCAGAAAACTTACCAAGATAACATCGTTTTGTTGGATTTGACACTTGTGTTTTTTTCTGTAAAGGATCTTCAAACGGGAACCAATTGTCTGAGATGTAACACTTTCGGCGAGCTCTACCCTGTCACTGCCCAATCATCCTCACCTTCCTCTTTGTCCCTCTCCATCTAGTCATCTGTGCCTTGGCATGCACGCCTAGGGCATCTGGGACATCCCGTCTTATAACAACTTCGTAATTTATTGCCTTCTCGAGTCAATAAGGAGACCTCATCTTCAATTTGTTCTTCTTGTCAATTTGAAAAACATGTTAGATTAAATAAATGGTTTCAAAAAAATAGCATATTAAATCATGCACAATATTTCGATTGCTTATATGAGTTATTTGAGTATCGATCAAGTGGCCAACTTGAAAGAGACTCCAACGATCAAGCTAGAAACTTCTATCTATAATTTAAAACTAATGATGAATGGACGCCTCAACTTGAAAAAATTGCAATCGTTGATGCAACTTAATAGTAGTACTTATTAATTACAAGATCGATATTGATACCCATCAATTAATTGTGCATTGACATATCGTGGATATTCAATGCGTCTAGATATACTGACAATAAATATTTGGGATAACTAGTTAGAATTCTATGGTGCAACTGTGCAAGGCCTTAAATCTACCAATCCTCTAAACATATTTTTTAGATTTATTTTTTTCAAATATTTTTCAATATATTGCAAGGATAGAGATTTCAATCCTTTAGATATATTTTTTCCTAATATCTAATATTTTTTACCCATTAATGGTAGAAAATCTCATCTATCAAAAATAGCTCGAAGCCTTGCAAGACACGAAATAGTTCAACAATCGTGATATGAAGGATGGTGTGGGCACGCCCCGGGGTGACGCGGTCGCGTCAAGACCCCCAAGCCCGCGCCCTAAAACTCACGCACACTGTCGAAATAACGCGCCCTCTCGGCGGGTAACGCGGCCGTGCAACACTGCCCTGCGCCCCGCTCCACTGGCCGCGGTCGCAGCCCTGCGCCCCGCTCCACTGGCCGCGGTCACAACCCTCTGGCCCACGCCCACGGTTTGGCATTTCGTTCTGTCTTCGCTTCTCTTTTCGCCTTTGTCTTCTATTCTGCCTAATCTGAATCAGGCTCCATAAATCCAACAATAAATACATAGATGTTCTAGAAATTTTTTACAAGATCTTACAAGGAATAATCAAGAGAAAGAGCATTTGAGCAAGCAAGGTGCGATCTCGGAGATAAGGAACTACCGCACATGTACATATGCGACAAATCCAACACGTAAGCTCATGGGGTTCCATCCTATACCAATTGGCAATAGGAAGAGTAACCTAAGGGAATATATACTAGACAACATATGCTCGGATAACACTTATTCATATGCCACCTAAAGTGGTAAATGTCTTGCCTAGTTGGCACTTGACAATTATAATGCCTTAGAGCCTACAACTCGTCGATGAGCCCAAGAAGCTACCCAAACCGCACCATCATGGTGGGCTAGTCCCATTGAAATCCGAAATGAACAAGTGCTAGATTCGAGGTTTTGAATTAATAACAAACATGCATGAAAAAAAATATTTCTCTTTTTTTTTGCTCATGATAACTTTTCGCGCGTGTTTTAAAAGAGATTATACAATCTTACAAAGAGTATCCACGTTTGTTCAGGATGCACATACTCTCTCTTACTATAGATCTACTTAGCTCTCATAGATTACTCTATTTGTTTTCTCCCTTAAAATAGCGACTTTTAATCTCTTAGAATTCCCTCTCTTAAATAGCGAGGTTCTTTGGAAAGTCTTAACACATTGAGTCTCTATTAATAAGAAATAATCTTAAGCTAGGGATTTTTTTGACTCTTGCAACCTTCACCTTCTTTGGTTATTTATAGATGTTGAGAAAGGTCGGAAACTAGAACTTCGCGATGTGGGAGAGACTTATTAATCTCTTAGATGTCGACCATTGATTGGTTGAATGTGAGGGATGTTTTGACATGTTGCATTATCGTTGGTGGAAGATGCGAGTTTAGTTGGAGTTTTGGAATCTTTCGATGTGTTAGTCGTTGATTGGTGGAGTGTGAGGTAATGTGAAATGTACTATAGGTTGGTGAGTTTAGTATGTGACATCATCATTCATCACCAATGGTTGGAGTTTGTAGATGGTGACTTCACCCGACGTTTATCCAGCGCATTGACTAGGCAAGGTAGTCGGTTGTTGCATAGGATGAGCGCGTTGTTTGCATGCATTTGGGCTCTCTCTGAGATCTTTAGGCTCATAGTTGATTCAGCGTGCTGTTTATATGTTGATGAAATCATTTTGCCCATTTGGGTGTGTTTGTAGGCAAGAAGACATCGGTATCTATATATATATGTTTTTGTGAGGCGTGTGATTTTATTAGTATCATCACGCCGCGATTTCGAGTTCTGAACTTGCATACGTCATCTTTCTTCGTTTTCTCGATCCCCTTGCTTCGATGACTCTTCTTGTCGTTTAGCGTTTGAATTATTCAAACTCTATCAAACCCAATATAATGGGTGGTGGCATCTCAATATCCTTTTAGCCACAACTAAACCCAAATAACTGGTGGACCACTAGCCAAACCTAAACAACCAGAAAACGGGACTCAGGAACGAACTGTTTTGATACCATATCAAATTTCGGTAGGCAAATACGGACGGATGAGGGTGACCGTCCTAGTGCACAAGTGCGCCAAGTACATAATTTGATGAGATTTTATCCTAAAACCAATTGCCCATAAGAAGAAGAATAACCCTATGCTTATATTTTCAATAATTTATATCCGGATAACATTTCTTTCGCAAAAAACATACCCTAAACCTCATATCCAAAACTAATAATTGATTTAATTGCTAGAAAAGTTAGTTTTTATCGTGATGTGAAAATGATAGAGCGAAGCACACACGCTACAACTAGCATCAATGATCAATCTATATCTAGCAGTTGCCTGGTAGATGAACCATACCCATAACTAATTAATTACTACATCAAAGTGGACCCGCCAGTCTTGTTATTTTATTTATTACTTGCGTGTAGGCTTCGTAGCTAGCTAGGAATCGACGTGGATATTATCAATACCTCTTAAATATTTATATAAATTTATACAGTATGATATGTTATATATATGTGTGTGTGTAGAGACCCCCTAGCTTGCTAATTTCACAAGGCTATTATACTAAGGTTTGAGAGAGTGAGAGAGAGAGATGAAGGGCGAAGTGAAAAGTGAGATGAAAGGGAAAAAAGAGATTGTTTTGAGGTTCATTTCAATTTGCCTTCTGTTGATTACAGCTTGTTTGATAAGAACAAATTCTCAAACCAAAGTTATCTTCGATGTTTTGGAGAAGAAAGCTACTTTTCGGAGTATCTACATATTTGTGTAAGTTTGTTGATTTTCCGGGCTGTTTTAATTAATTAATTCTATGTATGCACGTACGTATTATCTTCTTCATGTAAGTAATTAATTAATTAGAGTATCAACCATTACTCATATAGTTTATATGTACTAATTAATTATTAATTTAATATATATGAATGCAGAATTCAGTTCTACGTGGTTTGCGTAGCTGCCGGGTACAGCTTCCTTCAAATGATGAGGTGCTGGTTCATGTCCGACGAAAAAATTGCAAATTTGACGTTTTTTAAGCACCTTCTCATGGCCACAACCTTCTTGTTGGATCAGGTAATTAAGCACTTTCGTTTCAAAATTTTCCCTAGCTAAATCGTAATTGGTATGTGTAGACTCACATATGCATGCTAATTACTGTATTTTTATATCCTAAATTAGTTTTGATGCATGTTGATCTCTCTTTATTTACTTATTCTTGATAAGAATTTTTTTTAATTATCAGGCTATTATAGCATCATAGATCGATCAAAAGAGTTAATTATGATGATATAAACTCAGTGTAAGCAACTTGTGTAAGAGATGGGAAAATCGGTAAATCAATCAAGTTCATGTTTTTCTGTGGAAATTAACTCATCCATTGACCTTCGATCATTTAATTAATTAAACGGTTAGGTTTTTAAAATAACATCATAAAATATCCGTTTTCGTTTTTATAGACTGTGTTCTTGATTAGAAAAAATTAATTCGCCATGGCCTATAGGAAACTGCAAATTTTCATATATTTTAAGGTTAAACGTAAGAGCACTTAATTCTCCCACGAGGGTCTTGGTTGTTTTTCTTCTTTTTTTTTTTTTTTTGTTGGGTTGGGCCCTCGCCCAGTTCGACACTTTGTGCCTACGTCTGGACCGGAGTGTGGTTGGACCCCGTAAGGGGTGTTGCTCCTCCCAAGCCTCTCTGCTGCATCCACACCGCCAGAGAGTCTCGAATTCGAGACCTCTGGACAAATGCTTAAGCGACCTAGCGCCAATTACCACTAGATCAAGAGGTACTTGGTTGTTTTTCTTCTTTTGATACCTAGGATAAACGCCACCCTTTTTACGTTTTTTTTTTCTTTTGTGTAATTGTGTTAAATAGTTATATTGATCCAACGAGAGAAGGCTGTGGCCATTTATAATCAAACAATAATTTTATATATTGAATTGATATAGTTTATAATCAATATGACCACAGCATAACCCAGCTGGCCCCTTATCCGCGCAACTAGTCAGAGCCACTGAGCCAGTGTGTTTAATTTCCTGGCCGGCATATCGTAGACAATAATTAAATGCCCCGGAGAGCTAGAGATCCCAATATATTTAGTTCAATTTTTATTTTATTTTGAACTTAATATTATCTTTATGCAGTTATTTTTAAATAATAATAATATAAAAAATAGATAAATAAAAACGTATTAAATGAAAAATAGTATTAAACAAAAAAAATTATACTAAAATGACAAGTAAATCTAAGGAATATATATAGTTAGGCCTAGAGTTGTTAAAAGAATAAAAGTTGACTGAACCCGAAAACAGACCCGACCGACCCGCTCATAAACCCATCCCGACCCTAAACTTAATTTTAACCCGAACTCGATTTTAACCCGAGAATATACGACCCCAATCCGACCAACCCGAGACCCGACTTGATTGGCTATAAATATAAAATTTTATTTAAAATTTTAATATATACATTTAATTGTAAAAATAGTTTCCTTTGTTTTTACATATTTATATTATTATTTAATAATTTAATAGTAAAAATAATATTTAAAAATGACTTTATTGACCCATTGCTCAATCCAAACTCGCACGATAACCTATCATAACCCGACCCGATCTGACTGGTAATTCGGTTGATCCGAACCCGAAATGACCGAACCGACATGATCGACAGGTCTAGTTCGGCATGCTCCTATAATTAGGAAGTAAAATTATAAATCCAAATTTAATTTTGATATACTACTTGATCTAGTACGATGAGTACGTATAACTAATTACACAACTATGCGGTGTCCTATATAATTCTGACGCACTTTATAACAACGTTTTTTTTCCAGGTGTTGGTATACGTAGTATTTGCAACGACTTCTGCGTCAACTACGGCGTCAGTTTTTGCATTGACGGGTAACGAAAGCATGCAATGGCAGAAAGTGTGCAACATGTACACTAGATTTTGCTTCCAGGTTGGTGGATACCTCGTTCTAGGGTTTGTTGCAACCCTTGTTCTTGCTTACATCTCTTCTCTTTCCGCTTTCTTTCTATTTCGACTTTATTCTCCCTCCCAATTTCTCCGCCTCAAAAGAGTGAACGCTTTTTAAGATCTCATTAAAGTTTAGTAAAAAGATCGACCAGAGTGTAATGGCACAAATTAAACAACCAAAGCTGGTTTTATTTATACATGTAGTTCAAATAATATTGTGCGTGTATGTATGTTACCTTACATTAATAAAGGGCAATAATCGTGATAGTGTTGTTAAGTGTCGGCATATGGATTCTTACTTGATTTGATTCTTCTTAACCATTATTGAGTATTGTACGAATAAATACTATAATGACTAGAGCTAGCTACCAATTGATTACGCGTTGAGAAGGGTTGATAAAATGACAACTGATCGAGAAAAGAAAAAAAATGCATGTGAGATGCAATTTATGAGTCGGATGCTTGTTACTTGATATGTATGTGACCCCCACACTTTTATGATCTTCAACAATGTATCAACTACTAGTTGGTTTGGAAGCCAATGTATATACTTTTTCACGTGTTGGGTTGTAATTTTTTCAATTTTCCCGTATAAGATATAAACAACCGTGCCTTTTGTTTCTTTTGGAAAAAGAAGGTAAAATGCAATACAAGAATAACTAATTTGGTCACATAGTTACGACTAGGCCAGTCAAAACATGATCGATTCGAAAAAAAATATCTGATTGTTTGATCCGACAACCGGTTAACACCGAAAAAATGCATATATCTAAGGTCGACCCGACTCATACCTTTCAACTCGAACATGAAAATGATCCGAACCCGAAAAGATTCTTAATGGACTAATTATTTGATATTGACCCGAAATTAATTAACATGAAAATGATCCGAACCCAAAAAGATTCTTAATAGACTAATTATTTGATATTGATCCGAAATTAATTAAATGAACTAACCCGAAATCGTCCAAGAACTCAAAATCAATGACCTGAAAATTTGAAATCATCCAAAAGCTCAAAATCATGCAATCCCAAATCATCCGAAAACTTAGAATCAACTTACCCAAAATCATCTAATAGAAATCACCTTACAACAACTATAAATTCCCTGAAGTAAAAGCACATGTAATAAATATTATAAAATCAATCTTGTTTATTTTTGGTATTTAATTTGAGGCAAAAAAAAAAGGATAAGTAACAAACTTCTCAATTTACTTTTTTATATTCAAAAGTTTTAATATTTATTCACGATTTCATACTCATTAGTTCATTTTTGGGCCCACTCCATTAGTGTTTAAAGTTTTTTGTAAATACGGATGTCCTTTTAAAGATTTCACACACATTTGTTCAACTTTTTAAAGATATGTAATTCACGATTTCATACGCATTTGTTCTTTTTTTGGCCTTGGATTTGTTTGGAGCTCTACTGCGGGAGAACGAAAAATTCAGCAGCTCTCATGGTCTACTACAATTACAAATCCTACTAGTTGTGGGGACTGGGCGTTCGTGTAGAGATATGAGTGTTCACGTGTAATGGTTGTTAGTAGATATTAAGTAAGTTTGTTAGAGTGTATTAGCACGCGTGTCCAAGAAGCTAAATGTTGCGCTTTACATATACACTCTTGTACAGTAGCTTCGGTTCTAACAGACTGAATAATATAATGAGAGTTTGAGCTGAGAGTTTCTTCTCCATGGTTGTCTTCCTTCTTGTTTTCTTCCTTGTTTGATTGTGTGTGTGAGAAAAGAATTGAGTGAATAGCTCAATTCGACATGGTAGCAGAGCATTTGTGAGGGCTCGTACACGTTTTTTCATAGCTTAGAAGAACGCAAGGTTGAAGGAGAGCGATAATGGCGGCTCGGAATCACGGAGAGTCGTATACTCTAAATAATTCAGACAATCCAGGACTTGGATTGACTCAAACACAGTTCAATGGCAGTAATTACGTCATTTGGAGTCGACAAGTGACAATGGCGCTTGGAGCAAAGTTGAAACTAGGGTTTGTTGATGGTACCTTGCCGAAGCCTGCAAGTGGAAATCGGGATCAAGGTCGCTGGATTAGATGTGACAATATGATCAAGTGCTGGTTATTAAATTCGATCAGTCTAGAATTGTCAACGACGTTTGTTTTTGCTCCAACAGCTCGAGATCTTTGGAAGGACATTGCGGAACGATACAATCAAAGCAATGCACCTTTGATTTATCTTCTTCAATAAGAATTGGCTTTAATTGTGCAAGGTGATCTGTCAATAACAACATACTATACAAAACTGAAGCAGTGCTGGGATGAATTGGAGAATCTCCAAGGAATTCCGAGTTGTGAATGTGGAGGAAGTCGGAATTGCGTGTGTGATTTGTTAGGGAAATTTTAGGATGTTCTGAACCAGAATCGGTTGATGCAGTTTTTGATAAAGCTGAATGATCAATTTGATGCCATGAAGAGTAATATTTTGTCCATGGATCCTTTACCAAAGGTCAACAAAGCTTATTACACAGTCTTATCAGTCGAGAGACAAAAGAATGTTGTGATGAGAATTCAAGAGCTAGCTTCTGGTTTTTCAGCAAATTCCTTTCGAGGAAAAGGAAATCAAGATCCGAGTTCTTCTGACAACAGAAACAATTCAGAGGACAGAAAAGAGATAAAGAAATGGAAGAATGGTGACAAGAAAGTTTTCTCTCACTGCAAAGAGGTAGGGCATGTGAAGAGTAATTGTTTTGAACTCATTGGCTATCCTGATTGGTACAACGGAAAGCTCAATCGAGGAGGTTATAGAGGAGCAGCTCAGGTTAGCACTGAACAGGAAGAGAAGGTTCAGCAGGACACTCCTCTTGGTGCTAATAGTGGGATAAATCCAGAGTTGGTTCAAGTTGTGTGTCAAGAAATGATTAAGGCATTCAAAGGCAAAGCAGTGATGAATGTGGAGACTTGCAGATCTCAATTTGGTGGTGATGAAACCCGAAACAACGACTCGCTAAAAGACAAGGAATGAGGTTATTATATTTGATTGTGCAAACACTTGCTTCTTTATTTATATCTCTTACAGAGGTTACAAGAACATCGAGGTTAATAAACAACTGAGAATTACATCCTAGGCCTCCTACGGATACTTGAGATCTCGACCTTACAATATTCGAGGTCTCCTATTTGCTAGATGAATTTACTGCCTAAGTATTTCTTGATTATTCTTGAGGCGAAGTGGACCTTTGAGCGTGGTGTAGAGTCTCGCGAGATTGTGTAGCTGGGTCTTTGGTGTGAGCGAGGTCTTTGTGTGACTTGAAGTCTTTTTGTGGACTCCACTTGTCTATAGCGAGGCCTTTTGACGATGTTTCGATCACGTCGATCTTCAACGAGCAAGATAGTTCTTGAGTTCAAGCTGTTTTTCGACCCCCTCTTCCTACGAGGTTCTCCTCTATTTATAGATGAATGGGGAGTCGAGTTTTGGCCAAGGTCCAATGTGGGATGTCCGAGATGGAGGCTCTTGATTGGCCCGGAGGTGAGGCAGTTGGTGATTGGTTCGGGGGCGGCATCCTTGAGTGGTCCGTGTGGGCGGGGGTGTCAGTAGAGTCGGTGGCGAGGTTTAGACCTCGCTCTGAGGTTTCGGATGACCTCGCGAGGGTAGGAACTTTGTTTTAATAAATGGGGGATTTGAGCGTGGGACCCCGAATTATCCTTGGAAGTCCCGTCATGGTTATTTGTTTTTGGGTGCCCCGGGCCCACCTGCTATTTTTCTACTTTGGGCATCATCACAACCCCATGGCTTGGGGGCCTCGCCTCGAAGGCTGCAGGGCATAAGTTCCCTGGGACTAGGGGATGCGGGGTGCTCTAGAGGTTGGGAAGTTCTTCTGCGAGGTGTATGGTTCCCGAGGTTGGGAGGGTACCTTGCGAGGTGTATGGTTCCCGAGGTTGGGAGGGTACCTTGCGAGTTCAACAAATAAATTTATAATCAAGACCCCACTGAGTATAGGGAGGTCAGGTTCGTCCACGGGAGATAGTCAATATCAAGTTTTGTTCCTTAAAGCGCAAGCAAGAGAGAAAAAACTAGGGTTTTAGCAAGTAAAAGAAGAATTCTAAGGTAAAGGTATCACCACAACAACAATCATGCAATGCTAACACTCATGAAACATAAAGATCATGCTTTTATCACATAAAGGCACTAACTTTCGTTAACTAGAGCAAGTAAATCAATCAACTTTCGCTAAATTAATAAACTTACTATCTAATCTCTTCTACTTCAACTAGGATTGATTCGCTTTCGCTTCAAAACCCTAAATTGACTTTTCTGATTCAAAGTTTCCGCTTGCGCTTCAACTACGAATGAGAAATTCCTATCCACTTTCTTTTCAAGGAGTTAAGAACAAGAGAGAAGATTCATGCAATAAAAACAATCAAAACATGATCATAAACAAGCATGCACAACCATTGTTGGGTTTAACCCCAACCTTAGAGAGGAAGACTACTCACAAAGCATAATTGAAAACATCTAAATTAAATTAAATAAAAAAGCTTACAACTTTAATCCAAACAAACTTAGTTCTTCTCCACAAACCCTACTTGTCTCCTCCCTCTCGCCCCTCTCTTCTCTCCTCCTCCCTTACTTGCCCTCCAAGGCAATTGATTGTGTCCAGAAAATTAAAGGGTAGACAAGATAATTTATAGAGAAACTATTCTATCATAAATCTATCTCTAAGGAAATAAATCTTCTAATAAGATATATCTCTTCTATTTATCTAATAACATAAAAGGAAATAGGATAAAAGCCCATTAAACACGCCGACTCGGTCTTCCGCTACTCTCGGGGTGGCTCGGCACCGACCCAAAATAGGTCGTCACCGACCTTGTTCAGCACTTCGAACATTCTTGAGTAAAACTTGCGTAGAGGATTCGTTACAACTCCGTTTGGCTCGATTCTTTTTCCTATGTTCTTGTAACGAAATTCTCTATCTCTTTCTTGACTTGAACTTGATCTTCAATGACTTTACTTGAGTGCGTATTCCTCATCTTCTCTTCATTCTTGAGTGCTATCTTCATCGATTTTGCTCCTTTTCTCAAAAGTGCTCCAAAAAGCTTCTAAAAACCTACAAAACACCACCAAAGCTTATGTAGACTCCATATCTTAAGAAAATACGAAAACCTACACAAACGACTCAAAATAAAACACAAAACTAAAGAAAAAGACTCAAAGACACAAAAACACACCCTAAAAACATGACTAAAAAGGTGGATATCAAAATACCCCATACTTAGACTTGCTTGTCCTCAAGCAATCACAAGACATCAACCAAAACCATCAAGACATATATCAAGTCAATGCCTTCATCAAAAAGCAACATCATAACACAAGTAGAAATAGATAGACAAGTGAATCTAACGTCATCACACATATATGAGCAACCTCAAGCAAAAGCAACCATAAATACAACCTCACAAGGATATATGTGTTTCACTCAACTCTCAAGTGTTTGGGCATATAATAACAACTCTCAACTCAATCCAATATGCAAAAATCAACATAGTCATTGTTACTTATATCACCAAACTCTCCACCAGAGATTTCAAAACACATAAAAATCCTCAAGAGAACTTAGGCTCAATGAAAAACTTCAAAGAAGCTTCCATTCGGCCGGGTTGTAATGGGGCTTGGTAATGACAATAAGGCCTGGAAAATATTTTGGCTATGTGGTGCTAATAATATCCGGGAATCAAAGACTCCTAAAAACTCTCACATTACCAAAAACTTCTCATAAAGAACATATACCAAACTCACTCAAACATTATGCACTTTTATTTATTCTTTCACTCACCCATTTATCCCAACTTAATCTTGCTTACAAACACTAAGGAAAATTTGGCTCATGCACACTTTCACTATTCAGCTTTTTTTTTCTTGCTTTTTCTTTCTTTTCCTCCCTTATGATCTTCATTTTTTTATGTGGGAGGTTGGTACCAATCTTTTTTTCTTTCTTTCTTAACTCTTCTTTCCACTACTTTTGTAAGTGCATTCAGGAAACCAAACTCCTTTTACATAATAAACTGCAAGATTCTCAAATACCCAACCCAAAATTACCCCACATTTGAACCAATACAACTCACTCAACAAAACCATCATAATAACCAACACTAAGTCCTAATCCCCGGATAGGGTCAAGCTTACATCGGCTAGGGAATAATTTTTGTGGAGCTAGAAATAAAAGGCTTCAAGCTCAACTTGGCTTCAAAAAGAGGATAATGTAAGGGTGGATAAGGATTAATAGGGCTTATGAAAACAAGTTCTCTATCATCTGATTTCACATGCAATGAACTAATATCTCATATAGGTCTCAAGTAATAGATAACCATGCAATGACAAGAGATAATATGCATAAGGAGAGTAAATCACACAATAAAAGAAGAGGGATTTTTGATGTTCTCTCTATAAGGCCAAAAATAACTCACAAGGTAGAAATTTTGTTAGATTCAAGTCACTTCTACCTAAGATCATATGTGCTCAATTATATCACATGCTAAATATCCACATAAAAGCAACTTTCAACCATGATTCAGGCAAAGCTCTCTAAACATGCTAAAGGAATTACATGATCAAGTAAGTTAAAGCATATCATAGGACATCTGAGTGGAATATTATCAATCCTAAAAACACAAACAAAGACACAAACACAAAAACTAAGACAAAACTGAGTTTCCTTTTCCCATACCCCATACTTAAACCAAACAGTGTCCTCACTGTTTAAAACATAGAAAGATAAAGAGAATAAGGAAAAGGGAACTCACAAAATAAAACTGAAGCTGTTTGGAACCATTGATCACGAAGGAGTTTTGAATTTTATCGTTTATGTGGGGGTCGGCACCGTGCTGATTTTGGTAGTGTCCGCCCTCTAGTGGGTCGTCTCTGACCCCATGTGGGTCGTCCCTGACCGCATGTGGGTTTTGTTCCCTTGCGTTCCTTGCTTGCTCTTGTACCGATTCGTCTTGATTTTCTTCTTCTTAGCACTTCTTAACTTTGTACCTGAGTCACTTTTAGGAAAACTTCTATCCTACTCACTACTACAAAATGGCCCAAATACCCCGGACTTTTTACCCAAAATACACCGGATCTCACCCGGGGTAAAGGTTGATGGGGTATTTGATCAGTATCCTAATACATCGGATCCAATCCGAGTTATATACCCTCCTTAAATTTATCCTTCAATCTACTTATCCGGTGTATTAGCAATTTTTAATATCCCGGATAATCTTTATTCGGTGTACATATGAGTATTAATTATCCGGGTTATTTAGTAACAAAATTACACCGATTGTTGAAGTCCGGGGTATAATGTGTAACACCCCGTCTTCCGACGAGGCGCTACTAGGGAATAGACCTTACAAGGTACTATAAATTAGGTTGACAACTACACTTTAGGATCTTGCAACGCGGGCACGACGAGAAAACAAAATAAAAACATCCAACCTTTCTTTTTACAAAAATATAGAAAAACATATTTATGCATGAATTCCCGAAAACCTGAATATAAATATCCATATCCAACGAATCACTACTAACCCTAAATTGTTCGAGGAAAACAAAAGACAGGTAATAATACTAACTCTAAATCTCATAATAATAAATCCATCATCCTAAGATGCAATAAATAAACTAAAGTAAACCCATCCCACTATGACACACGCTCTTCACCGCTCCGCCCCGCCATCTGGCCTTGGTTCCTGCACGGTTCCCTGATTCATACCTGGAACTGAAAAAATATTCCTCGAAGGGTCAGCGTCTAATCTATCAAGTTAGAGAGAATATGGAAACTGTAGAACGCTTTGAAATCATTTATCTAAAGTCAGCATACAAATCCGCAATCGCAATCATAACTCTAAAGGCCAATACCTAAATTAGTTATATCAGTCACACAATGCCACATACGCGTTCACATTCATAATCTCATACAATGAAATTCCTCCTTTTCCGCAATCCGACTTCCAAGGCGCTCATCACCGCGCCGAGTGCAGAGGCAGGCCCTCTCACTCCACTTCACAATCTCCCTTCTAACCCCTGGCTAAGCCTCCACTGGAGCACTTGCCAAAAACACACAAATAATAATTTTCGTTTGAAGGGGCACGATTTTCCCAGTCACACGGGTCAACGTAGCCAACTCTTCCTCAACACCAGCTACGATGGGCCGTGTCGGAAACGGTACTAATACAGAGAAAACGTTCCAAAATATTTTCCGATAAAACACATTTAAAATCATCAACACACACAACACTCAAGGAGTTCAAAGCAATTTAAAAGGTATTCGGGACTAGTTCCCAAAACCCGCCCTACAATAACGATACGCAATCTAACAAGGGAGAAAAGAACCGAGCAAGTCGAAAAACAACTTACCTCGAACTAGGGATCCTTTGATGACAAAAATTAAGAACGCGAGCGGAAACGATTTCCTAAAAAATTTATAAAGTGAGAGGTTAGATTAAATACGAGCCGAACCAAAAAATAACCCGATTAAAGAGTCACCTTTAATTTACTTAAACAACCGGAACTTATAGAATAAATATTAAATAGATAAACTAACCCGTATTAATTCACACCAGCCTACCAATTAATTAGTCCTAGACCCATTAAATAAACCCAACCCATTAAATCCTCTCTCCCACTTATCCAATTGCTTGGCCCGGTTACAAATAACCAAAAAAGGCCCAAACCACGTTTTAACCCAATAACTAAACCAATTCAATCGGTTCCTCTGCTGATCAAACACGATACACCGCAATTTACCCATCCCCTTTTTGACTTTTCCAACCTAGTAGATATATATACATATTTGTATACATTAACTTCCCGTAATCAGACGATCAACTAATTAACCCAACTTAAAATATATTTTTTTTTCCTAATTAATTGTAACCAAGTTAACATTCTGGCTTTCAACTTAATAAACATATATATATGTACGTGTATGTATAAACTTCACATAATTACACGATCAACTAACACAAATTAAACTATATATTTATTTCTAACCTAACTTCACTACCTAATCCTAACATATACGTATATATATGCACAAGTCCACCTCACTCCTCCGCCAATAATTTATACAAACAATCAGTCCAATTTTTCTCCATTCTGCATCATATTGATGACAACTTGTTTAAACCCCAATATTGATGCAATCGGTCCCCTAATACCCACTAAACCCAACCCTTAACTAAAAACAACAATTGTCTATAGAACGAGCTAATGAAGCAGGGGAGTGATCGAAGGCCATCACCGAAACAGTTATCGGTGATCGGTGAATCGATGAAACAATACGATGAGGTCTGTGGAGGACGCTACCAACAATGATCGGTGACTTAGATGAATCGCGAACCTCGCCGGGTCGGCCTGGCGTTGCTTGTACTGGCAATGGGTGTCAATGAACGAAACACGAGCTCCGCGCACCGGCGGCGTGATCCACAACTGATGTGAGTGGTGGGTTTGGTTCTTCTAGTGATTGCCCTGCTCGCGCGGCTACCGGTGACGACATGAGTTGGTAGCGACGACAACGGAACGATGTGGCTCCACCGGTCCTCAACCCATGAGATCGAACGGTTGAAGGCGTTTGAAGGTTGAAGGTCGACAAAAACGAGGAGGTGTGGCTACTCAGTTCTCCATCACGAAATATATGGCGAGTGGAAAAGGGAGATCGAAGATATCGGATTAACGGATTTGAACTGAATTGATTATGGCCGAGAGATATATTTGGAGATAGAAGAATTAGTTAGGCTAAAATACTAATTTAAATGGGATGAGGCTGATTTGATTTGATTTGATTTTTTTTTGTAGATATATTTGTAAAAATATTTAGATAATATTGGATCTCGTTAGAAAAAAAGCTAGGGGTATTTTAAACGGTTGAAAAGAAATATTTTTAGACGAGATTAATTAAAATTTTTTTTTTCAAATTTATTTTCCCGATCCAAGGGTAAAATGAACCCGAGTATTACATACTACCCCCTTATGAAAGTTTCGTCCCGAAACTTTGTAACAGAAGAACAGATTTTAGAACCTCTCCCCTAAAAGGGGTTCGTCCTCGAACCGAAACTTAGTAATCAAGTAAACATAAGTAGCATTAATTATCTAAAATACATGGCATATCGTCCAAACAATCAAACAGTCAAGTCAAAAGGAAAATAGTCACATAAGCAATCATCAAATCTGAAACCACTCAGTAACTACTAATCTTCCCCTCAAAAGCTTCAACTAAACTTGGGTAGATCTCTAGGTAACACTCTCTTATCCTAGACTCGGTCTCCCAAGTGGTTTCCACGACTCCCGGTCGCGACCACTGAATTAGCAACAAAGGAATCTCCTTGTTCCGTAATTTCTTCATTCGCCGGTCTAGAATCTTCAATGGTTATTCCCGGAAAGCGTGATCTGGTTCTACCTCTAACTCCTAAGTCTGTGACTAGGATCTGGGAAGTACTGTCTCAACTGTGAAACATGGAATACCGGATGAACTCCGTCCAAAGCGGGTGGCAACGTTACCTGCAAGCCACCTCACCCACTCTCTCAAAAATCTCAAATGTTCCAATATAGCGGAGACTCAACTTTCCTTTCACCTCGAATCTCATGACCCCGTGGGTAGGCGATATCCTCAACCAAACATATACCCCTATCTCAAACTCTAGCGCTCAACGCCTCTTGTCTGCATAGGATTTCTGGCGACTCTGTGCGCCCATCGTTCTCTTCATAAGGGTCATCTAAATCGATGAGTGCCAACTATTATTATAGGCAAACTCCCCCAAAAACAAGTGATTTGACAAGTGACCTCAGCTCCATGTCTAGCACACAAAGTCTGAATCGTCCTCCTTATTTGTGTCGTATTCTGTTAGCCATGATTAGTCTCGTACCCTTAAAATTCTCATCCCTCTTGACTCTCATGTAACGACGGTTTGATCATAATACTCCATTTTATTCGTTGGAAGTATTAAGTGAATGACTGCGTTTAAAGAATCTTCTCTACCTCCACACTGGTGTCGCTTTAATACGTTCTTCACCATGATATCTCTTTAATTCTATTCCTTCATTCAAGTCACAGCGCTATACTTTGCCACTATATTAGCAATCATAATCCATGTACCAAAAGATAACGAACTCTTAACATATGTTATTCCACGCACTTAAGCCATTCTGGCTACTTTAGCTTTAACTTACACTAACTAGAGACGTGTTTTAACCCCCAGATGCAAGACGATTACCCATTCCCTTTCTATAACATACAAACTTTGTGACATCATTAACAATTGTGTAAACCTCGGGTCTTGCGACAATGGCGGTTTGGTACACCAACCATCCCAGTTGCAACTCTCCCAATAATCTAAATTTAAGCAACCTTCTTGTTTTCATCAAAACTGGTTCATAACGGTTCACGCTAGGAAACTCATGTACATCCCAATATGTCAGTCTCCCAAGTCTTCACTCCAACACCCCATTTGGCCCAAGCACATCCGCTAGATCCGTCTGCTCCTCAATCCTAGTAACAGTTAGAATTTACTCCTCTCGCTGAAAGACTCACACCACTTAGTTCACTAAGGATCGTATACACCACTCGACTCTTGGCAGACTTGTATCAACTAGTCGATGCATTTCCTGTTTGAATAACACAACTTATGACATAGTACTAACCTCTTAACATATATCAGCTAATGTCCTTAAGTCTCCTAGAATGATATATATGCTATGCAAAACAGGGGGCAAAATTAAAAAACAGCTCCATCAAACATACTGGAACATCATTTATAATCAGCAATAGTTGCTTCAAGAATGATATATATGCTATGCAAATTTCTAGGTAGATGTTGTACTTCTCTCAGACATTTCATCTAACACATTATGTGCCTAAGTAATCTCAGAAATTAGAACTTCAATTGAACTACAACTTCTAAATACAAATAAATACCAAAGCACATCACTTGACAAAGACAAAAGGTATAGTAAATCCTTCAAATCCATTCAAGCTCCTTGGACCATTGCCGACCTCTTATAAGGCCTTGAGAAAGGTGAAGCAAGGGGACTACGAAGGTCGAAACTTATTCCTAAAATCCTACGCCTATAGTAGTTGAAACTTATTCCTAAAACCCCAAGTTCGAATCGGGAAAACTGAAAACACACCAAACCCTAAAACCAAATCCAAAAGCGAAGAGGATCGATACCTCTAACCAGAGAGGAAGGAACAAAGCAGGAGCAAAAGAACATAAATCGAGAAACGTTGGACCTCACGTCTTCATCAACAATGACTCGTCTTCTTCAACTTCTCTCCAATTACCCTCTTCTCTCTCTCTTATGCTAATGATACGACGAATTGAGATTGAGTTGAAAGCTGAGATAGCCAAATGATAGTTTCATACGGTATATTGAGTGATGATTAGGGTTGTGCTAACTTGTGGCTTGTGAAACACAAGTGTGTTCCCGTTGCTGCGAGGAGGCTGACGGGAGTTGCTATGATGAAGGAGACGGTTATTCAACCTAGTATGCACGACGAGATTGATGAGGAAGGAGACGAGACTGATCGGGCGTTGCACAAAAAGGAAGGAGACGAGAGGAGTACTGTAATTGTGTTTAATCGATTGGAGATGCGGCTGCTGCGGGCTAGGTTTAATCGAATTTGTAAAAGTTTTTTATACCGGACCATTAACGTTCGGTGTATTTGTTGTCTGTAGTATTTAATACCCCGGGTTGCACACGTCCGGTGTATATGTATGCTCTAAATACCTCGGATCCTACAACATCCGGTATATATAGTTGTAATTTGGTTCAAATACACCGGGCGTTAAACGCCCGGTGTATTTGATGTGATGTTCTTTTAATTTGACATTTTATATCTCGTAGTATTAACGCCCGGGTTAAATGCTATGAGGTAATAGATAATTTTTGTAGTAGCACTAATCTAATCTTAAAACAAGTCAAAAGAAAGCTAGCAAAAAGATCTAGGGAAGCAAAAACTAAAACAAAAACAAAAAGCGGGTTGCCTCCCGTAATCGCTATTTTTAACGTCGTTAGCCCGACGAACTTATCTTGGCTGATCAAGGGGGTTTCCATCCAAATATGTTGGGATCAAGAGGGACCCCATACTTTGCCGAAACAACATTCTCCAAGATATTTGGCCCTCTATCATCAATCAGAATGCTCGGAAGTCCTAAAATAAGGTTAGTATAAACCGAAAACCAAGGAGGTTTCGGCTCCTTCACAGGACTAACAGTAGGATATAATATAGAACAGGAAATGGAGAAGGGATCGTGACCAGAATTGATTATATAAGAACAAGAAAACTCAATAGGATCGAGCAGAAAGGAGCTCGTTACCGAGGCTACGTGGATTGTTAACGACCATGCTGGATCTGGAAGTAGCTCCATGTCGTGCCTGTCTAGTCTGGTAACAAATATGTGATCGTGTTTCTTCATCGGGAAAAGGGTCGTTACCGACCATGGGGCGTCGGTAGGCTCCATAATATGCACGTCCTCCTTGAAGTCGCTTGTTTCTGTACTCAGAGAGGGGTCGGTACCGGCCCATGGTGGGTCGGTCACGACCTGGGTAGGGTCGGTGACAACCTCCTCTGTAATGGGGAGAGGGTCGGTGACGACCTTGGAATGGTCGGTGATGACCTTGGAATGGTCGGTGACAACCTCTGATGGGTCGGTGACGACCTCTTCTAAGCTAATCCGGTCCTCTTTGTCTGTTGCTTTCTTGTTAATTTCTCGATCCGGTAACTTCTTTTCGCTTCTTAGATGGACCACATCAATCTGTCCTCTCGGATTCTCCTCGGGATGGTCCGGTAATCGCCCTTGAGGTCGTGGGATTTGAGCTGCTAAATCACCAAGTTGAGAATTCACATTCTTCCTCCAAGCTTCAAAGTCACCTAGTTGATTTTGCACTCCCTTAAGATCGGTTCGGACTCCATTCATATCGGTTCGAATGCCATTCATTTCTTCAAGGAGTCCTTGTGCCCATGTTGGTGGCTCTTGAAAACTGGGAGGCCTATAGGGAGGGACCCTCTGTTCTGGCTGAGGAGGTTGGCTCCCTTGGTTGTATGCATAATCGCCCCAGGTGGGATGATTGTAATTCTTCCTTGCATAAAAAGTATCACTTTGGTTTCCATATGGACCCCACATGTAATTAGCTTTTTCATATGCCTCAACAACTATGATTTCCCTTCCTCTCTGGATCTCCTCTATCTCTAAACAGAGTTCAACTATCTGTTGTTCCATCTCTTCCAGTGTCATGGCCCTGGTTTTCAAATTCTGAAAGCAAAAACAAAAACAAAAACGAAATCAAAAAGCAAAACGGGGTCTCGGAGAAGGTCGGTACCGAGACCCAGAGGGTTGGTACCGAGCCTGGAGTGATCCCGTGAAATAGAAACTAAAAAAAGAAACAACTACCTGACGACAGGGTCGGTATCGGCCTAAAGGGTGGTCGGTGACGACCTGGGTTGGGTCGGTGCCGACCTAGATGTGGTCGGTGCTGACCTGACAGTGACCTAGAAACTAAACAAAAAAAAGCACAAAAAACTGGGTTGCCCAGCAGGGTCGGTACCGACCCTAGGGGGTCGTTACCGACTCGGCGGAGTCTCGAAAAAAGCAAGAAGAACAAAACTTGGCACTATTGAAATCTCCCCGGCAACGACGCCAATTTGTTGAAAGGGTTTCTTGACAACAAATAAATTTATAATCAAGACCCCGCTGAGTATAGGGAGGTCAGGTTCGTCCACGGGAGATAGTCAGTATCAAGTTTTGTTCCTTAAAGCGCAAGCAAGAGAGAAAAAACTAGGGTTTTAGCAAGAGAAAGAAGAATTCTAAGGTAAATGTATCACCACAACAACAATCATGCAATGCTAACACTCATGAAACATAAAGATCATGCTTTTATCACATAAAGGCGCTAACTTTCGTTAACTAGAGCAAGTAAATCAATCAACTTTCGCTAAATTAATATACTTACTATCTAATCTCTTCTACTTCAACTAGGATTGATCACTTTCGCTTCAAAACCCTAAATTGACTTTTCTGATTCAAAGTTTCCGCTTGCGCTTCAACTATGAATGAGAAATTCCTATCCACTTTCTTTTCAAGGAGTTAAGAACAAGAGAGAAGATTCATGCAATAAAAACAATCAAAACATGATCATAAACAAGCATGCACAACCATTGTTGGGTTTAACCCCAACCTTAGAGAGGAAGACTACTCACAAAGCATAATTGAAAACATCTAAATTAAATTAAATAAAAAAGCTTACAACTTTAATCCAAACAAACTTAGTTCTTCTCCACAAACCCTACTTGTCTCCTCCCTCTCGCCCCTCTCTTCTCTCCTCCTCCCTTACTTGCCCTCCAAGGCAATTGATTGTGTCCAGAAAATTAAAGGGTAGACAAGATAATTTATAGAGAAACTATTCTATCATAAATCTATCTCTAAGGAAATAAATCTTCTAATAAGATATATCTCTTCTATTTATCTAATAACATAAAAGGAAATAGGATAAAAGCCCATTAAACACGCCGACTCGGTCTTCCGCTACTCTCGGGGTGGCTCGGCACCGACCCAAAATAGGTCGTCACCGACCTTGTTCAGCACTTCGAACATTCTTGAGTAAAACTTGCGTAGAGGATTCGTTACAACTCCGTTTGGCTCGATTCTTTTTCCTATGTTCTTGTAACGAAATTCTCTATCTCTTTCTTGACTTGAACTTGATCTTCAATGACTTTACTTGAGTGCGTATTCCTCATCTTCTCTTCATTCTTGAGTGCTATCTTCATCGATTTTGCTCCTTTTCTCAAAAGTGCTCCAAAAAGCTTCTAAAAACCTACAAAACACCACCAAAGCTTATGTAGACTCCATATCTTAAGAAAATACGAAAACCTACACAAACGACTCAAAACAAAACACAAAACTAAAGAAAAAGACTCAAAGACACAAAAACGCACCCTAAAAACATGACTAAAAAGGTGGACATCACCTTGTGAGGTGTATGGTTCCCGAGGTTGGGAGGGTACCTTGCGAGGTGTATTGTTCCTGAGGTTGGGAGGGTACCTTGCGAGGTGCATGGTTCTTTACTTAGGTTTTCTTCTTGTTCTACTTGGATGAAGCCTCTTGGGCCTGCTCGTCATATCTTGCTTAGTGGGCCGTTCAAACGGGATGGGGCCAATAAGCATTTCGGGAGAGGGAGAAGCCCAATCTTGTGCTTTATAAGGGCGTACTTCACACGCTTCCTCCTCATCTTCCTCTTCCCACATTTTCGCTTTCTCTCTCGTTCCGCCTCCTCGGTTTCCTGTGAAGCGGTTTTCTCAGACGGTTTCCGACGAACCTTCGATACTTTCCAGTTCGCACCACCGTTCTTCCTACACCGATTTTGAACAAGTAAGTCCTCGACCCCTTTCCTCTCGTCTTTTGGTGTTCGTCGCCTTTGATTTTTTGCTTTTTATCCGGCGTTCTGGAGGGGCGACGGCGCGTCGCTGGGTGTTTTGCGTCGGTGTCACGGTGGAGAAACGGTGGTGGTGGAGTCACATGCGTCTCTGCGTGTCGCCTCCGCCATTTTTCTTTGTTCTTCTCTTCTTTTTTTTGTGCCCTGGTAGTCGACGGTTTGTTTTTGTTTTCTTTTCGGTTCTTCTCCGCCATCGTTGTGGTGGCGACTTGGTGGTGGCGGTGGCTCTTGTCTCGGCGCGGTGCCCCTGCCACTTTCTTTGCCTTCTTCTTTTGCCGTTTCTCGCTTTGGTTTTGGCTCTTGGTGTCTTTCGCCGGCGCTAGGGAGGCGAGACGGAGGTGAGACGATGGGGCAAGGGTGGTGACCGCCATGCCTTCGCACCCTTCGTCCGCGGGCTGACGATTGAGCGTCTGCTTTTCTTCGCCTTTCTCGAGTTTTGAAACCCTTGGGAGCCCAAACGTCATGATGTCCGACTGACGGGACGTTTGGGCTTCTACCGCTGGTTGGCCTTCTTCTTTCTCTTTCCTCATTTTTGGCGCTTCAAATTCTCCTCTGCCGCCCTATCTTGTCAGGCTAGCCCCTAGGGTGCCGCGTGGCTCTTCGTCTCTTTCCCCCTTTTTGGCTCCTTTGTTCCGGATGTTGTTTTGACCTCGCATTGTTCTTGTTGTCGTGACCTCATGTTCTCTTCCCTTTGTTGCGATCTCGTGTTGCTTTTCACTTCGGGGTTATGACTTCGCGCTCTTCTCTCCTTTGTTTATCTTTTCCGCTGTCTCATCGCTTCTCTTTTCCAGGTGCTAGCCTTCCGCGGCCTGGACGTCGTTTTTTCATGCCTAGGAGAGCGTATGCGAGCCCCCCACCAGGCTTTGTTTTCAAAGTGCAAGAGGGTTTTTATGAGGAGGTCTCCGAGTCCGTGGGAACCGTAGAGCCTAGCGACTCTCAAAACCTGAGGTCTCCGTCGTTGGTTTTTAGCGACCCTTCTTCTAGCGATTCTGAGGTTTCCATTAGTTCTCTCTTTTCCCGACTTCGTACGTCATCAGGTGTTGAAATGGCCTCGTCTTCCGTCTCCGATGAGGTCGTTACTGAGTTGGTGGTGAGGTCAGGTGCGGAAACGGCCTCTGCTCCCGCCTCATTAATCTCAGCAAGTCGAACATCAAAATCACCAATGCCCCTTCGAACGTCGGGACGTGGAAGCCGAATTGGTTCTTGGTCCGAGACCCCAACAGGAGGTATCTCAATTTTCCCGTGTCGTCGGGCGTATTTGTTCGGTGCGTGTGCCCGTATTCGGTTGCCGAGCTTAAGGCACTCAAGGCCCGATACGCTACCGCGAGCCAGGCACCGTACCAGGGGTATCTTTCTTAGGACCGGCTTGAGCGGGCCGACCTGAGCCTCAGCCTCCCCCCAGCGAGGGCAAAGAGGGTATCGATCTCTTTCCTGATTTTTTACTTTTTGTTGGGTAGCGAGGTTTAGGGTGCTGTTTGGATATGAACCTCTTCATGGCGGATAGATCATAGTCAAATTCCTGCAATAAGAGCCCTAGGTCAAATTCCTGCAAAACACACAAGCAGCCTCGTTAACGAAGTTGTCAGCCTCGTTAACGAACCACCAAGAATAAAAAGACCAAAACTAACGACCTAGACAGGTTCGGTACCGAGCCAACGAACTCAATAACGAATATGATCTTGAAAGAAATCAAATAAAACGAAAATATCCAGGACAAGGGTTACCACAGCATAGTCATGCACACAAGCTCGTAAGAAGATAAATATCATGCCTTTAAATAGATAGATGCATCAACTTTCATTGACTTAGCAAGAAAATTAATCTACTTTCATAAACTAACTCACCCAATTGTTTGTTTCGGATCTAAAGCTTGAAACTTTCGTATTCAAACAATATCAACCTTCAAGTTTATAACTTTCTCTTTCAATCAAGTCAAAAACTCAAATTACCTCAACTTAGACTTGCTTGTCCTCAAGCAATCACCAAACAATAATCAAAACCAAACAACATACTCATCAAACTATTGCCATCATCTAAAAAGCAACATCTACTCATAGAAGAAAAATAGCAAAGGACTATTAACGTCATCACAAATATATGCACCTAAAATAGACACAAGACAATACAATCCAACCTCACACGGGATAATGTGTTTCTCTCAACTCTCAAGTGATTGGGCTCATAAATTCAATCTCTCAACTCATCTTATATACAAAAACTCATAGAAATTGGAACTTATATCACCAATACTCTCCACCCAAGATTTGTCAAAACCAACAAAAATCATCAAGAGAACTTAGGGGGCTCAATGAAAAAACTTCATAGAAGCTTCCATTCGGTCGGGTTGTAATGGGGCTTGGTAAAGACAATAAGGCGTGGAAAATATTTTGGCCATGTGGTACTAATAATATCCGGGAACCAAAGACTCCTAAGAACTCACACATAACATCAAAACTCTCATAAAAACATATACCAAACTCACTCTCTCATTATGCACACTTATTTTCACTCACCCATTATTATCCTACAAAGTCTCATAAAACAAAAGAATCTCCGGCTTATCTCATAAATACTATGCACCTCTTACTTCCTTCTTTCTTCATATTTCGTTTTTTTTTCGCTGCCTCTTTAACGAGCCACTTCAGGGTCGTTAACGAGCTTCATCATGTACTCCTTTTTCTTACAACTTTCTTTCAACCATCAACTTAATTTTGTGCATCTTTTGTACAAAGAGATCTTTCTTATCACAACTATTAAAAACTAGAGACATCCAATCTACCCTTCCCAATAATCCCTCAATCAAAGCAAACATTATATATCACTCCCTTTTTTTCAACACTCAACAAAAAAACATACCTCTCTAAACTAAGTCTTAATCCCCGGATAGGGTCAAGCATATCTCGGCTAGGGAACATATTTGTGGAGCTTAAAAATAAAAGGCTTCAGGCTAGAATTGGCTATCAAAAGAAGGATCATGTAAGGGTGGATAAGGATAAATAGGGCTTATAAAATAAGTTCTCTATCATTTGATTTTCACAAGTAGTGAACTATAAATCTTATACGGGTCTCAAGAAATAGATAACCATCACAATTCCAAGAGATAATATGCATATAGAGAGTAAATCACACAAGAAAAGAAGAGAGATTTTTAATGTTCTCCCTATAAGACCAAAAATTTCTCACAAGGCTAATTTTTGTTGGATTGCATCACTTACGCTAAAAAGGTATATGTGCTCAATTTCATCAATTGTTATTCCTTCCTAAAAACAACTTCAAAATAAGAATCCGGCTAATTCTCAAAGACATGATTGCAAGGAATTATATGATCATGCTAGCAACTACTATCATAGAACGTAAGAAAGGGATATCTATCAATTCTAAAACATTTTTTTTAGACATTTTTTCAAAACTTTTTCGATTTTTTTTTTCGATGTAAAAGAACCACTTAAAACTAAGCACAAAAAACAAACAAGACACAAAAGTTTCTACTTTCTCCCACCCCATACTTAAAATATAGTGTCCCCACTGTAAGAAAAATAGGAAGAAGGAAAGAAATAGAAAAGAGAAAACAAAAACTTACAAAGTCTTAGGAGTGGAAAACAAGGAAAACGTCTTCAAGCTGGATCAACGGTTAGGTGGAGGAAAATAGTGTTCGAAGTTCCCCATGAAGTCGTACATCGTCCTCCAACGCTCCGCATCCTCTGTTTCTCTCTGACGATGCCTCTCATCCTCAAATGTCATCCGAGCTGAATAGACCGTCTCCCATCTATCCATCCTCCTATGAATGTCGTCCTGCTGGAGGTGGAGCTGTTGCATCCGTGCAGAAAGATCCTCGGGCCATGGTGGCAGAATGCTCGATCCAGTGTACTCAGGCTGAGGAGGTGGTGGGTAGTGAGGCTAAGCACCAGGTGGTATGGCACAAGCCCATAAGAGTAGGGGTCGGTAGATGCCCTCGGTGGGTCGTTAACGACCCTGGGTACCTCGTTAGCAGCAGAAGTAGAAGGCTAGAAATGATCGTTAACGAGCCTGGTGGGCTCGTCAACAAGGATGTTGGTGCCTAAAACCTCTGTATCGAGGTTTTCTTCCTCGAAGTTAAGCTCCTCAGTGCCGCCTTCTGTGTCGGTCTACTCAGTGTCGGCCTCCTTAGTGTTTTCTCCAACTAACTCGGTATCCTCGTCTTCATCTTCACCTTCATCCATTGCTTCGCCATCTCGCTCAAATCTTGTCTCACAAGGCCTAAGTGATAGCTCATCCTCCGGCTTAGGCTCTAACGGGAATGGATGACCCGTCCACACCTCATACCAATTTGGTACATAGAGTAACTCCAACATATCGAGGGTGGGTGTAACAAGGCGGTTTTGAACTTTTACTTTAAACCCTCTCTCAGCTTGAATGAAGATACTAGAACTATACCAATAGTTCTTGTTGAGTAACTGAGCATGAGCTGGTGTGTAGAGAGTGAGGTCGACTCCAAGGTTGGTGGCCAAAAGACTGACCAAGTTACCACACCAAACTTCCTTGGACTTGGTTGATTTCTCTATGTAGTAGAGCCATTCATACCCCAAATTCAAAGGGTCGGGCTCCTCGAAAAGGATAGTGCAGAGACAAGCAACTTCCGTCCTCGTTGGCCTGTTCAACTCTCTCTTCGGCCAAAATGTGGCGGCTAGGACTCGGAGAATGATCCGGAAGATGGGGTTGATGATGCTTGCCCCAGATAATGCCGTCGTGGAGGATTGGACCTCCCCGGTGATATAGCTCCAAGTCCGAGTCACCCTGTAGTCCTTCAGGCTGTACTCTCTTGAAGGGTTTGGGAGCTTCAGGATTGCATTGAACTCCGCCATGGTGAACTCACGGCTCACATTACCGAGCTGAAACCGGATGCGTCCCGCCGAAGTCTTCGACAGAAAACTAGTCTCTAGAGTGGCCGGAAACTCGGATGTGAGGGCCATAAAGTGTGGTAGATTCTCCTTCTTTAGTAGATGAGATGCACCGAAAATAACGAAGGCCTCCTTGACATCCGTGTAAATCCCCGTGTGTACGACACTAGACTTCGAGAACCAACGAGTGTTGTGGTCCTTCTCTAGAATGGCACGGTATCGTTTCACTTGGCCTTGAGTACTCAAAATCACATTATCCATGCGAGGTGGAGATGGGGACCTCTGATTCCTCCTCTTTTTCTGAGCTCGGGTAGCGGGTCTGCTTGAACTTGCCATGAGATCTACAAAACAATCAAGAATTTTCCAAGATAAGATCCACTCAAAATGGATAGGCAAGAGACCCCATACTTCGTCTCAAAATAACCTCGAAATTATTCGTCAACTACCCCATTGGGTCATTAAAGAATCTGGACTGGTGTAGAATCGATGATGCTTGCGCAGGGTCGTTAACGAACTTGGGTGGGTCGTTAACGAGCTGTCGAGAGCCAGTTCACGGAATTCTGAATGTAATCAACTTTAAAAATCAGACCATAAATCAAGTATGCATCCTCAATACTCCCCACTAGACATACAATCGGGTTTATGCACCCCATACTTGCTCGATTTCCCATCCCAAACATGCGAGTTTACCCAAAATTGATATAGCAAATATTGAACTTAATACTAGGACAAGAAAAAATCATGCTTTTCTAATTAGACTTTTGCAATGGAGAATCTAACATGAATAATCTTCCCTAGAACAGGAACAACTAAGCTTCAACGAGAATTCATGAGCAAAATCCGAACATGCATGTCGACCTTTTCTATAGACACAATTCCAATATGAAATTTCTACCCTAAAAACCATGAATCTTGTAAGTAAGAGTTAGGGTTTAGAGATCATACCGGAAACTTGAGAAATTGAAGAACAAAGGGTCGGATTGGGCTGGTTAACGAGTGTGAATCTCGTCGGTGGAATCCCGGGGTTCCGAGCATCGGTAACGAGGGTGTCTCCGACGATCGGTGGAGGTGAGAAATTTTGATCGGTGGTGGGGGATCTCCAAGATCTTTGGTAGGATTTTTGAGGGGTTTTTGAGAGTGAAATTTTTAGGAGGGGTAGAAGGGTTATATAGGAGAGGGTAGGGATAGGAAGAGGTGAAAGGGGGCGGCGGCATGGGGTAGGTAAGAGATAGATTAGGTTAAAAAAAAACTTACCTGCCTGTTTTTCCGAATCGGGTCGTTGAACCGGGTCGTTAACGACCCTGTGTGGGTCGTTAACGAGCCACTGTAGCCTCTTGAAATGATTTTCGAGCCCTTCTCCTGCATCTTGTTACCTCGAAATTTATCCTAATTTCTATCCTAAAAAACTATGAAAAAGAAAAGAAAAGAAGAGAAAAGAAAACTAAGGCAAAGAAAGAATCTAAAAGAAAAGAAAAAGAAAAACTATACTATACTAAAAGCGGGTTGCCTCCCGTAAGCGCTATTTTTAACGTCGTAAGCCCGACGTTCTTCCCTTGCTTCAAGGTGGTTCTTTTGTAGCTAAGTAAGGGTCTTGAGGTACCCCATACTTAGCTTTGCAGGCGTTGTTTGCTTAGGTCACTAAGCTAGATCCTGTATCTTCTATGAGTATGTCCGGTATTCCTACATATGGGTTAGTGAAATCCGGAAACCAAGGTGGTTTGGACTCCACAATAGCACATGTTGTGGGGTATGGTGCAGGAATAGGGTAAGAAGAAAAGTACTCACCTTGATTGTTTCCTTGTATATGAGACTCGCTAGTGGGCCATGGGAGGTCGACAAGGTCTTGTGTGAGAATCTCTTTCGAAGTTGGTGGAAGTTCAGTGGTATCAGCTTTGTCGAGTTCTGGTTGGTGCAACTCGATTTGTGCGACCGTGGTTGGGTCATTTGCGTTTTGGTCCAGGCTGAATTCCACTAGTTCTTCTCCAATCTCAAACATAAGAAGTCCTTTCCTCACATCGACCTTGGCACTTGCTGTAGCTAGGAATGGTCTGCCTAGGATAATGGGGACATGAGGATCCTCAGGCATGTCGAGGACGACGAAATCATTTGGTATAAAGAATTTTCCCACTTGAATAGGGTAGTCATCTACGACCCCTGGGGCTTTGACGCATGATCCGTCCGCCATGAAGAGGTTCATATCCACAGGATCTAGTGGCCCCATGTTAGCTTTTAACCAGATGGAGAGAGGAAGCAAACTAGCACTGGCTCCCAAATCACATAAAACTTTAAATTTATGGTCGCCTATGCCAATCGTGATGGAAAATCTCCCTGGATCTCCAAGCTTTTCTGGTAGAGCAATTGATTTGATTTCAGCCTGCAGCTCTGTAATTGACCTTTTCCTGCTAAGAATATCTTTCAAAAAATTTGTGTAAGCCGGCATTTCGCTTAGGGCATCAGCGAATGGGATGGAAATACTAATGCCCTGAAGAATCTTCACAAAACGCTTGAACTTACTCTCAGTAGAGTCCATAGATTTCTTAGTTGGAAATGGAAGAGATTTCACATTTCTTGGAACCAAGTTAGGCTCGAGAGGTGAGAGTACCGGGTCGACACTGGTGTCGTTTGGTGTCCTCATGGGTCGTTACCGACCATGATGGGGTCGTTAACTACCCTAGGATAGAGAGGAAGGCTCGGATTAGTAGACTTACCTGGATTAGGGTCGTTAGATACCCTCGGAGCCTCGTCACCATGGTGTACGGGCTCGGTATTTGTCCTCGCTAGTTCGTTACCGAGTTGGATGGTGACATCCTCTTCATTCTTGTCCTCATCTTGGACTTGCTCCGGCAATGTCTTCCCGCTCCTAAGGTGCACCGCTGCTATTTGTACCCTAGGGTTCTCCTCGAGGCGGCCCGGGAGTTGCCCTTGTGGTCTCGAAATCTGGACAGTGAGGTTCCCTAGTTGGGAATCAACACTTTTCTTCCATACATCAAACTCTCCCCATCTTTTATTTTGTTGGTTTGATCGCTCTCGGATGCGAGGGTCAAGAGATACAATTTATAACCCGACCCCGTTGTAGCTCGTGGTGGGTGTCGAACACTCGGGAAGTCTACTCGATCGAGGTGCCTAGACACTAGAAAGCTAGAAAGGAGAACTTAAAACAAGGAAAACAAAGAGAACAGTCACGACCGACACAGAGGTCACGTCGGGCCCGATGTTGGCGACAATAGGAAGTCGGGACCGACGTAGGGTAAGTCGGGCCCGAGGTAGCTGGGTTTGTCGAACTTCAAAGATTAAAAGTAGATCTTGGGCTTTTGGGTTCCTTCTCTAGTAGATTAAGGCTTATCCACCCCAATTCAAGCAATGAGTGATGATCGGACTAGGATCGAGTGCTTTCGCCCTCGTTCCAACCACTTCTACACATCGATCATTGGGGAAATCCCCTTCGAAGCAAGGTCTTGAGATTGACACATGTTCACTTTCGCTACTTTGCCAATCACAAGCCTTGATTCCCAACTTTCGCAAGGAATTGTAGCTCTATGTAGAGTGGGTTCCTTAGATCAAGCACTCAAGGCTATGGAATTGGGGTTTCTAGCCCAAACCTAGCTAGGGTTTTCCCCCATAACCCAAGATCAAGGAGATCTACTCCATAAGGCAAACAAAGAAATCAAACAAATCAAAAGGGAAAGCAATCAACATCATCAATCTCAAAACAAAGCAAAGTTTCATTCAAATCAAAAGCAATCCACAAATTCCAATCAAGGGTTTCCAAATCCACAAGATCAAAACAAAGCAAAGCTAATCTATCAACCAAACCTATCAATCTTCCTCTCCCTTGGCCGATTCTCTCTCTCTTCCTTCTCCTCTCCTTCCTCCTTGCTCTCCAAGAATCCTTTTGAGGGTTGTTGTGTGTGAGAGCCCCCCCCCCCCCTTTTTGGAACCCCCAAATTAGAAGACAAGAGGGCCTTTTATAGATTAGATGAGGGGCAAAAGTGGAAGTCTACAATTTCGTGCCTTGGAGCCCAAGTAGTCCAGTGACCGACTCGGACCGACACGGAGGACCTCGGGCCCGAGTTACTGTGCATGTCGGTCCGAGGTTGAAAATTCCAAGTCGGGCCCGACGTGGTTGCGACTCGGTCCGGACCTCGTTCCACCTTCTTCTTGTTGGCTTCTCTTGTTCTTCTTCATGGCTTGCTCCTCTCTTTCCCGCTTTAACTCGGCCTTTGCTCCATGTCTCGACCCTCCTTCAAATCGATCCTTGATCCATGCCAAATTACCTACAAAACACATAAAACGCGCGTAGTTTCCGAATCTCATAGAAATACGGGAACTAAGCTAAAAAGGAACAAAACACACAAGAAAAGGGGAAAAAGAAACATATTTACAAAGGAAATCACATATGAAAACACCACCAAATAGAGAGACATCAAAATACCCCATACTTAAACTTGCTTGTCCTCAAGCAATAACAATGTAAGCAAGACCGAAACATAATCTTCAAGTAAAGCCTCGTATGAAAACACATTTTAAGCACAAGTGATTGATATTCAAGTAAGATTACATCATCACACATGATTAAGTGTTCCAAGTAATAGAGTTAATGCAACTAAGCCTCACTTTAGGGATATGTGAATGTGTATCACTCATCATGTGTTTGGGTTTAGCAGTGAACACTCAAGCTCAAAAATCATGCAAGTAAGGACTTTACTATTGAAGCTAATATCACCAATTCCTCCACCTAGAGATGCCTAATGCAAAGTACACAAAGAATTTCGAACTTGGCTCAATGGAGGTCCTCAAAGAGGTTCCATTCGTCCGGGTTGTAATGGGGCTTTTGGTATTTTTCAAGGTGGGAATTATTTGGTCTTGTGGTGCTTACAATGGGGATTGAACAACCTAAACTCTCACCAACTTCACCAAATTCCACCATTACTTTCACACCCACCCAAAAGACTTAACATTTTCCTTTCAACCCAAAATTTCACTTAACATTCCACTTCATCTTTGCTCTTATGCTTTTTGTTGGATTTTCGACCCTTTCTACATTTGGACCGACTTTCTTATGACATCGGGCCCGATGTTGCTTGTAACTCGGTCGGACCCTTTTCTTCACTTAAGCTCTTTGCTTAATTCCACTTTACATTTCCAACATTTTCTTTCTTTCTTTTCTTTTCTTTTTTTTCATTTTTGTACAACAAAGATGCACTACCCACATGATTCATAACACCATTCTTTTCCCTTAAACCCAAGAGAATCTCAACTCTTGAAATACAATCCCAACCTTTCTTCTAAAGTCCAATCCCATAAGGGTCAAGTCATATAAGGCTAGGAATAATATTTTTGAGGAGTTTCAAACAAAGGCTTAGGCTAGAACGGGGCTACAAATAAAGGATTATCTTCATGGTAGGATATGGAACATTTATGTGACTAGAAGAATAAAGTTCAAAATCAATGTGACAATGCTAGGACAAATCTCATGACGGTCTTGGAAAATAGATAAACACCGCAATAGCAAGTTTTACTAAGCATGAATGAGCTAATCACACAAGAAAAATGAGGGATATGCAAATATGAACAAGCATCCCTAAAATGGCCAAAAATCAATCTCACAAGGGTCACTCATACCTAGTTGCATAAGAACTCATCCTAGAACTCACATGTTCAATAAAACAAGCAAGATATCATGATCACATCAAAAGCAACATCATTTAAGAGGCTAAACTATCCAAAAATATGCAAAGGAATTTACATGCTCACATCATCATTAGCTTTTATTTTGGCAATCTAAGATGGGAATTTCTAGTCCAAAACCTACAAAACACAAAATCTTTTTGTTGTTTTTAACACAATTTTTCACATTTTTTTTTTAGATTTTATGGATTTTTTGCAAAAATTTCTCTAAAACCAAAAACTCATCCATTCAAGACCAAATTAATCATCCATGTCTTTCATCAACCCCAAACCAAGAAACAAACATCCCAAATATAAACTAGAAACACAAACTAAATATCCTCAAAATAACAAACAAACATAAACAAGTGAAATCATGAACACACTTACCCCCACCCCATACTTAAAATTTTGATGTCCCCATCAAACAAGGAAATCAAAACTTAAAAGCAAGAGAGAAGAGTATGAAAAGCTCATAATTTCTTATTCTTCAATGGCATGTATAGGATCAATCGGCAAGGACGAGAGCCCATGAGGCTCTAACTTCTTCGTTTGGACCGTCCTTGTCATAGAACTTCTTCACTCGATGACTATTCACTTTGAAAATATGTCCTTGTTCATCAATCAAGTCTACCGCACCATGAGCATAGATATGGTGGACCACAAATGGTCCGCTCCACCTAGTCCTTAACTTCCCCGGGAAAAGTTTAAGCCTTGAATTGAAAAGGAGAACCTTGTCACCGGTTTGATAGGTCTTTGGAATCAACTTCCTATCATGCCACTTCTTAGTCTTCTCCTTGTACAACTTGGAGTTCTCATAGGCCTTCAACCTTAATTCCCCCAACTCATGAAGTTCTAGAAACCTTTTCTCACCGGCCAAGTTGATATCCCAATTCATCTCTTTGAGTGCCCATTTCGCCTTGTGCTCAAGCTCGGATTCGAGGATTATTGAACTTTTAAACAAATAGGCAACTTAGAACTCAAATTTCCTAGATCTAGATCTAGATGGGGGATGAAGGACTATATTGAACTCGAAATTTCTACTCGGAATCGGGTTAGGGAGGTCTTTTTGTGGTTGGATCGGGATGAAGAAAGGAAGCGTGTGGATCGAGTATGGAAGGGGAAGGGCGGCCGACTTTGAGAGTGTTTGAGGGAGATGGGTTGTATTTTGGGAATGGTGGTTGATAATGAAGATGGTAGGTAGGTGGGGGATAGTATTTAATGGGGGAAAGGGACAAATTAGGTCAAGGGCAAAATTGGCATTCCAACTAGTCAATTCGGATCGGACCGACTTCATGGACCGACGTCCCTATGTCGGGCCCGACTTACCTAGGCTCGATGTGGGAGTATTCGGGTCACCAATTTTTACTCCATCCTCTTGCAACTTCTTTCCCATATTTCCATTTAAATATTTCACCTCAAATCCTACACAACTTTGAAGAATGCACGACACCATAAATCCACAAAACACTAGATAGAGATTGGTTAGAGAAAAGCTAGGCTAAACTAAGAAAAATCAAACTAAAATTACGAAAAGAAAGCTACTAGCTCGGGTTGCCTCCCGAGAAGCGCTCGTTTAGAGTCACTAGCTTGACTTCCTAACCTCAACCTTATGGCGGGTGAAACACGGTGAATTGCTCGCCATTGTTATGCCCATTCCCATTGCCTTCATACCCATAAAAGCACCAACGATGGTCTATATAGGCATGGCTCTCCGATCTCGGGCCTATCTCATCATACTCTTCCAACGGATGAGATTTCTCCTCCATACTTGCTCCATCATGTTTTTCTTTTCCTACACCAAGGTTATCCAAAGAATTCCTAGGAGATTCTACCAATTCATCTTTCAAGTCACTAAGGCAAATGTAGGAGTCTCCTAAGTCATCTTTCAAATCACTTAAACAAATGTAGGAATCAAGAGTTTGGGAAGAATTGTGGTCATCACCAACATCAAAAGGATATAAGTAAGGATACTCTTCATTTCTCCTCGGGCTAGCATTGATCCTTGACTCATCTTGATCCTCAAGTTGCTCCAACAACTCCCTTACTTGTATTTGTTCATTGAAGCTTTCATCACTTCTCAACACAACGACCTCTCTAGCAACTTCCACTGCTTCACTTTTTCTCTTGGCACTCTCTTCAAGTTTGAGGATAGCTAAGGCGTCCGGCTCATTCAAAGCTTTGTTGAAGTGAAAATCGACCTTTTCTTCACCAATCTCAAAGGAAACTTTGCCGTTTTTGACATCAAACCTTGCCCCCGCCGTATCTAAGAATGGTCTTCCTAAGATTATTGGGACCAAGGGGTCCTCATGCATGTCCAAGATCACGAAATCATCGGGAACAAAGTACTTTCCAACTCGCACCGGAACGTCATCCAATATCCCCTTAGCCTTGATGATGGAACCGTCGGCCATAGTTAGGGACATATCGGCCGGCTCCATTTCACCCAAATTTGCTCTTCTCCAAATGCTAGCGGGCATCACCGAAACACTTGCCCGAAGGTCATATAAGGCTTGGAAGTTTTGAGACCCCACACCAATAGTGATAGCAAAACGACCGGGATCTCCTAGCTTTTGTGGTAACTCCAAGGTCTTGACCTCATCTTGCATTTCAACTATGGATCTCTTCTTGCTCAAAATCTCTTTTAAAAACTTGGCATAAGATGGCATCTCGCTCAATGCATCGGTGAACGGGATAGAGATGTTCAAGTCTTGCAAGAGTTTGAGAAACCTCTTGAACTTGTTCTCGACAACATCTTTCGGCTTCTTCGAGGGATATGGAAGAATTGTTGCAACTTGAATCTTGCTTGGATCAACCTCTTTGGACTTCCCTACTTCATTTGCAACATTTCCTGGTTGGACCGACTTGGGCACCATGCCGGGCCCGATGTTGTAAATCTCGGTCTGAGTCAAAGGAGTTGGATCGAGGTCTGTGTACGTCGGTCCCGAGTTGCTCTCGACCTCGGTCCGTGGTGAAGGAGTCGATCTTCTGGATGGGTCGACTTCGGGGGACGTCGGACCCGACTTGCTGGATAAGTTGGTCCGACTCTCTTCATTCTTCTTAGGCACGTGTGGCTCGGGTAGGTTTCGGCCACTTCTCAATCCAATTGCCCGGACTTCATTTTGATTGTTTTGAGCTCGAGGATTCTCCTCGGGTCGGCCCGGAAGTCTCCCATTCTCTCTCGGGGCTCGAGTCGCAATTTGAGCAAATTGATTGTCGACTTGCCTCCTCCATGCACCAAACTCATTGAATTGGGTCCTCATCTCCTTGAACCCATCTCTCATCTCTTGAGCAAATGTTTGTAACTCATTGAATCCCGGTGGTCTATATGGTGGTGGTGGCGCCCTTGGCTCGTTTTGGTTGAAGTTGTTGTTGTAACCTTGAGCTTGACCGTTGTTCCACCGGCCATTGCCACCATTGTTGAAATTGCCTCTTCCACCGAAATTTCCTCGAACAAAGTTTGCCTCCTCAATTCGCTCGGCCAAGCGTACTTGGCTCTCATTTGGACAAACTTGTGTAGCATGTGCAAAGGATCCACACTCCTCACAAGCTCTAGCATTTTGCTTGTAGTAGTGGACTTGCCTCTTAAGCTTGCTCACTTCACCTTCAAGGAATTGGAGCTTCACATCCCTATCAATGTCTTCTCCCTTTGGATCATATAACTTCCTTGCACCTTCATGAACTTTCACCTCCTTGCTAGCTTGACTCACCCCATACATGGCCTCATAATCGGATAGCTTGTCAAGTAGCTCCCAAGCTTGATCCGGTGTCAAGTCTATGAACCCACAATCGGTGTTGAGATTGAGCTTGTCCTTCGTTACCGGATTGATGCCTTGGAAAAAGATGTCTTGAAGCACATATGGTTGTTGGCCATGAGTAGGACATTGGCGCAACATCTCCTTGAAACGGTCCCATGCTTCGAAGAGAGGCTCATTCGGACCTTGTTGAAAGCTTGCAATCTTCCTTCTTAACTCGGTTGTCTTTGAGGGCGGGAAGAACTTCATCAAGAAAGCATCATAGAGTGTCTTCCAAGTTGTGATTGACCTAGGAGCTTGGCTCTCGAGCCAATGTATGGCCTTGCCCCCAAGTGACCATTTGAACGCCTTTAGAAGCACATACTCCAATGTCTCCTCGTCGGTAGAGATCGTCTCACACATGTCCACAAAGCGTTTGACGTGCTCTATGGGACACTCATGTGGACGGCCCTCAAATTGATCACGCTTGATGAGGGAGATGAATTGCGTCTTGATCTCAAAATTCTTGGCAACCTCGGGAAGCACAATAGCCGGCTCGGGTACCCTCAACTCCGGATGCATGTATTGGCGTGCATTCCGGGGTAGAGCGTTGAGTTGAGCCTCGCATCCGTTGCTCCCGTTCTCTTCTTGCCACCTCCTCTTGATTGTCCCTCTCAAGTTGCAATCTAGCCATTTCGGCCCTAAGTTGAGCCAACTCCTCATCAACATGGAGAGCTTGATTCTCCATCCTTTTCCTTCTTCGGGCTTCTTTGAGAATACTTTCCGGATCACTCACAAACTCGAGCTCAAGTGTTCCTCGGGAGGAACGAGCTAGCATACACCTACGAAACAAAGACACAAACCAAAACAAATCAAAAACAAACAAAGGGTTTGGGCTATTCCCTCACCCAAATCACTACCAAAACACAAGAAACTCACCAAATTGGCACTCAATGCACTTAGACTTCCCTGGCAACGGTGCCAATCTTTTGATCGCTCTCGGATGCGAGGGTCAAGAGACACAATTTATAACCCGACCCCGTTGTAGCACGTGGAGGGTGTCGAACACTCGGGAAGTCTACTCGATCGAGGTGCCTAGACACTAGAAAGCTAGAAAGGAGAACTTAAAACAAGGAAAACAAAGAGAACAGTCAGGACCGACACAGAGGTCACGTCGGGCCCGATGTTGGCGACAATAGGAAGTCGGGACCGACGTAGGGTAAGTCGGGCCCGAGGTAGCTGGGTTTGTCGAACTTCAAAGATTAAAAGTAGATCTTGGGCTTTTGGGTTCCTTCTCTAGTAGATTAAGGCTTATCCACCCCAATTCAAGCAATGAGTGATGATCGGACTAGGATCGAGTGCTTTCGCCCTCGTTCCAACCACTTCTACACATCGATCATTGGGGAAATCCCCTTGAAGCAAGGTCTTGAGATTGACACATGTTCACTTTCGCTACTTTGCCAATCACAAGCCTTGATTCCCAACTTTCGCAAGGAATTGTAGCTCTATGTAGAGTGGGTTCCTTAGATCAAGCACTCAAGGCTATGGAATTGGGGTTTCTAGCCCAAACCTAGCTAGGGTTTTCCCCCATAACCCAAGATCAAGGAGATCTACTCCATAAGGCAAACAAAGAAAGCAAACAAATCAAAAGGGAAAGCAATCAACATCATCAATCTCAAAACAAAGCAAAGTTTCATTCAAATCAAAAGTAATCCACAAATTCCAATCAAGGGTTTCCAAATCCACAAGATCAAAACAAAGCAAAGCTAATCTGTCAACCAAACCTATCAATCTTCCTCTCCCTTGGCCGATTCTCTCTCTCTTCCTTCTCCTCTCCTTCCTCCTTGCTCTCCAAGAATCCTTTTGAGGGTTGTTGTGTGTGAGAGCCCCCCCCCCCTTTTTGGAACCCCCAAATTAGAAGACAAGAGGGCCTTTTATAGATTAGATGAGGGGCAAAAGTGGAAGTCTACAATTTCGTGCCTTGGAGCCCAAGTAGTCCAGTGACCGACTCGGACCGACACGGAGGACCTCGGGCCCGAGTTACTGTGCATGTCGGTCCGAGGTTGAAAATTCCAAGTCAGGCCCGACGTGGTTGCAACTCGGTCCGGACCTCGTTCCACCTTCTTCTTGTTGGCTTCTCTTGTTCTTCTTCATGGCTTGCTCCTCTCTTTCCCGCTTTAACTCGGCCTTTGCTCCATGTCTCGACCCTCCTTCAAATCGATCCTTGATCCATGCCAAATTACCTACAAAACACATAAAACGCGCGTAGTTTCCGAATCTCATAGAAATACGGGAACTAAGCTAAAAAGGAACAAAACGCACAAGAAAAGGGGAAAAAGAAACATATTTACAAAGGAAATCACATATGAAAACACCACCAAATAGAGAGACATCATGGTTCAGGTTGGCTTGAACTTCGTTAACCTTGTTGGTCACTTCGTTAACTTTGTTGGTCACTCCGTTAATGCCTTCCTGTAATCCTTGAACCCATGATGGTGGCTCCTGATGGCCTGGAGGTCGATAGGGTGCAAGTCGTCTATCTGGCGGAGGCGCTGCATAGTTTTGATTTGTATTCTGATTGCCCCATGCCTGATAATTGTTTGACCTGTCAAAATAGCTAGGCTGGTTCCTGTATGGCCCTCTCATATAATTCATCTCAGCTATTGTCTCAGCGGCTCTAACATGCTCTATGTTAGTGCAAGCAGAAGTACTATGTGCAGAAGAACCACATTATTCACATGATTGAGAGGATTTCAGAAAACTTACCTGCTTCTTCAAACGGTTGACCTCATCTTGCAGGAATTGATTTTTGACGTCAGGGTCAACTTCGTCTCGGTTAGGTATGTAGAGACGTTTCTGGGGCTGTGGAGTTTGCTGGGTTCCATACATGGCATCATAATTGGACAGCTTATCCAGCAATTCCCATGCAGTCGTTGGGTCCATCTCTATAAAACTGCACGCAGTATGCGTGTTGATGCGGTTCTTGGTCTCTGTTTTGATACCTTGGAAAAAGATTTCTTGCAGAACATATAAAGGTTGCCCATGAGTAGGGCATTGTCTAAGCATCTCTTTAAATCTTTCCCATGTTTCAACAAATGTTTCATTAGGCAGCTGGTGATAGGAGGTGATGCGTTTTCTCAACTCCGTTGTCTTGGCAGGCAGGAAGAATTTTGTAAGAAATTGATCATACAAGTTCTTCCAAGTCCTGATAGACTTAGGAGGTAAGCTCTCCAACCAGCTCAAGGCCTTTCCAGAAAGAGACCATCTAAAAGCTTTTAACAAAACATATTCAAGTGAGGCACCTTTTGCAGCTATGGTGTCACGTAAGTCAAGAAAACTCCTAATATGTTCCATAGGGCATTCAGTAGGTTTCCCTTCAAACTGAGCCCGTTTGATCAAGGATATGAATTGAGATTTAATCTCAAAAGATTTCTCTATCTCTGGAAGCACAATTGGAGACTCTGGCACCCTCAATTCTGGATGCATGTACTGTTTGGCATTCCTCGGATAGGCATTTAGTTCCTCTTGTAGACGAGCATTGGTAGCTCGTTGACGCTCAGCCTCGACGGAAGCGCCTTCATTCTCGGTCTTTAATGCCTCCATCTGATTTCGGAGGTCTTCCATCTGACGAGCCATCTCTTCAGGTATGGCCATGGCTCGGCTCTCTCGGCGTCTATGGTGCAGGGAACGTTCGGGTTCGGAATAATAACCAGCGTTGTCAAATTCAAGCCTCCGACGTCCTATCGTTATACGCTGAGAAAACAGACAAAGAAAACAAAAATTAAAAATAACAACGGGGTCGGACTATTCCCATACCCATAGATAAATAAACAAAACACATTGCTTCCCCGGCAACGACGCCAATTTTGTTGTGAGGGTATTCTTGACAACAAATAAATTTATAATCAAGACTCCGCTGAGTATAGGGGAGTCAGGATCGTTCCACGGGAAGCAAGGTTTGTTTATCTATCGACTCCTACAAAGAATAACACAAAAGCAAGCAAAACACACAAGCAGCCTCGTTAACGAAGTTGTCAGCCTCGTTAACGAACCACCGAGAATAAAAAGACCAAAACTAACGACCTAGACAGGTTCGGTACCGAGCCAACGAACTCAGTAACGAATATGATCTTGAAAGAAATCAATTAAAACGAAAATATCCAAGACAAGGGTTACCACAGCATAGTCATGCACACAAGCTCGTAAGAAGATAAATATCATGCCTTTAAATAGATAGATGCATCAACTTTTATTGACTTAGCAAGCAAATTAATCTACTTTCATAAACTAAGTCACCCAATTGCTTGTTTCAGATCTAAAGCTTGAAACTTTCGTATTCAAACAATATCAGCCTTCACGTTTATAACTTTCTCTTTCAATCAAGTCAACAACTCAAATTACCTCAACTTTCATCTCGGTATAAGCACAACAAACAATCTCATCAATAGATAAAAGGCATTCAACACATAATCTTACTCACCCAACATGCACAACTATGCCGAGTTTCAACCCCGACCTTAGATAAAAAGACTACTCACTAATCATGACTAAGAAACTAATAACTTTAATCAAAGAAAACATTAAAAACAAAATACTACTCAAATAAATAAAAGTATCGTCTTACAGATATTCAGAAGAAACCGAAAACATCGAAATACCGAATCAAAGAACACACTAACGACCTCGGTAACTTTCTTCTACCAAGCTCCTTCGATCACGACTCTGATCCGTCCTTCTCTCTCGGCTCTCCAAAATCCGATCTCTCTTCTCTACCAAGTTGTTCCCTTTTTTATATGCTAGATAGAAGGGTATTTTTACTAAAAAGACTAGAAACTAAAAAAGGGTAAAAGATATAAACTTTCCTAAAAAGATAGAATCTAATCTAAAAGATAGAAATAAAATCTCAAAAGATAACAAGGCCTAAAATACATAATATAATAACCCTAAAATCATAAAAAGATACTCTACCGACACGGAAATAAATTCCCGCACATGATCGGTGAGTCACAAAGTCAACTCTCGAACATCTTCATCTCGTGGCCTCCTTAACGAGCCCTCACAGCCTCGTTAACGAGCATGGGCTTGGTTTTCTTCAACACTTCTCTTCCAAAAAATCAAACTTCAGCTTCTTTATCTTGTATTCCTCCATCTCTTATCATAGCTCTCCAAATTCAGCTCCAAACAACACCTTTTCCTTGCTAAAACCTACAAAAATACACAAAACGGAGTAGCTTCCATACTTTTCACAAAATATGCAAAACTATCCAAAAACACACGAAACTAATCCTAAACGTATCAAAACTAAACCTAATAACCGAATAAAACCTATCAAAAACTATACTAAAAATACGAACATCAGTTGGGTAGCGAGGTTTTAAACCTTGCCAGTCTGTTTTGTTTTATCGCCGTCTTTAGGCTATGAGGGTATAAACGTTGCTAAGTCGTTTTTTGTTTCTTTCTTGTCTAAATTTTATGCCTCTTTTTTTGTTTTGACAGTGGATCTACTTGGCGCTCTCACCTCGAAGTCGCAGGGCAAAAGGCATGTGACTTCATCCTCCAATGCTCCGAGACCCTAAAGCCAAAAGGAGGTCGTTATAAAGGAGCCGACCCCGCAAGCGAGGTTACCCGCCTCGCAGCCGCAGGCCACAACCCCGACACTGAAGGCGCCTGAGGCGAAGAAAAGCGAGGGGGCTCCGACAAAGGGGGACGACGTAAGAACGTCATCCCAAGCCTCCCGAGGATGCGGTGATAAAGCCGGGTCCAAGAGAAAGGACACGGGGTCTCCTTGCGGAGAAAAAAGGAAGAAGCAGAAAGGGGACAGCCAAGGGGGAACCCAAGGGGGCGAGATGATCGAGCGCCCCGGCTCTAAGAGCCGAGTTGTCTCGGCCACCGGGCCTCCTGCCGACAAGTTCCACTGCCCCGACCCTTGCCGGGGCGCGTCCAAAGGCTGGGACAGGACATTTTGGACCGAGGAGGTTGCATGGGCCAACAACCTCTCGGAGGCAGCCCTTAACGACGAGATCCTCTGCTACTCAACGATGGTATGCCTTGCTCTTACGGGGTTATTTTTTCTTGATCGGCTTTATTATTTTTGCTTCTGTTTTAACGTGCTCTTCTGTTGTTTCCGAATAACTTCTTCGCGAACTACAACTAAGGTCGCGTCAGCCTCCTTCATAGGAATATGGATAGGATGGAGGCGAGGCTCAAAGAGCGGGACGCCGGGATTGAGAAAAGGGGAAAAAACCTCGCGGAGGCCGAGAAACGCGTTCGCGCCGCGGAGATCGCGGCAGCGGACGAGGCCAAGGACGCCGCGAGGGCCAGGGAGGAGTTGAGGAAGGCGAAGGAGGAGGTTAAGGATTTAAAGGAAGAGATCGGGGATTTTAAGGGCGAAGTCACAAAGCTCAAGGAGCAGCTATCCGCGGAGCACCAATTCTTCGGAGAAAAGGAGGCGGAGCTTCAGAAAGCCGAGGAGGAGATTACCAGGCTCCAACGACGTGTTGTTGAGCTTAACGAGGAGGTTGAAGTTGCGGGATCCAAGTACGTGAACTCCGAGGCATATAAAGCGGAGTTGGTGGAGAGTGTGAGGAAGATGTTCCACCAGTCCGTCCGTATGGGGGTCAAACAGGCGGTTGCGAAGTACGGGCATATCGACCCCCGCATTACCTTCTTCATCCCCAACTACGAGGAAACTATGGGGGAGCTTGACGGGGAGGAGCCCGGGGGAGAATGTGAGTTTTTCCTCAACGCAGATGGGACCGTGTCAAGCAAGGCACCTCCCATGGTGGAGCTCATTAATGAAGGTTCGGAGGTTCCCGCCACCGACCCCATTTTGGAAAATCCCGCGGGTTCCGCTACCAATGCCCCGGAAGCCCTTACTGACCCCGCCAAAACTGCTGTCGAGGCCCCGAAGAGCTGAAGGATGCTGCTTTTTCTTCTTTTCTTCTCTTTTTTTATTTTTGTCTTGCTGGTTGCCCTACGGGGTTTGTAAATTAAACTAGGGATGCTCACGGGTCGGGTCGGGTCGACCCGCGACCCGAAATTGCGGGTTGCGGGTCAACCCGCGACCCGCAAAAATTTTTAGTTTTGACCCGCGACCCGACCCGTAACCCGCAATTTCGGGTCGGGTCATTGCGGGTCGGGTCGGGTTGCGGGTCGACCCGGTATATTTATAGAAAAAATTGTTTATATATTAATAAAATTATAAAAATATACATATTTTTTAAATTATTGCGGGTCGCGGGTCGACCCGCAACCCGCGCGGGTTTAACCCGACCCGACCCACGACCCGCAAAATAAAAAAATTCGACCCGCGACCCGACCCGCACGGGTCGCAGGTCGACCCACAACCCGCAAATTGCGGGTCGGGTCAGTGCGGGTCGCGGGTGACCCAACCCGTTGAACACCCCTAATTTAAACATCTTGGCCCTTGTGGCCTATATTTTGGTGGCCCTGCGGGGTCTGTAATTAAACATCCTGGCCCTTGTGGCCCTTGCTCCATGCACATATCGGCCTTCGTGGCCTTCGTTTTATGTTGTCTTTCTCATGGATTGTTTGTATGTTTTTGGATCGTTTGCTTTGATTTGCTTGTATCCGTTTATCCACATATATCCATCCATCCAACCCCATGGGTCGGGTATCACATCTATTGTGACACCCGGGCCACATTGAGTGTTTATTTTCCCCATCGAGGATATGCCGAGATTACGAGCCTCGTTTGGAACTCGCACATCGATTATCACGATGGCGTCGTGGGCCTAGTTCAGATCTCGTATGAACTAATCGAGGCTCTCCAACCCCAAGGAGGGAGCGAGGGGTGGACCAAGCGAGATTCTCCAACCCCAAGCGGGAAGCGAGGGATAGACTTAACGAGATTCTCCAACCCCAAGCGGGAAGCGAGGGGTGGACTTAACGAGATTCTCCAACCCCAAGCGGGAAGCGAGGGCTGGACTTAACGAGATTCTCCAACCCCAAGCGGGAAGCGAGGGGTGGACTTAACGAGATTCTCCAACCCCAAGCGGGAAGCGAGGGGTGTACTTAACGAGATTCTCCAACCCCAAGCGGGAAGCGAGGGCTGGACTTAACGAGATTCTCCAACCCCAAGCGGGAAGCGAGGGGTGGACTTAACGAGATTCTCCAACCCCAAGCGAGAAGCGAGGGGTGGACTTAACGAGAATCTCCAACCCCAAGCGGGAAGCGAGGGGTGGACTTAACGAGATTCTCCAACCCCAAGCGGGAAGCGAGGGGTGGACTTAACGAGATTCTCCAACCCCAAGCGGGAAGCGAGGGGTGGACTTAACGAGATTCTCCAACCCCAAGCGGGAAGCGAGGGGTGGACTTAACGAGATTATCCAACCCCAAGCGGGAAGCGAGGGGTGGACTTAACGAGATTCTCCAACCCCAAGCGGGAAGCGAGGGATGGACTTAACGAGATTCTCCAACCCCAAGCGGGAAGCGAGGGGTGCACTTAACGAGATTCTCCAACCCCAAGCGGGAAGCGAGGGGTGGACTTAACGAGATTCTCCAACCCCAAGCGCGAAGCGAGGGGTGGACTTAATGAGATTCTCCAACCCTAAGCGGGAAGCGAGGGGTGGACTTTGCAAGATTTTCATATTTGAGAGAGTTTTGAAAAGCCTGCAATCCTTTATTCACAAAAATTGTAAGAAACAACGGAGTTTGGAGAATTTACATATAATATTTTTTGAGCCGCGCGACGTTCCATGTTTTGCTTAGGGTACGTCCCTCGCTGTCTTTGAGCTTAAATGCTGCGGGCGCGACTTCTTCCCCAAGGAGATATGGGCCCTCCCAGTTAGGATCCAGTTTGCCGCCTTCGGTACGCTTTAGAACGAGGATTCTCGTGGCTAAGAGACGAGGTCTGACCTTCTTATCATGATATGCAGCTACGCGACGCTTATATTCTCTGGAACGTAGGTCAGCCACCTCGCGAAGCTTGTCTCGGAATTGTAGCTCGACCTTGAGGTTGGACTCGTTTTCTTTCTCGTCAAAGTTGAACACCCTCGTCGATGGGACCAGAGTTTCCACGAGAACTAGCGCCTCTGCCCCGTAAGTAAGAGCGAAGGGTGTTTAGCCTGTTGCACGACGTGCGGTCGTGCGATACGTCCAGAGGACGAGTGGAAGCAGTTCTGTCCAGCGACCCTGCGCCATGCCCAGGCGCTTCTTTAGGTCGGTCAGGATGCGGGCGTTGACATTCTCTACCTGGCCGTTGGAATGAGGGTGGGCCACAAAGGAGAACTTGAGGGCTATGCCTAGTTTAGAGCAAAAAGTCTGAGTCTCTTTGCAGTCGAATTGGGGGCCTTGATCGGTCATGATGGTCATGGGAACGCCAAAACGGCAAACGAGGTTTTTCCATAAGAAGTCGCAGACCTTTGCCCCAGTGATTTTTGCCATGGCTTGTGCCTCGATCCACTTCGTGAAGTAATCGACGATAACCAAGATGTACTGTACTTGGCCAGCTGCCTTGGGAAAGGGGCCGAGGATGTCCATCCTCCTCATTGCGAATGGGTAGGGTGCGTGGATGGAGTGGAGGCAGGAGGTCTGAGTGTGTTGGATGTTCCCGTGTTTCTGACACCCTTCGCATCTTTGGACGTAGGCCCTTGCATCTTGTCGGAGAGTGGGCCAAAAGTACCCCAGATGGACGATCTTATGTGCCAAGGCCCGCCACCCCGGGTGGCCGCCACAGACTCCCTCATGTGCTTCGTAGAGGATGTGATCCGTGACCTCGGGAGGTACGCATAACAGGTTGGGCTCGACATATCCTCGGTGGTAGAGCTGGTTACCGGTGACGCAGTAGCGGGCCGCCTGCATTTTTAGCTTCCTGGCCAGCGCGGGGTCTTCTAGGAGGACACCGCTCGGTACATACCGCGTTATTGGGAACCTCCAGTCCTCGGTCCTTATGGATAGGACCTCGCCATCTACACTTCGTGAGAGTTTTCTCTCTACTATCACGCGGTTCCCTACTTCCAAGGGAAGCGCGAACCCCAACCTTGCGAGAGCATCCGCCTTTGAGTTCGAGGTTCGCGGAATTGATTCTACCGCAAAGGTCTCTAGACATGACACCAATGCCTTCACCTTCTCTCGGTAGGCAGGCAGAAATCATGTCTTGGTGTCGTATTGTCCGTTGAGTTGGCTCGCCACCAACTCGGAATCTGTGTAGACCCTGATTTTGCGGGCTCCGCTAAGGAGCGCCATCTCGATCCCGACGATCATGGCTTCGTATTCGGCGTCGTTGTTGGTGGCCTTGAAGGCGAAGTTGAGGGCATACTCCGTCTCGATTGAGGGACCATCGAGGAATACGTCGGCCCCGCCACCGGCGTCACACCGTGAGCCATCAACAAACACTTTCCACTCCTCTGAGCTCGCGTCGGTCTCGGGGAAGGTGACCTCCACCATGAAGTCCGCGAGCGCCTGCCCCTTCATCGCGGTTCTTAGGAGGTAGCTAATGTCGAACTCGAAGAGCTCGACTGCCCACTTCGTCATGCGCCCGGAAAGGGCGGACTGATGGAGGATTTGTCGGAGAGGGAGGTCGGAGAGGACCTAAATGGGGTGTGCATGGAAGTAAGGGCGTAGTCGCCTCGCAGCGGTCACGAATGCCAGTGCCATTTTCTCCGCCGGGGAATATCGTTGCTCCGCAGGTTGGAGCACGCGACTCACGAAGTATACCGGGTGCATGGCCTCTCTAGTCAACACCGCGCTTATTGTCTCCGGACTTCCCGCGACGTATAGCTGCAGATCCTCACCTGCCAATGGAGGCGACAAAGAGGGGAGCTTTGACAGGAAGGTTTTTAACTCAGAGAAGGCGACCTCAAGCTCCGCGTCCGAGACGAACTTGTCATTCTTTTTTAGGGCGACGAAGAAAGGGAGGGATCTATCCGCCAAACGGGAACAAAACCTCCCCAGGTAGTTTACGGTGCCGTTGAGCCGTTGCACTTCGGTTCGCGACCTCGGGGACCTCATCGAGAGGATCGACTCGACCCTGTCGGGGTTGACGTCGATCCCGCGCTCACTAATCATGAAGCCTAGGAACTTCCCCGGTGACACGCCGAAAACGTACTTCTCATGGTTTAGGCTGAGACGATTGTGCCTGAGGGTGGCGAAGACTTCGGCGAGGTCCGCCAGATGCTCCCCGGGGCTTTTGCTCCGCACCAAAATGTCTTCGACGTAAGTCGACACGTTTCTGCCCAGGTGGTTCTTGAAGACCCGGTCAATGAGGCGTTGGAATGTGGCACCAGCGTTTTTCAGGCCAAAGGGCATGACCTTGTAGCAGTACATCCCCCGCTGGGTGATGAAGGACGTCTCCTCCTCATCACGCGAATTCATCGAGATCTGATTGTGTCCTGAGTAAGCGTCGAGGAAGCTCAAGACCTCATGCCCCGCAGTTGAATCGACGAGCTCGTCGATTGAGGGTAGAGGGTAGCTGTCTTTTGGACATGCCTTGTTGAGATCCTTGAAGTCTACGCACATCCGCCATTTGCCGCTGGCTTTTTTGACCAATACGACGTTGGACGGCCACCTCGGATATTGGACCTCGCGGATGAAGTCCGCGGCCAAGTAGTTTTATCACCTCGTCATTCGCGGCGCTCGCTCTTTCTTCGTTCATTTTTCTTCGTCATTGCACCACAGGGCGAGAGGCGACGTCGACATTTAGGGAGTGCTGGGCTATAGTTTGAGGAACACCGCGGAGGTCCTTCGCGGTTCAAGCGAACACGTCGCGGGACTTCGCGAGTAAGGCTTCTAGTAACGTCGTTGCCGTCCCTGCGAGGCATTCCCCCAGGTAGATTTTCTCGGACTTGTTTTCGAAGGGGGAGATCACCCTTCTTTCTGCCTCGGGGGTGGGGATCGTGAAATCATGGACTTCGAGGTTGGGCTCGCTGGAAGACTCCACCATGAACACCGGGCATTTTTGTTTTGCCGATGTCATGTAGCAGACGCGGCCCTCTTCTTGGTTGCCCTTCACCTCCCCGACACCGTCGTCGAATGGGGAATTTCATCTTGAGGTGGTAAATGGAGACCACCGCTTGAAACTTCATCAAGGAAACCCTCCCGATGATCGCGTTGTAGGCCGAGGGCAGGTGTACCACGGTAAACTCCACCACCTCGGTTCTCGTTGTGGAGTCGGTGCCGAGCGTCATCCAAAGGTCTATGAGACATGCGACGTCAACCTCGTTTCCCGAGAAGGAGGTGAGCTTCCCAGCATAGGGCTTCATGGACGTTGCGAAGATGCCTAACTGCTTGAAGGCGCCAAAATACATAATGTCTACGGAAGAACCCGTGTCCACTAGTACTCGCTTCACTATCTTCGAGCCCAATTGAGCGTGGATTACCAGGGGTCGGAGTGTGGCATGTGGAGTCCCTAAGCATCCTCGGAGGTGAAGGCCAAACCTACGTGGGACCACGAGGTCTGCGCCACGCTGTACACTGAGGGCTCGTGGTGGCTTGCCCTCGCATATCTCTTTCTTTCTTCCTGGCTTGATCCTGCCAGCGAGGGTCCGCCCGAGATGGTATTGATGTACCCATCGGGCGTCGCGGCCTGCTCGGAGTGCATCTGCCTCGCGGGAGCGGGCTGCTCAACGTTGTTGGGTCGGGGCTAGGTCAGTCCCTGCTGTACGAGGTTGGCTCCTGATGCGGGGTTGGCGCGCCCTCTTTCATTTGGGTTGTACGCGGGCCCGCCTTTGCCCTTGTAGCCCCGTGGTTTTCCGCCGAAGCAGCTCCAACCCCCACCGCCACTATGCGGTTGTTATAGCGGCTGTTGTTTCTGTTGTCATTGTTGTTGTTGTTCCTGTTATTGTTGCTTCTGTTGTTGTTGTTGTTGCTTTTGTAGTCGGCGCGACGGTCGTGGGTTTGCGTCATGTACGCATCCCTTGCGGCCGGTGCGGCCATTTTTGCCTTCCACTTGGCCTCGGTTACGAGTTCCTTGTCGGTCCTCGGTCGCGAGCTCTGGTTGGCGGCATCTTCGGCATAAACTTGGGCCGTGATCCGGGCGCACAGGCTTTCGTACGTCGTTTGGTTTTTAAGAAAAATGCGATTCTTAAAATCTCCTTGGCAAAGGTTGCCCATGAAGATGTCTCGCACCGACGCTTCATCGATGTGCGCGATCTTCGCGACCGCAGTGGTGAACCTCGTGAAGAAAGTACCCAGCATCTCGCTCTCCCCATGTTCAATGCCGTGGAGGTCCCTCATGTTCTTCTTGCGCTTCCTCGAGCCGTTGAAGTGTGCGACGAAGGATTCACACAACTGAGAGAATGAGGCCTCTGACTCGACCTTGAGGCTGGTGAACCACGTCATTGCAGCTTTGTCCAAGGTGGTTGGGAAGATACGACAGAAATGGCGTCATTGTAGAAATTGACGTTCATCTGGACGGCGAAGTGTTTTATGTGGTCTTCGGGATCAGCCGTGCCATCGTATAGCCCCATTTGTGGCTAGTGGAAGCCCTTGGGCATGGGCGCCTCTTGGATCTCGGTTACAAAGGGGTTATTGTACCCGACCTCGACGGACAGGCGGCGCAACTTCGACTTTGCCAAGGGATGTGCCACACTCCCTGCTGTTTCGGACAGCTCAGTGTCTCGCCTCCTTGAACGTCGCGATCCCAGATCTGCATCGGGTCTCGGGAAGGTCTCTCTATGGTCGAGCCGTTGGTTGACGTTTCATGTCTCGGCATGTACCCGGGGACGTACGCGGGTATATACTCGGAGTGGGGTTGCCCCTGGGGGAATGGGGACGTACGCGGGAGCGTGGCCCTGTTGGTATTGTCCGTAACCCGGATAAGAATACGGATTTGGGGGTGCACCACCCTGTTCATACCCTTGGAATGGGTATGTGTTTTTGGGAGCGTTGTACTTCCAACCTGAAGGAACCACAAAAGGGCACCCTGGGGGACCCGCGGCCATCCATTGCGGGGTCTCGGGCATGTTGTCGGGATGTTGGGCAAAGAAGTTGTTTGGGAAAGCCATTTTGAGGGGTTAAAGAGCCAAGGTTTGCACTAATCGGGAGACTACTTAGGATGAAGAAGCTTTTCACAGACGGCGCCAGTGATGAAACCCGAAATAACGACTCGCTAAAAGACAAAGAATGAGGTTATTATATTTGATTGTGCAAACACTTGCTTCTTTATTTATATCTCTTACAACGAGGTTACAAGACCAGCGAGGTTAATACACAACTGAGAATTACACCCTAGGCCTCCTACGGATACTTGAGATCTCGATCTTACAATATTCGAGGTCTCCTATTTGCTAGACGAATTTACTGCCTAAGTATTTCTTGATTATTCTTGAGGCGAAGTGGACCTTTGAGCGTGGTGTAGAGTCTCGCGAGATTGTGTAGCGGGGTCTTTGGTGTGAGCGAGGTCTTTGTGTTACTTGAAGTCTTTTTGTGGACTCCACTTGTCTATAGCGAGGTCTTTTGACGATGTTTCGATCACGTCGATCTTCAACGAGCAAGATAGTTCTTGAGTTCAAGCTGTTTTTCGACCCCCTCTTCCTACGAGGTTCTCCTCTATTTATAGTGGAATGGGGAGTCGAGTTTTGGCCAAGGTTCGATGTGGGATGTCCGAGATGGAGGCTCTTGATTGGTCTGGAGGTGAGGCAGATGGTGATTGGTTCGAGTGGGCGGCATCCTTGAGTGGTCCGTGTGGGCGGGGGTGTCAGTAGAGTCGGTGGTGAGGTTTAGACCTCGCTCTGAGGTTTCGGATGACCTCGCGAGGGTAGGAACTTTGTTTTAATAAATGGGGGATTTGAGCATGGGACCCCGAATTATCCTTGGAAGTCCCGTCATGGTTATTTGTTTTTGGGTGCCCCGGGCCCACCTGCTATTTTACTACTTTGGGCATCATCAGGTGGTGCAAGTAGCAGCTTCTTAGGTAAGTCTCATGTTTGTTTTCATGCTCTTTCTAAGGGTAAGAATGAATGGATATTAGATACTGGAGCAATTGATCATATGACTCTTTTTATTGAGATATTATCTGATATTCAAGTCTTGAAATGTCCAATATATGTGAGAACTCCAGATGATTCAGTTATGACAGTTTGGAAAACTAGAAGAGTTGAACTTAGTAAAGAGTGTATTCTAGAGGATGTTTTGTTAGTTCCAGAATTCATATACAATTTCCTATCCATGGGAAGCTGGTGAGTGATGGAAAATTTGGAGCTACCTTCTATTCACATAATTATGTGTTGCAGGACCGTTCGACTAGGAAAATGTGGCATTTGGACAACAACAAGTTTTTTGTATAAGCTAGAAGCAAAGGAAGTAAAGCATGAAGTGGTTCCTGCAGCTAAGAAGAATAAAATGTGATGTATTACAGAAACACAATATGATTGTAAGACTTTACATTTTAGACTAGGACATATGTCCATGTCTAAGTTGGCACATTTGTCTTGTTGTAAGAATAGTATTATTGGTTCTACTGGTTTTGTTTGTGATGTATGTGAACGAGCAAAATTTCATAGATTGCCTTTTAAATCAAGAGAGCATTTTCAAATGTTTGCTTTGACTTAGTGCATGTTGATTTATGGGGATCATATAAGGTTGTTACTTTAAATGGAGGAAAATACTTCCTAACCTTAGTTGATGATAGAAGTAGAGCAACTTGGATTTTTTTTTGTTACATACTAAAGATCAGGTTTGTGGGATTCTAAAAGATTTTGTTAAGATGGTTGAGACACAATTTGGGAAGGTTCCTAAGAAGTTTAGGTCAGATAATGGTTCAGAGATTGTAAATCAAGATTGCAATAGGCTGTTTGCTGAATTGGGGATTTTGTATCAGAGGACTATGGTTTACATTCCACAACAGAATGGAGTAGTAGAGCATAAACATAGGCATTTGTTGGATACTGCAAGAAGTATAATGAGTCATGCTGGGTTTCCTAAAAGGATATGGGGAGAATGTGTATTGACAGTTGCTTATTTGATAAATAAGATGCCAATAGCTCATTTGGAGTGGAAATCTCCTTATGAAGTCTTGTGGAACAAAGAACCTTCTTAATTTCTTATGATCACTTGAGAGTGATTGGGTGTTTGTGTTATGCAAAGGTAGCAAATGGTCATCTTGAAAAGTTGGAATCAAGAGGTAGAAGGTGTGTTTTGTTGGGATATCATGTTCAACAAAAGGGGTATAAAGTGATGAAGTTTTTTGCAGTAGAGATGTTAAATGTTTTAAGGATATTTTTCCTTATAAAGATTGTTCCAGAGTTATTCCTTATGGACTTTCTTCTAGACAGTTTTGTGGAATGAAAGAGATACATGATGATGGTGATGATGATGATTTTTATAATGGATTAGAAGAGGTGATTCAGCTTTCTGTAGAGGAAATCATGCAACAACATGAACCAAAAGCACCAGTTGATCAACCTGTGCTGAGAAGGTCATATAGGGAAAAAGCTCCACCAGTTTGGTTGAAAGATTATGCAGTGCATACTGTTTCTTCTGATGCAGAGATTATTAAGCACACAACATTTATGACACAAGTTATGTCTGTTCATGAACCAGGGAAGTTATAATCAAGCTCGGAAGGATGCTAAGTGGATTGAAGCTATGAACAAAGAGTTGGAAGCTCTTGAGAAAAATGGCACTTGGGTTCTCACTTCTCTACCCAAGGGTCATAAAGCTATTTTCTCAAAGTGGGTATATAAGGTGAAATACAAGAGTGATGGGAGTCTAGATAGATACAAGGCTCGATTGGTTGTGAAGGGGTATAATCAGAAAATTAGAAAAGATTATAAACACACTTTTAGTTCTATTGCTAAGTTACCCACTGTTAGAGTTGTGATAGTTGTTGCCACTACAAGAAATTGGCCTATTCATCAAATGGATGTAAATAATGCGTGTTTGCATGGGTTCTTAGATGAAGAGATTTACATGGTACCACCTGAGGGTTATGATAAAGCAAATATTGGTGAGGTTTGCAAGTTGCAAAGGTCTTTGTATGGTCTGAAACAAGCTGCTCGACAGTGGAAAATTGAATTGACAACTTTTTTGCTCAAGCTTGGGTATACACAGTCATATTCAGATTATAGTTTGTTTGTGAAAAAAAAAAGCACAGGGATTTACAACCTTGTTAGTCTATGTAGATGATGTTTTGGTTACTGGTTCAGATGAAAGTGAGATTGCTTCTGTCAAAGCTGCTTTACATCAACAATTTACAATCAAAGACTTGGGCTTTGGCAAGTATTTCTTGGGTATGGATATACTCAGGACTAGTACAAGGACTTATCTCTATCAAAGGAAGTATTTGCAGGATATATTGGTTGATTGTAGGCTTGAGTATGCTAAGGGGGTTGATTTCCCTTTGCCTACTGGTTTAAAATTGACAATTGATGAAGGAGAGAGACTGCAAGATGAAGAGCAATATAGGAGGCTGGTTGGTAGGTTGTTGTACCTTTCCCTCAAACGGCCTGATATTTCTTATGCTTGCCAACATCTTAGTCAGTTTGTTTCTTCTCCTCGTTTGCCTCATTGGAATGTAACTTTGCATTTGTTGAGATATATCAAGAATACACATTCTTTAGGGTTGTTTTATCCAGTACAGGACCAGCTCAAGCTTACTAGGTTCACGGGTGCTGATTGGGAGGGCATGTCTTCATACTAGAAGATCATTGACAGGGTTCTGTATTTTTCTTGGTCATTCTTTGGTTGCGTGGAAAACAAAGAAGCAAGCAACAATGTCTGTTAGACCCAGATTTTAGGTGACGAAGCGTTGCGCCATAGACAGAGAATCTCCAACGCACCTAGGGCTACGAAAGATCTTCGAGATCAACTAAGTCGGTTGGAGGAGAGAGGGTCCGAGATATGTTTGTTACAAGATACATTCTTCTCCAGATCGTATTCATTATCATATAGAGATAAGCAAATATTTGTTAGTTAGAGATAAGATTATATCTTTATTTAAGATAAGATATGACATGAGGGGGCTATATAAATCGATGTAATCCTTAGAGACAGGGGGACGATTCATACGCTTCATTCATACTATTTCTTCTGATTTCTACATCAATAAAACAGACACTTTCGTTCTTATTCTTCTTAGTTCATTCGGTCAAGGCCCAATCTAAGCCAAGGTTCTACCTTTGGTAAATTTTGGCTCAAACAATTTGGCGCCCACCGTGGGGCCGTGATCAATACAACCATCAGAAGAATCACCATTCTACTTCCTTCCGAATCAAGGAACACGATGTCTGAGAATGGAGAAGGAGCCCTAAAACCCCAGTCATCGGTGATGACCACAACCTTGAGAACCAAGGCGTTCGGTCTCAGGAAGAGGAGATGACGGACCTCAGGCAACGTATGGAGTTCCTCCAAAAGGCATTGAGCGACCTAAAAAGCTTTTACGATGCTCATATAGAACGTCTTACTGCCGAAAATAACCAACTCAAACAACAGTACGAGGTTTTGGCTACGGGACGTCGTTCTCTCCGCGTCGACAGGCGCACTGATGGAATCGTCAGGAGGATTGATTTCAACGCTGGAGAAGGAACTTCCGGAAGGGGTATGGACCCAGGCTCCCAAGACAAGACACCCGCGCAACGAGACGCAACTCCGGAGCCCACGGGCCGAGTCTGCCGTGAGGAAGTCTTCCACGACAATAATCCTCCACTCAATCTCCGATCAGCGGCTAACCAACGCCGAGCACCATCTCAAGAAGTCTGGATCGAAGACAATGGCACCGATGGGGAAGATCGAAAATAGCGCGAGCCGATCGATTTAGACGCAGCCATCCGAAGAAAAGTGACTGAACAAATAAGCGTCATCGCTGACAAACTCCGTAGGGGAAGCCGAGGTTTCCAACCTTTGGAGCTTGAAGCACCCAACGGATTTGACGAATCTCCGTTTTCTCGTCGAATTTCCCAAGTAGAGATTCCGAAAAAGTTCTCCGTACCTAATATGCCCACATATAACGGGACTACGGACCCAAACGAACATGTGGCCGTATACAAACAGAAGATGATGATGAGTGCGGTCCCATCCCACTCAAAAGAGGCCATGATGTGCAAGGGGTTCGGCACGACCTTAACGGGGCCAGCCCTAACCTTGTTCATCAACCTCCCACGTGGAAGCATTAGATCATTCGCAGATCTCTCTGACACTTTTCGGTCCCAATTCGCGAGCAACCGCAAGTTCGAAAAGCAATCCAGCGATCTCTACCGGATCCGTCAACGGCACCAAGAAACTACCAGAGAATTCTTAGATCGTTTCAATTGCGAGAAGATCTCCATTCCATCTTGCGACGTGACAACCGCAGTAGAGGCATTCAGGCAAGGGGTTACCCTCGATGGGGGCCTATATAAGGAACTAACTAAGCACCCTTGTGCTACGTTCGAAGAAGTGCAAGCCAGGGCTTTGGCACACGTCCGGTTGGAAGAAGATAGGAGCATGCGGAAGATATCTTTAGAGACGGAGAAAACAAAGAGAAGAGGACCCGTCGAAAGCCGGCGAGGTTCAACAGATCAGAGGAAAGACCGTCGCGCCCATCCTTATTCACGCCCTAATTCAGGGCAGGTCAACGTGACCAAGACACGATGGGCGAACGACAAGGAGCGAGAACCTATGCCGCCCTCACTCGACTCTTTCAAACTCAACATATCTACGGAAAAGCTGCTCCGGAACATGGCGAAACAAGGAGAACTCATAAGGTGGCCAAGAAAAGACAGAACCCCCCACCCGGGGGGAGACACGTCTAAGTGGTGCGATTACCACAAATATCACGGACACTGGACGCGGGATTGCCATATGCTCCGAAGAGAGTTGGCCCGCCTAGTCGCGGAAGGGAGAATAAAAGATGTAGCTCCAGATGCTCGAGTACCCAAAGATTTGCTGGAGAATTCTCAAGTCGGGCACCAAGAAAGGCGAAATCCTCCAGCGCCTGACAAAGTGGTCAACGTTATATCCGGAGGATCAAGCATCTGCGGACTATCGTACTCAGCAGCAAAACGTCACGCAAGGGAAAGCAGCTTTAATCGACCTCAGTCGTCGAGGCATCGCGTCATAGAATCTCCAGGACCAGCCATTGTGTTTGATGACACCGATGCAGAGAACACTTCCGAACCACATCGCGATGGTCTGGTAATATCCTTGCATATTGGAAATGTGTTGATGAAAAGAGTATTGATTGATACAAGAAGCTCCACGAATCTCATGACTCTGACTGCCTTAAAGGGGATGGGTTTATCCGAAAACAAAATCCATAAACACCTTGTACCTCTAGTTGGATTCAGCAGCGAAGTCAAACACACCGTGGGCGACATCGCCATCCCAACGTTCACCAAAGGCGTAAATATGCAAGTCAATTTCCTTGTGATGGACTGCCCATCATGATATAACGTAATCCTGGGACGCCCTTGGTTACACGACATGAAAGTTGTGGCATCCACTTACCACCAAACGGTGAAATTTCCAACGCCATGGGGAATAGATGAAATTCGCGGGGATCAGAGGTTGGCTAGGGAGTGCTACAAGGCAGCCCTCAAGCCGACAAAATCTGAGACCTGAAGCATAGCAATTACAGAACGTCACCCCTCCACCAGAGTGAACTGAAGACGGAGAGAAAGCGGAGGAGGTGACCTTAGAGGAAGGGAAGGTCGTCAAGATCGGAGAAAATCTGGAACCATTAGTCAGAGAAGAATTGATAACATTCTTGAGGAATCACAAGGGCTGCTTCGCTTGGAGTCATGAAGACATGACTGGAATAGACCCTTCAATCATCACACACAAACTCAACGTTGATCCTGAACACCCTCCAGTCAGGCAAAAGAGACGAAAATTCGCCCCGGAGCGAATACAAGCGGTCGATGAAGAGGTCAAAAAATTACTAGACACCGGGAAGGTCAGAGAAGTGAAGTACCCCGATTGGCTGGCTAACGTAGTCGTGGTGCCCAAGAAGAACGGGAAGTGGAGGGTTTGCGTGGATTTCACCGACCTCAACAAAGCCTGCCCCAAGAATTCTTTCCCACTCGCCCTCATAGACTCGATGGTGGACGCAACCGCGGGTCACGAGCTACTAACCTTCATGGATGCATTCAGCGGTTATCACCAGATCTAGATGGAGCCGGAAGATCAAGAGAAGACCTCCTTCATCACAGGGCAGGGAACATATTGCTATCGTGTAATGCCCTTCGGTCTGAGAAACGTCGGGGCTACTTACCAAAGATTAGTCAACCGGATGTTTCACGACCACATTGGCAAAACAATGGAGGTATACATTGATGATATGGTGGTAAAAAGCACAAGTGCCTCCTCACATAAGGGGCACTTAGAAGAAGCATTCAAAATCCTCGAGGAATACAACATGAAACTGAATCCCCATAGTGCATTTTTGGAGTAAAATCTGGGACTTTCTTGGGACACGTGGTAACCAAGCGAGGGATTGAGGCCAGCCCAAATCAAGTGCGGGCAATTGCTTCCCTGAAATCCCCACGAAGCATAAAAGACGTGCAGAAGCTAACCGGCATGATAGTTGCGTTGAACCGTTTTATCTCCAAGTCCTCGGATAAATGTCGACTATTCTACGAGGTACTAAAGAAGAACAAGAGCGTCCAGTGGACAGAAAGACACGAAGCCGCCTTCCAAGAGCTGAAGGCTACTTCGCCAATCCCCTATTACTGGCTAAACCAACTCCGGGGGAGGTGCTACACCTCTACTTAGCTGTATCAGACCGCGCACTAAGCGGAGTCCTGGTCAAAGAAGAAGACGGCCAACAAGTTCCGGTTTATTTCGTGAGCCGAACGATGGTGTCCGCTGAAACGCGCTACTCTCCAACAAAATAACTGGTCTTGGCGGTCGTGATGTGCTCGAATAAATTCCGACCATACTTCGAGTCGCACACTATCATCGTCCTGACAAATTACCCCCTCCGACAGATCATGAAAAAACCGGAATTTTCAGGGAGAATGGCAAAGTGGGCGATTCACCTAAGCGGGTACGACGTCAGATATGAACCTCGAAAAGCAATCAAGTCACAGGTACTGGCCGACTTCGTTGCCGACTTCACCCCGACCCTTGAAGAAAGCGCTAAAGACAAGGTCTTGATGTAATTCCCCGACGAACCTGAAGAAGAATGGATCCTGAACACCGATAGAGCTTCAAACGCGAGAGGAGCAGGTCTCAGTGCCATGCTAAAGTCGCCAAAGGGGGGAACAATAGCTCAAGTGGTTAGATGCAATTTTGAAGCCACCAACAATGAGTCGGAATATGAAGCTCTCATCTTTGGGCTGGAATTGGCTAAAGATTTGTCCATCAAGAAGATCAGGGTACGCGCCGGCTCCTTACTCATCATCAATCAGATCCTAGGCATCTTCGACGCCAAAGATGATAGGATGGCCGGTTACCTTAATGTGGTCAAAGCACTATCCGAGAACTTCGAGCAAATACAATTTGAACAAGTTCCTCGAGATCAAAATGCACCGGCCGATGCCCTAGCCGGTCTGGGCTCTACCCTGGACCCCAGGGATTACGACAATATACCACTAGTCCACTTATTACAGTCGGCTATAATAGAAACATCGATGGCACAGGCTACTGAACCACCGCCAGAGCAGCTCACCCCAAGTATTCTCCAAACATCCACCAATCCAGGGGTCAATTCAAACGACCACTGGACCAAGCCGTACCTCGATTGGTTCCTTCGCGGCAAAGCACCCAAGGACAAAATAGAAGTTAAAGCCTTAAAATCAAAGGCAACGCGGTTCACCATCTTAAAAGGGGTCCTCTTCCACAAGTCTGCAGCAGGGTTCTTACAATGGTGCGTAGAAAAGGAGGAGGCCGAAGAGGTTATACTTGATGTGCACAGCGGAGATTGTGGTAATCATACCAGGGGTCGCAGTCTTGCTAACAAAATCTTAAGGAAGGGGTGGTATTGGCCCACCATTCGCCAAGATGCCATCAAGTATGCCCAACCATGAGAGGCATGCCAGAGGCACGCACCAGTCCCGCATCAGCCGCCAGAGATTCTCCATCCATCCATCACTCCCTGGCCATTCATGCGGTGGGGCATGGACATCGTTTGCTAGTTACCCCCATCTACAGGGCAAAAGGTGTATTTCATCGCCATGACAGATTACTTTTCTAAATGGATCGAAGCTGAAGCTTTTTGAGAGATCAAAGATAAGCAAGTAATATAATTCATCTAGCGCAACATCTTGAGTAGGTTTGGGGACCCCGCAGAGATTACTTGCGACAACGGGTCACAATTCATAAGCAAGAAGATGTGTGATTTCTGCAAGAAATGGAACGTTGATCTAGTCATGTCCACTCCCAGATACCCGCAAGCCAATGGACAGGCCGAAGCTAGCAACAAGGTAATCATCAATAACCTAAATAAGCGGTTGATCAAATCCAAAGGGAAGTGGGTTGAGGAATTACCCTATGTACTCTGGGCCGATCGCACTGATATCCGCTTTTTAAGTAGGTTTTTAGTGTTTAGATAGATTAGATTTAGTTGGTTTTCATGCTTGAGTTTTATGCTTTTGAGTCTTTTTGCTTTAGTTTTCGTATTTCCTTGAGATTCGGAAGCTACACACCTTTTGTGTCATTTTGTAGGAGTTTTGGAGCTTAGAAGAAGAGTTTGGAGCATTACAAGAGAATATGGAGATGAAGCGCTCAAATAAAGTCATTTAAGATCAAGTTTGAGCTTGGAAAGAGATATAGAAATTCGTCACAAGAACATAGGAAAAAGAATCGAGTCAAACGGAGTTGTAACGAATCTTCTATGCAAGTTTTACTCAAGGTTGTTCGAACAAGCTCTCAGGACCGACCCCCAGGGGGGTCGTGAACGACCCTATTAGGGTCGTGCTAGACCCACCCAAAATTGTAAGCCTCAGGACCGACCCCAGGGGGGTCGAGAACGACCCTATGTGGGTCGATCGGGGCGCCGACTCTCCCTTATTCCGAGATCTTTATAGATAAATTCTATCTTTTATTTTAGGAAGTAGTTTTATCTTGTTTCCTAGTGTAATTAGGGCTCCTTTTTCTCTATAAAAGGAGGTTAAACCCTTTAGTATGAGATATTCTCTCTTTGGGAGAGGAGCTCTCTCTTTTTCTAGCTTTGGTTTTAGAGATTATTTGGAGATTAAGAGGAAGACTTGGAGGACAAGTTGGAGAATTTTGTAAGACTTTCTTAGTTTTAATTTGAGTTTTCAATTTGTCTATGATGATTATGTCTTCTTATTTCTTTGCTATGTGTGAGTAGTTTTCTTAGATTCTAGGGTTGGGTGAAAACCCAACACAATCATGCATGTCTAAACTTGAATTCATGACTTGAATGCTTGAAGATCATATCTATCTATCTTGTGCTTAATACCTTTGTGAAAGTTGAGGTAATATCTTGCAATTAACCTAAAAGAGAAAGTGTAAAGTTGATTGCTTGATTAGATCTAAATAGGATTATTTGCGAAAGTTGATATTCCTAGGTTGAAGGATAGATAGAAAGTTGTTTAATTTGCAACAGTTGATTGAATAACTTGAATTGTTTGCGACATTTGACTTTTCTATGATCTAGATTGCATGATAGTTGTGAATTCTTGTTGAAAGCATATATGGTTGTTGTTGTGGTAGCCCTAGCCCTAGGATTGCTCTTTTTATACTTGATTAAAACCATTAAGTTGATTCGATCTCGACCCCATAAGGTCGTGTTCGACCCTTAGTCCCTTGTTTGTTCTCTTGCTTTTCGTAGTTTATCAACTAAGCTTTAGCCCTAATCTCATTCCCGTGGACGAACTTGACTTCGCTGTACTCAGCGGGGTCTTGAATATAAATTTATTTGTTCAAGAAACCCTTCAACAAATTGGCACCACCCCGAAAAGGGCCACCGGACAGACTCCATTTTCACTGGTACACGGCTGCGAAGTTGTTATCCCAGCCGAAATCCTAGTCCCAACCGCAAGGTATGGGCTCGCTACCTCGGAAAGCAACGGACGCGAGTTGGAAGCAGACCTGGACACTATCAAGGAACTCAAAGAGGCTGCCCACGCTCGGATCTCAAGGTACCAGCAGCAGGTAGCTAGGAGCTACAATAAAAACGTTCGAGTAAAGAGTTTTCAGCTTGGAGACTGGTATTGCGGAAGGTTTTCCAGAATACTACAGAAGCAAACGCTGGCAAGTTGGCACCCGCTTGGGAAGGGCCATACAAGATCACCAAAGTCGCAGGAAACGGATCTTACCAACTAGAATCCGAAAACGGAACAGCGGTGCCACGAAGCTGGAACGCAACCCACCTAAAAAAGTATTACTTCTAATTACTTCATTATTATGATTTATTCTTAGATATTTCTTAGCTCTAGCTTAGAGAATCTTCAGGCCATATTTGGATTTTTCAAATAAACGACTCCGAGCACTTGCTCACATTGTCGGATGCAATTTCGAAACTCTCATCTCATCAATCATGTTTTTACACACTTTTTACATAATAATTTGCGAGAAAATATTCTCCCACTCTTGCATATTCTCTTATTGCTCATAAACGCAAACTTGCGCTAATCAACGTTGCATACAACATGAAACGCGCCGAACGCAAAAAACCATTGTTATCACACATGGTTATACCTTCTGAAAACGACAAAGTCGTCAAACGTTGATGAAGTAACCCATAAGATGGTTACCCACACGGTAATCATACGACATGAAATGCGTCAAATACACAATACCACTGTTTTGACACATGGTAATACCGTCTAGAAATGGAAAAGTCATCACGCATACAAACGTCGACGAAGTAACCCATAAGTTGGTTACCCCCCTATCTAATTCCGATTTAACGAAACATCCGATTAGTACGGGAAGGGGAAAGCTATAGCATATAACCCAGGCCATATGCGCGGGACGCCGTGATGACACTACATTCTGATTTAAGGATCCACTGTCCAAGAACGCCCTTGGCAGTGGCCAAAGGCAGCCTAATCGTAACAAACTACGCACGGCTCCTTTGCAAAAAACTAAAACACTCAACGCGCAAAACGTAATCCTAACGCAGGACTTACAGTAAGTCGCTTACGAGAGGAGCACTAAAACTCCTCCTAAAAACGCTAAAACCTAACGTGAACCCCACTTGCGGGCAATACATTCATGGAGATTATCCACAAATCTCCTTACGATAACACCTAAACCCCACTTGCGGGCAGCACATTCATGGAGATTCTCCAAGAATCTCCCTACGCTAAAACACTAACGCAAATTTCCAAACACAAACAAACAAGCAAATAAAGATAAAGATGCGCCATTCATAGGGCGTCAAAACCATTCAGAATCAGACACCATATGAGTTTTTAGGTCCCAGGCCACAACGTCACCAAAATATCCTTACAATCATCCAGCAAAAACAAAAAAAAGTACTTCTAAAGAGATCGAAGAGAGGCACATCAGGAGCTTACTGTCCTCCAGCTGGAGTCGAAGGTTCCTCTTTGTCCATGGCCTTCCCACCATCACCTTCCTTATTGGATGGGCCCCCATCATCATAATCTTGACATTTTTCCTTGATCGGGGAGCTCACGTCATCCTCCTGGTCTTCAGCCACCAGGTATTCTTTGCCAGGAGGGGGATGGTCGGCGGGGTAGTATTCCTCCAGGACCTGCAGCTGCGTCTTCAAGTCCCATTTGGCACTCTTCCCATCAGCAAAGTCCTGCAGCAGCTCCACTTGAGATTTCATCGTGTAATATGCTGCCACGTTTTCCACCACCTGGGAAAAACCTTCGATCTCCTTCTCCGCCTCTGACGCCTTCCCCTCAAGTGATGCCTTTTCAGCTTGAAGATCCTCTACCGATGATTGAAGTTGGCCAACCTTCTTGTCCAAAGAAGCAGCCAGATCCCTCGCCTGCTTCTCTTTTTCCTCCAACGCCCTCTTTCCTCTTGGCAACGGACGTTAGTGGCCATTAGTTCCTGGAAGGCCTGCGGAATCAAAAGAGCAAGATAAATCGGGAGAAAAGGCAGAAAAGCATTCAAGAAATGCCAAAGAAATGACGGCAAATATTTAAAGGATCGGTTAAGCAAGTTTACCACTCTCAGCGTTGCTCCCACGTGGCTAAACGCAGTGTCAGGGGTGAGGACTTGGAAGTCCATCTTCACGCTCGGGAGCAAGGTGTCCCCAAAGGTGCCGAGGAGATCTTTTGGCTCCGCTTTCTTGGCAACGAGAGAGGTTGGAGAATCGTCTACTCTTTTCCACTTCAGCGAGAGAGATTTTTTGGTCTCGGAGCTGGGAGGAGGAGACAAGGGGAGCCTGACCCCGCCGGATCTCAGCCGGTGGACCATTGCTGCGGCAGAGGTGTCCACGATAGCGCCTAGAGAGTCGTTACATTGAGCAAAGGAGACATAGATTTAAAATTAAAGAAATTAAACACACGAAAAGTAGAAGGAGGAGCAACCAACTTGTTTTCTTCTTGGAGGAACTCATCACGTCAGAGGACAGGGGAGTGACTTCTGTTTCAGTTTTCTCTTCGTCGGAACCTGGAGATTCTTCGTCTTCACCACTACCCGCTGGGTCAGGATAGATCTTCTTGGGATTTCTCTTTTCAGGGTTGATCTTTAGCAAGCGTCGACACACCCGTATCCGTGCTCTTGGAGTTGATTCCCACCGGTACTGCACAAGAAAGGACAGACATGAAAACGAGAAGACAAGAATATGCAAAGAAGAAAGTTAATAAAGAAGATCAGATCGTCGTACGAGATGTGTTCCATTCATTAGGAAGACGTCTTTCACTTCGTCATCAAGATCGCCTAAAGACGCTTTTTCGACGAAGAAGAATCAGGATTGCTAGCTCCGAGAGGAAATTTTCAGTTTGGGAATAAGGGGTTTTTTTGTGTCCCTAGCATGCAAAGTGATGTGACCCGCCCTCTAAGGAACAATTTTATATGCCAAAAGAAGTTCTCCCATGGTCATCACCAAACCCCTCTTTGTGGCTAGCTCAACAATTCGGGCAATGGTGCGCCAAGTGGTCGGAAGGATTTGGCATGGAGAAACCTTTAGGGTTTGGATGAATTCCCGAATGAAAGGGAAGAAAGGAAATTTTAAACCTAAAGAGAAGGGGTAATCAAGAAAGCAGATCCACCCTGGCCGAACCCAATCAATGAATTCGACAGTCGGGGCGTGGAAACGGGTCCCTACCGGAAAGCCATCGAAGGAAATCCAGTCGGCAATCTCCTCCGATGTCATATCACAGCGGTGAAGATCTTGGGGACCCAAGGATGAAGAAGAAACGAAAGTCGAAGCTTTGGCCATGGAGGTTGTAGTAGGAAAAAGCTAGAGATGAGGAAGAAGAAGGATTACCTGAGAAGACGAAAGCAGGAAGTGAGAAGGAAAGGGAGCGTTGGGTTAGATAATGATGAGAACCACAAGTAGTCTCTCAAGTCATTAAAGAGAAACGGCAGAATCAAATCTCGTCTTCCAAGGCAATCTCTGAAACGTCTTATCAAGCTTAAATGCAATGTTCGAAATTTGAATTTAAATTTTGAAATTGCATTTAGGGGTATTGTTAGACCCATATTTTAGGTGACGAAGCGTTGCGCCATAGACAGAGAATCTCCAACGCACCTAGGGCTACGAAAGATCTTCGGGATCAACTAAGTCGGTTGGAGGAGAGAGGGTCCGAGATATGTTTGTTACAAGATAGATTCTTGTCCAGATCGTATTCATTATCAGATAGAGATAAGCAAATATTTGTTAGTTAGAGATAAGATTATATCTTTATTTAAGATAAGATATTCCTTGAGGGGGCTATATAAATCGATGTAATCCTTAGAGGCAGGGGGACGATTCATACGCTTAATTCATACTATTTCTTCTGATTTCTACATCAATAAAACAGACACTTTCGTTCTTATTCTTCTTAGTTCATTCGATCAAGGCCCGATCTAAGCCAAGGTTCTACCTTTGGTAAATTTTGGCTCAAACAGTCTCTAGATCATCTACTGAAGCTGAGTATCGGAGTATGGCTGCCACTACTGCTGAGTTGGTTTGGCTGGATTTCTTACTTCAGGATTTGCACATACAAGTTCCTAGACCCCTATTACACTTTTTGTGATAATAAAGCTGCTCAACAAATTGCAGCTAACCCTTGTTTCCATGAGAGGACAAAGCACCTTGAGATAGATTGTCACTTTACTCGGCAAAAGGTGCAACAAGGTTTTATATCAACTCCCTACATTCCCTCTGCCTTACAACTTGCTGACTTGATGACTAAGGCGTTTGGAAAGGTTCGTCATCAGTTTTTGTGTGTCAAATTGGGCCTCACATAGGTTCCAATTTGAGGGGGGTATAAAGAGATATAAGTGTCCACGTGTAATAGTTGTTAGTAGATATTAAGTAAGTTTGTTAGAGTATATTAGCACGTGTGTATAGTAGCTTCGGTTGTAACAGACTGAATAACAGCATGAAAGTTTGAGCTGAGAGTTTCTTCTCCATGGTTGTCTTCCTTTTTGTTTTCTTCCTTGTTTGATTGTGTGTGTGAGAAAAAAATTGAGTGGATAGCTCAATTCCACAATTCGAACAATCTGCGAATCTAACGACGCAAATCTTGCTAAGTTAGGTTGGCGGATTATTCAATAGCATGACACGTACGGTTTGGGCTCGAATTATAAGAGGGAAATATTGTGCAAACTGAACCGACTTGGATACGTTCCAAGGTAAAAGTCGGGCCTCCCGAACCTGAAAAGGAATCGTTAATGGTTCCAAAGTGCTTAGGAAAGTGAGGATATATAGTTATGGGTAATGGAACTAGAACCCTCTTTTGGTTCCACACTTGGGTGAAAAACTTGTTGGATGAAACTTTGAATGAGGTGCCTCATGATTTGCTAGGAACAACTATAGCAGAGATGTAGGATGGAACGAATTGGAAAATTAATTTGTTTGGTCATCTCCTGCCAACTCATGTGATGAATTTATTTATTGGAAAATTAAGTTCACAACTGCTCAACCCGAAATGGCGCAAAGAGAAAGAGGACGGTTACATATGGCTTCTCTCGAATCAGTAAATATATAGAAGAGAGAGAAAATTTATATGAGCAGGACTTTACAAAAGAAGTCTTACTAAAATCACCACTATTAACAAACTCATGGTTAAAATCTAAATAAACCCAAGAGCAAGCATAGAACTCACTTGGATTTTATATGGCTTCTCTCAAACCCTGGACACCAGACATTGTTGTTTAGTTTAGCAAATACAACACCAGAGGAAAGTGGGCTTACGTGCCAGATTTGGGCCGTTTGGCCCAAATGGCTTCAATAGCCCAATTCCACTCAGATATTACATCTCCTGTTTACGTTACATTATACAAACAAAATCCCAAATCCAAACTTAGTGAATTACAAACCAAAAGCTACTACTCTACACATACATTATAAGAAGTCGGCAAAGTCCATAAACCAATATGGCTCCGTTCGGTAATAATGTACTAATATGAGTTGATGTGGATGTTGTTGATGTTGATGTAGCTGATGTTGAAATTACTAATTGAAATTTGTAGTTGAAATTCGATACTTATTTTCAGATAAGCTAATATGTGTTCGGAAAAAGGTAATTGATGAATCTTAAATTTAATTTGAAAATAGGTGTAAAAAAGGAAGGAGAATTTCAACTAGGGTCAAATAAACATATATCAACTCGATAAGTACCTCTCCCCCTACTTATTTTTTGTGCAAAATATCAACTAGTATCAACTACATAAATAGGTTTCAACTTTAACTACCGAACACTCACGCTAGTTGAAATTTTATTAGGTTCAACTACATAAACGCATTTCAACTAGCATATCAACACTAACGAACGAACCCTATACATCAAATAAATAAAGTGATCCCACATTGTTCATAAAGTTGGATTTCAAAAGCTACACAGGAAGAAACAAATTAAACCATATAGGTGAGGGACAGAATCATGCAGCTAGCGATATGTTTCCCCTTTTGCTCTTTTCAAAAGGGTAAAACAATGCAAGCATAATTTCCCTCCCATGATCGATACAACAAGAAGCGCCCCTCAAGATGATGATGACGATGATCATCATATCCTTGAAACATACATGATATATATTTGGCAAATGTAACATTGAAATGATTTCAAATTCTTTTGACTGTTAAAACTTGGTGGCAAGTATCCTATTGAGAAGTGATCAAGCCATTGGCAAGCCTTGCTCTCAGCTCCTTCCTTAAAATCTTTCCTGAGGGAAGTTTTGGGATCGAATCCACGAAGAATACTCGGCTAATCCTCTTGTAGAACACCACCTGCATTCCATAATATTACACCAATTAGCTTAATTGCATCGATTTTTCTAACTTGTGCCTTGTAAGTATAGGTTAAGAAGCCGAATTGAATATATTCTTTTAGATTCAATTATTTATTATTTGTAAGCTTTTTTGTATATGATTTGAAATTTTTTCTCTAGTGAGGAGGTAACTTGGTAAAATAAAGGATTTGTTGGTTGAAATGACACTTCATCTAGAGGGTTTGTTGGTTGATTAGGACAGCAAAGATGTAGTATATCATAGTTTTCACATTATTATTTTTTGTTTTGATGTGACACCAACCTATTTAATTCACTTTAATCTATAGTTTCCCTCCCTTTTTCTTTGTTGCGGTAGGTACACCAACACAAAACCACAATCTATCATGAAATTGGAAGCAAAAGAGGCCATCAAAACCATAAGAACAGCTGAGAAATCCATCCCTTTATTTTTGGATCAAGATTAGGGGAATTTGGACAAGTAAAGTCCATGAAGTCAGCATGAAAAATTTGACCATTTTCACAAGCAACATTATTTTTAGGTGATAACTTTTAAAAAAAAATTGGCTAAACATATAAATACAATCGCTTGCACGAGTTCCGTTACTTACTTGCTTAGAAACATACTGCTTGATGTCATCCTCAGTGATCTGAGTCCCATTCGATTTCACGATGAACGCCACCGGGACTTCCCCTGCAGCCTCATCCTTCATTCTGTATCACAAAACCAACACAACTTCAATGAATTTGCTTCTTATTGTAATAGATATAGTTTTGTAACAATAAGAGAGAGTTTAAATTTTGTAATTACCCAACAACAGCAGCATCAGAGATGTGGGGATGGTTAATCAAGAGCCCCTCAAGCTCAGCTGGAGCAACCTGAAACCCTTTGTACTTAATCAGCTCCTTAAGCCGATCAACAATGAAAATCTCATCATTATCATCCACTAATCCAATGTCACCGGTGTGCAACCATCCTTCTTTGTCAATTGTATTCTCTGTGGCTTTGGGGTCGTTCAAATAGCCTTTCATGATCTGGCTGCCCCTAATGCAAAGCTCTCCTGGCTGGTTTCTGGGCAAGGAAGCGCCGGTGTCAGGATCAACGATCTTGAGTTGCGCGTTCCTGACGACGGTGCCACACGCGCCGGACTTGACCTCCGTCGGCTCCTTTGCAAACGCCAAGCACATGGCTAGCACTGGCCCGGCCTCTGTCATTCCGTACCCCTGTTTAAGTTCCAAAACACACATACATACGTCTTATTAGGTATTCCTTTGTTGACTACAATTGGATGTATGTGAATTGTTTTAACTACCCAAATTCAATTACATGTCCTAGTCATTTATTGGGAAGAGTTATCCATGCTAGGGATCATAATACTAAATTACACACAATGGCAAGTGTTTTTTTTTTTTTTGAAAATGACAAGATACACAAATGAAAATTCGATCTTAACTAGTCAGTAGTAACCTATTTTGCAAATCAACCATAATGAATTGTGTATAGAACCATTTTCAAATATAGATAAGTTGTAGGTGTCACTCTTCACACGAAATATGAATATTTCGTGTGAAGAGTGACACTTTAAACTCATATGTTTTTTTTATAACAAAGAACCATTAACCACTATCCTTTTTTCGGTCAAGGAAAGAACCATTAACCACTATCCTTTTTCTTGGTCAAGGACACTATCTATAAGAGTCGAGACAGAAATATCATGGTACTATTATAAAGTCCTAGCTGCTTGATTAGATGCTCAAAGACATCACTATCCTTTAAAATAAATTGTCTTTTAAATTATGATTTTCTCACATACCTGACCCAGAACAGCATTGGGGAGCTTGGCTTGGACAGCTTCCTCAAGCTCTTTGCCCATAGGGGCGGCTCCGGACATGACAAGACGAATGGAAGAGAGGTCATAGGAACCGACATCAGGACACTTGACAAGGGCTAGGACGACAGGAGGCACAAAGGGAGCGATGGTAACCTTGTGCTTTTGCACCAACTCCATCATCGTCTTTATTTCAAACTTAGGCATTATCAAAATCGATGCTCCCACCCTCAACGCGCATAGCAAAACCGAGTTGAGGGAGTAGATGTGGAACAATGGTAGGACACATAGGATGACGTCGTCTTTGTGGAAGTAGAGGTTTGGGTTCTCCCCGTCCACTTGTTGCGCCACACTTGTTACCAAACCCTTGTGGGTTAACATCACTCCTATAAAATCCATGCATTGATTACAATGTTAGTGATATTTCACTCCAACAAGGTGATATTTATGTACCGCAAGGATGTCCTAGTATGAAACGCTCTCTATTGTTTCCTAATTCTTTCTAAATAAAAAAAATCTACCTATTGATTGGTTGATTATGGATATCAACTGACTAGGGTCCTATATTCATAGGGTTTGACTTTGGTATTATTAATTTTTTTTCCAGAAAATGACTTTACAAGTTAGACCATTATGAGTCACCTAATCCATGATCTAGAACTAGTTGCAACCAAAGCCATGATAAATGTTTGGGCGCCACCAAACCTATTATGAGCCACCCAATCCATGATCAAAAATTTGAATGGGAAATTAGTGTCACCTATCCATCTACATGATGTGACATATCTTGTTCTTATTGTATATGTAGAATTTATGACGTGCATGCTATATTTGGTGACCAAAATTGGCCTATTAATTAGTTTTGGTCCATCAATACACCTAATTCTTACTGCCCATGAGAGCTACCTCTTTAATCCATCGATCCATTTCTTAAAAAAGGTCACTCCATAAAATATTGAACGTAAAGAGGCATGTGAGGAGTACAGGGAACACAAATGGACAAATTCTTAAAACTGACTACATATATGTGCAGTTTCCCGTAACAAAAAAGCTGGATTTTGCATTATTATTTATAATTAAATTATGATCGAAATTAGAATTAATTTCATTTATCCACCATTATATTACATCTAATCATGAAATACTAAAAATCATCTAAATCTGTCAACAGCCGAATTTGGACCTACTTTTTTTTTTTTTGATCCAAGGGGCAAGGACCTACTATTTACACATATATAAATGTCAAAATGATTATGGTTCCATTAAGTTATAACTAGCAATCAATTGAAGTTCCTTTTTTAGAGCAATCATTTTTATTTTTTACTATAAGATAATTATTTTCCCATTTAATGATCGATATAATACAGAAAATTTCGTTATTTATATTCTGATACTCCTTGATTGCCGGCCTTTAATTCTGTTTTCAGAAAATGGTACTGTACAATATAATAAATATCATTAGACTACAAAAAAAAATATCTGATAAAAGATTTTTATGATATGGAATACAACATTCTTAGGTCCATAAATTATCCAATTTCACAAGTCAACGAAAATCCACCAACATAAACAAGAAAGAAAACATGGAATTTACCTTTAGGCAGCCCCGTGGTGCCGGAGGAGTACGGAAGCGCCACCACATCGTCCGGCGAGATCTCAACGTCCGCCGGCATATCCTTCTCATCGGCCGCCGTCAACTCGGCGAACGCCATACATCCTTCATTCACCGGCTCGTCCACAACCACAACCTTGACGTCGTTCTCCGCCGCGTACCCCGTCACCTTCTCGGCGAACGCCGCCATGGTGACGATGACCTTGGCCTTGGAGGCCCTGGCCTGCTTCTCGATCTCCGCCGGCGTGCAGAGCGGGTTGGCGGTGGTGCTGACGGCGCCGAGGTACGACGCGCCGAGGAAGCCGAACACGAACTCCGGGCAGTTCTGGAGGCAGAGCATGATGACGTCGCCCTTGCGGATCCCGAGGCGGCGGTGGAGTCCGGCGGCGGTCCGGCGGGAGGTCAGCTCGACGTCGGCGTAGGAGAAGACTTTTCCGGTGGGGCCGTGGATGATGCACGGCCGGGAGGAGAAATCGGCGATGTGTTCGAAGCAGTAGGTATGGAGAGGGAGGTGATCGGGGATGTAGATCTCTGGAAGCTTCGATTTGAAGATGATCTCCTCCTGCTGATTATCCTCCTTCTTGACGATCTCCATTGCCGGATTCGGAAATTCGAAACGAATTCGCTTTAATTGATTCTTGTTTTTTGTGTTTTCTTCTGGTTATGTTATCGGGAGTTGTGAGATGAAAACAAACTGGTGTTTGATTTTCTAACTCCCTGAGGGAATTGGGTTGAGATTTGGTGTAATATAGAGAAAGTTGGTAGGTGGTAGGGGGAGCTGGTGAGAAGGACACGTTTGGTATTAAATCTATTGTCAAGGGCAGTTCGATCAAGGGATCCACTACTTGGTTTTTTGAGGGCACAAATTTCAGTTTTTTTTTCAACTGATCGGCCAATGGAGGCGCGCCACGTGTCGCGCGCTGTGATGGGGCAGTCTTCGGTTAAGTGGTTCAGAGGCGCGGTGGGAGAAGGGGTCTTGCCTGGGGTTGGTGATAATTTTTTTAAAATAAAATTAAAATTGATCAAAGGAAATGTTGAACGAGTATAAGAGGAGGGTGGGCCCGGTTGAAAATGGGGTTGTGGTGGTCACGTTTGACCGGAGAGGGCAACAGAAGACGCCACGTAGGATTTCACCTACCACGGCGATTGCCAAGTGGGAGAAAGAAGTGACCGAAGTATAAGAAAAGGAGGGAGGCGATGGAGGGGGAGTTGGTGAAGAGATGATTTATTTTGCGCCAAATGCTTTTTTTTGGGTTGGGTTCCTTTTCGCGGGAGAAGACGCCACTTCACCTACTTCAACCAGAAATGGGTGGGCCCTGCATTTTTGTGGGTTGTTGCTGACGTCCAGCTGTCGTCATCACCGCGGAGTTGAAACGAGTGTAGGTTCAATAATCTTTTAAGTTTAAGAAATTAAGTACTCATCAAGGAGTGCAAATTTGTTTTTCTAAGACTTCAGATTAGTACGCCAGTGTCAAGTCACAACTGTGGTCGGGTCTAACATTTCATTGACATTCTCTTAGGTTCGGTTTGACACCTTCTATATTTTTTCCATCTAGCTAGAACATGTTAGCGGAAAATTTGTTCAAAAAAGTGCTTGATTTCGCTCTATTTTACTCCATCTAACGGAAAGGAGCTATCAATATGCTCGTACCGAACAAGCCCTTAGATGAATTCTTATAATTCATGATCTGAGTACTAAATTGTACATCTTTGAACTAGAGCAAAGCAATTTATAATATAAGTCGAGATTATGCATGCTCAATTACTATTTCGTGCTTGTCTATTAATGTTTACAAATTAATTACCATGTGGTAAGTTTATGCATTAAAATTAAAAACTGCAAATTGTATTTTTTAAATGATACGGAATAGTTAGTTGAGAAAGTCAATGTGCTGAATGCTTACACAACATTCATTTTTATTTTTTTGTTGAACGCGTACACAATATACATGCATGATGCGCTTAATTATACAAAACTATTTAGTATAGGCTTTCCGACTTGCATTGTTTGGAAACCATATTATGCAAGGTAAGATATATATTGTTAGGCCGAATCACACAAGGGGCGCCGAAGATCTATAGATGTGAACTTGTTTGTCTGTCGTATACTCGTATTTCATGTAAGTGACGAACGATCCCAACTCATTTGGGCATATGGCTAAAAGCCTAAAGCTCGTCAAATAATCTATTCATTTGTTTTGAGTCTTTTTACCATTAAAAGCAATAAATTTGGATTTGAACTATATTAAATTATTGTTCTAATATGTTGAATTACTCTTTTTATTGTCAATTTTTTCAGATGGAATTTATTGAGCTTATATGCTAGATAATAGAGGTTATGAGATATATGACATTTCTATCATTTATTGAGTGTATGGGATATAAAAGTGCAATTTCATTTCTCCCTCATTTATAAAAGATGTCATGTAAACTCCGATTTTAATGATAATGAGATGAGTAGCCCTCATTCCAAATTTCCATTTTGATCCTCTTTCCCTTCTTGGACGTACAAAGCTACCAGCTTTATTATTGTCATCACTTTAATATGATCTATTTTGGTTCACATTTACATTTATAAAAGATGCCATGGATGGCACTAGCACACCGATTCCACCAATTGTTGTTACAAAGCAAGGCCGACGAGCTTCACCTTCACCATTCGAATCATCCCAACTATGTGTTCTCCACAACTCTACTCAACGCGAGAAATAATAGTCATTGAAGATGTTTTGTTGAAGTATCCTTGATGGCCAAAAACAAGTTGAGAATGGTAAATGGCACAAGCACAAGATCAGATTTTACCTCCCCGCTGCTAGGACAATCGAAAAGGGTGAATAACATGGTAATTTATTGGCTCTTATACTCAATAGAAAAGGAAATAGTAGAGCTTGTTCTTTATTGCAAAACTATGAGCCAGATTTCGAGTGAATTGTATTCTAGATTTGGTAGGTCTAATCGAACTTGAATTTTTCAAGTTCAAAGAGACTTGAGCTCAATTTCTCAAGGAAATATGTCTATCACTTCTTATTTCACCAAAATGAAGAGATTATATGATGAATACTTGATGCTTCTTGAGGATTGAGTTTGTGAGTGTGGATGTAATATTGTGATGAAAGAAGTGACAGGTGATCAACATGTGATTCAGTTTTTGATGGGACTAAATGAAAACTACAACATTGTGAGAGGAAATATCTTAATGTTTAGTCCTCCTCCCAACTTAAATGAAGTTTATCAACCTGTATTGCAAGAAAAAAGAGAAAAGGAAGATAGGAGTGAATGCAAAAGATGAGGTCGAGTCTACAACTTTTGCAACTCAAAGATAGGCAAATAGAGATGCTCATAGGGTTGCCCCACATTATTGTGATCATTGTACCTATTGATTGGGACGTTTGGGTGTTGAATTTAGAGTGCATAGTACGTGTTCAGATGTCTAAGAAGATTTGGAGTACTATATGGGATATGAAAGTAGCACCAAAGATCAGAGTGTTTGTTCGGTGGACTTGTTCGAATGCTTTGAGTGTGAAGTCTAATTTGGTGGTGAGAAAAGTAGTGTCGAGTGATGTATGTGATAGGTATGGGCATGAGCCAAAGACTTTGTGGCAATCATTGGTGTCTTGTTCGAAGGATTGGAGGGTTTCCATGATTGGTGTCTTAATTGACATATCAATTAAGAATTTTCACTCATCTGATATTCCTCTTCCAGGTGTCTTTGAGGCATTGGGTTGGGAGGGAGTGTTTGATTTTCTTGTGTTGGCTTAGGCATTTTATCGAGTCATTTAGGCAATACTTAACTGGGTGTGTTGGATAAAGGGTGGGCATTCAAAGGATGTCCACATCTTTCAAATCATATATGTTGGCAACTTCATGTGTAGGGGGTGATGGTGTGTGTATTTCGCTATGGAGTTGTCGTTTAGGCTCCAAATTAAATGCTTATGCGATAATTTTGGCTCCAAATTTGATGGGTCTTAGAGTTGTGGTGCATGCTTGAGTGCACCGAGTATAGGCTCGATGGAATGTGCTTATGGAGGAGGTTGAAGGGGATTCTTTGAGCCCTATCTCTGGCATGTGATGACGAATCACACGTCAAAGGGTCGACCCGATCATTAAGGTTGGAGTAGTATGGACAATTGTTGAAGAACCCAAATCTCATGAACCCTTCTTCAATTGGGTTTGAAAGAATTACAACTTGAATCTCACAATTTGCCCTTCAATCAAATTGGATTAAACTTATAAACGAATCTCACGAATGTAAATTTAACCCGACGCCGCTTCTCATGGTCTCTAGTTTGAAAGCTTCATACCTTCAATGGGAGAACACACAAGTGTTTTCTTTTCAAGTAAAAACCGATGGAGAAATTGGTACCTCATGCCCCACTTTATAAATTAGTTTGCAAAAATGCATTATTATTTCCAAAGTTGCATTAATGTCCAAAACAATAGCATAAGTGTCCAAAATCATGCTCTTTCCTTTTTAGAGAAATATTAAAATAATTCATTTTTTTCAAATTTGAAAATATGGAAATTATTTTCAAATTTGAAAATGCGGAAATTATTTTCAATCTAAAACTAAATTTATTTCTCCTTATTAAAAAAAATCAAGATTTAAATTTTTTAAATCAAAGAAAAATACCCATTAAGATTGAAATCTTTTAAGATTTTTATCTTTCTAATCTATTATATTTTTCATTTAAAGTAAGCAAAATATTTCGTAACAAATCTAATTCATTTGCAATTTTCTTTTCCTTTTTAAGTTCGTGACAGGATCATATAGAGGTATGATATTAGAATAGACAAGCATGACAGATTGACAATATAAAATCTAGCCCAAGTAGACTTTGACGGAAATCTCAATCAACTAGTTTATTTGCCATATCTTTGACTTTTCTTTTATCCTTTAATAATTGGTTATTATTGTTTCGATTAGATTGGTACCTTTTAAGATTTTTATCTTTCTAATATCCATTATATTTCTCATTTAAAGGAAAGAAAATATATCGCAACAAATCTAATTCGTTTGTGATTTCCTTTTCCTTTTTAAGTCTGTGACACAGATGTATGACAATAGAATAGGCAAGCATGACAGTATAAAATCCAGTCCGAGTAGACTTTGGCGGAAATCTCAATCAACTAGTATCTTTGTCATATCTTCGACTTTTCTTTTTTTCCTTTTTACTCCTTATTTTCCCTATACACTTTAAGATCATAACCAATAAATCGTTTAAAAATATCTTTTCACGTGACTTTTATACATTTATTTTTTCAATTTATGTTTTCTGATTTTAATTCTGTTGGGACGTTGTTGGGACCTCTAGTTCTAAACAACGGATCAACGATGTCGTTCTCCGAGTTTTGATCATGCCAAACACCATAGGGAACTAATGTGGTTTGTTCAAGTATTTCTAAGGAACACAGGTACAGCCAAGAACTCCCATGAATGACCAAAAGCCACGGTAGTTCACAATGCAGAGTTCCCATCAAGGGAACTCTGATGAGGAAAGTTCCCATGAAATGGGAACTCCCAGAAATGATCAAGAGAACACAAGCTTACAACGATGAAGAGTTTCCATCAAGGAAACTCTGAAGAAGACAGTTCCCATGACATGTGAGGACAACGACCGTTCAGCACAGATCGCGGGATTCTGTCTCGGACAGCCCGAAGGAACAGTCTGAGGATCAGACTGTCACGCTTCATCCAACGGTCCGATTGATCCAAGAAGTTGACCTAGTTCAAACCAAAGTCACATGTGAAGAAAGTACAACTTGGGCATCAAGCAAAGGGCATTTTGGACACAAACGAAAGATGCGACTGCCCAAGCTCACCTGGACTATAAAGCCAAATGAATAGTACTCGGATTGAGTACTTCTCCCAGAACTCACAAAACACCCACACCAGAGAAAAGAAAGAAAAGGAAGAGAAGTCCCCGCCGGCGAGTGTGTGATCTCGACGACGGTGAAGCCGAAGTTCCCAAAGACAAGGGAACTGAGAAGTCGGTGTAAGGTGTGACTTATTTGTATTTTGCTGTTGTGAGCTTAGGAACTCAGTTGAGAGGATTTGCTAGTGTTGCTAGAGTTAGGAAGAACTCGTAGGAACTGAGAAGTGTGAATCCGGCTATGTAACTAAGGAACAAAGCAATTAATATAAGTAAGTCATTCAAAATCCTCCAAGCGGAGGTTGAGGTTTACCCATACAACTAGTTGGTTGTAGTGGGGTTCCTCTATAAAGGAACTGCGTTCTAGACTGTCTTTAATACTTGCGAATTGTTTACTTCCGTTGCCTTGGGAACAGCTTAACTGCCAGTTCCCAATCTCTTTGCTAACGTTTACGATCCAACAATTGGTATCAGAGCTTGCGCTCTAGATTTGTGTTAGCATCGCAGGTATCAAACGGCTTAGGAACTTACTCAAGTGGGGAACAACACCAGTAAGCTGCCAAGGCTTATTACAGGAAGATTTGAAAGCTGGCAACGCGACATGAAGGATTGGATGCGTGGCCTAGACTACCAAGCATGGTGTGTTATCGAGAGAGCCAACTTCGAAATCGATCTAGCCATAGTCAACGACCTCTCAAAGTGGGGACCCAATGAATACAAGTGTATGGAGGCAAACTACAAAGCCAAACAATACCTGAAGAGGTCCATGTGCGTACAAGACTGTGACAGGGTAGCAAACCTTGACACAGCTAAGGAAATGTAAGAAGCCATCCAACAAATGCACGTTGGGAACTCAGATCTCCGAGAAGATCTTCAGATGAATGCAAAAGGGAATTCTACAACTTTCAAATGGAGATGGGAGAGTCTGTCGATAGCTACCAGTCCCGATTTGAAGGACTATGCACCAAAATGGAAGGCTTGGGGATCACCAAAGAAGAAATCACCCATAAGATGAAAGTCCAACAGCTCTTCAACGGATTGACTGGAGAATGGACAAACGAGAGAATAATGTTCAAGGAAAATCCGGAAAATAGAACACTCATGCTCCATCAAGTGTTTGGAAAGCTAGTGGGACACGAGAAGAGAAAGATCGATGATAAGGAATAGACTCGAGCTCATCGAGGGATCGCACTCAAGATTGAGAAGATGCTCAAATCAACTCAAGAACAACACGAAGACTCCGAAGAAGAAGAGGATGAGGAGCTAGTTCTCATAACAAAAGCTCTTCGGAACTTCTACAAAGGGAAGCTCCAAAGGAACAGTGGGAACTGGGGAAAAGGTTAGAGTTCCCAAAGAAAACCTGCAGAGAAGGACCTCTCTGATGTCACATGCTACAAGTGCAACAAGAAAGGACACTTCGCTAAGGAATGCCCACAGGGAACTGACGGCCGGAAGCAAGGGAAGAAGGCCTACATCGCCACCTGGAGCGATGATGAAGACGAAGATCCCGAGTCATGGGCACTTCCAGACATGTGTGGAATGGTCATAGGAGAAACCATTGGGGAACAACCCAGTGAGGTAACCACTAAAACTGTTCTTGCTTCTTTGAATAACTATGAAAAACCTGAGTGTTGAAAATCCTTTCAAGTCTTGTAAAAGATAACATAAAACTGCAAAACAAGTTGGAAAAACAGGAACACATAAATGCTCAACTAGTTGGTCTTGAACCCTGTCCTAACTACATATCCCTTCTTGAAAAACTCAAGTCTCATGTGTCTCACATCGTAGATCTAGAAAATGAAATCAAAACTCTAGAGAAAGATGAGAGCACTCTCTTGCAAAATCTGAGTAAGACTCCTGACCATCTTGAAGCCTCTAGTTCCCAAATTAGGTTTGTCCCAGCCAAACACGGCATAGGATACAAAGGTGAATGCTCAAAGAATGGAAAGTCACCCCTGAGTGAACATGAAATCCATGAGTGTAGGGCCTTAGAACTTCAATGTGAGAAACAGAAAAATGCGCATCTTGAAGAAAAAATCAGGGTCCTAGAAAGTGGGAACGGTGGTGAGAGAGATTATTACACTGGGAACACTGGTGAAAGATCTGGGATACAATCTCTTAAGTGTTGCCCAGATATGTGATCAAGGGAACAACGGTGTCACCTCCGACTCAGACGAATGCCTAGTCATCAACAAAAAGACCAACAAAGTGATTCTGAGAGGAAGAAGGCACAACAACGTTTATGTAGTAGATACAGAATTTGAACCACCAATGAAGTTGTGTCTTGCAAGTTCCCAAGATGACACGGAACTCTGGCATAGACGACTGGGACATGCAGGTGTAAATCAAATCCTGAAGCTTTATCTACAGGATCTGGCCATTGGTCTTCCACGGATCAATCTCGAAGGAGTCAAAATATGTGAAGCATGTGTTCGAGGGAAACAGACCAGGAACTCCTTCAAACCCAAAAAGGTGGTGAGCACAACCAGGCCTTTAGAGCTAATTCACATGGATCTCTGTGGTCCCATGAGAACGGCTAGCTACGGTGGAAAAAGGTACATGTACGTTTTAATTGATGATTTTTCAAGATTCACCTGGGTTGTTTTCTTGAAGGCAAAATCACAAGCATTTGAAGAATTCGAGCCCTTCATCAAAAGAACAGAAGTAAGCCTGGGACTAAAACTGAAAGCAATCAAATCTGATCACGGAACTGAGTTTCAAAACTCAGAGTTCCTAAACTTCTGTGAGAAAAATGGGATCTCTCACATTTTCTCAGCTCCTCGCACTCCTCAGCAAAATGGAGTGGTCGAGAGAAAGAACAGAACCCTGGAGGACATGGCGAGGACCATGATGATTGAAAGCGGAGTTCTTGAGTACTTCTAGACTGAAGCCATCTCCACAGCTACGTACATCTTGAACCGAGCCATGACAAGGCCCCTGATCAACAAAACGTCCTATGAGCTCATCAAAGGGAGAAAACCAAACATCTCACACTTGAGAACATTTGGTTGCACGTGCTTTGTTCACAATAATGGCAAAGACAATCTTGGAAAATTCGATCCCAGAAGCGACGAAGGGATCTTCCTGGGATACTCATCTCAAAGCAAAGCTTACAGGGTTTTCAACAAAAGAACCAAGAAGATAGAAGAAAGCATCCATGTCGTCTTCAACGAGAAATCCGTAAAGATGGGAACAGAGACCCAAGGGAAGGGAACTCTGTTCAAGCTGGTAAGACAAGAAGACGATGATGATGATGATGAGCCAAGGAAGAGGGATGAAGACTATCCAAGTGCAAGCAACATCCCACAACCAAGGAACAGTGACGGAGATCCAACTCTCACTGATCAAATCTCCCTCGAAGTTCCCTCCTCAGAAGAATTACAAGACACCTCCAACTCTCTTGTTCCCCAAGACAATACCCTGCCAGAATCAAGTATTCAGGGGGAACAAAGAGGGAACTTGCCAGAAATCTCTGAAGAAACCTCAAATGAAGAAGTTGAAGATGAGTGTTCCCATGACAAAGAAACAGCTACTGAAGATGACACAAGTGCAAGGGAACCCACTCATACAAGAAACTTTCAACAAAGGAAGGACCACCCCATTGAGAACATCATCTCCCCTTATGATAAAGGTGTACAAACTCGCTCCTCTCTCAATAATTTTTGTGCTTTTAACGCGTTTGTTTCAATGGTGGAACCCAAAAAAATCAAAGAAGCTTTGAAGGACCCAGATTGGATCCAAGCCATGCAAGAGGAGCTCCACCAGTTCGAGAGGAACAAAGTTTGGAAGCTAGTTCCTAGGCCCAAGAACAAGAACATCATAGGAACTCGATGGGTCTTTAGGAACAAGCTCGATGATACTGGGGTTGTAGCAAGGAACAAGTCTAGGCTAGTGGCACAAGGCTACAGGCAAGAGGAAGGAATTGACTCAGACTCTTAATTGCCTATGTTGCTCACAAGGGATTCAAGCTTTATCAAATGGATGTGAAAACAGCCTTCCTCAATGGATATCTCAAGGAAGAAGTATATGTGGCTCAACCCCCAGGATTCGAAGATGAGAAGCAACCCAACCATGTCTACTTCCTGGAGAGGGCACTCTACGGACTCAAACAAGCTCCCCGAGCTTGGTACGACAGGTTTGCTCAATTCCTCTTGTCCCATGGATACCTTCGAGGTTCCATAGACAAGACTTTGTTTTTAAAGAAGGAGTCTAAAGACATTTTGATTGTGCAAGTCTATGTTGATGACATTGTTTTTGGAGCAACTAACGAAACTCTTGTAGAGAACTTTAAGGACCTCATGAGCAGTGAGTTTGAGATGAGTCTCATTGGGGAACTCACGTTCTTCCTGGGACTTCAAATATCCCAAACCAAGGAGGGAACAAAGATTCATCAACAGAAATACATCAAGGAAATGCTCGTGAAGTATGGGATGGAACACTCCAAGCCCATTGACACTCCCATCTCACCAAATTCAAGGCTCAATGCGGATGAAACAGGTATTAGTGTGGACCAACGGAACTATCGAGGTATGATCGGGTCCCTTCTCTACTTAACAGCTAGTAGACCTGATATCATGTTCTCCGTATGTCTTTGTGCTCATTTTCAAGCTAACCCTATGGAATCACACCTGAAAGAGGTGAAGAGAATTTTCAGGTATCTCAAAGGGAACGATAACTTGTGCCTCTAGTATCCAAGGAACAGTTCCCTTGAGCTCATTGCATACACAGATGCGGACTTTGCAGGGCACCTGGTTGATAGAAAGAGCACATCTAGAATGGCCCAGTTCCTAGGGTCATGCTTAGTCTCATGGGGATCGAAAAAGCAAAACTCAGTGGCACTCTCCACAGCTGAAGTAGAATATGTGGTTGCCGCATCTTGTTGTTCCCAAGTTCTATGGCTTAAGTCACAACTCCAGGATTACGGTATGTCTTTTGGCCCAGTTCCCATACTTTGTGATAACACTAATGCCATAAACATTTCCAAAAATCCTGTGCATCATTCTAGAACTAAGCATATAGATATAAGGCACCACTTTCTACGTGACAATGTTGAAAGTGGGAACATCTCAATGGAACACTGTAGAACTGAAGAACAAATTGCGGACATTCTCACCAAAGCTTTAGACAGACGTCCCTACCAGCGTTTTCGAATGCTTTTAGGGATGATAACTCTAAACTAAACAAGTCCTTGTTTGTTTCTTCCTCAATGCCTGACTAGTTTATACAAGATTGCATGATATGGAACTTGGACTTATTGCTTTCACTATGCCATGATTACTAGTCTAAAGATAAATGTGTACAAAGGAACTCTATTTCTTTTGGCCCAAAATGATCAACCAGAGTTCCCTTTATCCCTCTTTACAAGCCACCATGACGGTTGATCATATGACCCACCCTAAGCTAGGGACCGGACAAACGCTTCTCATGAGCCAAAATATTCACTCCTTTATCGAATCGCAAATTGTCTGGTTCCCCTTTGAGTTCCCTAGCCCCACAAAAGGATGAGTGTGAAGTTCCCTTAACCACTTCACTCTCCCTGACCTTGATATGATCATGGGAACGGATACAAACTAGCAAGGGAACGCTGACTCATCTACAAAGACGAACCGTCACTTGGGAAACAGACTTTTGTGTCAGAGGCTCTGAAGCGTTAGACGCCAAGTATTCAAATTTTGAAAAGGACTTCCCAAGAGATCGTGACGCGTGTCCAGAAGCGTGCTATGGAAGTTGAAATGATGCCCCACGTTCATTGGGCGACGGTTATCGAGGTTTTCCACTTCCCTTTCTACCCCTCGCCCCTTCTCTTCTTAAAACCCTCATTTGCCATTTTTGGGATCTTATTCCATCTTCCATCTCTGTCATTCTTCTTCTCCACATCCCTTTCACTCCCTTTTTCAAGAAACCTCCAAAACCTTCAAAAATCTTACAAAAATGGCCCCTCAACACACCTTTTCCCAGATCAAAGCGTGGGTACATGCCAACCCTCGCATCCTCTTCATCTCTCAATTGAAAGAGATTGAGAAAGAACAAGACCCAACTATGAAGGATGTTCTTATCCAAGGGCTCTACAAACAAGTAAGCCCTTTCTTGCCCCCTCCTCCTCCTCCGGCTGACGACACTGTGGCCTGGACCTCTTCTGAATCCCTTCCTCCTCCTTCAACCACCAACACCTCCTCCGGCGTTGTCATCGTTGACAATTTCGGAGACGCTCGTCCTTCCATCAATGAAAAACCCAGAAAATCAAAACACCGTCATTCATCCAAACGACGCCACTCCTCAAAAGACCCCTCAAAACCCAAAAAATCCAAACATTCCAAAGATCCCTCCAAATCCAAAAAACGCAAACATTCTGAGGTCTCTGAATTTTCGGAGCCCAGAAAGAAAGCCTTCTTCAAGTTTGAGGACTACTTGAACTGCTCCAAGGAGAGTTCCTGTGCGCCCAAACCTCCTTTCCCTTTCCCCTCTGACGATGGGACCTCTCAATCCCAAAGTCTACTCCCTTCTTCTTCCTCTCTCCCTCCTCTTCTAACCGAGGGACCTCACAAACCTCCTCCCACGAAACAGCAGACTCCTCCACCACCACCTCCGTCTGTTCCCACTCCAAAAGGAACTCCACCTTCTTCACTTCCTTCCGTTCCCATAACAACGGGAACTCCAACTCCACCTCCACCTCACAAAACTCCTCCTCCTTCCTTACCAAAACACACCTCCACCTCTCCCATTCCTACCTCGGGGATCTCTACTCCCCAGGTTACCAAAACCATTCCTCCTTCTACCCAACTCTCTACTCCCATTTCTTCTTCTCTCCCTTCTTCCACCACATCCCCCACCACCACCAAACTCCCCTCTCCCTCACCATCCAAAAGTGTCGTCGCCCTCACCTCGGACGACGATGATCTCCCTCTCTCCGTGGTCATCGGCAAAATGACCAAGGACCCTCCTCCTATCATAATGGGAACTGTGGAGGAGGAGGCCCAGCTCAAGGAAATCGAAGAAGAGCTCAACCGGGACCCCTCTGAACACACAACTGATCACGGGACCAAGTCCCCAGAGAAGGTGGCTCCGGAAGAGCCCACGGAGAGAAAGGACCCAGCACTGGTTGGTGGTGCTGGGGCAACAACAAGTCATCCCCAGGATGACGCGGAGGGCTCAAGCTCGAGCTTCTCCGAGGAAGAAAGGACCTCCCACGATGAGGTCGAAGAAGAAGAAGAAGCTCCAGCTGCTAAGGAGCGAGCACCGATCCCAACCCCTGGACACCAAATGGTGGTGTCCACGGGTTCCCAACATCCAAGGGAACGTGTGCTTCAGATTGAAGCGGTTGCACCCCCTCAGCAGAAAGGACCTCGAACGGTCTCTAGGGGCAACACGTCAAAGAGCACTACAAGGAAAGGGAAGGGGACCTCTTCCACAAAGCACCCTGTGGATGAACGCCGGAAGCTCTCCCTCCGCTCATCATCTGTGAAGACGTGCTGATTGACAACGGCTTAGGGGAACTGTGGGACCTGATCAAGGCCCAGGGCTGGGAAAATCTGTGCAAGGAAACTGTGAGCGTTGATCCCTCGCAAGTGCGTCAATTCTACAATAACTTCACTATCACCAACGACTGCACTCAGGGAACTCTCTCCCACGAAGGCGACGAGTTCATTTTTACAACGTCAACAATCCGCCTTCAGCTCCAGGTTCCCGGTCAAGGGCTCAATGAGTTGCCCAACAAGCTCTGGGGGGACTTCAACAACGCCGAAGTGTACAACACCATCTTTGAGGGTCGGGTTCCCTCCAAAGTTCCCTCGATGCACCATCTGTCCTTGGTCGCCAAGCTCGCTCACCAATTCATCATCAATGTGGTGATCCCGCGCCAAGAGAAGCGTCTAGTTTTCAATATCCCTGATGCGATCATCCTCTACCACTTCCTCCTCAAAAAGCCCATCAACCTTCCCAGAAGCATCCTTGGGCACATGGAGAAGTGCATGGCTTCCAAGTCCCACTCCTTTCCCTACTCTGGGCTGATAAAGAAGCTCCTACAAAAAGAGGGTCTCTACGACGCCTCTAAGGACGAAATAGAGCTTGGAAGGGAACTTGACATTTCAGTTGTCCAGAAGATGAGGCACTCTGAGCCTGTAGAGGAAGCGGCTCAACTGGAGTTTGGTGAACAAGAGGGGAACTCTCATGTGTTGCTCCGTATTGCCAACACCCTCGACCAGATTGCCAGGGACCCAGCAGCGTTGGCCAGAGGACAAGAAAAGCTTACACAAGTCCTGACGCGCCTCTGTGACGCACTGTTCCCTCAAGCCCCATGATCTCTCCCTTCTTTTTCCCTTAAATCCAAAAATGACCACAAAATTGTACTTGAGTTCCCATTGTAAATATTTTCTTAAGTAATGCATTGGTCTTTAATTTGATTGCGTGTTCCCTTCTTTCCTATTATTGTTTGCTTGTTTTCGATGATGTCAAAAGGGGGAAAGACAAAAAATGTGAGATGAGTTAAAAGTTTAAGTTATCACAGACCACGCATAAGCTAAGGGGGAACAATTGCATAAAAAGCTAAGTAAGAATTAAGTGTCTCACCAAAAGTGGCTCCCCAAATCAAATTATTTAACTAGAAGTGACTTCCCAAAATCTTACTTAGGAACTCATCAGCATATCATTCATTGAAATACTTGCATATTTTGTGATGGGTTTGTCATCATCAAAAAGGGGGAAATTGTTGGGAGGTTGTTGGGACCTCTGGTTCTAAACAACGGATCAACGATGTCGTTCTCCGAGTTTTGATAATGACAAACACCATAGGGAACTAATGTGGTTTGTTCAAGTATTTCTAAGGAACACAGGTACAGCCAAGAACTCCCATGAATGACCAAAATGCACGGTAGTTCACAATGCAGAGTTCCCATCAAGGGAACTCTGATGAGGAAAGTTCCCATGAAATGGGAACTCCCAGAAATGATCAAGAGAACACAAGCTTACAACGATGAAGAGTTTCCATCAAGGAAACTCTGAAGAAGACAGTTCCCATGACATGGGAACTCACATGTGAGGACAACGACCGTTCAGCGCAGATCGCGGGATTCTGTCTCGGACAGCCCGAAGGAACAGTCTGAGGATCAGACTGTCACGCTTCATCCAACGGTCCGATTGATCCAAGAAGTTGACCTAGTTCAAACCAAAGTCACATGTGAAGAAAGTACAACTTGGGCATCAAGCAAAGGGCATTTTGGACACAAACGAAAGATGCGACTGCCCAAGCTCACCTGGACTATAAAGCCAAATGAATAGTACTCGGATTGAGTACTTCTCCCAGAACTCACAAAACACCCACACCAGAGAAAAGAAAGAAAAGGAAGAGAAGTCCCCGCCGGCGAGTGTGTGATCTCGACGACGGTGAAGCCGAAGTTCCCAAGGACAAGGGAACTGAGAAGTCGGTGTAAGGTCTGACTTATTTGTATTTTGCTGTTGTGAGCTTAGGAACTCAGTTGAGAGGATTTGCTAGTGTTGCTAGAGTTAGGAAGAACTCGTAGGAACAGAGAAGTGTGAATCCGACTGTGTAACTAAGGAACAAAGCAATTAATATAAGTAAGTCATTCAAAATCCTCCAAGCGGAGGTAGAGGTTTACCCATACAACTAGTTGGTTGTAGTGGGGTTCCTCTATAAAGGAACTGCGTTCTAGACTGTCTTTAATACTTGCGAATTGTTTACTTCCGCTGCCTTGGGAATAGCTTAACTGCCAGTTCCCAAGCTCTTTGCTAACGTTTACGATCCAACAAATTCTTTCAATTTAATAATTTATTTCTAAAAAACATTATAAATTTAAATTGAAATAGTTAAACAATAAAATAATAAAATTGCATAAATGCCAAAAATGAGTGATTTGCAATTTGCTAGAATATGGGGTACTTTTGCAAACTTTTTTTGTACATAGGGTACCCCTGCAAATCCGCCAAACCGATTTATGCTTGCCATTAGGGCTACATGACTTTAAATAATAAATTGCAACATAAAATAAATCCTAAAAAATAATAAAAACTAAATAAAATAATCCTAACACAACATAAATATCATAAGAAAAAATAGCCCAAATAGATAAAGTCTCAAACCCTAAACCTCGAAGCAACACTCCCGATGTGGCTAGCAAACGTCATAGTTGTGACGATCAAACATGGAGTGGGCTGGAGGGCATCACGGTTGTGACGGGGGTCGTCACAGTCATGACGGGCAATAGAACCCGCATGCATAACTTCCTTTTGGCTCGAGTCATAGCCTTCTTTGAATGTGATCATGGTGACAACGCTCAGAACTTCCTTAGATTGGGTCAGATGCTACTCTAAGGTTGTTTTCCAAGAAATGGTGACGTGAGATGACACATACCTCAAAATAATAAAAACATCTTTCTTGATTTAGACTGTGTGATCGGTTTATCTCCAATAAGCTTGATGTTCGATTGAAATTTGTCAAGCTCTCACGGTTCTCATGGCCATATCAATTGGTCTTCTCAACCGGCTATAACCTTTGATCTCAAAAGCAAGAACTCGATGTCAATCCTTTTCCCGGTGGATTGGTCTCCTTTTGCTTCCGTTTTAGTTGATATTATGACTCTTTCTTTAAGTTTTAGTTCTTGGTCTTTTCAACATGTTTGTAGGTCAGGTAATAGTCTTGCACATTTTATGTTTCATTGGGTTGTGCTGTATGATTCCGAACTTTTCTTTATTGCTATTGTTGAGTGGGTTGGATTGTATTCAATTTGTTTTAATAATATGTCTAGGACTGACAATTATCCAAGGGTGATCAATCCTCCCATTTAACCCACCAAAAATAACTAGGCGAAAATCCAAACAAAGCGGGTGATGGGCGGATTGGGTGATGGGTGAAACGTTTGACGAGTCGGATATGTGTGGGAGTTTGTCACCTAAATAACCAACCCATTACCCACCCACCACCCAACCCATCACTTGTTTCACCCAAACCACCCACTTAACTCGTTTAAATCCTAGTTATCCTAGTATATTTTGAACGCGTTCTCATATTTTGAAGAAAATTTTCAATTATATTGCTAACATTAACATTTTATGATTTATATTTTATGTTTTTTAATATTACTTTTAGAATTATGGATTTGCATTTCTATTTACTTAGTATATCGATATTTACTTATCGAATCATTATCTTTATATATTTTTTCGTATTGAATTATTAGTAATAAAGGGTCTCGTTCAGATAATGGAAAAAAAAATACAACGGTTATAATGGTGAGTGGTGAACGGATCACATATAACCATAGGGTAATGAGTGGTCGAGTGAGGTGTTTTTACTTGTGGGACGGGTGGTGGAAGTGCTCCATCCACCCATATCCAACCCATTGACAACCCTAAATAAGGCATAAGTTTTCCTTCAAAAAAATATATCTTCAAAAAAAAATAAACAGACTATCAAAGATGTGAAGCCCAATCAATTTAGACGGGATTTGTTTCGCAAAATCACAAGTGAATTTATTTTTGCTTGGGCTTCATGCTCATTGGTCCAACGTCCATTAGAGGAGCATTGGGCTCAATAGACTGCAATTTACTACATTTCAATATAGGGTCCCCCGCTAAGTGTTATTTATCTTTTCAGCCTTTTTTTTTTTTCATACACTAGGGGTACATGACACTATTAACACTTTTATATTTCAAGATATTTTGGACAAAACTTATAGATTTACCCTCATTCATTATTCAATCAAATTTCGATTTATTTCTCTACATAGACTAATTGTACACTACGAATTTCTTATGTATTATTCTTATTTTACTAGCCAATGAGAGCAACCATTAATTAAGGATCAAAATTCTTAATACATGTATCAATTGCTAAACAAATACGCAAAACGTTTTTTTACCTCTCTCGACCGGTTCGATCGGACAGAGTTACGTCTCTCCATACACGTTGTCAAGGAGATTTGAATTCAAATTTCTTCACAAATGCTTAAGAAAATCAAATGTCTCATCTCACTAGAGATCAACCGGTGATCGGTAAGGAAATCTAGTGTCTTATATGCCAATTGGTGATCGGTAAGATACTAAGATGTGCAAAAAAAAAATTGATGGAACGAGTCAAAACAACCACTTGTACCTCAATACTGAATTCCAAACAAAATAATATGATGACGGGTGACCCTAAAATATGTGAATTCTGTGAGCACATTTGATTATTTCATTTCATTTTGTTCAAAATATGATTCTATCTTGAATTTATTTTATTCTTAAAAAAACTATAGAAAGAAACCATTCCCAATCAATCCCACATGCATGCCATCATTGCCTAATCTCTCCTTGGACCAGCATAATTAGTAATTCCAAAGCAAATCCCATTCAATTTGGACACTCAATCCACCCAATTAATCCTAAATATTCAAATTCGGTTCTGTTTAATCTCATTAGAGCAACAATTGCTAGTTTGCTACGTTGCTTTTTTCAACGCTCCCTCTCTGCACAGTAAAATATGTGATCCTTGCACCGCAAGGCTTTCACAAAAAATCTGGCCCCACCAAGCAGCCTCCCTCCGCGTTCCTGGGCCCCACCTCCAAAAAATCCCTTTTCTGGATCACTCATCTTTCTCCATTACATAACTCAATCAATCTCATCATTTGAAGTCAAAATTAAGCTCTCTTATCTAATACGCCATTATGAGCCCCTCCCTCCCTAATCCAAACCATTCCCCCAAATCCACCTTGCTCGGCCGCCTCCGAACCGCCGTCGGAAAAGTCCGGCTCCTCCTCCGCAACGTCACTCCCAATTACTCCTCCTCCGCCGCCGCCGCCGCCTCATGGCGCCTGATCTCCACACTCCGATCCTCCACCGCGCTCCTCCGCGGCAAGCCGCCGCGCCATCCCCAGCGCCGCCTCAGCCTCAACGATCGCCGTCCCTCCAGCCTGATTGACGCCTGCGATGACGAGGCGGAGCCGTCCGTACGCCGATTGGACTCCAATGCTTCTGCTTCGTCCACCGGCTCTACTCCCGGCCGAGTTCTTCACCGGACGACGAGCTGCCCGGATTCGACCGGATCTGGCTCCGGAGGCGAGGAGGAAGACGAGGATGTCGATCGGAAAGCGGAGATGTTTATAACGAATTTCTATAGGCAGCTGAGATTGGAGAAGCAGGTTTCGCTGGAGTTGAGATATTGTAGAGGCTACAGCTTTGGATCTTCTTCCGATCCTTCTCCCGGATCCAATCGATCTTTTGCTTCCCCTACTACTTGATTAATCAGCTGGTTCTTCATTTTTTTTTACGGTTTGGGATTTGTTTTGATACAAACAGAATTTTTTATTATTATTATTTTTCTGTGGCGGGCTATTTTAAGGATTTATGATCGAGGTCCGATTTGAGTAATATGCATTTTCATGCGTGTTGACTTGAGGCGTGATTTGATTTGATTCTTCATAATCTTATAATAATAGCAATAGTGTGTGTCGTATTGTTTTCTTTATTTCATAATATATTATACATTTTATACTAAGTTGAATGACTGGTACCCTTGTGTATGCGAAGTCGCGGAAGCAAGTTTAAAGGCCAAATGCTATCAATATAATGCCACAAGTAGTTTATATGTGCAACTACAACAGCTTTATTTCAGTCAAATAATGGCTATATAGTCCCTTTTCAGTTACAGATTAAGACGTTAGCGTACACTTAAAAAACGTAAAAAATAGAGAGATATACTAATTTAGAGTATTAAAAAGAGTTTTAGTTTTTGGGTATAAAGTGGTTTCGGGTGGAAAGTGAAACACGGCCTAAGCTCGGGTGTTCTAGAACATTTTTATGATTCTACAGATGATCATAATTAGTAGTGTGGCTCAATTTTGCAATTGGAGAATGTTAGTTAGGGCGAGATAACTATCTCGCACCATTTGGGTCCCACACTTTTTAATTTTATTCCCTTCTTTTTTTTCTTTGACTTAATAGTATCACACTATTAATATTAATAATAAAGGTTTTATATTATTTTTCTTTAGATAGAATTAGTTAAATATATGCTTTAATGAGAATGTCAATCACATGACCTATTCTAGGATAGTATCCCTTGATTGACTCTCTTTGTGCTCTTGTAATCGCCTATTTAAAGGCTCCTCTCCTATTAATAATATTACTAATCTTTTCACACAAATTATATTCTCTCCATATGGTATCGGAGTATTTTGCCTAGCGGCATTTCGATCCTCAATTTTTTTTTTCTCTCATGGCCGCCGATGTCTATAATCGTCACCAAGAATCACCACAAAATAACCGAGACCGCCTTTGGGTGTCTTCAATGAACCGGGATCGCCTTTGGGCATCTCCGACAAAATCAGGATTACCTTCGGGCGTCTCCGAGATATCCTTCGGGCGTCTCATACAAAACTGGATAGCCTTCATATGTCTCATACAAAACCGAGATCGCCTTCGGGCGTCTCATACAAAACGGGGATCGCTTTCGGGCGTCTCAGACAAAATCGGGATCGCCTTTGGGCGTCTCAGACAAAACCAAGATTGGCCTTGTCCGACTCATACAAAACCAAGATCGGCCTTGTCTGATCAAACAACACAAGATTGGCCGTGTGCGGCTTCAAACAATCGTCTCCAAGAATCTCTACTGAAGAACAAGTTGGTGATGTGCTTACAAAATCACTTCCCAAACCAAGATTCAACGAAATTCTCTCCAAAGTTGGCTTATCAAGAAGACCGTTAATCTTGCGGGGAGTAATTAATAATAATAAAGGTTTTATATTATCTTGCTTTAGATAGAATTAGTCAAATATATGCTTTAATGAGAATGTCAATCACATAACCAATTCTAGGATAGTATCCCTTGACTGACTCTTCTTGTACTCTTGTAATCGTCTATTTAAAGGTTCCTCTCCTATCAATAATATTACCAATCTTTTCACACAAATATATTCTCTCCATATGGTATCGGAGCATTTTAGCGGCATTTCGATCCTTAATTTTTTTCTCTCATGGCCGCCGATGTCTATAATCGGTCACCAAGAATCATCACAAAATAACTTCTGCTACTAAAAAAATTGTCTCCGACAAAACCGAGATCGCCTTTGGGCGTCTTCGATGAACCGGGATCGCCTTTGGGCGTCTCCGACAAAATCAGGATTACCTTCAGGGGTCTCCGACGAAACCGGGATAGTCTTCGGGCGTCTCATACAAAATTGGATAGCCTTCGGGCGTCTCATACAAAACCGAGATCGCCTTCGGCGTCTCATACAAAACTGGGATCGCTTTCGGGCGCCTCATACAAAATTGGGATCGCCTTTGTGTAACACCCCGTCTTTACACCGGGTGCTACTCGGTAGTAGACCTTACTAGGTACTACCTAGGCTAGTTTGACAACGAGTTCACTTGGATCTTGCAACTCGGGCACGACGAGAAAACATGAATAAAACATCCAACCGATATTTATAAAACACAAGTATAGAAAACATGCATGAAACCCAAAACAACATAATTTACAACCCTTCCTGGAAACATTTCATTAACATACCACTACCCTTTCTTTATCAAACACATTATTCAAAAGATAACAAAAAGTATACCACCATTTCTCCCAACCGAACCCAACCTAATGACACGGCCTTCAACGACCTGTTCCATCATCCGGCCGAGGTTCCATCATGGGTCCCTTGTCTTTACCTGAAACTAAAAAAAAAACAAGTCCCCGAAGGGTCAACTACCATTCTAATACAAGCTAGAATCCATACGGTACTAATAAGACGTTTAAAAACCAATCAAGTACCTAACACACACACAAGCATGATTCACATGAATAAATCCATACATTAACTTCTCACAGATCATAAGCACAACCACATGTCAAACTTCCTTACACAGTCACACATACAAGTTCAAGCAAAACAATACAACCATTCTTCCACCGTTCCATTCCATGGCGCTTATCAACCCTACGTCCCAGGTGTCGAGGGGCGATCTCCCACCCTTCACAATTTCCATCCTTCTAACCTCGGGTCAAGCCTCCTCGGGAGCACTTGCCCAAAACACAGATAACTTTTCTTTTGAAGGGGCGCGATTCTCTGTCACATAACCATACGTAGCCGTCACTTCAACCCAGAAGACTACGCACATGGCCATGCCGAAAACGGTACCAACATAGAGAAAATATTCGAAAGCTTCACATTCAATGAAAGCCCAATGAAATTCTTTTCACACATATCATACACAAGTAAACCTTTTTCATAAAATAATCATCTAGGGACTAGTTTCCCCAAAACCAATCCTACAAGCACCACACGAAGTCTAACAAGTATTGAACAACAACTGAGCAAGTCGTAAACGACTTACCTTGAGGACGAATTTCCAACGCCCAGAACCACGAATTATCATACAACGCGAAACCCCGTCTAAGACAGATAGCCTGTCTTTGCCCTTCGTCTCTGATCACAACCTAGGACTCACGCTCTTATATGCATATATAAACCCCAATGAATAATAATAGCCTTTTAACTCTTACAAACTCTAACCCTAAAATCAACGAAAAGCCAGGATGTTTTATAACTTCTTGTGTATAATTCTAAATCCTTTAAAACTTGACATGAATATACTAGATATATAAAAGAACATTTTTCTAGTTCAAACCTTTCTGAAAAACTAGATCAAAGGTCTCCCTAATATCATTACAAAACAATACCCTAAAATTACTCTGAAATCTTTTACCGATCATAAATCCGATATCAAAAATACCCTCTGAGAACTATAAATCGACTGATTTTTAAATCCAATCAATTGTGAAGCCAGATCTGGAAAAATTAGTAAAATCTAAACAAACTATTAACTAATTAAAACTTACCAAGTAACGCCTGAACTCCAAAATCCGACCCGACAAACGAATCCTGCACCAGGTTCTCTCTCTCTCTCTCACACACACACACATGAATTCTTGCTCTCGTACAAGAATGTACATGAATGTACATATATATATATATATATATATATATAGCAATAGAAGAAGGTCGGCATAAGTTTTAAAATTTTTACGGTTTTCACCCTCAAATTTCTTTTACTACAAACTTTACCCTGAAATTATTATTAATTACTTTTAACTTAAATTTTTTTTTTTAAACATAATTTTCTAAAATTCAAAATAAAATATTAAAATATTCCCGAATATTACACTTTGGGCGTCTTAGACAAAACCAAGATTGGCCTTGTCTCATACAAAACCAAGATCGGCCTTGTCTGATCCAACAACACGAGATTGGCCTTGTGCGGCTTCAAACAATCGTCTCCAAGAGTCTCTACTGAAGAACAAGTTGGTGATGTGCTTACAAAATCACTTCCCAAACCAAAATTCAAGATTGGCTTATCAAGAAGACCGTTAATCTTGCGGGGGATATTAATAATATTACGATTTTTCTAATCTATGCCCTAAGGGCATAGGTTAATAACTTTTATATAGAAATTTTTTGGTGTATTTTGATTATTTAACATTTATTGATTGACTGTCTTTGTACTTTTGTAATCGCCTATTTAAAGGCTCCTCTCCTATCAATAATATTACTAAACTTTTCACACAAATTATATTCTCTCCATAACTATCACTTGTGCTAGCCCTCTGATATTGTCCAAATCTGAGAGCTCCAAAACACCCCTGTACTAGCCCCCGTGAAACCGTCCAGATTTGAGATCTGAGAGCTCCAAAACGCCCTACTCGGTTCCAAAATGCCCTAAAGAGTGAGCTCTGATGCCCTTTTAGCACCTGCCCGAGGAGCAGCTTGTCTCCCTCTTTAATCCACGCTGAAAGTAAGTATATTTTTATTTCTTAGTTTTCTATATGACCCAAAATGCTACTATATGTGACACCCCGATACCCTATGACGTATACTTTGTAATAACTTATTTCACATATAAACATATAATTCACATATATGCAACTATCCACATAAGCATAAAGCAGAAAGTAACAACCATAAAAGGTTGCACACACACATCTATGTCGTTACTTCTCATACTAAAACATCTATTACTCTAGCTTCTATTACAAGCCATATGTCTATGATGCAAAATGAGGAGGAGAAAGTTGCTTAGAGCTTCAGCCGACCGACCTGTATGAATGTGACCTCTAAAAGAGACACACGTCAGAAAATTCTAGCTGAACCTGAAAAATTATTTTGCGATTTACGTGAGTCGCATACTCAGTGAATATAAACCATCATCAATTATTTCGCACAGAGTCAAACAATTAGTCCATATACATAAACATGCATAAAATACATATGTCATATAGGAATTTACTATGCAAATGCAAATGCCGATGTATCCGATTCATTATTCTGTGAACTGTTCAAGCCTAAATCTGCCCCCGGGTTTCCATTACCGACTCTTTTGCATTACCAACCTTTTTTTTTTTTCTTTTCCATTACCGACTTTTAGGCATCTTAGGCCTCATTTGCTCATTTACCATCTCTTAGGCATCTCAGGCCTCATGTACGACCCATAGGTCTCTTTTGTATACAAATTCAGGGCAAGATAGTCACAGGTCCTTTTAATCTCATTGCAATATGATATGCAATCAAATGCATCATGTAACCATATATCATATGTCATTTGTTAACATACCTTTTGTGCAAACAACTCTGGAAATATCAGAGTATCACATCTATCCATATAACTCATATAGCACATATATCCATATAGCTCATATAACACATATATCCATATATTCATATTTCATATATAGCACATAGGGTTGAATCTCCGATCTATACTCACCTTTTCAAGACAAATACTATTTACCTTTCTCTTGTCTTTGACCACAATCTATGACTTGTGCTCCTATATATAACTCAATGCAAATTAGGCTATTAACTCTTACAAACTCTAACCCCAAATGCAATGAAATGCCAGAATGCATTATAACTTCTTGTGCATCATTCCAAATCCTTTAAAACTTGACAACAATAAACTATATATATAGAAGAACATTTTTCTTGTTCAAACCTTTGTGAAAAACTTGATCAAAGGGCTCCCTAATATCATCACAAGAAAAACCCTAAAATTACTCTGAAATCTTTTTCGGAATATAAATCCAATATCGAAAACACCCTCTGAGAACTATGAATCGACTGATTTTCAAATCAAAAGCAACTGTAGATCTAGATCTGGAAAAAATAGAAAAATCCAGATAAACCATTAACTAATTAAAAACTTACCAAACCACACTTGTACTTTATAATTAAAACCCGATTGAAGAAATCTTGTACCAGAACCATCAACTGAAATCATATCAATCAACCCTCTTTACTTTTCTTTTTTCTTTCTTCTCTCTTTTTTTTCTAAATGTGTACGTACTTGGTGAGATTGATAGTCAATCATCACACATTTATATTGAAAACCGAAGTCGGCGAATGAAGTCGGCAATTATTTAAGAAAATTACATTTTTCACCCTCAAATCTCCTTTACTACAAACTTTATCCTGAAATAATTAATAATTAATTATTTTTAAAAAACTTTTTTAAAATATAATAAACTTAAATAGAAAATAAATATTACTTTTAAAAACTCACTATATATCATGTCAATATTCTATGTATATTCTCTAATCTTATATCAATGTTGAATGACGTATGCATTTTAGTCGGGGATGTTACACTATATGACTCAATGGAGATCGTTACTTTAGAAAAATTGAAATTCGATTAGGTATGAAGTGATAAATTGTTGGTTTATATTTGTGAGTTAACTAATTGACTAAAAAATCATTCATGTAAGCCAGTAGTAGTTCAATTGGGTTGTGAGTTAACTAATTGACACAGTTAGTTTTCTAGGTTAAATGACCCAACGAAGATTGTTACTTTGTATTCTAGGATTGTATTTGTGAGGTACTGAATATTGTGTTAATTTGTGAATATGTATTTTGACAATTGGTTGAATGATAGTAACAAAATGACTTAAAATTCATTCATGTAAAATTAATCGGATGAATGGTTTGTCTTTATTATTTGTAGGAATGGATGGGGGATCCTCAAATGACAATAACTCTAGTTTTGAAATGGAGGAGGTTGATGTTGTGAATGAAGATGTAGTTCAAAATGAAGTAACTATTCCTGTGACTGGTATGAAATTCGAAACTATTGACGACATGTTTCAATTTTTTGAGAAGTATGTGAAATATACTAGATTTGCAACAAGGAAGCAGAGAAGTAAAAAGAATTCAGATGGGATCTTAAGGTACGTGAAATTGCATGTTGTTGAGGTGGGAAGCCTAAAAGTACAAAATATGTTGGCTTACTAGCTTACCCAACAATTGAAACAAGGTGCAAGGTAAAACTGACATCAAATTTTGGTCGGGATGGACAATGGTGTATCAACAAGTTAATTCTTGAACACAATCATAACATAAGTCCTAGTAAAGCTTGGTTGTCTAGATGTCACCGAGAAATTGATGACCATGTGAAAAAACAATTAGAATTCGGCGATATCACAAGGATCGGGTCCAAAAAAGCTACAACCAACTTGTTATTGAGGCGTGTGGACATGAGAACCATATGTTTATAGAAAAGGACTTTCACAACCACATTGAAAAGGCGAGGAGGCTACGACTTGTTGAAGGAGATTCAGTTGCAATTCAAAACTATTTCCTAATGATGCAAGCCCAAAATTCATACTTCTTTTTGAGCTTCAACTTGGGTGAAGATGGTACATTGAGAAATATTTTTTTGGGCAGATAATTAAAGTAGAGAGGCTTGCAAAGAATTCGGCGATGTAGTCATATTCGATACAACATACTTGACTAATAAGTATGATGTGCCTTTTGCGCCGTTTGTTGGGGTGAACCATCATGGTGACAAAAGGAACTATGGAAGTAAGAGTTCCTCAAAGGATTACAACAAGTCAGGTGAGAAGGATGTGAAGGACATCACATGCTTCAAATGCTTCAAGAAAGGGCACTTTGCCAAAGCATGCCCACTGGGAAATGAAGAAAAGAAGGCTGGAAACAAGGCCTACATTGCAACTTGGGACGACTCCAATGATGAGGAATCAGAGGCATGGGTAACACCCAACATGTGTACAATGATAATCAAATATGGCTCACATGAACCACAAGAGGAGGTAAGCACTCGAACCTTATCAAATTGCTTTGACACGTATGATTAGCTTGATCTTATTCACATTCTTACTAAACTTGTTAAAGACAATGTGAAACTTCGGAAAAATCTAAACCAATATGAGGAACTATACTTTAATCTGGAAAATGCTAAATTTGATAATCGTTCCTTATGTGTTGAACTGCGAAGTAAGCCATGTCCTAAGTAACCACAAAAAAGTCTATGTAGTCTCACTACTAGTGATATCCCCTTTCCAGGTTTGTCCAGGTCCTTATCAGCATTTCTCCAAGCCTCATGGGATTTCAATTTCTCAAAGATCTTGTGCAGTAGAAGACTCTTGTTAACTAGGTTCTCTTTGAATGTTGTTCGGTCATGGGTCCATTCCCTTGAGAGTCTATAAATCACTTGCTTCACCTTCATTCTGTCTGTGATTTTTGCCTTCGAGATTCACAATCCCTAAAGACTAGTTAGAAGACTCTCAAAGCGGGATTGGTAAGAGGACACGCTTTCTCCAAGCTCCATCTTGAAGTTGAAGAACTCACGGCGAATTTCCATCTCATGGTTTTCTTTGAGATAAGAGCTTCCCATGTGCATATGTTCTATGGCTGCCCACATTTCCTTTGCAATCTCCAGGTTTCCTACCTTCATTGCATCCATCTCGTTCATGGAATTGTGGTGATACATTTTGGCTTTGTAGTTTGCCTCCATGCAATTCCACTAATTTGGCCCCCATTTTGACACGTCGTCCTTGATGGCATCATTGATGGTAAAGTTCCCTTTCTCAATTACTATCCATGCCTAGTAATCGTGATTGTGCATCCAGTCTCTCATCAATCCTTTCCATCGTTCAAAGCGGCCTTCAACCAATCTCGGTTATTTGTTGTTCCCATGTCCAATTGCATTGAGTTCTGTCGACATCTTGCAACAAAACGAACAAACTAGAGCACCAAGATCAGATACCAATTGTAGGATCATAGATTCGAGTTAGTTCAGACAAGCGGGAACTACTCTAGTGACAGTTCCTTTCGCAGCGGATAAGTAAAAGTAATTTTAGAAAGTAAATGATCAACAATTGACGGGATTCCTTATACAGAAACCGCACTTCAACCAACAAGTTTAATTGGTAAATCTCTACCTCTCTTGGAGGATTTTGAATGAGAACTTTATATAAATGATAGTTCTTTAATTTAAATCTTGCTTATAGCGACTTCTTCATATCCTAATCTTGCTTTAATTTAAAATATATTTATATCAATTATTTTATATATTTATATATATAATATTAAAATAAAAATATGAAATATTATAAAAATATAATTAATTAACATATTAATAATAAATATTGTAAAAAACACAACAACAATCAGTTAGATGATTAACATATTTTTATAACTTATTAATTTATAAATATTATAAAAATATAATTAAATCAAAATTTGCAATAAAAAGCACAACACCAACAATTAATTCAACAACTTATTAATTCATCAAATTCAACAACAATAATTAAAATCTTCTTAATTATCCTAATTATTCAACAACAACAATCAACAACACAAATTTAAACAAATTCATTATAATATCATATTCATCAAATCCATCAAACTAAATCTCAGCCTTAAATTATCAATAGAATCCATTGTATTCGTCCAATTCATCATATTCCAAATCAAATAAAGAAATTAATCCTAAATTCACCAATCAAGGACACAATGACAACAACAATAACAAACAAATCCAACAATCAATTCCAACAACAACAACAATCAATCCCAAAAAAAACAATTAATCAAACAAATCAATAATCAAAGGAGAGGAGGAGGGTACCTAGAAGGAGGGGCTCGACAATGAATACAAATGGCGTTGTGCAAGATCTCAAGCGCGCTGCAACGGCTGATCTTATCAGGGGCTGCAATGGAGTTTGGTTGAAAGGCTTCGTCTACAATATCGGGGCTGCGTCGGTGCCTTTCGCGGAACTCAAGGGTATTCTGGAAGGACTCTCCTCATCTTGGAGTATGGGAATCGACAAACTCTTGATCGAGACGGACTCTAAATTGGTGGTGGATTTTCTAAGGAAAGTGGTTAAATCATCGCACCCTCTTTCTAGCCTGGTGGAGCAATGCCATGGCTTTTTGAGTAGGAACTGGATCGTCCGGCTCCGACATATCTTTAGGGAAGCTAATACCGCTTTTGATTTTCTCACTACTCTTGCCATTTCCTTTCCCCTTGATTTGCACAACTTAATTAGATGACCCGCTTGTGGGTATTCACACTTTCTTATCCTTTGACGCTAGAGGAGTTTCAACTCCTCGCTTTTGTCCTGTGTAATTTGTTTTTGCTGGTCGCTTCTGGCTAGAGGGCTTTGCCCTCGTTCACCAAAAAAAGGAGGGGCTCGACGGCAAGATTCGATGACGGTGCTAGGCAGTGAGTGGAAAGGGAGGAGGAGGAGGAGGAGGAGGAGAGTTTCGACAGAGAGCTAGAGGGAGTTCGAAGGAGAGAATTAGGAAGACGATTGCGTCTATCGATATAAAGGGGTGTATTTTGCGACCATGTGGTTTCTAATTCCTAAAAATTAAAAACCCTTTCGATACTTAATTATTCCCCCATTATTTGTGTATTAGTGACCGCGTGGTCACTAATTCCCAAATAATTTCAAAATCCCGCATCGTCAAATATTTTTTCTCATATTTTTATGTATTTAGCGACCATATGGACGCTAAGTTTTTTCCTTTTTTTGGGCTTGGATCCTGAACGCTAAATTACAAAGCTTAAGGCTTGCTCGACGTTTGCTTTTATATTAATCTCTTCTCCTAAATGACGTCGTTTTAACAAAGACGCTCCTGATTTAATAAAATGGGGTAGTCAAGCGGTTAAGTCTTCATGGTAGTACCATGAAGTCACCGTTTTGACTCCCACGGATAGTACCCTTGACCAAAAACAAAACAAGGTAGTTTATCTGAATGTCTTCATCAACTTCTAACCATCGAAAAGGCTCAATAAGCATCAACTTGGAGATTAGGCCCAACTCGCACATGAACGGCTCATGCATAACCAAGAGCCATATTTAACCACAAGCGGCTCAGCGGCTCGAGAGTCTTGATCATGGTTCGTGCAAGGGTGGTTCGATGCATCAAGACAGCCTAAGCAAGGCCCTTACTTTTACCTAAGCTATGTGTGCTTGGCATTATAAGAATTTATTTATTACAAGTTATAACATAGATTATCACATATAACATAACATTTATTCTTTCTCTATTTTCGTACATCACAAATTCGCAATGGATGTGAACTTGTGAAGTGATGAAGAGATTAATATTATTATTTTTTTGAGAAGAAGAGAGCAATTTTTAAATCGATTGTAGATTGGAATAAGATTTTTAAAATAGAGTACTTGAGATTTTTAAGAGTTTCTTAGGAGGAAATAAAGACTTTAATGTTAAAAAAAAAAAAAATCTAATATCGGTGCACCGTGCATGTATGCCCCCAAGCAATGAGAAAGGGTCACTGCAAGTTTCTGTCACCTTGAGCAGTTTAACCACCGAAGAGCCAACTTTTTTTTTTTTTTTTTAAGATAATTATAAAAATCCCTCTTCGGGTACATTCCAAATGTACAAATCCCATTATTTAAAGGCAGATCACATTGAAAATCCAGGGGCAGCGAAAAAGAAATTTCAAAAGCACCTTAAGAACCCATCAAATAATAACCCAAAAATCCAATTACTACTAAACTGAGAGAGAAATTATGGCAGGTGGTATTTACTATTCAATTTCTCACCACTTTTTTGCTTCATTATGTTGTCGTGTGCAAGTGATTCTGGATCTCCCTTCTGCTTCTACGGTATGATCCTGCAGCTTCTCCACCTCCACCTTCCTTTTGTTTTTTGATTTTTGATTTTGTGTGTTTTCTGTCTTTTTTATCACCAAATTCCAAAAAGAATCATACTTTTGGACCTAATTATCAAAATAATGATATTTGGAATCTCAATTCTAGACGTCACGAACTAACTAGGAATTTCGGAATCATTGTCACAATGCTTTTTCTTATTCATTTTTGGCATTGATTTGTTCAAAAACTGTTCCAATAATATCAATATTGAGATGATTGCAATTTATAAGTAGTATTTGATTTTGAAATTATCTAAACGGCCCAATTTTAAAGAAAGATATTTATGTAATTAAAAAAAATCATAAACATGAATTAGAATTAACAAGGAAGTTAACTTCATGCGAATTAGAATTTTATGCATTTGATTAAAATTTAGTAGGTTGATTTTTTTTTAATTCAGAAATTTAAAGTAATATTAGGTGAGATTAAATATTTAAAAATGGTGAGTATAAAACTTACCTTGAAGAAGACTAGGATAAGTTTGTTTTCAAAGTTGAAAAACTACGATTTTTTTTAAAATTTTCAAATTTAATTGCCAGCCAAATGACGACTACTCATATTCTACCAAAAAATATACTCCATCCGTTCTATTCTACTTGATACTTTAGAACAATTCACACATATTAAGAAATTTATTGAAAATATAAGAAATATTATTGGAAATTCAAAATTTTCTATATGTAATCAAAAATTAATTACTAACACATCCTTAAAGCCAATAGAATGAAAGGAAAAAGTCAATACAAACACTTTTCAATACATTAATTAAATAAATACTTCAAAATGACAAGTTTTAATGAACACGATTTTAGCTCTAAAGTGTCAAATAGAATAGAACGGAGGGAGTACATGTTAAATATTTACGAATATTATGACCCAAAAAAAAAAATCTGATTTATCAAAGTTCAATTGTCAAATATACATGTTAGAGTATATTTAACGGTGGACCAAATGCTTTTGGTCTTCAAAATAAAATATTCATTTTTTTCCTTCTTATTCTCAAAAGTGGGGGAAAGAGTAGGGGAAATTTTTACCTCCTTTTCCCTTCAATTTATAATAGTTTATTCTCTCTCTCTTCCCATGACAAAAAATTGGTCAACTGCTGGGATCACTCTTAATTAAGTATTTATAGTGTGCTTTGGGGCAACTCCACGAGGACTACTATCAGTTCGTCGTGACTCAGATGTTTCTCGTCCCTATGTGCAGTATGTTCTCCTTATTTTAGCAACCTGTTTTTTTTAATACAGAAAATCACCCTTTATTTTAGAACGTTTAAAAAAAATCTTATTAGGCTCAAACCAGATCCATAATCGAGTCCTGTCTCTGATCTTGGTTGGACCAGACCACACCAGACCAGACGGGGCCTAAAAAATTGGCGTTTGGACCAAACCGAAGTGAAATAAAATAGACTCCGTAGTTTATATTATATCTGAAACTAGATTCATATGGGAATGGTTTTTGCCCAATCCATTGATTTTTGTTTATTTTTATAAACTTTTCGGGTCCATCTAGTCTAAAGGACCGGACCCGAATTGTCCACTCCGGTCCTCGATTCACACTTTCAAAGGTTTTTGGTTCCATCATGCCCAACTCTAATTACAGTACTCTTTTTTTTAAAAAAAAAAAAGAGGATACCCTACCTAGGTGGAAAAGAAAGCGGAAAAACAAAACAAAACGGTAATGGCCCACCAACAAACATGTTGCAGGCTGGGGACTCGAATCTTCCGATTCAAACAAGATCCAGTTTCCGAGAGTTGATCCACCAGCGGCCTCCAAATCATCGCCCACAAATTCATTATTCATTATTCATTATTCATTGCCGCCGTTCACATTAGTACATTACCCTATCTCCATCCTCGTATCCTAACGGACTCCTATATAATTAATCATGGGTGATATAACATTACGTCGATTAACGCTTTAATCATGCCAATAGATAGGATCGGAAAAACTACGTACGCTTAGCTTGCTTGATGTGTATATATTTATATCTCTTTTTCTATCCTATATACTAAAGACATATGGTAAGATTATTAGGTATAGAAAATAAAATACTAAAACAAAAATTAATAAATCCTATACAAAAAATCAAAATAATCTTAAATAATAAAATTCAATAATTGAATAGTTTTCCTTTTAATTAAGGTTCTTAACCTATATACCTTAGGGCATAGGTTATAAAAAATTCATATTTATAGTATGTAATTAAAGTAATAAGTAAACTTTATGGTATCGTAGTATTGTGTTTGATATGAAATGGCGGGAACTCCAATATGAAGGTCCTCTAACGTAACGTCCGTTGCAGGTGAGAAACGATTCATTTGCATAGACGAAGAAACACAAAACGTACAGACGATCGATCGAGGAGTATAAATAAATTTATATTTATTAATAATAAACATGTATCTACCTAACCTAGTCGGAGTTCCCGCCAAAACTAACGTCCAAAAACATACGTTGATGTCGTCCCGACAGTTACCGGCCTTATCCACCCCTAAGAGACACGTACTCTATCCTACTTAATCGCATTCTCATTCTCGATTCATTTCATATCATACCCAAAAGTACACCCTATATACATCCTATATGTTCCTCTCCAAAACTTACCAAAATAAATAAGGCCAATCTCCATCATGAAGAACGAAGAATTTCCCTTTCCCTACAACTTGGATGAGTTTTTTACCGACCCCGATTCTTTCAACTTGCAGGCTTCCTTTGATTTTCCTCTATCTCCTCCTTCCTTCAAGGTATACATATGAGATACGTACCTGGGAGCTAATTTAAATTAATTCTCGATCGTTCCAATTAATATCTTCAACTTATTCAAAATTTGATGAATTATATTTCCTAGCTGAACCAGCCACCACATATAGAGAAAGGAGACTCATCTACACATCCTTCTCCTCATCTGCAACCTCTCCAGCTTAAAGACAACCATCCTGATAGTGATATATCCAAGGTTAATACGAATTGATTAACATTCTAACTCAATTCCAATTAATCTAAATCTTGGAATTTGCTCTTACAAATTTTGATATGTATATATTTTCTAATTAAGTTCCATGTGTATGATGGCTACTTATGCATTTAATTGGGAGTCTAGCTTTGAGGATATAGATGATCACGTTCCTCTTAATGATTCTATAAACAGGACAAACAGGTAATCACATCATGCATCTCAACACAAGATCACACCTCAAAGGATTCTGTCCAAGATTGTGCTGATCATCATCATCATCAACAACAACAATTAACTCCACGTCAAGCTCACAATGTATCTCAGAGGGTATGTATTATATGGAGAGATTGCTCAAATTCATCGACATCTCCTATATATATATATATATATATATATTCTTTTATACCATAATTAAATCTTAATTCATAACAGAGGCGAAGGGAAAGAGTCAAGAAGAAGATGAAGACGTTGAGGAATCTCATTCCTAACTGCAATAAGGTTTGCTCCTTCCTTAATTCTATCTATCTCTCTGTTTATATCATTTAAGCAATATATATTAGTAACCTACACAATTGTCTAGGTGTGTATCTAGCTAGCGAGTAAATAAAACTTGATTATATATTAATTTTGGCATGCATGTATTGAACCACAGACAGACATGGCATCAGTTTTGGACGAGGCCATAAAGTACATCGAATTATTGAAGCAACAAGCCCAAGTACGTGAGTAAGAAATCAATTTAAATATAGCTTCGGTCATTTTCCAAATTATTAAGTATAATTAATCATGAATCTCCTATTAATTTATGTTGTGATCCAATACTAATGAGTAATGAACACGAGTTTCACATCTACTTGGTCTAATAGATGGCTACTTTTTCCTATTTATTACTCATTAATTTTGGAATTAATCATTGAATTTATACATTAGACTTGATTTTTGTGGTCCTATGAAATTTCTGTCTCCAACAAGTTAAGTGGTATCTAAACCCGGCGTGACGCGGTTGCACAAGTTGAGATGGACACCACAATACTTGGTGTATAAGTAGATTTGTTATAGACTTATGTGTTAGATTTCGTGTACAGTATAATGTATTACAACCCAATAGAATTAGTCCCAACAAAAATGTCTTTTAATTATGTTTGTACGTAATTGCATGGTATGTTATATTACAATAATGTGTATGTGGGATTTTATTTAATTTAGTGTACATATAAATGATCATATATAGTACTGCGCCTGGTATCAACAACAAGTGGAGGCGGCGCAACAGGTAGGGACATGGGGAGACATACAGATTCCGATTGCATCTTCGGCAACCAACTCATTAGTGCAAGCCCCACCCTACCTACACTATCCTCTTCATCAACGGGTGTTATCATATCATCCCATGAGTTTGATGCAGTTGAATGAGCAACAACTCACATCAATCCTTCCAATTCCACAAATATTAGAAGATGTCGCTACTACTACTACTACTTCCACTGTTGAGATCGATCAAGGGAAGAAACCTCTTTCTTGACTTCTCACATGGTAATCTCGTTATAAGCCATGCTAGTTGAAAACAGTCTCTTGCCAAAATTTCGTGTGTTTTTAGAAATGCAATATACATTACCATAGTTTGTTTACAGGTAAATTAGATTTTTTTTAACTTTAGCTTGTTAGCTAATTGTATATTGTTTTGTGGCGCTTGTTGGGTTAGGTTTTGTTTATATTGTATAATTTACGTTGGTTTTTTTGTTTGTTGCTAGCTCTAGTAGTTTGTTAGGGGTGTTAGGTTTGGGTTGTCAAAGGGCAAAACTTGGCTTTGATTGCATGGGCATGCCTTAGCGCTTTACTAATAACATAAAAGGGCTTTTCTTGCTTGTTTAGTAAAGTCACATTAGTTTCGGTTCTTTTGTAGTTTATTCCTTTCTTTCTTTCGCACGACGCTTATATATCTTGTGGTTGTTGTCTACGTACTTGTTTTCCCTTTTGCTTGTTTGGAAATTTGCCTTGTTTGACCCTTCCCATTTGAGGGTTATATGCTCGTTTCACAGGTGTTGTTTGTTGTAATTTTGTTCCAATGTGTTTTTCCCCTTTCTGAGGTGTTTGCATGGTGTTTTCGTGGTGTAGCATGGTGTTTAGTGAAGCATCTTTCCTTAGTGTCGTGTTTTCCCTTATGTGAATTTTCTTTCTCGTGGTTAGTACGTGTAAATTGATGTTTGTTTCGTGTTTCATCTCTTTCATGGTTAGTTAGTGTACCTTTGGTTCCTTATTTGTTATGTGGGTCTCGTGTTGTCATTTTTTAGATGGCCTTACTGTATATTTTGATCCAATTCGGTTATACACTAGGAGTGGGTTTAGGTTCAAGGTCGGGGAGGGAGTCAGTATGGGTTCGAGGGTGGGATCCATGGTGGGTGCCAAACGGACAATCCCTTTATTGAGGCTAGGGTCCTGGAATGTAAAGACGCTTGCAAAGATTTTGAGGGATCTAGATAAGTATTCCTAACTCAAGATAAAGAGATATAGGGCAAGGGGTCTCCCTAGCGGAGGCCCCTTCTCTCCTTGAAATGCCCATGGAATTCACCATCGATGTTGATTGAGAAAGAGGTTGAGGTTGTGCAGTTCATCATGATCCAATGAATTAAAGTGGGGTGGAAGTCAAGATCTTTGAGTGCGTCTTTACTGAAGCACCAATTGTGATACAGACCCGGTGTGGATTCGTATCGGAAACCCTTGTTGGTCAAGGGGTTGAGCCTAATCCGATGTGGACTCCGACTCGGGATAAACGCGATTGGTATTCGCGGACCTTGTTGGGCAAGGCTTGAATCGAATCCCGGTGTGGGACTTGACTCGGATAGAGCGCTTGGTAGGCGCGTTAGAGAGCTAAGGAAAATAAGGGTAAATTACTTTTTTGATTTATTGATTGATAGCAGCCTAACAACTTAAAGGGTATTTATAATAACCCTGATATCTAAATAATACGAAAAGATAAAATCAAATCTGATATAATAAAAAAAGATAATCTTCCTAAAAAGATAAAATCAAATCTGGAAAGATAATATTCTAATTATCCTAATTAACATAATAACCCTAATTTCGGATAATATTCTAGCGTATCAATTACCCCCCGGTGAGAATCGACTCGTTCTCGAGGCGGAAATCAGGAAGAGGTTGCGGAAGCGTCAATCAGGTCCTCCAGGGTCGAACACAAATGGGTCGAACACAAATGGTGTGGCCGGAACCTCGGCGAGCACGTGCTGGTGCAGATCCGGTGGCGACTGGCCTGGTGGCGACGACGACATGGTTTGTTGTTGGGTGACGCGCCAGGAACGACGACCGGATGAAGGGCGGCGACCTGCTGGTTCGCGTGCACAATAGCGGTGGCGAGGTTGGTGGTAGTCATGGCGGTTCAAGATGAAAGCACCAATTGATACGGACCCGGTGTGGATTCGTATCGGAAACCCTTGTTGGTCAAGGGGTTGAGCCTAATCCGATGTGGACTCCGACTCGGGATAAACGCGATTGGTATTCGCGGACCTTGTTGGGCAAGGCTTGAATCGAATCCCGGTGTGGGACTTGACTCGGATAGAGCGCTTGGTAGGCGCGTTAGAGAGCTAAGGAAAATAAGGGTAAATTACTTTTTTGATTTATTGATTGATAGCAGCCTAACAACTTAAAGGGTATTTATAATAACCCTGATATCTAAATAATACGAAAAGATAAAATCAAATCTGATATAATAAAAAGGATAATCTTCCTAAAAAGATAAAATCAAATCTGAAAAGATAATATTCTAATTATCCTAATTAACATAATAACCCTAATTTCGGATAATATTCTAGCGTATCAAATTGATGATGTCAAATGACTTACAAGGGTCAACTTTAAGTGCACAATGAGGGCTCACGTGCAGCTAGAATAAATCTTGATGATGTCTTGACAAATAACAATATTGTCCTAGATGAACTTGCCCTAAACAAAAGCACATTATGCAGTGTCAACTAAATCTAGTAGTAGGGGCTTCAATCATCTAATAATGAACTTGGCGATGATCTTGAAGATACTGTTACAATAGGAAATGGGTCGCAAGTTGTTGAGGTTGGACGGGTTAGACCCTTTAGAAACGAGGTTTATGAATGTGTTGTTAATCTCTTTAAGAAGCTTGTCCGTGCAAAAGAAGACCAGAATAGCACCATTGGGTTCATCTACAATGATATTCCAAGACTTTTTGAAGAACAGAACGCTATAGTCGTTTGGCCTAGGGGATATTTGGTTGGACAAGGAGAATGTGCTTAATTTCCTTTCTTGTGAAAGGCCTAATGAGCAGGGACCATTGATCATCATTTAGAGTACAACCATCCGAGAAGGCTATGGGATGCACGGATTCGTTGGACATTCAATGTCGAGGAGGTTTCTAAACTAGTACACCATAATGGAGTTTATGCCTCTCAGATCATCAACTGTGACCCCATTGTCATCAATCAGATGCAACATTTTATTGTGAGACTTTCATGTTTGATTGAGTTGTAAAAACCCTACTACTTTGGTTAGTGAAACGGAACAAAGTGATGTTGGCTTGTTGCCCCAACGACGGCGTACTCAAGCTCAATGAGGTCGATATCGAATGTCCTAGTCTGGAGGTCTTCTTGAATCTAATACAATTGGTGGCTTAGGTCTTTAACTTCTTGAATCTGATTCAATTGATTCAGTTGTTGATAGACAAACATGGCATTGATGTTGGACGAGGCAGTTAACTACATCACATTATTGAAGTCACTAACCCAAGACGCGCATAAGAAATCAATCTAAATAGCTTCGATCATTTTCCAAATTACTAGGTATAATAATCATGAATATGCCATCTATGCATGTTTTGATCCAATATTGATGATGAGTCTCACGTCCACTTAGTCTAGCATATAAATAGATGGCCACGTTTTTCTATTTATTACTAATTAATTTTAGAATTGAATAATTGAATTTATGTATTAGAATATAATTGATCTAGATCATGCAATTTGTTGGGTGTTATATATATATATATATATATATATATATATATATACAGGGGGAAGTTTCAGTAGAAAGGTAATTGTGGTAGAAAGTGAGTGAAAATTTAGTTCGTCGGATTGAATAAAATGAGTGGTCAGATTTGAGGGTGTATAATTACAAAAATAGAGAGACAAATATGACATCAAAATTGGAAGATTTGAATATGGGTAGTTTTCTAATAAAAAGGAGTGATTGATTTTTAAAACGAAAAAAGAAAAAGTAAAGAATTAAAGAATAAATAATTTTGGCTATTGATATAATTTTTTATTCTCTGACCTGTATTTTTAATAAATAGATATTTAAGTAAATGTTTTATTTCTATTCTCGCAGCATGTAAATAAATATCAGCGCGATATTTAATAAATATATATTTTCATAATATGTCAAATGAATATCAACGTAATATATAATGAATATCGATTTCTGTTATAATGAATATAATCAACATGAGTAATGGTAAAATCTCATTATAATACGAACAACCATGTCAACTCCAATTAATATTATTATATAAAATTGTGAGCATTAATTGACATAATAATATATATATAAAGTAAAAAGTTAAATAAACGTCACCATTAAAATTATAAGAATATCACCATTCCATTACATGAATATCATTTGCTAATACGGTGAATATGGTCACCTAATTACATGGTTATCACTAGTTAATATCGTGAATGTGATATCCTAGTTACATGAATATCACCAACAAATATGGCAAATATGATCATCCAATTACGTAAATACAAACACCCAATAACACGAATATCACCGAAAAATACGATGAATATGGCCACTCAATTACATGAATATCACTAATGGTTAACGACTATTTGAGATTGGCAAGGAACTCGATGAACGAACCAGCAATGATCTTGAACAACGAACTATTTGAGATAGCTTATTCCTTGATCTTCAGCCTTCACAACAAATCTAATTAGCATAATTACCAATAAATATAATCATACTCAACTTTGAATACATGTATGAATTATTAACTGATTAATGAATATGTAGTAAAATAATAAATTATTGTTAAATGATATGAATATCACCAAAAAATACATGAATATCATCATAAAAAGTATGAACATCGCCACTCTAAATTTAAATGTAATCCAATGTCAAATTACAATAAGCATCGTCACTCTACATTTAATGAATATACTCACTTAATATTGCGAATATCAATGCCTAGTTTTATGAATATCACAACCTGATATAGTGAATATCGCCACACAATCGTCATCTTTTCAATTGTACGGATCTCCATCTTCTCCATCTTACGAAATTCTCATAAATAATAAAAAATCAAGAAAAAAATAGAGGAATAGGAAATCAACTGATAAAGAAGCCGGATCTGGAGATCTATACGCTGTATGAATATTGAAACCCGTATCGAACGCCATCAACCTCCTAATACTTAGTAGCTTTCTATCGTAACACAACGTGTTCACTCGAGAACTACTCCCAAAGTCCAATCCAATTGAAAACAAGGAGAGCTAAGGGGAGTACTCACCGAAATTACGAACTGAACGAGAAGAAGACCAGATCGTTAAACACCACACCACAACGATGACGGTTATAGAAGCAATCGGGATGACGGCAGAGGCTTGTTGAGATCGGCATAAAACCCAAATCAAACCCCAAAAAATCCCATAAAACCCAAAATTCGCAATTGAATAAATTGGAATCGGAATTAGTTTACATACCTTACAAAACCCTAAATTCTCTCCAAATATGAAGATCTAAAAGAAGAACGAGTATCACACGAAGAATAACAGATTTTAAGCATAGATCTAGAATTGGATTAGAGAATACCTTGAAACTAAAAACAGATCTGGCGATGAAAGAATGATGCGAGAATGGAGAGAAGAAGAGCAGATAAATTTTTACGTAAATTGGGGAGAGTAGATAATAAATTGGAAAGAGAAAAGATTTTCTATCCAAAATTATCTCTAATTGAATTAATATTGTGTTTTGTAGCCCATATCATATCTTACACCCCTTTTAAACAAAATCTCAGCCATTTAAAAATTCTAATCTAAAGGTGCATATTCACCCTCATTTTCTACCTTAAAAGCCTTTCTACTAGAACTTAATACTACACACACACACACACACACACACATATAGGTTTAGTATCTAGAGAAACCACTACTTATAGAGAAACTAGAGTCGGAAGGAGGACCATTAGATCTGATTTTTGAATGGTGGAGATTAATTAAAAAAGGGTACATAATATCTATCATGTGGTAAATTCACCGGATTACACCAAATTCCTAAAATCTCTCCCTAATATCTCGACTCTCTCTCTCTCTCTCTCTCTCCATATATTCAACTTCCAAATTATCAAAACCGTCCATATTTACTCTCATCATTCTCTCGCTTTCATCTCTTCCATTTTCAAAGCCGAAATCCTCCGCCATCGTTTCGGAGTTGCAATTTGGGAGCGGAAGAAATCCTCCGTTCGTTCACAAATGCAAGGAAATTCGTTGAAAATGGAGGAGATTAATTAATAACAACATGGTAATACAAATTTATTGGAGATGGGGGATTGGTTGTCCACGCTTTTCACCATAGATTTCATACTCTAGGTATTATTTATTTTTACATGCATTATTCAGTCTAATACGTACATTTACTAGCTATTTTCCCATCTCTCTTGTAACAGGGTGATCGGAATTGGAGGGGCGAAGGTTCGTTACTCGTTTGATGATAGAAGTCCAACTTTGATTTCTTGCTCGATTCTTTTCCGCATGAGTACGAAGCGTTTCTGAATTCTTCTCAAATCGAAGTTGAAGTCGTATACATGTTAAGTATTGTGAATTTTGTATTCAGATATTTTGTAGGCATGTTCGAGATTATGTACCTAATATTCGAGTATATTGTATACATAGTTGAGCTCTCTTTGTACACATGTTCAAAAATCTAAACTTAATATTCAGATATATTGTGTATATCTTCTAGATTTTGTACTTAATATTCAAATATTGTATACATATATATTCAAATTCTTTTATACACATGTTCAAAATCGTGAAATTAATATTTAGGTGTATTGTGTGCATATTCGAGTTATTTTGTATACATTTTTAAATATGTGATGTTCAGATATATTGTGTACATGTTCGAGATTTTTTACTTAATATTCATATGTATTAGATACATATTCGTTTTTTTACACATATTTAAAATTGTCAAGGTAATATTCAAATATATTGTGTACATATTCGAGTTATTTTGTGCACGTGTTTAAAACTATAAAGTTCAAATATATTGGGTACAAATTCAAAATTTTGTACTTAATATTCAGATATATTATATACATATTCGAGTTATTTTGTACAAATGTTCAAAACTGCAAAGTTCAGACATATTATGTAAATGTTCGATATTTGATACTTAATATTCAGATATTTTGTATACACATTCAAGTTACGTGTAGTACACAACAATCGTATTTTATAATCTCTTACCTTTTTTTATTTTTAAATATGGCAACTATCTCCTAAATTTTAGTAACAAAATAAGTATATTTAATTTTGGAAATGAGCTTTGAATTTCAAAATCAAGTCATTTACTAATCTGCAAATCAATTTTGATTTTTTTAGATTTTTTTAAATTCAGCCTCCTTAAATTTCGGACCTTCCTTTTTAATTTTAATCAAATCATTTTCTTCCTAATTAAAACACAATGGACCCTCAAATCACAACCCTTAATTTGGCTGAATCTAACGATCCTCCTTCCGACACTAGTTTCTCTATAATAGTTGTTTCTCTGGAGCCCTCCCCTATATATATATATATATATATAAATGAGTCTCATGTCCACTTAGTCTAAGGATATAAATAGGATATTTCTTCTATTACTATTTAGGGTGAATTGCAGAAAAATACCGCCAATTGTATGCTTGTGCACAAAACCACCATTATAAAGTGGAATTCCAGTAAACAACCCATAATTTTTTTTAGTCTGCAAAAACCCACCCAAACCTCCATTCTGTTCAATATCCCGTTAGTGAATGATAAAGTTACAAAATTACCTCCACTTATTATTAATCTATCCCCTTTGTAAAAATCCATTTCACAAATTACCTAAAAATCCCCAACACAAGAAGAACACAATGGCGAATGCGACTTGAACGATCGATCAATTTGATTTCTCTAGGAGGTGAATTGGCATCAGTGGTCTCAAAACCTCTTGCTTCATATGAAATCTGGTTTCTCCATGTACGAAAATGCAATTTTCAGTGTTTGTGACTAATTTAGGGTTTGAATGGTAAAAATTGATGTTTGGGTTTTGTATTGGGGGTGTTTATGGTTAATTTATGCTCCTCAAACATTGTTTGGTTAGATTAATATACAATTAAAAATTTGGGTTTAATCCGAAGTGTTTGTGATTAATGTAGGGTTTGGGTTTAGTTGAACATTCATACAATATACACACGTATAGAAGTAATTGAAAAGAAAAGATTCAGAATGGTGTAGCATATCAAGTTTTAAATGGCACTTTATTATTGGATACTTTTTTTTTCTAATTTGGATACTTGTTTATGGTGATTCAGAAAGGTGAGGTTGAGATTTACAAGATACCTTTTTTTTGCTGATTTGGTTACTCCCCCATTTCATTAGTCTGAGAATTACACACATTTTCTGGGCTGTAAGAGGTGAGTTGCTAAGAGCACCGATGCCAAATCCAACCTCAAACCATAGATTTCGGAAATTTTGGGTGTTTTCTTACCTGAGAAACTAGATCTAATAATACAGAGAAATCAAATCGATCTGATAACACCGATGCCAAATCACGAGAAATCAAATTAATGAACGATCGAACAAGCTGATGTCACCGTCTCAGTTGCCGTAGTCAGTGCCATCATCGTTCAACTTCTGAAACCAAATCATTGGACTTATATGTTAAGCTTGGTTGTCATGGTCCAATGAAATTTCTCTCTCCAACAAGTTAATTAAGTGGTATCTAAGTCTGTGTGACGCTTGTTGTACCAAATTGAGATTGACTCTGACTCACGCTGTTTAGTGTATAACTAGATTTGTTTTAGAATTATGCATTAAGATTTGTAGTATGTTGTGACCCAATCGCAATAGGATTAGTCCTAGCACAAATATCTTTTAACTATGTTTTTTTAAATGGAAGGTTGAATCAATTCGTTGGTAAGGTAATGTAGAGAAAAAAAGAGGGAAAATTATGACTTCCCTAGGTGTTATAAAATGTGTCTCCTCATTGATAGTCCTAAGCCATCTCCTAGCTTCTCTATTGTTCGTAGTCCATTTTGCTCTAATACTATTTCTGTTCATAAATACATGATATTTTAGGATTTGTCTCTAAAATTAAGAAAATATGTGATTTGACTTAAATACCCTATAATCTTTTGAAGATCTTTCCTTTTCTATTTATATGTTTATTATTCTTTTTAATTAACGAGGACAATATTGGAAAAATTATGGTAAATTATGTCAAACATCAAATATTATTGAACAAGAAAATCAAGTTAAACCATCATGTATTTTTAAACGGAGGAGTATAGTTTTTCACATGGTTCACAATAAGGTGAGTGCAGTCAACATGACTCATCATCTTATTTTGTTACAAGCAAAGGTTCCTCGCATGGCAAATGAAGTAGATAAGAGCAATAAAAATAGGCAACCCACGCATGAGTTTTGATACAGTTCATCTTTTTGGTGTTTCTAAAACGTTGGATCCAATAATCAAGTCTATTATAACACCAACCGATGTGATCCCACTTGCCAACCACTTTAAAGACAATATTGGAGTATGAGCATATAAACTAGAGGTGATCAATAGTCTTGTTATTCTCATGTAACAAGTGGCAGGAGTCTTCATTTGTGAGGTTGAACTGCTTGAGTTTTACTAAGGTAAGAAAGCCTCCTTTGAATGCTAGTCAGTTGATAAAAGAGTATTGTGGTGTGCCAAGGCATCCCCAAATCACATAATCCAAGTGAACCAAGTGATCTTGGCTTCTTCTTTTTTTTTTTGTCAAAAGTGATCTTGACTTCTTCATGGAGCATGATATTTCTTTTAAAGAGTTCCAACCTCAAAAACTAGAGAGTGGCATGCGCGCTCAAGCTCAATAAGGTCGATATCGAATGACCTAATTTGGAGGTCTTATTGAATCTGATTCAGTTGTTGTCTTAGGTCTTTAACTTCTTGAATCTGATTTAGATGATTCTACTATTGATAGACAAACATGGCATTGGTGTTGGACTAGGCCATTAACTACATCACATTAATAAAGTACAAGCCCAACTACGTTTGTAAGAAATCAATCTAAATAGCTACGATCATTTCCCAAATTTTTCGGTATAATAATCATGAATCTCCCATTGGAGCATTATTATCCAATATTGATCATGTAATTTTTGGGTGTTATATATATATATGTGTGTCTCACGTCCACTTAGACTAAGTACATAAATAGATGGCTACTTCTTCTATTACTAATTAATTTTAGAATTGAATCATTGTACTTATTTGTTGAGCTTGGTTGTCGTAGTCCAATGAAATTTCTATCTCCAACAAGTTAATTAATTGGTATCTAAGCCGGTGTGACACTTGTTGTACCAAGTTGAGATGGACTCTAACCCACACTTCTTAGTGTATAACTACATTTGTTATGGACTTATGCATTGCCTACTTCTTCTAATTAAATAAATAGATGACTACTTCTTCTATTACTAATTAATTTTAGAATTGAATCATTGGACTTATATGTTGAGCTTGGTTGTTGTATTCCAATGAAATCTCTTTCTCCAACAAGTTAATTAATTAGTATCTAAGTCGGTGTAACGCTTGTTGTACCAAGTTGAGATGGACTCTAACCCACACTGCTTAGTGTATAACTACATTTGTTATGGACTTATGCATTGGTCTTGGTAGTACATTGTGACCCAATTGCAATATGATTAGTCCCAACACAAATATCTTTTCACTCCTACATTTTTTCATATGGTTCAATCCATTCATTCATTGGCAAGGTAATGAAGACAAAAAGTGAAGGGAAAACCCTGGCCTTCCTAGCTGTTACAAAATGTGTCTCCACATTGATAGTCCTAAGCCATATCCTAGCTTCTCAATTGTTCTTAGTCCATTTTTCCCTAATACAGTTTTTCACATGCTTCACAATAAGGTGAGTGAAGTCAACATGACTCGTCATCTTATTTTGGTACAAGCAAAGGTTCATCCTATGCCAAATGAAGTAGATAAGAGTAATGAAATAGGTAACCCAAGTATGAGTTTTGATAGAGTTCATCCTTTTAGTGTTGATGAGAAGTTGGATCCAATCATCAAGTTTGTCATAACACTAACCGACATGAGCCCACTCTCCAACTACTTTAAGGACAACTTTTGAGTAGGATCATCTGAACAAGACGTGATCAGTAGTCTCACTATGCTCATGGAAAAAGTGGCATGAATCTTTATTTGTGAAGTTGAGCTACTTGAGTTTCGCTATGGTGAGGAGGCCTCTTTTAATTGCCATCCAAGTGATAAAAGAGCACCTTTGTGTGCTAGGCATCACCAAATCCACAGATTCCATTCAATACTTGGCGAGTGGGGCCAAAGGAAATGCCATTAACATTGAATTTTCCATTACTGCCCCGCATGATGGTAGCAAGCTCGAGGCCATTTTTTTTTATCTTGAGTAATTCATCTTAAATGAACAGAGTTCGCTTCAAACACGCATTGTCATTATTACGACCATAAGAGTGTCATATAATGTTACTTCTAAGGATATTTGCTTTGGGCCAAGAGATCCAAATGGAGTTCTTGTTCTCACAAATATCGTGTATACCCAAGACACAACATGCTTTGTTGCAAGAATGGACGTCTTTCAAGCCAAGTCCTCCCTCGTTCATTGGTCGACAAATAAAATTCCAAGCAACGAGAGCTCTTTTGATAGATTCATATCCGCTCAAAAGGAAGCTTCTTGTTATAGCCACAACTTTCTATAGAACTTTTTTAGGAAAAGGAGTATCCGACACCAAAATTTGAGTATGCCATAAAGGACAACACTTGTAACTGATGAGGTATTTTTCAGTCGTTTACCTATCAAAGAATCCTAACTTAACCAATCTAAGTAGAATGGTAAGCAAGGGTCGATCTCACAAGGACTCGTGTATTTGTGTTATTACTTGGATGCCAAGTAACCAAAGAAAGGGGGTTTTATGATTGAAAATCTAATCTAATATGCAAACTAAGAATTAACTATGAATGCAGATATGATTGAGTTTAACAAATATGAGAAAAGCGTGTTCAACTAGTTAAATCCATCATAGATATGCTTATTGATCATTGATTATCTTGATTCTCAATTCACTTAAATAATCTATTATGGATTATACTCCTACTAAGGATTATGACCCAAACTTCAATTCTAGTTGAAAGAACTAACAGTCTAACCAAACCTAATCATTTAACAACCTAAAACAACGTTTAGATTAAATTAAACGAAAGTTTTACGAGTCAAGTTATCAATAGAGACAAATACTTAGAGCAAACTGACATCTAAGTTATTTGTGGATTTATTCCCTTCTATATCTGAATAGCCTGAACAGGTCTAAACAATTATAGATGCTACTAATCTAATCAATCCCTAATGGGACTTGATCAGATTAGTTGTAAATTAACCTAGAAATTCTATTAGGTGATCAATTTAACAAAACCCTAGAATAATTCTGATTCAATTAAGCACAGGGAATAAAACCTACTCAAGTGGTTGAAAATCAATCAAACCTCACAATATTATGCAATCTATGATTTCAATAACTAGTCAAACACAAGGGAATTTAGCAATGCATAATTAAATTGAAAACAAACTTACAAGAGGTTCAAAGTTACTCCCTTGAGAGAAGAAACCCTAGCCTCCAAAAGTATGATCAATGTTCTCACAAAAATAAACTAACAAAAGCTTAAATATGTCTCTACAAACAATTCTCAAACCCCACAATTAAACATGAAAGTCGGACAAGATATAATCCAAGCCCAAAAGTCGTCGGCCCATGTCTTCAACCCAAGATGTCCGCGTACAAATCCAGATTGCGCGGGTTAGCCTTTGAATTGTGAGGCCGCACAATTGGCAACATAATTTGCTTCAGTTGAGGTTGCTCGGTTTAGGTCCAAAATTGCACGGTCACGCATTTAGCATGCAACCCGCGCTTTTACCCTCGGTTCAGCATTTAAGTGACACTTCAGAGGCTGTTTTGACCTACTTAGAGTTGGAATTTGGACTCAGAGTAACAACATGAATTGTAGATTTTTGAATTAGCTTTCCATTGATACCAAATTCAGCTTCATCCGACCACTATAGCTCTCAACCCAAGCATTGCAAGATAGAGGTGTCAAAACAACAACTCCAATGCATAGCCCGGATTAAGCGTTCTTTTCACATAAGCTCTTGGGTCTTGGTTCTCTTAATATTCACTTGTATCACTCTAAGCTTCATCTTGATCCTCCACAATCATCTAAGATCCATCTCATCCATGCTTGTTTACCTAAAGATCTGCAAAACCGAACAAAACAAGCGCAACTACCCGAAAACACTAAATCCTAGAAACTAACTAAAACTAATTAAAAATTATGCAAAACCAACATAAAACATGCATCTAAACTATACCTATATGCAAGCTATCAGTAACTTCCAAACGTCCGACATAACAGAATTTCCGAATAGTCCAGGATTAAATACGGCTAGTGTGTTTGTTAACAAGATGGGCATATTCAGAGGAGTTGAGCCCTCAGCTTTACAATGGAATTCCAAGATAAGTAACGAACAGCTAACCTAATTCAAAGTCAACAACAACAGTGGCTTGGCTCTTATGGTACTCATCCATGCCATAACAAATGTGTTTCAATAGGTGTCTTGAAACTTCAACAAGGTGGTTGATGACCCTTCTAACAATTTAAATGGAGCTTAAGTCACCATTCACAAAGATGAACAGATCATCGACGAAAGAGAGATGCCTTCATTTCGATTTACCGCACCTGAGATGGCATTTAAACTACTTTAACCTTATGAAGATTTTTAGGGCTCTTGAGAAATATTACATACTCAAGATAAAAAGGTATGGAGCAAGCGGGTCTCCCTAGGTTGGCCCCTTATCGCCTTGAATTGCCCATGGAGTTCACATCAATGTTGATTAAGAAAGAGGTTGAGGTCGTGCGGGTCATGATCGAATGAATTGCAATGGGGTGGAAGTCATGACCTTTGAACACGTCTTTAATGAAGCACCAATTGATGGTGTCAAACACCTTAAAAAGGTCAATTTTAAGTGCATGTGCATCGAGGGCCCATGTGCTTTCTAGAATAATTCTTGATGATGTCTTGGAAAATAACAATATTGTCCCGAATGGATTTTCCCGAAACAAAAGCGCTTTGTGCAGTGTCTACTAAATCTAGTAGTAGGGACTTCAATCATCTAATAATGAACTTGGCGATGATCTTGCAGTTACTATTATAGTGGGAAATGGTTCGAAAGTTGTTGAGGTTGGATGGGTTAGATCCTTTAGGGACGAAGTTTATGCATGTGTTTTAATCTCTTTAAGAAGCTTTCCCATGTGAAAGAATTCTAGAATAGCACCAGTGAGTTCATCTACAATGATATTCCAATATTTTTTGAAGAACGAAATGGTATATGTGTCTAGCCCAGTGGCTTTTTGGTTGGACAAGGAGAAAACAATGTGCTTAATTTCCTCTCTTATGATTTCAAGTACAATTATTCGAAAAATCCTATAAATTATCGTGTTATATTTTCGTTGTTGTTCAAATTACCGTATTTCCCTTTTTAAACATAAAGTTGTAGAGATTTCTATTAATTTCATATCAAACAATGATTACACTTTTGTGTAATTTAAATGAATTATTTTCCGCTTTATTATCAATTATATTATTCTTGGGTGACCTTGGACGGGAAAAAAATCCGAGGTCACTAGTAGTAATACACATTGTTGTAAAATAGGGGTGTTACACTCTTATCTAACTAAAGTCTCACCAAAGAAGGCCAATTGACAAGAGTATGCGTAGCTAAGTATGCTGACTGTCAAACATGTCGGGTCAGGTTCGTTCATTTCGGGTTCGGGTTGAGTCGGATTCAGGTCGTTATTGGTCATGGGTTAATCGGGTCGGGTCACTGCGGGTTTTCGGACGGATCGGTTGACCAGCGGGTCAAAAAAAATATCGAATTTTTATGATTATTAAAATCAATTTTTAATTAAATAATAATATATAATTATAATATATTATTTTTTATGTAGTTTAATAATAAAATATATTATAATTCAAAATAAATTTTATGCATTCTATAAATATACTAAATCGGTCAATCCAATGGGTTTCGGGTTTCAGGTTTTGGGTTTCAACCCAACGGGTTTCTGGTTTATTTCGGGCCGCGGATTCAAATTTTCAGGTAATTCGGGTCGGGTTTGTAAGTCAATCTTTTGACCGTTTTAATGCGAAGGGACGAAGAGATTAATCGTTTATTACTTTATTCGATTGTAGAATCTATGATTGGTATAAGATTTATTAAAACGGCCGGAGTAATTGAGATTTTTAACTCTCCAAATCATAAGAGTTTTCTAGGAGGAAATAAAGAGTTTAATCTTAATGAATAGTGCTCTAGTAAAAACTCCTCATAGAGTAAATCGTGTGGTCAAGCTACAGCCCTCGGATTTTGATAAATAAAGGATGAGGATTAAAAGAAAAAGGGGTGTAAAATATGTGTAGGTGAGATACATTGAATAATAGAATATTCCAATAGAATAATTCTGCAGTTATCATATATTGTTCAAAATCCTTGATTTTAGGTAAAATTAATATTCTCTCAATAATCTCTCTCTCCTATTCTAGTTCCTTTCTCGCTCTCGCTCTTTCTCGGTGAACTCTCTCAAGGCGATTTACAAGACATGAACATCCTCTTCAATTCTCGTCTATTTTTCAAGAATTGGTAAGTGAATATTTCTGTTTGAGATGATATTTTGCTAAAATTCGGTATTATTATCATTTTCGATCATGATTTTTCTTTTTTTTGTTCATATTGCAGAAATTCAAAGTTAGGTTTTTAGTTTAATACTTTGTTTGAATTCAGTCAATTTTTGATGAATTTAGAATGAAATTATATCAATTCTTCTTCTTCATAGTTTATTGATGAATTTGGCTCAATAGCTTGTTACATGTGGGTATTTTTAGGGTAGACAAGTTCGACAAGCTTTAATTACGATGGATTTTGTTTTTCATATACGTGTTGCTTGTTATTCATCTACACATAGTATTATTGTTCAAAAGAATGTATTTTGTTATTCAAGAGTAATAAAACTGCTTTTCAAATCACGTAGCATTAGAATTATTCAATTCACTGTAATGAGTTATTCTATTGTTTTTACATAGATTGATGCATAACAATATAAAAGAATTCAAACATTTTTCAGAGTATTTATCATTGTTATTCATAAGCAGTTTAATGATTATTCATAGTATAACTTAGTACACGAAATCACAGCTTTTTCACAATATTAAAGATTGTTTTTCAGAAGCATGATAATTGTTATTCAATAGTATAAATTATTTATGTCAATAGTCAATACATTCTAATAATACTAGTGAAAATCATTGAATAAGTTTAGTTATTCAAGACAAACAATGTTGTTTTTCAACTACTTTCATTTAGTTATTCATATTGATATTATTGTATCCATATATGAATTGTAATTGTATCGAATAAGTTTTGTATTATCATTTGTGTTTAACGAGTTTTCAAATGGAACAGGTGGTAATGATCAACAATTAAACATTGGAGAAAAGTCAAATCGCACCAAGATCCAATTTAAAAGACTTCGCACCAGGGAATATGTTCCAAATGATGATAATGTTGATGTATTTGACCTCAGTCCAAAAAAGAATTGTAATTCTCAAGAATTGTAATTGTTATTCATAACCAGTGTAATGATTATTGATAACATAACTTAATACAAAAAATCACATATTTTTCACAATATTAAAGATTGTTTTTCAGAAGCATTGTAATTGTTATTCAATAGTATACATTATTTATGTCAATACATTCTAATAATACTAGTGAAAACCATTGAATAAGTTTAGTTATTCAAGATGAACAATGTTGTTTTTCAACTACTTTCATTTAGTTATTCATATTGATATTATTGTATCCATATATGAAATGTAATTGTATCAAATAAGTTTTGTGTTATCACATGTGTTAAACTAAGTTATTCAAACAATCATATTGAGTTATTCAAACCTCGACTATAAATATTTTATGATTCTATAATTATTCAAACAGTCAAATTGAGTTATTCAAATATCGACTACAAATATTATACGATTCTATAATTATTCAAACAATTATATTGAGTTTTTCAAACGTCGACTAATAGATATTCAACGAATCTGCAGAGGTTTGTATTTGTAAATTCGATTACTTAATTTTTTAATAAATATTCTCACTCTTATCAATCCCTAAAATCATGCAACTGTCATTATAAAGAAAAACGTGAGATTTTTTTAATTTCACAATCCCTTAATTTTAGGAACTTCCAAATTTGAAATCAAATCCCCATATTTAAATCAACGAGAATTAATCCAATCCCCCCTTACCCATTTTTCTTATTATGTTGCCTAATTAATCACCGTTGATTGATTAAGATCCAACGTTTTCTCTTTAACCACACATTACACCTTAATTTGTATTGTACCGGAGCGCGCCCCTAATCTTAATAACTCTAATAATATGGGTGCATGTATGTCCCAAGCAAAAGGAGAAAGGGTCACTCCAAAGTTTGTCGTCTTTAGCCATCCAAAGCCAAACTGAAGCCTCAAGCCCTTAACCCTAGGCTTGTATTTTTTTTTTTATATAGTTTAACCTAGGCTTTAAATATCAATTAAATAAAAATCCCTCTTCGGGTACATTCCAGCCAGATTTACAAATCTTATTTAAAGGCAGATCACATTGAAAATCCAGGGGAAACCTTCGGACCGATTCGAATCATCTACTAACCAAAAATCCAATATATTACTAGTACTAAATCTAGAGAGAAATTATGGTGGGTATTTACTTTTCAATTTCTCACCACTTTGTTGCTTCATCATTTTGTCGTGTGCAATTCATTCCGGATCTCCCTCCTCCTAAGGTATGCTCCTCCAATTTCTCTACCTCCACCTTCCCTTTGTTTTATGATTTTTGATTTTGTGCCCAAATTCCAACAAATCAAGCACACTCAAAAAAAAAATCATCCTTTTGGACCTAATTTTCAAAAATGAATAAATTAGGAAAGCTTAATCCTAGAAGCCACCACTATTACGTTTTGGGCAGAATTCCAAAAACTAATTAGGAGTCATTTTCACCATGCTTTTTCTATTCTATGTCTTAAGAACATAGGATAAGAATCTATATTTAAAAACTAAAACCTTAAAATTAGAAAGTATAAACCTTTTTAAAAAAATTAAAAAATTCTTATTACAAAATTAAGATTTATTTCTAAATATGATAGGTTAGAAAAAAAATCATTTTCTTTATTCATTTTCGGCATTAATTTGTCCAAAAACTGTTCCAATAATGGAGTATCAATATTGAGATGATTGCAGTTTCAAATTAGTAGTATTTGAAATTATCTAAAAAACTCAATTTTCAAGAAAGAAATTTAAATCTTTGAAAATTAATTCATAAACATGAATTAGAATTAACCAGGAAGTTAACCCCCTATGAATTACTACTGTAGAAGTTTATGCATTTGATTAAAATTTATCAGGTTGATTTTTTTAATTCATAAATTAAAATTATAAAAGTTGAGATTAAATATTTAAAAAAGGGTGGATATACAACTTACCTTGAAAACTAGATAAGTTTACTTGAAAAATCTAAGAATTTTTATCAATTAATTTTTTTAAACCAAACACTTACTTTCCGATATACTAATTAAAGTTTAATTACCAGCCAAGTGCCCACTTATATTCTGATTTATTAAAGTTTAATTGTCAAACAACCGAACACTTAAAATAAATACAAAATTTATTGGTCGATAAAATACATGTTAAATATTTATGAGTGTGCCGGGAGGACCTATTTTTAGAAACTGTTTTTTTTTAATAAGGTAAGGATTAGGGTGGCCAGCCCCACATGGGGTGGCCAAGTGGTAAGAGGCATGAGGGATGTTGGGAGGTTCCAGGTTCGATCCTTGCCTCCGCCCCTAAACTTGAATGAAAAAATCAAGTCTCATCATTATTCCTACCACTAGGTCGAGTCGGTCGATGTAAGTCGGTTTACTTGGTTCGTGCGCTTTTCCAGTTTAATTATCACCATTATCCCAACCAAAGGCCCAACCGCCGAACCAAATGCCCAAAGGCATTTTCAAAAACTGTTTGCTTCTCCTTATTTTTGCCGCCTGTTTTTGTTTTGTTTTTTTTTGTTTTTTTTCATCTTTACCACCTAATTTCCATGTGATCATATTCAGGGTTTGTTGCATTGTAATAAAAATTCTATATTATAATGCAATTTTTTTTATTATAATACACGATCTAAACATGCTCTTAAACCCATAGTATCTAATTTAAAACAAAATTAGATGAATGGTTAAAGTTTTTATACTCTACCAGTTATACTTGTCGTGCCATGCACAACTAATAGTATTTAATACTTAATTTATTTAATAAATGCTTTCAATTTAATATAATAAATGAAAAACAACTTATTTATTATAAATATTTTATATAAAATTAGATATTATAACAAATATTATAATGTGAGACAAAGCCAAAATCACTAAATTGATTCCAATATAATTTTGATGACTTAATGATAATTTACTTAAGGAAAAATATAATTATAAATAATTTTGATTATTCTTTTAAGAAATAGATAAAAATGAAAAATAATGTAAATTCTTATAATTTTTTTACTAAAATTTAATTCTTTAAAAATATTTTGAATAAAAATTTAAAAATATAATTAATAAGAAAAGATGAAAAAATACGAATAAAGACTGAAATTTTAAAGGATAATTTTTTTTTCTATATTTACATAAATAAGCCAAAAAGGAAATTAGAGAAAATATAATATAATTTTTTTATCGAAATTCAATTTAGGAAAGTAATTATCTAGATATTGTTTTTATCAAAATTTGATAGAAGATAATTTTTTACATAAATAGAAAGAATAAATATAGAATAATTTTTGTTATTTTTAATTAAATTTCGAATTTAACAATTGGTTTTGACATAAATAGATAGTAAAGAATTTAATTGAAAAGGCTAAATTATATAAAAAAAAATTAAATATAAATGTAAGGCGGGACCACAATCAACATGGAAGCTCAAAAAAATTTAACTTTAATATATAGTTATAGATTACAAAGTCTTCAACTTTGAAATCACTTTTAATAACGATTTTAGGATATTTCCAATGGTCCACTACGAAAACGTAAACAGGATAAAAGAACGTAATCTCACATTAGTGTCATACTAATATACTATCATGATACATCAATAAAAAAAATCATCTTGGCTCACGATCTTTATATTCCATACACAATGGATTTGCGATCCTCTATTTATTTATTTTTTTAAATTATCATGACACTAATGCAGGCTTGATTCATTTCTATTTCCTTTATGTTTACATTTATGTAGTAGGAAACCAAACGAGGCATTATAATTTTTTAACTCAGTTAAAAAATATATGTTAGACTTAGGGTAAAATAAAGGAAAATTCATTTTGGTACCCTCGAGTTTATGTCTTTTTTTTGGTATCCTTCAAAAAATTTATTCATCATGACGCCCCTTAAAGTTTTGACTTTTTCCAATTAGTGTCCATTTTTTGTTCAAGATTTAAAACTTGTCGTCAAAAAAGGCAATTAATCAGAATAAAGAAAAAAAAGAAAATAGTGAATCAAGATCTAGATGGATCCTAATTGATTAAATTCAAGCTCATCATTGTCTCCCTCACCCTCAAATTAGTAAGATTCAACTCTTAAAACACCCAAATTCATAACTGAACCATCCAGATTTGAATTTATAAACAACTACCCTTAAAACCTCTGAAAATGGAGGATTTGTTAGAAATTCAAATCAGGATGGCTTGATTATGAATTTAGGTGTTTTAAGAGTCGAATCCTAGTAATTTAAGGTTGATGAACACAATAATGGGCTTGAATTTAATCAATTCGAATCAAAGATATACACTAACTGAAAAACCAAACCTTATAGATATTAAAAAAGAATAAATTTTTTAAGACATTAAAATGAAAAAAAAAATTGATAGTATCAAAAGAAATTTTCCTAAAATAAAAGATCATTGCTACTGTGTTGTAGGGGTGGACACAGTTGGTTAACCAAAGTTTCGATTAACTAAACAACGATTAACCAATACTTCAATTATTAAATTTAAATAGCAATAATCGTATCGTTAGTTGTCGGCTAACCGTGAAATTTTGTACGGTTCATTGGTTAACCATATTTTAAAAGAAATTTTTTTTATTACAAATTATATTTTTATTATAATTTAATACCTTATTTTTAAATAAATAAAATTTAAATTTAAATTTAAATGAAATGCAATCACATTATTATACACCTACTTCATTAAATACTTTGCACTTATAATGATAAACCTATGATGTTCATAAACCCAAAATAAAAATGAATATCTGATTCAAAACAAAGCATCTAAATATTAAAATACATATAATGTTCATAAACTCAAACTAAGACTCAAAACAAAACATCCAAAGTATAAAATACAACTAATGTTCATAAATCCAAAATAAGAACAAATATCTAATCTCAAATCAATCAAATATTAAAATTATTGTTCGTAGACAAAGCAGATTCGGAATTCATTATTGAATACTCATGCATTCAACGAGTGAAATAGATTCATCAATTACTATCAAGGGCTACTCCAAAACAAGTTCATTATACCAATGAATTATAATATATAAACACAATAGATTTAGTAAATTATATAATAAAAAATTCATAACTAATTATATACTCCAATTAGAATATTATTGATTTCATCATAAGAAGAAAAATGCATATAGAACCAACATTAATCAAAGTCAAATGGAATAAACTAAGTTGTGTGTCAGCGAGAATGAGAAGAGGTAAGTTGAAGGCTAAAGGGGTTGTTATGCCAACGAGAAAGGGAAGAAGAAAGTGACAAAGAAGGGAAATTAGCAATATGAGGCATCAGATTTGTGTAAGTGACTAAATCAAGGGTTAACTAAGAAGCACTAGTCAACTACTAGAGTAGCAATGTGTAAACTAATGGGTAAAATTTAGGTTTTGCAAATAAGGAAAAAAAACAGAAATACAAAATATAATGAGAAGTTTTAATCTTATATTGTTACTTTGTTGTTTATTTATGTCTATTATTCGCTAGAACTTATATAGTTCTCTTTCTAAAAACATACTCCGTTTTAGAGTTTGTCTTAAAAATTAAGAAAATCACTTGATTTGACTTAAATATCCTCAATCTTGTTAAGATCTTTTATCTTATTTAGTAGACTTATGTAAATATTTTTAATTAATAGGGATGTTATTAGAAAAACGGGTTAAATAAGTCAAATGACAACTTCTTTCGGACAAGAAAATTAAGTTAGAACGACAAGGTTACTTTAACGGAGGGAGTATAATATAGAGTATCCTATAAAATAAGGAGCGTTTAGAGCCCTTAGATCAAGGTGATCCAATAGCTGATGTTCTATCCCTTTTAGGGACGCGATGATATTTTGGTAATTTCTCGAAACTTACAAAAGTGCATCGCTATCGTGAAAAAGTGCATTGCTAAATACAAAAAGTGCATTAGTAACCCGAAAAAGTGCAAAAAAAAAAATGAAGCCAGCAGAGCACACACTCCATTTTTGGTTCATTGTAAAAGTGCATTGTTATGGTGGAAAAGTGTACTGCGAAATACCAAAAAGTGCATTACTAAATCAAAATAGTGCATCATTTTGGGTGTCCAATTGACTCGATTCCGATTGAACTCAATCACCCAAAATATTTGGGTTTAGTAATACACTTTTTGGTATATCGCAATGCACTTTTTCACCATAACAATGCACTTTTGTAATTTCCGAGAAATTACGAAAATGCCATCGCGTCCCTAATTTTTGAGAATATCAACCCTTGGATCAAGGAGTACTTTTATTTGAACCAAACTCGTATATTATATATAATATTGATAACCGTATCCGTATCGGTAAACAATTAAAAGTATCAGTAAGCTAATCGAATATTTTTTTTAATGCGATTAACCGAAAAAGGTGATCGGTTTGTCAATTTTTCGGTTCGGCGAAAGAACCGCTACACAAAAATATCCGAACTTAAATTGGGCCTATCTCAGCCCAGCCCATCTCAACTGTTGGTGACCCGTCTTTGTAGTATTATCCAAACCAGATAGGAAAGCAAATTAGCCTAGGGAATCTTACAAGATACGAATATTCCATCCGTACCTAGTGGAAGGTGGAAAGGTATCCAATCGGAAATATTAAGAGAACTAAGCCAGTATAAATACCCTTGGATTACTCCTCCTATCGTCAATTGATTTTAGGATGGAATCTCACTAGACTTGTATAGTGGGCTTACGTATGCATGTGGCCATGAAGCTTCATATGGTGTGGCATTTTGACAAAAAGCCAATGAAAGAAGAAAACAAAATAATAGACCACGAGGCCCACCAACATGCAAAACAAGATCAAGTTCTCGAGCAGCAGCAGCCAGCAGCCGCCTCCAAATCATCGCCCACCGCCCTTCACTTTACTACTACGTATTTGCTTATGCGTATCTATCCGTCCCCCTATCTCCATCCTCCTCCTCCTCCATCTCTTACTTCCACTTCAAAACTACGTACATGCATACTACTATATATCTTTAATCATTATTTACAAAAATCTTGAGATACGTCAAAACCTGTTCTCCTAATACTAACAAAACGTTTAACTTGCTTCACCCAAAAAAAAATAAAAAAACGTTTAACTTGACCAGGGCTCTGGACTCGCCAAAGTTTCAGTGGAAGAAATATCTCAAAATACACCTCACGAATTAAGATAATATCTAAAGGTTTTCGGTTCGATTTTTATAGGTAATGTCCTTAAAAAAAATGTAGTAGTCAATGATCGTGAAAACTACGCACTCACGGATTATTTTCAAAATTATGGACCTTTTTTTTGATCTTGGTCAACGTATGTACGTAGATGATCCTGAAGAAAAAATGAATATATATGGTTTTTTTAACTTATATCTTAAACGTACTATTTAAAGAAATTAAAACTCTATAAAAAAATTATAATTTTTTTGAAAAATAATTAATTTTAAATAAGTGTAAATTAATAAAGTATTGTTATTTGAAGGAGTTTAGTTAGAAAAATATACGTTGATGTCGACCCGATAGTTACCGGCGTTATAATCGATCCTTACTTAGACACGTACTCCTACATAATTTGAGGCTCAATCTCCATCCATTTCATATAGGTTGTTATATGCATATATATTCCTCTTCAAAACTTACAAAAATAAAAAAAAATAATATACTCGACGTACGTACTCCAATCTCGATCATGAATAACGAAGATTTGCCCTACAACAACTTGGATGAGTTTTTTGCCGACCCCGATTTTTTCGACTTGCAGGGTTCCTTTGATTTTCCTCTATCTCCTCCTCCTTCGTTCAAGGTATATATATACGTACCTGGGAGCTAATTTAAATTAATTCTCGATCGTTCCAATTAATATCTTCAACTTATTCAAAATTTGATGAATTATATATCCTAGCTGAACCAGCCACCACATATAGAGAAAGGAGACTCATCTACACATCCTCCTCCTCATCTACAACCTCTCCAGCTTAAAGACAATCATTCTGATATATCCAAGGTTAATTTACTAATCAAACTAATTAAGTTCCATGTGTATGATGGTTGTTTATGTATTTAATTGAGAGTCTGGCTTAATTGTTATCTTTCTTTTCTTTTCCTTCTTCTTGAGGATACGATCGATCACTTTAATTTCCTTCTAATTATTCTATAAAACAGAATAAACAGATACTTACATCATGCATCTCAACACAAGATCAGAGCTCAAAGGATTCTGTCCAGGATTGTGGCGATAATCATCCTCAACAACAAAAAACACAATTAAGTCGACGTGAAACTCAAAATGTATCTCAGAGGGTATGTATACTTACATAGAGAGATTGCTTAAATTGATCGATATATATATATATATTCTCTTATACGTACCATGATTAATTTGCTTTTTTTTTTTCAATTCTAACATTTATATATTAATTCAGAGGCGAAGAGAAAGAGTCAAGCAGAAGATGAAGACGTTGAAAGATCTCATTCCTAACTGCAATAAGGTTTGCTCCTTAATTCAATCTTTTTTTATATCATTTTGATCAATATATATTACTGCATGCATGTATTGGAACGACAGACAGAGATGGGATCAGTGTTGGACGAAGCCATTAAGTACATCACATTATTGAAGTCACAAGCCCAAGTACGTGCGTAAGAAATCAATCTAAATACCTTTGATATATCGTTTTCCAAATTATTAAGTATAATTAATCATGAATCTCCCATTATATATTGCATGTTGTGATCCAATATTGACCATCATGAGTCTCACGTCCACTTAGCTTAGTCTAGCATATAAATAAGTGGCTACATTTTCCTTTTTATTATTAATTAACTTTAGAATATTTTAATAATTGAATTTATGTGTATTAGAATAGAATTGTTATGGTCCATGGAAATTTCTCTCTCCAACAAGTTAAGTGGTATCTAAGCCGGTGTGACGTTGGTTGCACCAAATTGAGATGGATTCCACGGTGCTTAATGTATAAGTAAATTTGTTATAGACTTATGTGTTAGCTTGGTAATATTGACCGAATAAAATTAATTAGTCCACACAAAAAAATGTCTTTTAATTATGTTTGTACGTGATTGCATGGTACATTATATTATAATAATGTGTAAGTGGGATTTTATTTAATTTAGTGTATCATATATAGTATTGCGCCTGGTATCAACAACAAGTGGAGGCGACACAACAAGCAGGGACATGGGGAGGCATACAGATTCCGATTGTGTCGCTAGCACCCTGCGCATCAGTGCAAGCCCTACCCTACCTACACTATCCTCTTCATCAGCAGGAGTTATCACATCATCCCATGAGTTTGATGGAGTTGAATGAGCAACAACTCACATTAATCCCTCCAATTCCACTGATATCAGAAGATATTGTTGTTGCTACTACTGCTACTACTACTACTTCGATTGTTGAGATCGATCGAGGGAAGAAGCCTCTTTCTTGACTTCTCACACGGTAATCTCATGCCAAGCCATGCTAGTTGAAAACAGACTCTTGCCAAAATTCCGTGTGTTTTTAGAAGTATAGTATATGTTAGTACGTTACCATGGTTTGTTTAGCTGTAAATTAGAATTTTTTTTACTTTATCTTTTGTTTCTTTTACTTTAGCTTGTTAGCTATTTGTACATTATTTTGTGGCGCTTGTTAGGTTAGGTTTTGTTTATAGTGTATAATTTGTGTTGGTTTTTATCTTAGTTGCTAGCTCTGGTAGTTTGTTAGTGGTGTTAGGTTTAGGTTGTCATAGGGCGAAACTTGGCTTTGATTGTAGGAGTGTGCATTAGTGCTTTACTAATAACATAGAATGGCTTTGCTTGCTTGTTTAAAGTCACGATAGTTTTGTTAGTTTCAATAGTTTTTGGTACTTTATTCCGTTTTTCTTTCGCACCACGCTTTTATATCTTGCAGCTGTTGTCTATTTGTTTGCCCTTTTTCTTGTTTGGCAGTTTACTTTGTTTCTCTTTCAATTTGAGGGTTGCTTGCTTACTTCGATGGTGTTGTTTGTTGTTATTTTGTTCCAATGCAAGGTGTTTTTTCCCTTTCCGAGGTGTTTGCTTGGTGTTTTTGTGGTGTGGTGTTGAGAGGGTTTCCCTATAACAAATAAATTTGTAGTCAAGACCACGCTGAGTATAGCAAAGTCAGGATCGTCCACGAGAAGCAAGGTTGTTTGATTACTAAACGAGGAAAGCACTGAAACAAAGCAAAACAGAAACAACAAAAGAAAACAAGGCTACGACAGCCCTCAGTACCGACCTTGTCAAGGTCGGTAACGATGTTGGGTTTCAACACAACTAAAGCAACTAGACATAGTCAACTGCAGGCTCGGTACCGACCTGTGTGCCTCGGTAATGAGTCTGTACGTGAGTAAAACGAAGGTAATTCAAATACGAAAACAACTAGGATAAAGGTTACCACGACATAATCATGCATACGAACTAGGGTGAAAGATAAATATCATGCCTCAAAGATAAAGCTATCAACTTTCGTTGATCTAAACAAGCAAATCAATCAATTTTCACAAATCAATTCACTTTATACTTATTTTTGAATCCAAAGCTCGAAACTTTCGTTATCGAACAATATCAACATTCAAGATTACAACTTTCTCTTTCAATCAAGCGGTAAACTCAAATTACTTCGACTTTTGTCTAAGTATAAGCACAAAACAAGTAGATAAAGGATAAAAGGCAATCAAACATTCAACACACACATTCAATCATGCATAACTATGCCGGGTTTCAACCCCAATCCTAGAAAGGTAAACTACTCACTCATGATTGACATAAAACAAACAACTAGATTGAATGAAAACATTAAAATAAAAGCTTACTTGTAATATAAAAATCTTGTCTTTGAATACAACCACGTTCGAAATCAGAACACAAGAGAACAAAACTCGACCTCGGTTTCTCTCTCTCTCTCTCTCTCTCTCTCTCTCTCTCTCTCTCTCTCTCTCTCTCTCTCTCTCTCTCTCTCTCCCGATCCTAACGTGTTCTCCAAAACAATCAGTTTTTCAAAACTAACGAACTAACTCTCGAAAATAAACCCTTAAACTAGACTAGAACAACCGTATTTATACTAAGAGAAACTATCTAACAAGGGTCCTAAAAGATAGAAACTTTCCTAACTAAAAAGATTACGAGATAAGAGATAGAATTATTGAAAGTCGGCGCCGCCTACCGACACAAGTCACCTCGGTAACGACATGCACAGGGTCGGAAGACTCTTGCTGAATTTTTCAAGTAAAACTCTGTTGCACAGCTCGGTACCGACCCTCACAGGTCGGTAACGAGCTCTCTGTCTTGGGTTTTCGTACACTCTTCATAGCTTCTCTTTGGATTTCAACGAGATCTTCAAGGCGTATTCCTTCTTTTCTTTCCTCTACATACTCCACCATCAACCATTTGACTCTAGCTCCTCTCAATATGCTCCCTTCTGGCCTTCTGCTTCGAAAAACCTATAAAAAAACACAAAAACGGAGTAGCTTCCATACTTTTTACAAAATTTGTAAACATCCAAAAACACACAAAACAAGCACTAAAACTAGCTAATCATCTTAAGAAAAACAACTAAAACTATACTAAAATCACGAACATCAAAATACCCCATAATTAAGCTTGCTTGTCCTCAAGCAATCACTAGACAATAACCAAAACCAATCAACATGCTCATTAAGCAATAGCCTTCATCTAAAAAGCAATTTCAAAAAATAGCAAATGACTATTAACGTCATCACACATATATAAGCACTAATAGACATAAGCAACCACAATCCAACCTCATCAAGGATAAAGTGTTTCACTCAACTCTCATGTGTTTAGGCTATAAATTTATCTCTCAACTCAATCTTATATTCAAAAACTCATAGAAATTGGAACTTATATCACCAAACTCTCCACCAAAGATTTGTCAAAACAAGCAAAAATCATCAAGAGAACTTAGGCTCAATGAAAAACTTCATAGAAGCTTCCATTCGGCCGGGTTGTAATGGGGCTTGGTAAAGACAATAAGGCGTGGATATATTTTGGCCATGTGGTGCTAGTAATATCCGGAAATCAAAGACTCCTAAGAACTCACATAATACCAGAACTCTCATCAAAACATATACCAAACTCACTTCTCTTTATGCACTTCTCTTCACTCACCATTAAATCCTAGAAAGCCTCATAAAAACATAAAGAATCTCTGGCTTAAATTTTAAAACACTGCACATCTTCCTTATTATTTCTTTCTTTTCTCTCGACATACCTTGGTACTGACCTGAGAAGGTTGGTAAAGAGCTTAAATTTCTTCTTTTTTTTTCTTCTTCCTTCGGTACCGAACCCACATAGGTATGATGGTTGTTTATGTATTTAATTGAGAGTCTGGCTTAATTGTTATCTTTCTTTTCTTTTCCTTCTTCTTGAGGATACGAATCGATCACTTTAATTTCCTCCTAATTATTCTATAAAACAGAATAAATAGGTACTTACATCATGCATCTCAACACAAGATCAGAGCTCAAGGGATTCTGTCGAGGATTGTGGCGATAATCATCCTCAACAACAAAAACCACAATTAAGTCCACGTGAAACTCAAAATGTATCTCAGAGGGTATGTATACTTGCTTACATAGAGAGATTGCTCAAATTGATCAATATATATTCTCTTATACCATAATTAATTAGCTTCGTTTTCTTTTTCAATTGTAAAATTAAATATTAATTATTCATAACAAAGGCGAAGGGAAAGAGTCAAACAGAAGATGAAGACGTTGAAAGATCTCATTCCTAACTGCAATAAGGTTGCTCCTAAATTCAATTGTTTTTATATCATTTTAATCAATATATATTACTAATCTAGCCTATATACACACAATGATCTAGCTAGCTCTAGCTAGCGAGTAAATAAAACTTGATTATACATATATTTTGGCATGCATGCATGTATTGGAACGACAGACAGACATGGGATCAATATTGGACGAAGCCATTAAGTACATCACATTATTAAAGTCACAAGCCCAAGTACGTACATAACAAATCAATCTAAATAGCTTTGATATACCGTTTTCCTAATTATTAAGTATAAGTAATCATGAATCTCCCATTATTGCATGTTGTGATCCAATATTGCCGATCATGAGTCTCAGTCCACTTAGCTTAGTCTAGCATATAAATAGGTGGCTACCTTTTCCTATTTGTTATTAATTAATTTTAGAATATTTGAATCATTGAATTTATGTATTAGAATAGAATTGTTATGGTCCATGCATGAAAATTTCTCTCTCCAACAAGTTAAGTGGTATCTAAGCCGGTGTGACGTTGGTTGCACCAAGTTGAGATGGATTTCATTGTGCTTAATGTATAAGAAGATTTGTTATAGACTTATGTGTTAGGCTTGGTAATACAATGCGTTGTGACCGAATAAAATTAGTCCACACAAAAAATGTCTTTGAATTATGTTTGTACATGATTGCATGGTACAGTATATTATAATAATGTCACTACTACAAAATGATTTATATACCCCGGGCGTTTTACACCAAATACACCGGGTGATGCCCGGGGTAAAGGTTGCAGGGGTATTTGATTAGTACCCTAATACCCCGGGTTCAGTCCGAGGTAAATGCTTCCCTTGAAAATTCTCTTTAGTATTTAAGTCCGGTATATTAGCAATTCAAATACGCCGGGTAGATCTCTATCCGGTGTATAATTGAGTTGTGCTTGATCCGGGGTATTAGTAATTTATTTACACCGGTTCGTGATGTCCGAGGTATAAAGTTTAAAGTAAATACACCGGTTAATGATATCCGAGGTATAAAGTTTAAAGTATATACAACGGGTACAAAAGTCCATGGTATATTGATTAAGATATATATACTGGTTATTCAAGCACGGGGTATATTGATTAGAGTATATGCACCGTTTATTCTTTTTTTTTGCGCATCTATGCACCGGTTCTTCAAGCCTCCAGGATAAGCCCGATTATTATTGTTGTATATATATACACCGGATTAGTAATGTTAGGTTTAATTGTCGGAAACACTTAATAAACACAATAAAGTACGGGTTAAGAATACCAAAATCAGCCAATGTAAGCTATATGGTTCAAAATTCAAGTAAAAGCAGATTAAAAACTGTAAAACATAACACATGCATCCTATGGAGATTAAAAACTGTAAAACATACTGATACAATGCACTCTCTCATATGCCTAAGTTTCACGAAAAAATCCCCAACCACATATCCATATCCTCCACCAATCATTCGGTAGTGCCAAGCCCATGTAAATGTCTGCAGAAAACAAAGAAAATGTCATTTATAGTGCATAAACGCCGAGATTTGGATTAAGTTGATATTTCACCATACTCTAAAGGTTAATTAATAATGCAACAACATGATCAACTAAGGAGACTAAGTAGAATCAAATTGTACAAAAAATGGCAATAATTACTACTAACAGATTACCTCTTGAACCAGTGGTTCTGTTTCTAAAATAGCATGTACATTCGTTGCCCGTAATGCTTTTATACCGGTCAATGGCTGCGGATTCGTTGACCACGCCCCATTCCATGGCGTTCAAGCTGCTGATGGATTTCGTGATATTATCGGCATCCACAGAGAAAACCTTCTCCTGCCTGTGCTCAGCACGGCGCGTGCCCTTCCAGAAACCAAGGGCAGTGCTGAACGAGCTCATGGTTAGTCTGTCTTTGCGGAGGGCGAACCACTCTTCTGAGCGCTGTGGAGTGTTTGAAGGGCTGAGCTGGGCAATCAACATTAGGGAGGATGAACTGCTACAGGGCGTGCTCGTGTTCTCCAAGGAAGAGAAGGCTCTGAATAGCCGATTGACTTGCTTCCTTTTCGATGTCATCGGCAATGGAAAGGACAATGCTGTGCAATAGCACTGTAATTGTTTACAGGGGAGCCTAGATAAACAGACATGGCTCATTGTTGGGTGTGGAAATTAACAGGCACAATATAGCCGAATGGAAGCCCAAGGTTCCTTCAAAATGGTCAGCTCCAGATCAAATCCCTCGCTCCAAATTTGGAAGATCAATCTTGATAACAATGCATGCAATTTCCAAGGGCTATTGAAACGCCATACTCATACAGAATTTCCACAAGAACTTCAGGTTCTAAAGCTAAACATATACAGAAAGAAGGAAAGCAAGCCAAAATATACATTAGAAAAAGCTGTCAATGATATGCTATGAAGCCAAACTCATTTCTATTACAAAAGTGAAGAACTCGTGATTGCACTCAATTCATCACACTATCAAAAGTTGGAATTTCAGCTTCAAGGAACACCACACCATCAATGAAGAAAGCTTCAAAATCAGATAAAACTGGCAGAAACATCACCAAATTCAATACCACTCAAATAAGTCCACGAAATGGAAGCAAACACAAATTAGGGTTAGACTAGGGACAATCTCACCAAATTTCACACTAATGGAGGTCCAATGGCGGCGGAGACGAGCTCGAGCTCTTACTTCCTAGTTGTTGAGCGTGGCGAACAAGAGCAAGCGGATGAAAGCTTCAACCTTTCCGCTGCTTCCAAGGCAGGTCGAGAAACCGGAAAATGGCGAGGAATTGGAGAGTGATCATGTTGCTGGTGGCCGGATGTGGACAAGAAGGCCGATGAGTACATAGCCAAAGTCCGCGAGCAGATTAGGCTTCAACGGATCGATTCCATCAAGAGATCAACTGGGCAGCTCAGTAGAAGCACTGTAAAGTGAGATTACTTGATTTGGCGACCCAATTTGAGATTACTTGATTTGCCCCAAAGCTACGGCTTTTGAACACTCTGATTCCCATGACGATCTTGTGCTTCGATCATTCGACGGCGGCCTACTTGCAACAGATCGCGGTCTTCTGCGCCTAGTTTCGCCTGGTTTAGGGAGAGACGGTGGGGAGGAGATACTGGAATTGGGAATGCTCAGAGAGACGTGAACGAGAATTGGGAGAAGGAGACATGAGAGGCAAGAGATTGGGAGTGACGGTGGGGCGGAGATACTGGAATTGGGAATGCTCAAAGAGACGTGAAAAAAGTTAGGGTTTTTTTTTTAAGAAGTTCTTGTCAATTTTACTTTTGATTTCACCGCCAGACAAATTTTCGGTTCCCACCAACATAAATAATATAATGAAAAAAATTATTAATTTGATTTATTAATTTGATCTATCGATATTTATTTTGATTTTAAAAAATTATGAATTTTTATTGGGTAAATTTAGTTTAATCTTTGTTTGTTATAAAATGAAAAAAGAACTATTTCATCATACAATAAAGTGTATATCTTTAATCAATTAATTTATTGTCAAAGTCGATATCCAATAAACTACATACTATTTTTATTACATAATTTATTAAATTTAGTTTAGTCTTTCTTTGAAAAAAAATTCTTTTCACTATAAAAAACTAACGTTAATGAACTATACATTAATATAAGGTTCTTCTAGACAGACTAGTTTGATCTGTGTTATTACATCGATGGATTCCAAATCTATGTACATATATGTCATATATGAATATAAAATGTCATATATCATGAACTATGAACATAAAATGTCGTATACCATAAATTATGAATAAGTTGTCATATATCATGAATTGATAATACCTGAATCCTAAACTCTAACCTTAGCACTAATAAGCCCTAGACCCTAAACCCTAAGTTCTATACCTTAGACCCTCAATCCTAAACTCTTAACCCTTAATCTAATCTCAGCCAACATATAAGAAAAACCAAATGAATAAGATATTGTTAACATTGTTGTTAATTTGTTTAGAAAACTTGAGGTTATCACTCAAATGTTTTTATTGTTATTATTACCGTGTGTAATCCTTTGTAATACCATAAAAAAAATTAGATGATCTCTGATTTCATCAACCTCAAGCCATCTTGAGTAATAACACTTCTTGTATGGACACATCATTCTAGTAACATCAGCCCCATGCTCAAGTGCAAATGTTTACTCTTCTACACCGTTCAAATATTCATTAGAGTCACGATTTTTTAACATCCATGACCGATCCATCATTCTAGACATGCATAAAACAAAAGAGGAATACCACAACAATCATAAGACACAAAAATAGCATATACACATTCAAACAAAGAGACTTTAATTACCAAAGTCCATAAACAAGCATAAATTTGAAAAAGACTAGATAAGAGATACTTACCACAATGCAAGTTAATCAAGTTTTTGGTCGCTTCAAACTCAAGCACACATGTTGGGGAGATAGGACTATAAGAGAAACAAAATAGCATAATCATGATTATAATGTTGAAGAATTGAATTGCAAACAAGTTGAATTCTTGAAGGAATTGATTGTAATTAGACTTACATGGTTATGGATCACGGCCGAATTAATTGCAATGACTATATTTGCGTTCTAGGGTTAAGAAAATAACGACATTAAATTCGGTTGAATTAAAAGCCTCAAATACACCGGATCACAAACGGCCGGGATATTTATTAGACGTTTTAACCAAATACAGCGTGTAAGATCCGGTGTATTTATATCGTGCAAATACCCCGGATCCTTGACCATCCGGCGTATATAGTCATAATATAATATAAATACACCGGGCATGTTAGATCCGGTGTATTAGGCCTTATACTTTTTTAAGGTGACACAATATACCGGTAATATAAACGCCCGGGGTATATCTCAAGAGGTATTAGGCAAATTATGTAGCAGTGTGTGTACGTAGATTTTATTTAATTTAGTGTACATATAATGATCATATATAGTATTGCGCCTGGTATCAACAACAAGTGGAGGCGGCACAACAAGCAAGGACATGGGGAGGCATACAGATTCCGATTATGTCGCTGGCAGCAAGCTCATCAGTGCAGGCCCCACCCTACCTACACTATCCTCTTCATCAACAGGAATTATCATATCATCCCATGAGTTTGATGCAGTTGAATGAGCAACAACTCACACTAATCCCTCCAATTCCATTGAAATCAAAAGATGTTGTTGCTACTTCTACTACTAATGCTTCGATTGTTAAGATCGATCGAGGGAAGAAGCCTCTTTCTTGACTTCTCACGTGGTGATCTCATGCCAAGCCATGCTAGTTGAAAACAGACTCTTGTCAAAGTTTTGTGTGATTTTAGGAGTGGAATATACATTACCATAGTTTTTTTAGCTGTAAATTAGAATTTTTTTTACTTTATCTTTTATTCCTTTTGCTTTAGCTTGTTAACTAATTGTATATTGTTTTGGGGCACTTTCTGGGTTAGGTTTTGCTTATATTGTATAATTTGTGTTGGATTTTATATTAGTTGCTAGCTAGCTCTAATAGTTTGTTAGTGGTGTTAGATTTAGGTTGTAGTGAAACTTGGCTTTGATTGTAGGGTTGTGTGTAGGGGTGTTCAAAAATATCCGATCCGGTCAATCCGATCCGATGATCCGACGATCCGATCCGTGAAAATCCGAATCCGTTGGAAAATTATCCGAATCCGATCCGATCCGAGAAAATTAGCCGGATCACCGGATCGGATACGGATCGGGCCGTCAAACCTCCCGGATATCCGAGGGTATAATACTATATATATATATATATATATTATGTGCAATAACAAAAAGTTTAATAGTCCAAGTAGTTTTATGTGTTTCGACTTCCTAGTACGACCCTTTTTTGTTTGTTTTTTAAACTATTTTTAATATATTTCACCCCACAAATAAAATTAACGTTAAATAAAACCTAAATCTATATTTAACACCCCATTTTTATTTTATTTTAAATTATTTTTCTCTTTCTTTTATGCGGATGATTATTTGGATCATGATTTTTGGGTGAAATGTACCAACTAAATAAATTATTTGGAACTTAAATACAAAAAAAATATAAAAATATGAATATTCGGATATTCGGATATCCGCCATAAATATCCGATCCGATCCGAGCTATACGGATCGGATATCCGGGTATAGCCGGATCGGATACGAATATGGTTTTAGAGAAAATTTTATTGCGGATATCCGATCCGATTAGCCGGATCGGATCGGATATCCGTTTATGAACACCCCTAGTTGTGTGTTAGTTTTGGGGCACTAAAAACATAGAATGACTTTTCGTGCTTGTTTAGGAAAGTCACGCTAGTTTTGTTAGTTTTAGTAGTTTTGGTAGTTTATTCCTTTTTTTCTTTCGCACCACACTTTTATATCTTGCGGTTGTTGTCTACTTGTTTTCACTTTTTCTTGTTTGTCAGTTTACTTTGTTTGGATCTTCCGATTTGAGGGTTGTTTGCTCCTTTCGCTGGTGTTATTTGTTTTTATTTTGTTCCAAGGTGTTTTTCCCTTTCCGAAGTCTTTGCATGGTGTTTTTGTGGTGTGACATGGTGTTTAGTGCAGTATCTTTCCTTAGTGTCGTGTTTTCCCTTATGGGCCTTTGCTTTCTCATAGATAGTATGTGTAGATTGGTGTTTGTTTCGTGTTTCGTGGTTAGTTAGCGTACCTTTGGTTCCTTATTTGTTCTATGGATGTCGTGTTGTTATTTTCTAGATGGCCTTACCGGATAGTTTGATCCAAGTGGGTTCTAGACTAGGAGTGGGTTCAAGTTCGGGGTCGGGGGTGGGAGTTAGTGTGGGTATGAGGGTGGGACCCAAGGTGGGTGCCAAGCGGACAATCACTTTATTGAAGGGAGGGTCCTAAAATGTAACGACACTTATGAAGATATTGAGGGATCTCGAGAAGTATTCCATACTCAAGATAAAGAAGTATGGGGCAAGGGGGTCTCCCTGGAAGAGACCCCGTCTCGTCTTGAAGCGCTCATGGAGTTTGATAGGTCCGCAAGTTCATGGAATTATCGAAGTAAAATAAAGGATATCGAATCCAAGGGAACACTCATCGATCACAAATTTCACACAAATTAGTAATCTAGACCACAAATAATTGATTGAAAATGGGAGTTTTCTAATAGTTAAAGCAAACACAAACACAAGATCTAAAAACTAAGAATGACTAGAAAGGGGGTTTATGTTGTTTGAATGATGGGAGGCAAGGATTCAGATCACTACAATGAGACTATACAATGTCAAGCAAAAATCTCTCTAAGGTTTGCAAGCAACGGTCCACTATGGTCAATTTTCCTAAAAAAATATTCTATCCTCTTTCAAGGCAAAGGGAAACTAATCTAATCTATCTTAATTCCTACTTTTGTGGTAATTAATCCTAGATTTCGTACATTAAACACATAGACAATTATAAATAACCACTAGGAAAGTAAGCCTACTTTCGCGGTCCTAAGATTCCTAGCTCAATTCTTGAAGGCCCGGTGTCAAATATCCTCTTTCAATGCATACTCAACATCCAAAATATGAGAAAATACTATCTAGGCATTTTTCACAAAAACTTGGTGTCCAAGAATTGAGTAGTAAACCAAAACACATTTAACCAAAGAATTTTTTTTACCAAAACATCACATAATCACTATTGGGCTACACTCAATCCCAAACAAGTAATTATTCACTCATAATTTGCAAAAGCATGGCATAAGACATCAATCTAATCTCACATACATGGAAATAATGAAAGACAAAGCAATAATTAAGATAAATGGATAAGAGACACATATCATTCAAAACATTTATTAATTCTTCATTCATCTGTGGGAAACAAGTTGAACTTGGAGTTGAGTTTCTCTTCCAAATTCTCCAAGTATAAGAGAGATCAAACAGCCTCAAAATGGGATTTTAAATCTAGATCTACTACTAAACTAACTAAAAATATAGAAAAAGGAAATATAAAAATAAGAGAAATTTGAAGAAAGAAGCAGAGAAAGTCTTCTAAAACCCTAAAAAGACGAGATCAAAGAGGTATGAGATCTCAAAAGTTTCTTGCTTTGGTATTTATATGTTCCCACAAAAGTCTTGCTTTGTTGTAAATTTTAATTGGGGATGCCATGCCTATAAACACACCACCGCCACCTCATTTGCAAACCATCCAACGCAAGTTGTATTCAAAGTATTATAAAGCTCTGTAAAGCAATATAAATCCTCATTTCCCACAAATTCTTCTCTAGCATTCCTTTCTTCCTTAGCTTCTAGCTAAGTTGTTCGAGTCTTAGGCTTGACTTAACTATTTGAAAGGGGTTGAAATAGCTAAGAGCCACAAGGTTCCGGGTGAGAGTCTCTAAACCCGTGTCACATTAAGGTAAGCTGATTCCAACAAGTTCACTAGGTACTACTACCATTAGTCCACTAATCATGGCCCAAAATGTCAAATGGGCCCAGCCCAAAGCCAAGCTTCCTGGCCCAGCTTAAAAGAGTAGTAGCACACATGCCACGTGTTCTCTCTGATTAATAGCACAGCACAAAAAGCACGGGAGAGTAACTTAAGCATTGTTCCACTCTCGTCTAAAATAGTTTCACGTGTCAAAGCACGTGAAACGCGGCTGCTGAAATCAAATTGAGTTAGGCTCAAGCAAAGCATGGGATTTCCCTAATTCCATTACCACTTTCTACGCCAAACCAAAAAATGAAAAATAGTAAAACGCTTTGTTCTACGCTTTATTTTTTGGACAAGTCAAACCTTATTTTATTTATACATTTCTTTTATCGTGGTAAGATACCTAACAAGGTCACGATCAGTAAATGCAATGAAAAACGACCAACCCGTCTAAATTTAATTCCTTAATTTTACCAAAAAAAAATAAATTAATTCCTTAATAATATATGTATCCCCACTTTGAGAGCCAACTACAAGTTGATCAAACTTTAGATACTGACCAACTTTTTTTACATAGACCCACATAATGTTAGATATCATTTCACAAGACGAGAATCATAGATTCATAGTTGACAATATAAGATACCATTTTCCGTAAGATCAACGATTTATCTGACTAATCATGGTTAAGAACTAAGAAGACTCAAATTTATTAGGAAAATTCAATGAAATCTCGGACTCGTTATCAAAACATTAATAAATCAGTACATAAAGCGTAGCCTTCGCTTTTATTTGAAACAATTCACCTTAATCAATCTCCCATTTTAGATTCAAAAGTCAAACATACACTACAAAAATGAATAAATAACATTAGCAAAACAAACACGGCCTAACATTAGGCGTTGAACACTACACAAAAAGTCACTCCTAAATCATCTTCTTAAAACGAGTTTTTCATTCCAATCTCTCTCAAAATCCTCTTAAAACCATGAAGCCTCTAACACAACAAACAACAAGGTGTAACAGCAAAAATGGCGGAAAATTCATCCTCTCCTCCTTCCTCTTCATCCTCTTCCTCTGCGTTCTCGCCTCCGTCAACGAGATCCGCCTCAGCTCTCTCTCCCACTTCACCCGCTGCATAACCGTCAACACCACCACCGCCGTCGCCGCCGGAGAACCCTCCGCCGGCGCCGGCGACCTCCGGATCCTGCTAGGAATCCTGACCCTCCCGGACCAATACCACCGCCGGAACTTCCTCCGGCAGGTCTACGGCGTCCAGCCGCCGATCCCCGGCGCCCGCGTCGACGTCAAGTTCGTCTTCTGCAACCTCACCTCCGACGAGCAAAGATTCCTCGTCGCCCTCGAGATCCTCCGTCACGACGACGTCATCATCCTCAACTGCACCGAGAACATGAACCGCGGGAAGTCCTTCGCCTACTTCTCCAGCCTGCCGGAAATCTTCTCCGGCGCCGGCGCCGGCAAATCTCCAGCATACCACTACGTGATGAAGGCGGACGACGACACGTACGTTCGCTTCGGGAGCCTAGTGAAATCGCTGACGTCACTGCCGCGTCAGGACCTGTACTACGGCTACGTCATCCCTTGCGAGAGCATGGATCCGTACCACTTCTACATGTCCGGGATGGGCTACTTGGTGTCGTGGGATATTGTGGAGTGGCTTGGAGAGCAAGCCAAGACTATCGATCCGGATCGGATAACCGGTCCGGAAGATAAGGTGTTCGGGGATCTGTTGCGGAGCGGGAACCGGGGCAAGAACCGGGTCAATGAGAAGCCCGGGATGTATAACTACCCGGACCCGCCCAATAAGTGTAGCCACGAGCTGTGGCCCGACACGGTGGCGGTTCACTTGCTCAAGACGCCGGCCAAGTGGATTAAGACGTTGAGATACTTTAATGTTACCAAGGATCTTAAACCTTCCAGCTTTTATTCTATTGATCAGTTTTATTAATTGAATTCATTAATTAATTACTTGGATGATCATCATATCATATGATCTTCATGCATTGTATACAGGGTTAATTTACATGTATGCATCGTTTCATTTACACAAACGAGTAAAATGACGTGATTTTGGCGGTTGTGCTAGTGCAATGATTTTATCTTGTGATCTTTAGTAATTAACATTTTTGTACAATTGATTCAGAAAAAAAGGCAAAGCTTTATTACATTTTGCTTCTTGTTTATGTTAAGTTTTCGGATTTGTGGCAAATTGAAAGTACAAAGAGGGCCGACATTGGGGCTGAAAATGCGTCAAAGTCACGAGATTTTTAGCTACGGTGCATGTGCAATAACATGTGTAAAGTTTTGCTTAACGTAACAATACTGGATAAAAAAGTGTAGTGTACGTTTTACTTGTTTTTTTTTTTTATCAGAAAAAGGGGAGAACCCCGACCTTAAATAAACTTATGGGTCATAAGACAACTGAATCGCGTATGGCCCTATCCAACCAAAAATTGAAACTGAGACTCACATTAACTGGGAGGAACGAGTCGAATCGTACTTACGAAAGGACAACTCATGGAACATAGAAAAATTAAGTAAGGTTGTTAATCCCGATGACCTAGATAATATAGCAAAAATAATTAACCCAATTAACAAAATCCAAGATAGGCTTTACTGACAACCAAGTAAAAACGGCTGGTATTCCACCCACTCCACTATGCAATGGATAAACCTCGCTAAAAATGAACCGAAAATCAACCTAGAATGGATTAACAAACTAAATGTACCACCTAATATGCACAATTTCCTTTGGAAGGTCGCAAGAATGGTCTGCCAACCAAATCGAGACTTGCTGAAAACCACATCCCGGTACCACAAGGTTGTACTGCATGTAATAACCAGTGCGAAGACACAAACCATATTCTGATTTCATGCCCCCTGACAAAGGAAACCTTTAACATCATAAGACCCAAATTACGGAGGACGATTGACCTTATATCCTCTGATGGAAAAAAACCACACGAGGTCCTGGAGGAAATCAGGGCAAGAATAAACAAAGAGGAAATGGAAATCCTCACCAGCACATGGTGGTGTATTTGGTACTCCAGGAATAGGAGAGTGTTTGATAACAACACCGGAACAAACCTAGACGATGCAAGCAAACTTAGTGAATTTACCCAAAAACAAATCAGAGAATGGAAACTAGCTAGGGCACCAGACTCCACCGACCTACAACCTAACAAGGGTCATGTAAGAACTGAAAGAAAAAATACTAAGTGGGTAAAACCCAAGAACGACTATATTAAACTTAACTTTGATGGTGTTGTGTGTGCAGATGGCGTGGCTACTTTTGGGTTCATACTTAGGGACTCCAACGACTCTCCCATCTCTTTCGACGGAGGACTGATCGGTCGACAGTCTGTTTTGACCACCGAGACCATCGCCTTACGCCAGGGACTTCTCGAGGCCATTCGTCATGGTATTCCCCGGATCCAGATTGAAGGCGATAACTTGCAGCTGGTCAAGGCCGTTCTTGGCGACTGGCGCTGCCCGTGGGAGATTGAAGTGTTGCGTGCGGACATCCACTGTTTGTTGGCTCAGTTCCAGGATTGGAGTGTCACTCATGTCTACCGTGAGTGAGTGCAACTCTGTAGCTGACTTCATCGCTGGCTCCTTCCGACGTGTATCTTCCGTTCCACTTGCAGATGACCTGGGTTTCTGTACCCTCATCCATCAGGATGCCGTAGGATGGTTACTAGTTTGTTAGTGACCTCTCTAATTTCTTTCCTAATAAAAAAAAACAAAAAAAAAACTTATGGGCCATAAGAGTTTCGGATGCGCGGGGTGGCCCTACCCGCAACATCGTCACATAAAATACGCGAAATATAACTAGGAGCCTCCACCAACGGAACGTTTTACTTGTTTGTTACTCCATGAAATTCACATCAACGCTAGGCGGCTTACCCATACATGATCAGTCCAAGTTTTATTTCTAATTGGGTTAAATAAGGGCCCAATTTAGACTATGGCCCAAGAAGAACATTGGGCCCAAAGTTTTGCTTTTTACCCTGACTTTTATATCACTCGAGTGTTTTCCCTTATGGGTCGGCGGAGCCATAAGGGAAAACATATCCGTGAATTAGCCTGCAAAGCATACGTATCAAGTAAATCAAAGAATGGTGAGACTTATTTTTTATCCAAATGAAGGGGCGGAGGCAAAGATCGAACCTAAAACCTACCAACATCCCCATATCTCTTACCACTAGGCCAATTGGTTTATTTTTGCATTTGCACCACCTTAGTAATCACAACTTAGAATGACAATAAGGCACATAGGTTCACAAAACACTACATATGAACTCTACTAATTGGACAAGGAGGGTGGTGGTGGATCAGTTTCAGCATTTTCTAAATAATCCTTCCCTGGATTGAAAAACTTTTATCAAGAATCGGACAATAGAAACAATATTAAAACAATAAGAGCATGCACTTTATTTGTTAATCTAAAACTCAGTTCCATTCTAAAGCTTAAAAAAATGCTAATTAATCTTGAGATTCAGATACCATTAGTGGCCGGGTGAAAAAGTAATTTTTGGTTCTACCAAAAAAAAATTGTAATTTTGGATGAAAATAAGTGTATAGGGTTATATTATGCAGTTGGTTAACATGTGGGTCGAGTTATACGGATTTAAATCTCACCCATATTCGATGAGTAACTCATCTCATCCATCATCTAAATCGTCTGTTACCCACTTTTAATTTGTTCGAGTTTTCCTCCACATATTTGGGTCGGGTTACTCAGATTGGTCGGTCACTCGCGGATAACATCCAGTCCTAATAAAGACTTGAAGTTCCATTTTCCCTTGAAGCTTTCCATCTTCCTTGTTGTTTAAACTTTGCGATATATATTGAAACTGCTCTCATTTTAAAAGATTTCCAAATATTTGGTCTAGCAACAAGTTGTGAGTTGAAGAAGAGTTGGGTGTACAAGACTGAATCAGGGGTTTATTTTTACAAGTCCAACAAGTTTAGTGAATGTAGTAGGTTCTGTAGAAAACTGCTTCAGGCCTTAAATTTGAGCTGAAATCAGGACTCATCATCTCGATCTGTCTAGTTTTAGCTAACTGTGTGGTGGCAGTATAAGAATTGCAGTTTGCAGTCATTAGTCCATCTGTAACAGGTGGTTGTACGGTTTGTTTTGTTGAGTTACTTCATTTAAGATCCAACTAATTAATTTTTAATCCACATTCCACCAGATTGTGTGTTGTATTCTTCATTATTTTTCACTTTTACTGAACTTGCAAATATCTGTATTTGTTCTCTCAACTAATTCAAAGGGCAAAAATATACTACTATTATTTTTGTTTTTGTGATTTTGCCAAGCTGGCTGGATCCTTGAACAGGACTGCTGTGGCTGAAAAAAAAACAGCTTTTAACATAATAAGCTCACATGGTATTGATTCTTGCACCTTGGTGAAAACACATTTCTCAGTCACATTCTTGAATTGTGAACAATTTGGAAAATTGAAAGTTCAATCTGCATGTTTAAGCTCTTCTTATGCAGACTTGCAGAGTATTCAAGTTAAAGCCTGCCTTGTCTTTTGATGTGTCTCTATCCCCCAAGAGTGAAGCTTGCATTTCAAATACTATTAACCTTTGAAAAGTTGAAATCTTTTTTCCCGTTATTTCATATACTATGATAAAAGCCTGAAAACCTATAATATATGCAATTTGCACAATCTGAATTGCAGATTGAATATATATAACTGTATTCTTTTTGACTCCTGGATAAAAACAAAACAACCTTGTCCATGCATTCAAATTGGTCTAAGATTCTGGGTTTGAGTGTGCTCTCGTAAATTCAATTCCCACTTCTATTTTTAACTTAATTTTTATACTGGCATGAATTCCCATTGAAAGAAAACCAACAAATTAATTTTAATGCATATTGTAATTGTAGAACAAAAAGCGTACGACAGACAGTGCAAAAGTCAATTCCTCCTAGACCACCAATAATAATTTTGTAGTGTAATCAATGGAGTATTGAATGACAACAATGGCAGGGTCTGAATCAAAGAGTCTATGCCAACGGTTACTGTGACAGACTCCTCTGCAAAGCCTATCTATATTAGCTCATTTTCATAGGAAGGTTTGAGGATTTGCAGCTCAACCCTATTTGCACGCCAAATATAATTCTTTATGAGTACATAACAATAACATAGATCATTACACATTTACAAAAGGCTAATATGAGGTGCTCATGTTAGAGTTGACGGACGCCCATGTATTTTTAGTCGGTCGCCTCGACCAGCGTGCATGTACTCCGTCGAGGTGACCGATTGTATAATTTTTTTGAATAATATGCTATCTGCAATTGTAGATATTGTGTTCGGACCCACAATGCAGTCGGTCGAGATGGCCGACTACATTTTTTTTTAAAACACGTTATCGCTGCTAGCGATAGCATGTGGGGCCGAAAGAGCAACGGCTCTTTTCCGCCCCAAAAGAGCCGTTCGGGCTCTTTGTTGAGGGCTATATAAAGCCCTCAACTCCTCCTCTCTTAGCACAATACTACCACCGGTAAAAAAATATTGGAATCGAGAGAAAAAAAGAGTGTGAAAATGAGAAAAGGTTGGTCTTTCGGTTTAGGAAAATCTAATAGCAAAAGCCGTTCAAAAACTTCACATGGGCAATCGTCGCATATAGATTTGAATCAAGGGGCGAACGTTGAGGATATACATTCTAATGTAGAGCAAGAGGAGGTACCGATCCAACCAACGGCTCCAAATGCGTTTGAGTTTAACCTCACAAATCAAGAAGCCACGCCATTTAGCGGGGGGATTGATTTAGGTATGTAAAATAATAATTTACGTTTTGAATCATCAAGTTTAGTCGGATCATATATTATAATAATACTTTAGAATTATCTTAATTTTATTTGTTAGTATGTTAATTTAATTTATTATTCATATTAGAATTTTCTTAATTTGATTTCATAGTATTTTTATTTGATAAGTATTTATAGTATTTAATACACCAACATTAGACTAAATGATAAAAACACAAAATACTTCCATCGGATTGCCACTAGGCAAAGGAACAGAACCAACATTAAAGAAATCCGTACATCGGAAGGTACACACATTACGGGTGTTGAAAACATTAGAAAGGAAATTAAACGTGACTTCCATAACCGTTTTCGGGAATTGGAAATTAACCACGGAAAGCTCCAAAATATGACACAAACCATCCAAAAAGAAGTTACCGTTAAAGACAACTTAGAACTTACCAAACCGGTATCAAATAATGAAATCAAGAAGGCCTTATTCGACATCGGGGACGATAAATCTCCTGGTCCTGACGGTATGCCGGCATGCTTTTATAAGAAGTACTGTCACATTGTAGGCCCAGATGTTATAAGGGCTGTTAAAAGTTTCTTCCACACCGGAAAACTTTTAAAACAAATAAATCACACATTCATATCCCTACTACCAAAATGCGAAAATCCCAGCTCCACCAACCATTATAGGCCCATAAGCTTATGCAACACAATATACAAAGTAATATCAAAAATCCTAACAAACCGCCTGAAAAATGTATTAAACAAGCTCATACATCCGATGCAAGGGGCGTTCGTCCAAAACCGAAGTATCCACGATAACAACCTTATCAGTTATCGCGCACGAGATTTTCCATTCCTTCCGGAAAAAACAAGGTCGGGAGGGTTGGATTGCTGTCAAATTAGACAAGGAAAAAGCCTATGACCGAATTAGTTGGGACTACCTAGCAATAGTCCTACACAAATTTGGTTTTAATGATAAATTCTTGGGCTGGATCCGAGAATGCGTTGAAACGGTTTCTTTCTCTGTGTTGGTCAGTAACGGACCAACTGAACAATTCTTCTCCCAAAGGGGACTTAGACAGGGAGAGCCCCTATCACCTTAACTGTTCATCCTCGCATCCGAAAATCTTGCAACACAACTCCACTTGCAAAGCACCAACCCCAAAAGTGGAATCGGGATCCAAATCACTAGAAATGGAACAAAAATCTCATTCACCGCTTTCGCCGATGACATCATCATCTTCGCTAAAGCAAATACCACTACGTATAAAAAAATCAAAGAAATTGTCGACAACTATTGCCATGTATCTGGCCAAAAGGTCAACTTCCACAAATCCGCCTTCCAAGTCACCAAAAATGCGGAAGCCTCGGCCTCGGATAACCCACGTTCCGGAACGGCCAGAGGTGGGCCTAAGAGAAAGTGCGTAAGCGAGGGAACATTAAGGATTGGGCCGAGAAGTTGACGGCTCCGCTTGAGTGGGTCACCTGGGCTCAACGTAGCGAATTAATGCGCCTACGACAATGGAGGTTTAATCAAACATATGAAGCATTGATTCAGGCTTTTTTCGAAAGGTGGCGTCCTGAAACAAACAGTTTTCATTTTCCTTGGGGAGAAATATCAATCACCCTCCATGATGTCCACTACATTTTGGGCCTACCACTGAACGGGATTAAGGCTGTTGCGACGTACTCCGATGAATAATTAATGCAGTTTATCATTGATGCATACAACGTTAGTGTCGTTGAAATGAAGAGGTTAGTAAACAGAGGCAGCATAAACATCAAACATTGAAAGGAGATCCTATTTAACATGATAGAGAATTGAGGAGACCCAAGGTTGACAGCGTCAGGATATTTGTGTGATCTGTTGGGAAGCACCTTATTAATTGACAAGTCTGGTGATGGGGTAACCCTCAAAGCGTTTCAGCTGGTGTTGAACCACAATCACATATCGGAGTATTCATGGTGTGCTGCTACACTTGCGTGGCTATTAAGGTAGCTCGGAATGGCGTCCCGAGCTGAAGGAGCGCAGATCAGAGGGTGCGCATATGTGTTACACGTGAGTGATGATACCCTGTTCTGTTTAAATTGCAAGTCCGGTTTTATTTGGATCTAACATATTCTCTATTTTGTAGAACTTCATTTGGAGGTACTTTCCAAGACTCCAAGGTCACATCAATCACGATATCACACGATTGCCAGGGGAGAATTTCATAGCAGATCATGGTTGAAACAAGGATCCTATCTCAGTACTCTACTATCGTCGCATCTTAGACAAGATAAAAGTTGAAGATTTAAGTAATATTTTTATCGATTATATAACATAGAATTTAACTAGCGTTTTTATATATTATATAACACGAGAAAGTAATGCGTTTATGTGTAGGTCAATTGGATGCCATGGCGGGATTTTATCGACTTTTCCACTAACGATCTTAGATTGTCGAGGTATAGGGGTACCTTGACATGTCTCCACATCAAGGAGGCATATCATCCCGAGAGGTTGGCCCGTCAATATGGTTGGGACCAATCAATCCCCGAATTAGAATGATATGTTGTATTTCATATAGCATAAATAGGATTATATAATACATTTTATATATAGATTTAGATTTTTTTAGTGCTTGTAATGAAAAATGTAGAGAAGACCGAAGACTTGAAGAATTTAGAAGAATTAAGACCGGGATTAGAAGAACCAAGAGAAGGTCGCGAATTAGAGAAGTCCGCGGTGGAGCCAAGTTACAGGTTCGTGATCGCGGTAGCACAAGGCCGCGGTCGTGGTCAAATGTTGACTCGGATCGGGGTTTCTACAGGTCTACGATCGCGGAGGGTATTCACCGCGCCCACGGAATTCCATGTCAGCGAAGATTTGAGGCGGCGATTGCTCAATATATCTTTATTTTTTTTTATTTCCGAATATTTTATTTTCGTACCTATGGTTGAGACTTTATTAACTTAGTTTTCAGCCTTGTTTGGGGGATCTATCTCTTAGACCTAGTTTTGCATTATTCAGACTTTTGTATTTTCTCTCTTATGGAGAACTAAAGTTCTATTCAAGTTGAAGCTTTCAGATTCAAGTTTATTGTGAGATTCTACAATTCAGGTTTATTTCTACAGTTTATTTCAATTCTCTTGTGCATAATTTACATTAATTGTATTGATTCCTTCAGGCCTAGCTAACTTGTTGAAGTTTAATACTCTCTATTGCTAGATCTAGGTTTTCTCGTAGCAAAACCTAATCTTTATAGCAACTCAATGTTGTAGGACTCGTTGGTGGCGCCGTTGACGAGGACACTTTGTTTTATTCTAAGTTTTTATTGTTACCAACTCTAGTGTGGACCCTAGTTTATGGTCCACACTCGTGCTACTGATTCTTCTTTTTTGCCTTTTGATTCAGAGATTGAAAGGACTCTTTCTAGGTTGAGGCGTGAAGCTCAGAATCTACTTCGTGAATTGCCTTTCAACTTGAATTCTGCTGAAACTGAGACAATGGGATATCAGACTTTGAGGCAGCTGACTGCCCCAAACTTTCAACATCAGCCCCTGGCTGTTGAGTTCCCTGCGCTGGATGAAGGCGTTAAGTTTGAGTTGAAGTCTGGGTTGATCCATATTTTGCCCCAATTCCATGGGCAGGGTGGAGAAGATCCCAACAAGTATCTTGCTGAATTTGATCAGGTCTGCTCAAGTATGAAGCCTGCTGATGTAACTGAAGACCAGATCAAGTTGAGGGCGTTTCCTTTCTCTCTGAAGGATTCAGCCAATGAGTGGCTCTACTATCTTTCTCTAGGCTCCATTAATACCTAGACTAAGATGAAAGCAACATTCTTGGAGAAGTACTTTCCTGCCACCAAACAGAACAGTCTGAAGAAGCGTTTGAGCAACATTGAACAACAGGCTGGAGAGAGCCTGTATGATTATCATGAATGTTTCAAGAGACTGTGTGCTAGTTGTCCATATCCTGAGTACTCTGATCAAGACCTGGTGCTTTACTTCTTTGGTGGATTATTGGACGATGACGCAGAATGGTGAATGCAGCTTGTGGTGGAAGCCTGATGAACAAGACATCAACGGATGCCCTTGAGCTCTTTTCTGAGCTATCTGAGAACTCAAGACAATTCAACAAAAGAATTGGCGCTAAAGGAATCAATGTTATTGAATCCTCTTCTTCTATAAGATCTGAGGTGGCGGAGTTGAAGGATATGCTGAAGAGGTTCATGCTGCAAGGAACCCCTCAACAACTGAAGGCATGTGAAATTTTTGCTGACACACTTCACCCTACTGATGCCTGCCCAAAACTCCAGGAACCTCAAGCTGAGGTCAATGTTGTAGGAGGTTATGGACCTCCTAAACCTCATTTTGATCCTTATCCTTCTAATACATACAACCCAGGCTGGGCACATCATCCAAATCTAAGATATGGGAATCAAAATCAGCCTCAATATAATCAGCAAGGAGGAAATCAACAAAACAGGCAACCTTATGTTCCTAGACCTCCAGTTCAAAATCAAAACAACTCATTCAATGCTGAAGCTATGTTTGCAGGGCTAGCTAACACAGTAGATCAGTTGGGACAGAACACTCAGACTAATATCCAAAGCACTCAAGCTAGTATCAAGAATATAGAGATCCAAATCAGTCAACTGGCTACTGCAGTAAGCAAATTGGAGGCAAGAGATTATGGAAAATTGCCAACACAGCCCATCAATCCAAGGAAGAATGTGAGTTCTATCACATTAAGAAGTGGAAAAGAGCTGAACAGAGACATGGAAGTGTATGAAGATCCACGAACGGAAAAATCCGAGTTTTTGGAGAACGACTCCGGGCCCGCGGTGAACAACTCCCGCGACCGCGACACCTTAATTGAGAGCTCAGAAATTTTGATCGAAGACACCGCGACCGCAGTGCCCAATGTCCGCGATTGCGAAAGCGAGGAAGTTTTGGATCGCGAGAAATCCGACTGTCCGCGGTCGCGGAAAACTGACCGCTCCCGTGGATTTGTAGCTGAACCCGAGGATTCTTACGTTCGGTCTCAGTTTCCTCTCATGAATTCACAAAAGCCTATTCCACCATTCCCTAAGGCACTCAAGGATACAAAGAAGCCAGAACATGACAAGGATATCTTTGAGATGTTCTCCAAGTGTGAGGTAAACATCCCTTTGCTGAATCTGATTAAAAGTGTTCCTAGATTTGCTAAATTTCTAAAATAGTTATGCACTATTAAAAGGCACCAAAAATTAAAATGGAAACAGAAAGTTAAGGTTAGTGAACATGTCTCTGCTGTATTTGAAAGGCGTATGCCTAAGAAGTGCAGTGATCCAATCATGTTTAGCATTCCTTGTATAATAGGAGACACTTATGCTTGATTTGGATGCTTCTATTAATGTCATGCCTTATTCTATTTACACTTCACTAGGCCTAGGACCTTTGCATGAAACTTGTATTGTTGTTCAATTAGTTGATAGGTCCACAGTCTACTCGAAAGGGATTGTTGAGGATGTCCTTGTTATGGTTGATAATTTGATATTCCCTACTGATTTCTTTGTGCTTGACATGGATCATGATATGCATGATGCACCAATTCTGTTAGGTAGACCTTTCATGAAAACTGCTAGAACAAAAATTGATATGTGTAAAGGTGTCCTAACCATGGAATTTGATGGGAAAATATTTGAATATAGCATGGATAATGCTATGAAATACCCCCAAGATGATCACTTTCTTGCTCAATTGATGTAATTGATCCTATTGTACAAGATGTATTTGATACTACTTGTGTAGATGAGTTACAGTCGGTTTTAGAGAACGACATTGATCTTGCATGCTTGGATTATGAATTGTCATGAAATCCTCGCTGATCAGAATGCTTGCTGTGAATCTCCTGCTGATGCTTTGGCCAATGGGCCCATACCACTAACTCTCCCTAGCGAGAAATTGCTTCCTTCTGTAGTACAGGCACCAAAATTTGAGCTTAAACAGCTCCTTGAACATTTGAAATATGCCTTCCTTGGAGATGGTGACACTTTACCTGTCATTATTTCTAATAAACTCTCCAAAGAACAAGAAGATAGATTGGTGCAGGTACTTAAGGAGCACAAGACAGCACTAAGTTGGACCATTGCTGACATTAAAGGGATTAGTCCCTCTACATGTATGCATAGGATCCTCTTAGATGATGGTGCCAAGCCATCCAAACAGCCATAGAGAAGGCTCAACCCACATACGATGGAGGTAGTCAAGAAAGAGGTGTTGAAGCTCCTACAGGCAGGTATGATTTATCCCATCTCTGATAGTCAGTGGGTTAGAAAAACCCAAGTTGTGCCCAAGAAGGGTGGTATTACAGTGGTTGAAAATGTGCATGGGGAATTAGTCCCCACAAGAGTCCAAACAGGTTGAAGAGTTTGCATTGATTACCGTAAGCTGAACACGGTAACTAGAAAAGAGCATTTCCCCTTGTCATTCATTGATCAAATGCTTGAGCGACTTGCCGGTCGTTCCTATTACTGCTTTTTAGATGGCTTCAAGGTATTTTCAGATTGCTATTGCACCGGAGGACCAAGAGAAAACGACATTTACATGTCCTTTTGGCACTTTTGCATATCGCAGAATGTCATTTGGGTTATGTAACGCACCCGGGACGTTCCAAAGGTGTATGGTTAGTATCTTTTCTGAATACATTGAGAATTTTATTGAGGTTTTTATGGATGACTTTAAAGTACATGGTGATGACTTTGATGCCTGTTTAAACCATCTCTCCTTAGTCCTTCAAAGATGTGTAGAAACCAATTTGGTTCTAAACTCTGAGAAGTGTCACTTTATGGTTGAGCAAGGCATTGTTTTAGATCACATAGTGTCATCCAGGGGTATTGAGGTCGATAAGGCAAATATTGATATCATTCAGTCCTTGCCTTATCCTACTAATGTCGTGAAGTGCGTTCTTTTCTAGACCATGCAGGTTTCTATCGCAGGTTTATTAAAGATTTTTCAAAGATCTCAGCCCCATTATGTGAATTGTTGAAGAAAGAGGTGCCTTTTGAGTTCAATGAGGCATGCAAAAAGGCATTTGATGAGTTGAAAACTCGCCTTACAAGTGCACCAATAATTCAAGTCCCGGATTGGTCTCGACCTTTTGAGATCATGTGTGACGCAAGTGACTACGCAGTTGGGGCTGTTTTTGGTCAAAAAGAAGCTAGAGCATCCCATGTTATACATTATGCTTCCATGACCTTAAATGATGCCCAAAGAAACTACTCCACTACTGAAAAGGAAATGCTTGATGTAGTGTTTGCTTTGGAGAAGTTCAGGCATTATCTGTTGGGAACAAAGGTGATGGCATACTCAGACCATGCATCACTTCGTTATTTGATGACGAAAAAGGAGGCTAAGCCAAGACTGATTAGATGGATTCTCCTGCTTAGTGAGTTTGATATAGAGATCAGAGACAAAAAGGGAGCTGAGAATCTGGTGGCTGATCATCTAAGTAGGCTTGTGCATGAAGAAAATACGCCAGGAAGCCAAGATCAGATTCCAAGGACGTTTTCTTGACGATGCATTGTTCGAGGTTTGAAAGACCTTAACCGCGATTGCGGTGAAGGACTGCTGCGCCTACGATACTGCTACTGAGACGGGCAAAAATAATGTAAATTTTCCGCGATCGCGGGAACCTGACCGCGCCCGCGGAGCTGACTTCGATAGTGATTACGATCCTCGATTTGAAGAATTTATTTTTAGGGTCCATTCATTCCGGCCATGGTATGCAAAAATTTTTAACTAGCTCGTCTCGGGGGAGTTCCCACCTAATTTTACTAAGGCCTAGAAGGACAAGGTTCGTCATGAATCTCGATTCTATGTTTGGGATGATCCGTATTTATGGAAGCACTACACAGATCAGGTAATCCGACGTTGTGTCCCGGATTCTGAGGTACAATCTATCCTTTTTTTGTCATTCCTATGCATGTGGGGTCATTTTAGGACTAACAAAACTGCTAGAAAAATTTTAGAAGTTGGTTTTTATTGGCCTCATATTTTTAGGGATGCTTATGCTTTTTGTAAATCATGTGATCGTTGTCAGAGGGTGGTTAATATTTCTAAGAGACATGAGATGCCTCAATCCCTTATGATATTTTGTGAAATTTTTTATGTTTGGAGCATTGATTTCATGGGACCTTTTCCCTCTTCTTATGGGAATCTGTATATTTTACTTGTGGTGGACTATGTTTCCAAGTGGGTGGAAGCAAAGGCCACCAGAATGATGATTCTAAAGAGGTTGCAGGTTTCCTTAAGGATAACATTTTCTCCAGAGTTGGGATTGCGAAAGCCTTGATAAGTGACAAGGTACTCATATTTGCAACAAGACTGTGAGTGCGTTATTGAAAAAGTACCATGTCACTCAGAAGATCTCTACAACTTATCACCCCAAACCAATGGACAAGCTGAAGTGTCCAATCGGGAGATAAAATCAATTTTTGAGAAGACAGTGGCACCCAACAGGAAAGATTGGAGTTTGAGACTCAATGATGCTTTGTGGGCCTACCGTACTGCTTATAAGACACCCATCGGGATGTCTCCCTTCAGATTGGTTTATGGAAAAGGCAGTCAGTTGCCAGTTGAGCTTGAGCACAAAGCTTATTGGGCGGTCCAAAAATGCAACTTCAACATCAAAGAGAATGGAGAGTTCAGAAAATTACAATTGCAAGAATTGGAAGAGTTGAGATTGGATACTTATGATAATGTTGTGAATTACAAGAATAAAACAAAAGCATGGCATGACAAGAGCATCCTAAGGAAGGAATTCAAATCTGGAGACAAGGTCCTTTTTCAGTCTCGTCTCACACTCTTCCTAAGGAAGCTCCGTTCTAGATGGGTTGGATCGTATACTAATGCTCGAGTTTTTCCACATGGGGTTGTGGAATTAATTGATGGGGACTCCCAAAAGGTGTTTAAAGTGAATGGTCAAAGATTGAAGAAATATCATGAGGGAGTCAGCCAAGAGGTGCTAGAGGAGGTGGGTCTTGCTGATCCAATCCCAATTGCTGATTAAAAAAAAGGGCACTAATGTCGAGCCAACGACATAAAACAAAGGCGTTGCTCGAGAGGCAACCCGAGGTAAGTTTTTTTTATCTTTTTATTTTCTTTACTTTTAGTTTTAGTTTTAGTTTTAGTTTTTCCTTTCAATCTTGTCGGACTAACATGCAGGTACTAGGTTCGAAAGAACAAAATTTTGGGAAATTTTATTTCTCGAAAAAAAAAAGAGATGAACAGGTACTCAGCTACAGGTTCGCGATCGCGGAGGTTACCCACCGCGATCGCGGTACTGTTCTGCCGCGAGATATAGTTTAAAAAAATTAAAAAAAGATAAGGAATTGACGGAATACCGGTTTTGCCCTTCCCCAACCGGCCGGCCCTACACTTCCCCTTTCTTTCCCTTCTTCTTCTTCTACCTCCATTCTTCCACCATTCTTCTACCTTCAAGCTTTCAAACCTCCATAACCTCTCAAACCCAGTTTTTCCAACTCCATAAAAACCATATCTAAACCCGCTTTCCTCATCCTTTCGCCATCCTAAACACAAATCCCTCATCCAAATCCTCAAATTCTCATTCATAAACCCACAAAATCAGATCTCAAAATCCATATAAATTTTTCCCCAAATTATTCTCAAAACCCCTCCAAATCCATTTGCTCTCCTCGGATCTGTTGTTTGGAGTGTGCGCCGATTAACCGCAAGCCACCGCGGGCCACAACTTAAGCCTCCGCGAGCGCCGTCGTGAAAAGCTGCATATACGCGATTATTGTACAACCGCGATCGCGGTGACCAAGCTCCGCGCCCGCGGTACTGCTGTCTGAGCCGCCAGCTTCGATTTGTGAGTTCTGAATTTCTCCCTTAACAAGTTCATTCGAAAATTATGGCATATTCAGTTCGGTTAAGTCGGGTGGAGAAAGAATTATGGAATGAGATTTATAGGAAGATTATGCTGTCTACTAAGTTCTTTCATGTCCCGACATTATATTCTTTGGGATTATATCAGTCGGTTCATCAGTTATTACAGCAGGGAGGTTTGGGAGGATTGATTCCTTTGCATGCTTATACATACAAGCCTCTAGTACTAGAGTTTTTGCTGACTTTTAGAGAGCTTGATGATGGTAGGATTGGATTTAGACTATTGGGGGGAGAGTATTCACTGACTAGACATCAGTTAGCTGAGTGTTTTGGGGTCACTGGCCAGCCTACGGCTGGCTGGTCGGATGTTGAGGATAACCCAGGAGTGATGAATTTTTGGACTGAGGTGACTCATACTCAGTATATCCTTGGGCCTGGGTTACAGAATTACAGTATTGTTCATCCAGGATTGAGGCTTTGTCATAAGGTGATTTCCAACACCTTTTTGGGGAATGGGGAGGTTAATAAGATGGCGGCTCGGGATGTGGCGATGATGTGGTGTCTGATGAGAGATCAACCAGTGGTCCCTGATTGGGTAGAGCTTTTTATTTATGCTGTGAGGAAGGCCCGGTCTTTGCCCGGGAAGATTGCTTTTGGGGCCTTGATTACTCTGATAGCCCTTCGATTTTTGAGCTTAGAGGTTATTCAGGACCGTTATAGAGCCACAGTAGGTGGAGGGATTTGCTTTGATATATCACAACTGAAGAGGTCCAAATTGTTATCTGAGTCCCAGAATGGAGGGTGGATTTGGCATTGTGGTAGGCAGCATGAGCAGTATTTACGTTTGCCTAGGGAGTTTGGAGTTGAGGAGACTGCTCAACATTTCTTACTGGAGTCTGATGTGATGGTGGTGGGTGATGAGGAGGAGGAAGAAGAGGAAGAGTATGAGCATCATGATGAGCAACCTCATGGGCATCGTGAAGCTAGTCCCTCTAGTGTTGAATGCGCTCCAGAGTGGTATGATGAGATGTTCCCTGCAATGGAGAACCTGAGCATGAGAGTTGATTCAATGTCTGATCAACAGAGTTACTTTTTGAGACAACAGGATGCTATGAGGAGTACCTTAGAGGATGTGGGGAGGAATGTCAGAGACATGTCCTTGACTATGGATCAGATGAGGGAGCGATAGGAGGCATTTTATCAGCATTATTGGCCTCAGTACCCTCAGTTTTTTCCACCTCCAGGTCCACCACAGTGAGTCTTCTGTTCCCTTCCTTGACTTTTTCTGCTTTGTCTTTTATTTCATTGAGGGCAATGAAAGATTTAAGTATGGAGGAGGGAGTACTTGTTGTTGTATATATGTACAGTTGCATTTCAGATTTCTGCATTTCAAATTCAGTTTAAAAAAAATTATAAAAAAACATTAAATCATGTGCTGAGTTGAAAACCCGAAAGGGAGGCTCAGGCAAAAATCAAGGGCCCGGACCGACATTAGGCTGGGGTAATAAGAGGCTAAAAAGAGTGAAAGTGAGTTGGTGAGCACATCTATAGAAAAATGAAATGAGCGGTTAGGTGAAAACCCGAAAGGGCGCCTAAGCAGAATGACTGGAAAAAAAAGAGTGCCTAGGAACATTTCTGTTGGGGCTTGGGGATTATTCTTTATGGGTTTTTATCTTTTCTTTGATATATGTATTTTGTCTTGAGTGATAAATTGTGCTAGGATTTCATTGTATGCACTTTCATTCTTTTACATGGGTTCGGGTTGTGAGCTTAATTTCTGAGTGTTGTTTAGTTTTAGGTCATTCTCTCCCCATACTTCCTGTAGACCTTTGTTGCATTGTCTTGCTTAATTTTATTTTGAGCTTACTCAAGGACAAGCAAGGTCTAAGTATGGGGGAATTTGATATGTTGTATTTCATATAGCATAACTAGGATTGGATAATACATTTTATACATACATTTAGGTCTTTTTAGTGCTTGTAATGACAAATGTAGAGAAGACCGAAAACTTGAAGAATTTAGAAGAATTAAGATCAGGATTAGAAGAACCAAGAGAAGGCCGCGGATTAGAGCAGTCCGCAGTGGAGCCAAGTTACAGGTCCGCGATCGCGGTGGCACAAGGTCGTGGTCGCGGTCAAACGTTAACTCAGATCGGGGTTTCTACAGGTCCGCGTGTGCGGTCCACGTCAGCAAAAATCGGAGGCGGCGATTGCTCTATCTATCTTTATTTATTTTATTTATTTCCGAATATTTTATTTTCGTACGTATGGTTGAGACTTTATTAACCTAGTTTTTCAGCCTTGTTTGGGGAATCTATCTCTTAGACCTAGTTTTGCATTATTCAGACTTTTGTATTTTCTCTCTTATGGAGAACTTAACTCCTAAAGTTCTATTCAAGTTGAAGCTTTCAGATTCAAGTTTATTGTGAGATTCTACAATTCAGTTTTATTTCTAAAGGTTATTTCAATTCTCTTGTGCATAATTTAAATTGATTGTATTGATTCCTTCAGGCCTAGCTAACTTGTTGGAGTTTAATACTCTCTATTGCTAGATCTAGGTTTTCTCGTAGCAAAACCTATTTTTTGTAGCAACTCAATGTTTTAGGACTCGTTGGACTAAAACCATTGAGAAAGAGATTTGATTGCACGCTTATTGTTTGACTCGTTGGAACTCAATTTGCATGTATCCTGCATATCCTTGTTCTCATTGCTAATATCATTATTATTCATGATCGTTTCATGTTTGTTTTGATATTAAGTATTTACATGACCCGTTGGCTTATTTATTATATCCGATCAGGATAGGAATAACCAAAGGAAATAACTTGTTTGAATCTATGATCAATAACTTGATGATAAAAGTGGATGCTTGAATAGGATTGCTTTCCTTAATTGATAAAAACTCAACCTTTGCTTTGTTTGCTTGTTTTGTCTGCTTTAATTTCCCTAGCTTTAGATTAATAACCAAAAATCCCCTCTTATTACTATTAAGTTGATAACAATATTACTTTGAATTACAAGTGTCTCTTGGGTACGACCCCGACTTACCAACTATACTAGTTGTTTAACTAGGGATTTATATTTTGATTTGGCATGATGACTTTTAGCCAGTCATAACGTTATCAAGCCAATCAGTTTCTTCCGACCAAAAAAAATTGACGAACGTGAATGTGAAGTATGATGTGCAATACTCAGCACATGATGATCGATGGGAAGATCGGTGGAACTCGTTAGTGCCTTTGCTTAAATTGCACTACACATGTACTCTATGGATGCCAAGTACGTGCAATGGCATATGAGACGCATACATCCTTTTTTGTTGCGCACGTCCTCCGTTGAATTGGCAAACAACCCCCCGATGGTGCAAGCCGAGGTGGATATTTATGCGGTATGTGTATGATGACACTTGTAACATTTTTGTCGTTTTAGTAAAAAAAACTTCAAATTGTAAAATAATAAATTTGTGTTGGTTTGACAGCGGATGACACTAATGAAAGCGCTCACAAGAGAACTAGAAGGTCATAGGAATCCTGAAGTGGTCGACGTCGCTCGCCGATTACAAGCCATATGGTTTGGAGATAGGCCTCCACCACCGATCCCGCCACGTGTAAGTGGTCTCCGTCGATGCTCCCCCTCCTTACAAGCCGCACACCACAACGATGTAGGACACTATAGATAGTTTAATTTGTTGTAGTTGTAGTTGGACATGTGTAATGGTTACTTATCTTTGTTGTATTTCGGGTTTAATTTAGTTGAACATGTGTATTTCGGGGTACTTATATTTGTGTTGGTTTTGTTACTTAATTTTCCATAAACGATAGTATTGCACTAAACCATACAAACTAAACCATTCATACGAACGGACATAAACGATAATATTACACTAAACCAAACAAACTAAACCATTCATACGAATGTACATAAATGATAATATTACACTAAACCATAACTAAACCATTCATACACTAAACCACTCACGTCCCATAAGGACGAGACAAATCTTATGAAATCTGATATTGATCGAACGTACATAAACGATCATGATGAAAGTGAACTAAACCACTCATGTCCCAACTTGTATGCCCTATAGTTACGTTGGATGTGCACACAACAAAGCATATGTTTGGCTTTGGGAAATAAGAGATCGACAGCATTCACCTCAGCCATATCCCGATCGGTCAGTATGGCTTATGGCTCCCTTCCAATCATCTTATACACCTCTCTCAATTGGAGTAACACCCATTTGTAGTGGTCTTTAACCTCCCTTGGCATAAACGCAGAAGCAATACAGAAAGTCTTCCCGGTGCATGTAAATCCAACCATTTTGCACAAAGGCATGTTGTACCTACAATGTCAATTCAATGAGATTTAATGCGTGTACTTCAATCTACTACTACATCATAGGTAATAAAAAGACTTACATGTTTGCTTTGTACGTCGAGTCCATCACAACGACGTAAGGGAACAACTTCAGCAACTACATCGACTTCGGATGGGCAAAGAAGATGTCTAGTACCTTGTGGCTACCCTTCGCAGTTCGATAGTTGACATAGTATTGATTAGACCCTAAGAAATGAATCGCAAATTCGCTCACCCCCTTCCGTTCATCTCCTTTTTAAACACTTTGTATCGAAAATCATACAACTGCTTCATTGATGTGGTCATATTTGGATATTTTTCCCTTAGGAATGTCATGGATTGCCTAGGTTCAATATCTGCCAAAGCCATATTTCTTGCGTCAATCCTTTGATCCTCAGTCAGTCGGCACGCAAATGGATAACCCTCTAGACTTGTGGAAAGGTCATGGTTGTGATTACCACATTCCACTCTTAAGTGCCACTTCTTGGTCTTTCTGTCCGTACAACCTATCAAATCGAATGGGCAACCATTCTTTCTAGTATGAGGAATAGGTTTAAGTTCATCAGCGACCCCTAAATTCTTAACCATTTTATGCGGTATGCCTTTTTTTCCTGCTTTGTACTCACCACCTAATACACATTCCAAACTGATCTTTGTCGACCATGAGTTTTTAGTGATGAGTACAATGTTTAACCCCCTCCCTATCTCACGGGCCCACTATATCATAGGATCTCGTTCCTCCCACTCACAATTATTTGCAAAATAACTAGAAAAATCTGAAAACTGATTAACCTATAGTAATAAAAAACTAATTAGAATTGTTTATCTTAATTTCTAAACTTAATAAAATGATATTTACATATCTGATTTGATTCTATATTATAAACGACAACGTAATTGTGCTCATTTGAAACCTCATCTCCTCCATCGTCGTCATCAACGTACTCCTCGTTTATATAATAAGGAGTCGGTGGTTTTGACCCTCCCACCATCAACGACTGCGTGAAATTACGAAATATTTAGGAAATAATATCAATTCGTATAAATTTAACTGAAAAAACTTAATAAATTACTTAAAAATAAGTAATTATCTTACATTAAATTTTACAATCAACCAATTCCATTTCGATAAAATTTTGAAAGTGATTTTTTGTAGAGAAGAATGAAATGGATTTTTTTATGTGAAAATGGGTTTGGGGTATGGGTTTAAATAGAGGGATGAAATCCGCCCGTTTGAAAATAATTCCAACGGGTGGACAGTCGGTCGAAGGGACCGACTAGTCGGCCACCTCGACCGACGTGTAGTCGGTCACCTCGACCGAATAAATTGTCCTTTTCGAGGCCCTAGGCAGTCGGTCACCTTGATCGACTGGGGCGCTCGTTATATCTGACATGGGCGCTTCGATCAGGCGTTACAGAATTTATAAACACATATATAGCATACACTTTTTATGCACAGTATAATCTTGTGCACTTATGGGATAAATATCTTGCACACATGCTAAAAAACACTTGTATATAGTGTTTTTTTTTTGCACATAAATATAGTTGTTGAGAATCATTTCCCACATTTAAAAGTTGGAACTAAACAAGCATATTATATAAGTCACTGTGTTACTCCTCCTATTGTCAATTGATTTTAGTATGGAACCCCACTGGCTTGTGTACTGGGTCTACGTATGCACGACCCTCGATTATGGCCCACGGACTTTCACATGGTATTAGAGCAGGTCTAGTCCTAGGCCCGTATCTTTATAACTTCAGTGCCCATGGACTTTCACATGGTATCAGAGCAAGTCTTGTCCTAGGCCCGTATCTTTATAACTTCAGTGTCGAGCAAGTCCAAGGATTCCAACCTTGAAGAACTCCACAGAAAACTATTTGTGGTTGTGCTGGTTTTGCTTGCTATTTGTTTGATAGTTTTGGGGGATGTTTGATGGAGGAATTTTAAGGGAATGAATGGCATGGATTTGAGGGATAAGTGTTTGATCTAAATATTGGATATGACACACCAATTCTTAGCCAAACAAGTCAAATAATACAAGGATATGAGTCACTTTTAATTAATCAACGATCTTGAACCTTTATGCTACTCACAATGCTCGGTTTGAATCTATGATATAAGTCACCCAAATTTAGATTCATTACAAGAAAATAAACTCTTTCATTCATCCAAAAATTTCCTCCTTCATCAACAAAAATAAACCAACTTAAATTGCAATTACAAACAATATGAAAGGACTTCTAAAAAAAGGAGAAAGGGTAATCTTCAAGTGGTTTCATAATGACATCTCATAACTTGGTGTTTATTTAGTGAAGAGGAACTTGAAAATGTTGTATTGAATGGCTCATTGAATCCCACTTGATTAAGTGTTCTAGATGTATCCTTAAATGCAAAGGCAAACTAGCAATGTTGCCACCAAGGTAGGCGTGCGCACGACATGACCAAGGTGGGGCACAGTACGTAAGCACCAAGAGATCAAAGCCAAGGGATCTTGTGGCAAATTGAAGCATAGGCATAGTAGGATCATAGGTTATTGCAAGACCTCGAGATTTGAGGCGTGGGCGAGTCGTTATATGGGCACGCCAACGTAAGGAACCGAGCCAAGGTGGAGGGTGGTGCTAGGAGAATCTAAGCAACTTGGCCAAGCACGGGTGTGACCAAAAGGAAGCATGGCTTGTTAGAATACATCTTCCGAGAAGAAGTCCAATACAATATTCTCCATTTGTAAAGTAGTTTAAAGACAATCATTGGCATGATGACATGCATCGTGCCAAATCGAGGTGCGCCACTTCGGGTCGTGATGCATGACATCGATATGATGAGCCAACTTGTAGTAGACTAAGTAGATTCACATCATTAGTGGTTGATGCAACCCGCCTGTTATTTGGATTGAGTTGGCTAAAAAGAAACTGAGGTGCCACCACCCGTCACTATCACTATGTCCAAGTGTCAACTGTTAGCAGTTTGGTCAACTGCTAAAAAGAGACTGAGATGCCAAAACCCAAAAAACATGTTAGCAGTTTGGTCGACTGCTAAATATAAGGGACTCTTTCTCTAAAGGAATAAAATGGTTAGTAGGAAATGGAAGTAAAATTAATTTCTGGTCTGACGTGTGGGTTGATATTAAAGAGAGTTTTGTATTTGTAGAGAAAGAGATAATTTTATTAATGCCATGAAGGCTATATTTATATAAGAGAGACACAATCAATCAATGGGATTATGTCCTATAATTATGCTAATCAACAAGGTAATAATAATGCTAATATTATTAAGATAAACATTGCATGATTATTTCCTTATATGCCCCCTCAAGCGCGACGCCATATTGAGAGTCCAAGCTTGTGAATGAGTTGATCAAACCGGGGTAATCTTTGTTGGAGACGAAGTTGATCTCGACTTTATTTGAGTCCTAGAGGCGATCTCGGCTTTGTGTGAGTCGCCCGGAGGCGATCTCGGCTTTTTGTGAGTCGCCCGGAGGCGATCTCGGCTTTTTGTGAGTCGCTCGGAGGCGATCTCAGCTTTTTGTGAGTCGCCCGGAGGCGATCTCGGATTTGTGTGAGTCGCCCGGAGGCGATCTCGGCTTTGTGTGAGTCCCCCGGAGGCGATCTCGGCTTTTTGTGAGTCACCCGGAGGCGATCTCGGCTTTTTGTGAGTCACCCGGAGGCGATCTCGGCTTTTTGTGAGTCAATCGAAGGCGATCTCGACTTTGTGTGAGTCGCCCGCAGGCGATCTCGGCTTTTTGTGAGTCGCCCTGAGGCGATCTTGATTTTGTCGAATACGCCGGGAGGCCATCCTGGTTTCGTCCGAGATGCCGGGAGGCAATATCGGGAGGTTATTTGTTGATCTTTTGTGAAGAACTCACTTGGTAGTGATACGAAATTAATGGTGCTTTGTCTAGTGGCAAAACGAAGTGGATGGGATTAAAAGAGTTTTGCGGAAGCGAATTTTTCGATTTTTGTAGTAGTTAATGGAAACTGATCATATACATCAGAAGCCATGGAAAAAAAATGGAGGATCAAAAGCCGTTAGGCAAATTGCTCCGATACCATAAAGAGAGTTTTGTATTTGTAGAGAAAGAGATAATTTTATTAATGCCATGAAGGCTATATTTATATAAGAGAGACACAATCAATCAATGGGATTATGTCCTATAATTATGCTAATCAACAAGGTAATAATAATGCTAATATTATTAAGATAAACATTGCATGATTATTTCCTTATAGATAATTCGAACTTGTTGGAATTCTTTGATATTGGAGATTCTAATTTAAAAGTGCAAAATTTCATTAAAATTCATAAAACAAGGGATGTTCAAGATTTAAATCAATTATTACCGCCTTGGGTTGTCCAAAAAATTGTTTCCTAATTAATTCTGTTTTCTAATGTTGAGGATACTATTATTTGGACGCATCGTCTGATGGTGTTTTTTCTGTTAAGACGGCGTCAGAGTTAATCAATTCTATGAGACAATTACCTTATTTAGGTTTCTCTTGGATATGGAAGACTAAACTTCCTCCTAAAATACAAAATTTTATTTTGGAAATCTTGTACAGATTGCTTACCTACAACGAAAAGACTAAACATATATTATAATTCGGTTCCCCATGCTTGTTTTCTTTGTGATATGAATGACAAAAAATATAAATTATTTTTTCTTCCATTGCCCTTTTACCCAAAAAATGATTCTAAATTTGGAATTAAAGTTAAATGTTTCGTTCGGAATTATTTTTTTCAGGGGGTTTTATTGATAATTTAGTATCTACTTTCAATGCCAATGTTAATAGCAATGTTCTATGCTTTCTTTGGTGGTTTATCTAGAATCATTGAAATAATATAATATTTAACCATAGGAATAATTCGAGATTCCAATTTATTACCCAATGAATTGGCAGTTAGAGAGCATTCATTATGGGTTCATCTCAAGTCAAACAAATTAATAATCATGTTTGTAATAGGCGCAAAAGAAAAAATAATATTGCTTGGAAAATACCGCCTATCAATTGGTTTAAATTAAAATTTGATGCTTCCAAACGAAATAATGCTAATACCTTCATAAGCTTTATTATAAGAAATCATTCTATTATTAATATTGATCGTCAAAAGGTTTCTCCTATGTCAGTTCTTCTGGCTGAGACTTTAGCTTTGTTACAAGGCCTTAAAGAGGCACTTCGGTTGAATATTAAGCATATTATTATAAAAGGTGATAATTTAGTTCCCATTAATTCTTTAAAAAATGTGTTGAATATTTTGGGAAATTAATGTTTTAAATAAAGATATTCGAAATTTGGTTCGAGGGATTGATAAATGTGTTTTTTTCCATTATTTCGAGGAATGTAACTTTGTGACTGATTTTTTAGCCAGAAGGCATGTCAATATTGATCGGTTCCGTCATGCAGTCATCTCCTCTCTTCTAGTTTCTGATTTTCTAGATTCTAGTATCTGTAATATTAGGAACTCTTGTTTTCTTTATCCTCTCCTGTTGCAATTCTTAAAGATCATCTGTTGTGATGATTTAGGTTGGCCATGTTCCTATGGGGCGGCCTAATGTTTGCCAATAATGAGCTAGTAACTCATTGTATAAAAAACCCCAAAAAACAAAGCAAAATCACGAGGGAAAAAGCAAAGAGAGTGCCGAAATAAGAAAAACACAACACATCCCTCGCAAACACAAACACAAAAATAAGGGTCCTCTATTCTAATTCTATCTGTCTATAGGTCCTTCTCGTGAGCCATCTTCTCTATGATTGGCAACAATCTTGTACTAATCAATTCCTATGAATTCTTTTTAGGCCTACCTCAGCTCTTTGGTCTTCGAAAACTAATCTTTCACAGTTGCACATCGGAGAATCGACCCTCCTCGATTCCCCTACACTTGTCCCAACCAACACAGTCATATAATGCATGTATCCTATCTCAAATATTGGTCACTCCAATCTTGACTCTAATGACTTTATTTCTATTCTTGTCCAATCTCGTATAATAATGATAAGATATCTGTATCAAAAGGTTTTCTTAAAATGTAAATAAACAATCAATCAATCTTTGAAAAGATAATAATATAGAATCAAGACAATTTTATACACATACTACGGCCATACTTTGATGGACAACATGTAAAAGAAAAGGATCTAGCTTTAGTAATGGTATGTATACAAATTGTTTCTTATGGAGTACTTAACAATTCTTTTCAAAATTAGAGACCATTTTTGAACATCCATACCTTTTGAAAATGGTGGTGGATTCATTAATTGGTGATAACCATGGGCTTATTAGTTGTGGAATCATAAATCAGCCAACACTAAGGAAGAGGCACCATTTTGTTTCAATAATATATTTGGGAAAATATTTTATACAATTTTTTTTGTGTAAATGTTATAGTCCCACTTTGATTTGAACCAAGCATATGCTTAATACCCAACCATGCTTCACATTTGGGACACAATATTGGGGCCATTTTTTCATTTACACTTGTATCACTTTACTAGTAATCTCCAAGCAAAAAATGGAAACTTTGCAAATTGCAAACTCCTTTTTCACTTTTTTCTTTATTAGACGAAACAAATTGAACAATCCTAACTTGCTAATGATATCCTAATTTGGGTTGACCAAGTTGTGCAAACCAAAGCCAACTCACAATTCCACAATGTGCCAAAAAGCTTTATTTTTTATGCTTTTACTAAGACTGTCATTATCCAAGTCTCATGACCTAAATTTTTATTATTGGTTGATGGATCACAGATTCACAGTGGACCTAAAACTACTACATTAAACTACTATTTGAATTATAAAATTAGTGGTCATGAACACATCAACTTAATCCAACCCACATGATTTAATTCTCTCTGCTTCAACTTGCCACATCACAAGATCACAAACCCAATAACAACACTAAAAAGTAGTAGTATTAGTTTTTTTTTTTTTGGTTGAATATTAAAAAAGTTACTCCACTTGAGTCTTGAGATTGTTTGAAGTTGAACCCTTTGATTGCTACCCAGAAATCAATCAACTGAGTAGTAGAAAGACCAAAGTAGAAGAAGAAGAAGCAAACATTAATGATCAAAAGTTGAATATAACTAAAAACCAAGACAAGACAGGGGACACATGACAAACACTTGGGGATCATTCTTTTCTTCTACTTAAATAAAAAACAATTCAACACTCAAATATTCTTCTTCTTCTTGTCCTTTTCTTCTTCATCCTCCTCAAAAATCCCCATCTGGGCCCCACTCTCCTCCCACCCACCCCCGCCGGCCGCCACGTCATCCTCCTCCTCCAACGCCCTCTTCTCCTGCTCCTCCGCCTCCTCCGCCGCCGCGCCACCGCCGCCAATCTTCCTCCTCTTCCTCTCCGCCGCCCTCCTCCTCATCTCCTCCAGCAACTCCCTCGCCGCTCTCCCCTTCGCCTTCCTGTGCCTCAAAAGCACCTCGCTGACGTCAGCCGGCGTGATCTCCGCCGCGTCCACCACCCTCCCCATCTCCTCCACCACCGCCTCCTCCTCCCCGGCCTCAATCCCTAGGTAATTCCTCAGCAAGATCCTTAGCGCCGGGAAATTGCAGTGCCCCATGTGAATGTGCATATCCATTCTCCCGCTCCTCAAGAGCGCCGGATCTAGCCTCTCGATGTGGTTCGTCGTGAACACGAAGATCCGCTCGCTCCCGCAACACGACCACAATCCGTCGGTGAAATTCAAGAGTCCGGACAGCGTAACGGAATTTCCTGACGAGCCGCCAGCGCCGCCGTATCCCCCGCTCCCTTCCTCCGAACTCGATCCGTCCGGAAATCCGGACCGATCCGGATTCCTGATCCGCGTGCTCCGATCCTTGGATTTCCGATTCGACAGGCTGATCGAGCAATCGATGTCCTCGATCACGATGATCGACTTCGAGGTCGTCTTCATCAGAAGCTTCCGGAGCTCGGAGTTGCTGTTCACCTCCGTGAGCTCGAGATCGTAGATGTCGTAGCCGAGGTAGTTGGCCATGGCGGCGATCATGCTCGACTTCCCCGTCCCCGGCGGTCCGTACAGGAGGTAGCCTCTCTTCCACGCTCTGCCGGTCTTCTGGTAGAACGACTGGCCAGCCGCGAACTCCCTCAGATCCGCCATGATCTCCGATTTCCTGGCCGGATCCATGGCCAGCGTCTCGAACGTGCTCGGGTGCTTGAACGGAACCGCCTCCCATGGCTGCGGGCCCCGCGAATCCAGAGTCCCGCCCCTCGAATTCGTGTACAAGTAACTGCATTATCACCGAATTAAACATTCATCACACCGAAACCGATTCCAGAAACTTCGAAATTGAATTTACAAGGAGGAGTTACGGGGATTCGAGAAAGTCAGTTACTCACCGGTCTTCGTTTTTCCGGCGGATTTCCTCGGAGCGCTGCATGATGTGGTCAAGATAGGAGTTGAGGATGAGCGATTTGTGGTGCTTGCGGAGGCGGAGCGTGAATCCGCGGCGCTCGTCCGGCATCGGCCGCCACGAGAACGACGGCGACTGGCGCTGCGTGACGGTGTGCTCCCACTGGACCATGGCGCCGCGGAACGTGTCGGAGACGGTGTCGTTGGACGAAAGTCCGAACGTGATGGTGCTGGAGTTGAGAGCGCGGGTGAGGCTGAGGCGGTGGCTGGCGGTGGAGGTGGCGGCGGCGCTCAGATAGAGCTGAACGGCGTTGTAGAGCTCGTTGGTGTTGACTCCGTCGATCTCCGTGATGTCGAAGTAGCAGTAGGAGGAGAAGTAGTTGGAGAGGCGGGAGACGGCCTTCATGACGGCGAATCGGAGCTCCGGCGGGAAGAGCGTGGAGAGGAGCGTTTGGCAGAAGGCTATGACTCCCATCAGAGAAGCCATGGCTGTCCAGACCTCTCTCATTTTCTTGAAAGGTTATTTTCTTCCTCTTCTGAGACTTGATTTATATAGCAAAAAATGGCAAGTAAATAAGGAAAATAATTTCTGTGTTGTAAATGCTGATACTGCAATTATATTTTTTGGATTTTGCCTTTTAGTTAGGCCAGTTGAAGATCTCTCAAAATCTGAAAGCTTCTTTTTTAGTTTGTTTTGGGGAGAGTACTAGCAGTTGCAGAGTGGTGGTTGTGCTTTCAGAATCCTTTTCCTTGCAAGAAGAAGAAAAGATTGAAGTGGTGGGGATGAAGATTGGCTGGCTTGGTTTGTGGGGGTATATAATAAGCACAAGAAAATACAGGGCAGAGAAACAGAGAAAAACAATAAATGGAGTGCAAAAGCCAAAAAGTGAACAGAACTTTTCAGTTTGCAAAGGACTTCAGAGTCAGAAATCAAAGGTGGCTATCACCTATGTCTATGGGATGCCTGATGGTGATGATCTCTCCTATGATATAAACTTTTATAGAGTATTTTTTAAATTTGATTTTAGAGTTTGGCTCCGTTCGTTAGAGTTGAAATAGGAGTTGAAATGAGTTTATGTAGTTGAAATGAAAGAAAATTCAACTACATGGGTGTTCGGGTGTGGTAGTTGAAATGCGTTTATACTAGTTGACACTAGTTGAAATTCCGCAAAAAAAATAAGGTGGGTGGTAGGACCTTATGGAGTTGAAATGCGTTTATTTAAAGTAGTTGAAATTTAATTTAACCTTTTTACTATCTTTTTCAACTCTCATAAACTACTACTTTCCCAAACACTATATAGGTTATATAAAATATAAACAACTCATTTCAACTACTAATTTCAGCACATAATTTCAACATCAACTACATCAGCATCAACTACATCAGCATCAACTCATATAAGTACATCGTTGCCGAACGGAGCCTTTATCCATTTGAAATAATGCTAGTTAATACAGTAGTTATGCTATGATGAAATGTGTGCGAATTTTAGTACTATTATATGTTTGTGAGGTGATTAAATTTTGGGTATTTTTGAATGGATGGAGAAAAAAGGGATGTAGGGGGAATAGCTGTAAGAGTAAGGGGCCCCTTTTGATTTTATGGTAGAAATGTGATGAGATGTGGAAAAGGGGCAAGGGGGTGATTTATAATTAAAGTGAAAAACTTTTTAGATTTATGAAGAAAAGTGACAAGCTCACAATTTTTTTTTTATAAGGAAAGAAATTAGGGTGTTCACTAACAGGCTACTGGTCGCCCTAGGACATCCTGACGGATGAGGGTAAAGAGGCCCGAATCTACTGCAAGTGGGATGGAGGAGACATGCCTGAAAGATCCAGCGATGAAGTCCGCCACAGAATTTCACTCCCGAACAACGTGAGAGATACTCCAATCCTGGAACCGGGCAAGCAAGCAATGGATATCTGCACGCAACAACTCAATCTCTCACGGGCAGCGCCAGTCGCCGAGCACGGCCTTGACCAGCTGCAAATTATCGCCTTCAATCTGGATCCGGGGAATGTCACGTCTGATGGCCTCGAGAAGTCCCTGGCGTAAGGCGATGGTCTCGGATATCAGTACAGACTGTCGACCAAACAGTCCTCCGTCAAAATAGATGGGGGAGTCACCAGAGTCTCTGAGAATGAACCCGAAAGAAGCCACGCCATCTGTATTCAGTGCACCATTAAAATTCAATTTAATATAGTCTGACAATTGACTAGTGAGAAAAATGAGTTTACCAGTAGTGTTTTTTTTTTTTTTTAATTTCACCAAAAAAAAGAAGGGATTTTTAGAAGCAAATGCAGGGTATGATATTTCATTTTCAAGTTTAGTTAGAATTTCTTTTTTCCATTTTTTTTGTTTGTAGGGGAAATAAAAGGGTTTTTACTCTTAATTATCTCATGATGATTAAAAAAACAAAAACAGAAATGAATCAATCCTCTGCATTTTCTGATATTTTGCAGTTTTTGAAATATTCTGTTTTATTGTAGTTGGCTCCTTTTATCTGCTGAAGAAACCTTGTTTATTCTCTGGTAAGTCCGAGGGTTTTCTTGAGCCAGGAGTGAAAATCTTCACAATTTTTAACATTGATTTCATGACACTCTTCTTCTGCGTTGTAATTAATTTTGTTATTTAGTTGATTTCGTAGTTAATGAATGTTGCTTGTAATAATCCCACCCATAAGCCATATCTTCAAGCAAGTAAAAACAAGTGATACAAGACATCCAATTTTTGCAGCACGATTCCACTATTTATTTCAAACCACACATGATATACTCTGTATATCATCTCTGTATTTTCCTAAACTCAATCATTTTTCTTTCTTAGTTTCAATGGACAAAATCATTACAGAATATAATATTCAATAATTGACTATGTTACATGGCACCCGCCATTAGGACACTTATATGTCACATGTCTTTAGACATCTAGTCAAGGACAAGGATCTAATACAGTATCATGAGTTATGAGTGATGATGAATCTCTCTTACTAGAGTCGGTCCGATCGTTCCTAGTTAAAATAAATGGGGTTTTTCAATTATTTTATGTCCAAATTTCACAAGCACAATCTTGAATGGAGTTAAAAGAACTCAATCCGAAGCTCACGAACGAATCTCTCGTCCTAGGGTCGGCTCGATCGTTCATGGTTGGAGTAGATGGAGTTTTCCAATTGCCTTATGCCCGAATTCCACGAGCATAATCTTGAATGGAGTTGAAGAAAATCAATCTAAATCTCACGAACTGAATTACAATCGAGAATAGAGTACTCTAGACTCGAATCTCACGAATCTATAACTAATTCAGGCCACTTCTCGCAATCCTTAATTTGAAAGTTTCTCACCTTCAATGAAAAACACAATTATATTCTTTAATTTTTACGCAAAACTTATCCGCCCTTTCTCAAGGGTTTCATTAACTTACATAGGGAAAATATCCTTACTATAAAATAATACTCAAATAAAAATAATAAATATAATAAAATTATCTTATCTAAACAAACTAGATAAAAGAATATATAAGGCAAGTCTATCAAATAAGCAAGGCGGAACAAGGCAAACACGAACTCGGCTCGCCTCGGAAACAATGCACGACCCTATACACTTTTTGGCTCGAGGTGCACGATCGTGCGTCCCATGACACACGACCTCAGCTAGGACACGGGTCTGGTGCACGACTGTGAATAGTCCCAGGCTGGAATGTGGCTTGAAGTGCACGACTAGCCCCTTTTCTTCCTCCTTGGCTCGATTCGTGTCCCTCTTCGAATGTAATCATTGTAACGAGACTCTAGACTTCCTTAGATTGACTCGAGTGCTACTCTAAGGTCGTCTTCCAAGGAATGGTGGCGTAAAATGACACATACTGATATACCTCAACATGAAGAAAAGTGCATTCAGCATCTTCCTTGATTTAGACAGTGTGATTAGTTCATCTCCAATAATCTTGATGTCGGTTTGGAATTTGGTTTATCTAGCATGTAACAAATTTTATCGTCATTTAAATTGCATGTAACCCATTTTATTTGAGTTTTGATCCGTTTATCTATGTAGGGTTAATCAAGTGGATCTATATTAGCTTTCAGACATTTGGTTCAACGATTTGGTCTTTTGGGTAGTACCCCTAGGCCACTGTTTCGAACCTCTCGGGCGACAGTTTGCCCTTTCCTCTTAGAATTGGTTAGTAATCAGTTCTCATCCAGTCATCCATTGTGGAGGTTCTAGTCGAACACAAATAGTATTTGTAATGACCCGACCCTAATCAATATACTATAACTAAAGTCGAATCTCTCTATCCTAGGTGTCATCGTCTTAACTATGCCACATAGGCGTTTTAATTTTTCCAATTACCTCTTTGCCCTTTGTTAATTTAAGTATTTACAAATCTTATATAATAATAATAATAATTCTTATATTAATAATATATAATTATATTTAGATATCTTAAATTTTGGCAAGTTGATTTTGGAGTCTAATCCATTATGGAAAGTTTTTATTAAATATAAAAATATTTACTAATATTACTAATATGTAATTATTTTAGAGATCTTAAAATTTGGCAAGTGATAGAAACATAATCTTTATTATAAAATAAAAATTTTTAAATATAATAATATTACTAATATACAACTAAATTATTTTTAATATATTAGTTTTATTTTTCGATAGGGTAGTTTATACGATAAGATACATATCGTTTCTTAAAAAACCTTACTTATATCAATAATTATTTTAAGAAATGATAGTTTTTTCATTAGATACGTATAACTTTTTTAATATTATTTAACCAAATTTACAAACAAATAATACAATAATTTTATAAATCCGTGCAAGGTACGGGAACTTAAGCTAGTCCTTATCCTATTTTAAAAAAATAGATCTGTATTAGTGATAGTCCAGTATGTTCATCATTTGTCTTCGAATTACCAAAAAAAAAAATCGTTTGTCTTCAAGGTGGAAATCATGGGTATACCAATTGACTGTGCATTCTGATTTTTAGTTGACTAGAATGTTTTTACATGCACTGTCAGACCTAATAAAAACATTGGGCAGTAAAAACTAGCTTCTATAGACACATGGTATCTTGTGTGACACATACAGTATATATCAGTATATGAATAACACTCCATTAAGATGGACACGGAACGGGGAAACTAGAAAAAAATACTCCCTCCGTCCCCATTTGTTTGTCCAATTTCCTTTTCGGACGTCCCCTTTTGTTTGTCCACTTTCCTTTTATATCTATAATTTTCTTACAATATTACCCCTACTTTTACCCACTTTCCCAATTACCAATACTACTTTACACCTTTTATCCCTATAAAATTACAAACATACCCCCAATCAATCTCACTTTTACCCACTTTCCCAATTACCAATACTACTTTACACCTTCCTTAATAAACACAAAAACCGTCCTTTAGGACGAACAAATGGGGACGGAGGGAGTAATATTTTAGAATTTTTGAAAGATTTTTTTTTATCAATTTATAATCTATGTATATATATAAAAGACGCAAGAAATAAAGCCACTACATTGCGCCACGTAAGATTTTCCTACGTGTCGTTCCAACATTAAGCTATCTAGGATTTCGCCACATAAGATTTTTTTATTTTGAGAATTTATTTATGTTGTTATTATTTTAGAATAATACAAAAACATGATAAACTAATCTAGGAAAGATTCTATCTAAAATAAAGATGTTATCTAATGTTAAATATTTGATATGATAATTTATTTAACTTAAAAAGATTAAATCTAAAATAAAAAAACTATAAAAGCATTAAATATAGGGTAAAATATTATTGATGAATATTATATATAATAATTTATTTAAGTTATTTTTCCTATCACAATATAAACTATTTTCCATGTAGGATTTTACCATGTGCCGCCTAGGATTTTTCTTACATGTCATTCTCACAATTTATATATATTAAAAAAATTCTATCTAACATAAAATAAACTATAGTATATATTAGGATAGATTTTGTGTATAGATTTCTTAAAAATCAAATTTTGGTTAAAAATATGTCTATAACTATATATTAAAGTTGTATCTTTTTGAGTCACCACATTGACTTTGGCTCAACTTTATTTTTAAAACTTCAACTTTTATTTATATTACTTTATCTTTTTTAAATAATTTTCTCTCTATTTTATTTATAAAAACTGTAAAAAAATCGAAATTTATATAATTCTAAAAATAAAAAACTATAGTATGTAATGTGAGTATAATTTTTTTTATCTTTTATGTATCATTATATTAAAATATATATGTTCATACTTAATCCGAGTCATAGTCGTGCATGACACGACGGATATAACTAATTTTGACCAATTTTTAGATTTGTTTTTAAATACATACACTCCATTAAGATGGACACGAAATGGGGAAACTAGAAAAAATAATATTTTAGAAATTTTGAAAGATTTTTTCATCAATTTATAATTTTGACAAATTTTTAGATTTGTTTTTAAATACATACCTAAAATTGGGGAAAATCCTTCTCAAACACGAAATTAAATCTAAAAATAAATTCATTATAAAAAATATTTAGATAATATTAAATGATTTCCTAATATTTCAATTAATTTATAAATAAGAAATGTTTCTGAATGAGAAAATAGATTTTCCTCATTCTCAATTGTTGTTAAGATGAACTAGATGAATTCCAGTAATACTCACGAGGTGATTTTACTAAAAATTATAGAATAATATGATATGAATATAAAATTTAAAATACTTATATATAATATAGCAATAAAATTATGTAATTTATCAAAAAAATTAGGATCATGCCACATATTTTAATGGAATATATTTAAAAATTATTTTCTTATTTGTTGAGATCTTGTCCCATATTCTTGACTAAAAATTTTAAAATATTAATTTCACTTAAATTGAATATTTTTAAATATTTTTTTTTAAGATATTAATATGCATAAAACAATTAGTTTTTTATAAAATATTTATTAAGGGTATGTATTTGAGTTTTTATCTTTTATTTTGTAATGAATATAATAATATTTTTAAATATGAAGAGCATTACAATAAAGATTGGTATAGAAGATAACATAGAGAAAAAATAAAAAAATATTATGTTATAACTTAAAGATAATTACGGTAGGATATCTAGTAAGGATAATATAACTTATTAAAATAGTTTTTAACGTTAATTCCTTAATTTATTAAAATTTAGGTAGATATATCAATGTATACTAAAATATATCATATATTATATAAATAACTTATTATATTGCAAAATATCAACATAGTTAAAAAAAATTATATACTTGGGGTACAAGATTTATTAAAAGATAAAAGAAAATTTATTATGTATAAAATTAATATAAAAATATTAGCATATAAATCAAGAGATATGCATAAAATTAATATAGAAAGTATCAACATATAGATAGATGAAGTTATTATAATATAAAAAATTGGATGTTTATTACGAATAATGCAAGTTATTATTAAAAAAATTCACATTATTTTATTTAAGTAATGTCACATGTCGCAATTTTTTCAACAGACATAGTTTATAATTTATAATGTATTAGGTAGATGACAAGTTTTTTTTGATAAAGTAATAATTTAAAAATCAATACTTATAATATACATATAACTATATAAAGACAAGATCAAATAAAACTATTGTGGGTGAAATGATCGGAAAATAGTAACTATCATGTTAATAGTAATTATCATGCATTACTCTAGCCGATTGGCATGATAGTTGAATATTCATGTGAGATCGACTCTTTTTTTTTTCGGGCCTAGCCCGGTTCGGCATTTTTGTGTCTACGTTCAGACTAGAGTTGTTCTTCCCAAACCTCTCAGTTGTATACACACCGCTAAAGAGTCTCAAACTCGAGACCTTTGGACAAATGCTTAAGCGACCTAGTACCAATTACCACTAGATCAAGTGGTACTTGGTGATGTGAGATCGACCCTGATATATATGTAGAGATAGGCACAATTACCAAGTATAATGAGATTTTATCCCAAAGGCGGCCTATAAGGGTACTTTAGATAGATAAAATGTGAAGGTGATTTATTTAAGAGTATTTTAGATGTTTAAGGATTAACTCATAGGTTTGGGGATCATAGGGTTATAGATAATAAACCGGCCAAGTATAAGGGTATTTAAGATAGATAAAAGTTTATGTAATTACATCACATCTTATATTTATAGATAGAATTTATGGATTTAAATCATATGAATATAGAGCTTATCCTAAAACTACAAACGATTCTCAGAGCATATGAATATAGAGCTTATCCAAAAAGTCAATGCGCTTTTTTTTTTTTTCATTTTTAAGTTTCAGGGGGAAAATCGTCATTTTGACTGTTCAAATTTTCTTCTCATCGATCAATTCAACAACATACGGACGTCCATAGCTACCTTTGACGGTCCTCTTTTATGCCTTTTTTTTATCTTCAATCGTTCCTCAACTTCTAACCTCCCATTAAATCAATTTAGCGTTTTCATATTGATTTTTCATTGTCAATTTTTTAAAATTATTTCTATAATGTTTTTGTGAAAGAGTTTTGAGATGCACATAATATGTTCGATAAATTGAAGTCCTAAGAGATGATAGTTTACTTTTGTACTGGATTGAATTTGACATGAACGTACTATAATTTTTTGTGAACTTTATATATGTTTCTGCATGAACTTTATATCAAAATGTAAAAATGATAGTTTGCTTTTGTGCTGAATTTGATTTTATATGAATGCACTATAATTTTTTGTGAACTTTATATGTTTCTGCATGAACTTTGCATCAAAATATAGGGGCTTCTCTGGCATAGCCAGCATATCAGTCAATAGAAAAGCTTCATACCAGTCAATAGAAAAAGATAAATTAAGATCAAAAGTAATGTAATTTATTATATTTGGGCTTCTATGGCATAACTACTTAAACTAGCATAAGTATCATTAATAAGTATTTCTTGTTTACAAATCCCTATCCACTACAAGTTTGATCAAAACTAGTGTGGTCTAAACTCGAATGACCTTAAACTCGAAAGGCATTATAATAGCTCAATAGTGCAGGTTGTTCCCCACTAAATCACTTTCTCGTAATGTCTCTTTCCTTCTTCCAGTTCCATCCACGTCATATTTCCAGAATCTTTACAAAAGGTCTGAAAGTTAAATCTTTACAAAAGGTTATAATATTCCTATCCCATTGTTTCGGTCTTTAGGACACAAGGTTAATAATATTGTTTTTGAAAATTATTACCGGAATATTTTAAAAGTGAACCCTATAAAAAAAATTCAAATTTTCTAAACGAATAAAATTCAACACAGTTTTTGCTATTATTATTATTAACTGTGAATAGTCATGTGCTTTAATTAAGATATCATAATCAATAAATTTACAAAATCTTTAAAATCGTTACAAAAATTGTAAGAATGTCACTAACTTTTTAAGGTTGATTGAATAAAGTAACACGATCCTGCATAATTTCCACAAGAAACAATCGCTAACTTTTGGACTTGTTACGACGTACAATGAAGCTTGATGTTAGAATTCATTTTCAGTCAACATAATCTACATTATTATTTTTGCAGTGCATATTTAATTTGCCACTTTATTACAACTAGGGAATTTCCAAGCCATTGGATTTTGGCTGACCCTACGAAGAGAAGTTAAACTAATGGTTCACGTAAATCCACCAAACTCTACTTTCCACCACCATCAAAATTTCCCACGTTTCACACAACCTTCCCATAAGAACCTTTGAACTAAGAATCCCAGTACACATTCTAACTAGACACTATACAAAAAGATGTTAGAAAAATAATAACAAAACAGGCTATGACAAGACGTACAAAGTAAAATCAAATCTTATTTCTGCCTGTTTTATAAAGTTCTTTGGCATTATATATGATGGAGAAGTCAGGTGGTTTGAAACCAAGAGGGGTCTGTCTACTAGAAATGTAACATCATAACCTTGTGAACTAAAAACAAGGCAAATCTAAGTATTTATTTGAACTTCTCAGGTAGAAATACTCACTTTCCACCTTCAAAAGATCAGAAAATTCTTTGAAAAAATATTAGATTTTGTGCTTACCAAGGTCCCATCTATTACTATCTACCATGTATAAGATCAAGAACAAGGCTTATGCTCAAATGCTAAGAATTTGAAGGCGTTACTAGTCGATGGCAATGATAAGAAATCCGACGGATACGTACATGAGGAAGACGGGGTAGAGAGCGAGGGCTTTTCTCCTTGGATTGACAGCTGTGCTCATGAAAGGATATGCAGCCCATGAGCTCCAGGATAAGGTTACTGAAACCACAATTAGTTTCACAACGACATTTTCCATCATCATGCAGACTAGGGCTCCAACATCCAAAGGGAAAAGGCAGTAACCCAGAAGGCTTAAACTCTGGAAGAAAATTATGTGACCACCCTGAACAGAAATTTCCCAAAAAAAAATTGAGTAATTTGGCCAGGATTTAAGACTATATGCATTATTTCATTGACAAAAAAAAAAACTAGTTTAAAATGTAGTGGCAGTAGCTTCATTAGTTCCTTTAGGTGTGTTTGCAATGTCAATTTAAACTATTTCTAGATTTTAAAGTAGTAGAAATAATAAGCTTCATATGAACCAGCTTCTAGTTTATTGTAATTGAAAGAGTCTAAACTAATCCTCCCCTTTAAATAATTTTACACAGTGGCAAGGTATTCTTGTGCATCTCACATGTTCGATAAACTAGTTTGTATGTAGCAAACCCAGATTAGTTTATTTTTTAAACTTCCAACCCTTATTTTTATCTACTCTTTCAATCACCACTAAAATACAAACTTCAACTACTTCTTTAGCTACATGTGCAAACACAGAAGTGAAGGAATGATCTGCCATTAAGGGGGAATGGATAGAGAGTTACCATAAGCAGTACGTTCAGTGTCAAAATCACAGCACCAGCTGCAAGGAGGGCAAATGCTACAGCAAAGACATCAGACTGCATGAACAAAAGGCATCATAATTTTAACTTGGCAAAAACATCACTTTTCACACTAAAAGTAAGTGATTTAGGCTAAAGTACACAAAACCACCCTTAAATTTAGCCCAACAAGATAGTCAAAGATAACAAACTAGCAGAGTTAACCACACAATGGTTTCCAAAAGTATAAAAAGGCATCCATATAATTCATCCAAGTGGAGAATTGACAATAGATGAGAAAGGCTGAGAATTGCTCTTTCCTCACTTTAAACTTTATAGTCTGTTTATCCTTCATTTTTTTTTCAGTGGATCTCAAACAATATGCTCTTGATTGTCTCCTGCCTAAGTACCATTGAACCAGTTATATCCAACGGGTAAAATGAGAGCAAAGATGAAAAAAAGTACATGTTGCAGCAAAACTTGCCAGAAGAATTATTGGCCAGAGTACGAGATTTGTACAAAATATATAACCCACTATGACGGACATATATTTGAAAATAAAACCTACTGTATTAGATTGGTATAATTAAGTGTTCCAATATTCATATAAGTAAATTTGATCCCTGATATAATTCACATGGATTAAAACCATTTCTCTTATATTATAACCAAAAGTTGCTTTTAATCAAAAGAAAAAATCAGCTTCATGGGATATAAAAAAAAAAAGAAAAAAAGAATAGGGTTTGTTTTTCTCTATATATAGATCATATTTTGTTCATTTAAAGGTTGCCAACTTCAAACTAATGGGGGAAAACTTGAAACATAAGCAGTAAGCTTTTATGTTTATTTTAAGTAAATTACTTTCAAGGCTACGAGTTTTATTTAAGTGAGCCGTAAATACAATCACTTAATGTTCCTATTTAACTCTCCTAGCCTTTTCCCTCAAAAAAAACTCTCTTAGCCTTTCTGTATCAATTTGTCACCAGATTTTATATTTAATTTGTCATCAGTCATCATTGGTCACTTTTTTTATACTAATTTGGCAATTCAACCAAAGATAGCAGGTAGATCAAAAAGTAAACATCACAATTTCACAGTACTACTTGCTTCAATAGCAAAAAGTCCCAAATTCAATGCAACAAGCTGGAATTTCATACTAGTATATGGTGAAAATCATTTATAGGCATAATAGCAACAAGCTGGAATTCCTTCAGTATCAAGGTATACAAAACTACAACAATAAATCTGAATGAAATCAATTTTTTTTACAACAAGGTTTCTGGGCAGCTGCTAGCCCGGTACAATTACCCCAAGGATCTACTGATGTATCCCTATTTTGATTTATCAAATGATCAAATCCTTTGGAAACTTGTTTAGACATGTAATTGAACTGGCCATGTATTTCAAAGCCTTTTATAGTAGGGAAGGGTAAAAAAGATACTAATTAGTGCAAGGCTAGTGCTGACAAGGGTGAGTACATCTTGGCCCACCAAGACCCTGCCAGAGGCGGGATGGATGTTGACTTGTTGTTGCTAGTGTTGACATTTTCATCTAACATGTCATTGCTGACTACTACACATATTATCAGCTTCTGAATAAGCACAGAAGAGTGCTAGCATGGAACTATAGAGATGAATCGAGTCAAATTCTCACAGCTAATCAACACTGAACTTTTGTTAACCTCAGTTTATTATGCATAGATTTTTCTATATGTCATTACTCCTCGAGTGTGTAGCATTTGCACAGACCAGATGGCAGTCCCAATAATCTAGTAGTTGCCAAAAGCAATAAGAAAAATCAAAGTTCTTATAGCAAATAAACATTCATCTAATTTACATGCACCAAACATTCATCTAAATTAAGTGTTGAACACAACTAAGAGTATCTAAGCTCTGTATGAGCAAAGTGATTAGTAGCTAGCTACGTTGTGAAAACTGAAAACACATCATACCCAAGTACTAACATTGGAAGATCAACTTATCATCCAATTGCAATTTGTAAACCTGAGCAAATCCAATGTGGAGTCTCAACTAAATTCAGATAAAAATCTGGTAATGTAAACCATATTCAGCGCCAACACGAGATGATATCCAACACTACTAGCTTTTTAGCCAATTTCCACGAAAAAGAACCATCTCCATAGCAATCAGTTATATTGTATAGCAACAAACACGAACTTTGAAAGCATGAAAGTTCCACTAACAAGAAATTCAATCATAACCTAGAACAAATGGGGGAAAAGGAAGGAGAACAAGACTGAATACCTTCTTGACCGATGCTGACCAGGACAAAACAAGCCCGAGGAAGATGATGAAGAAGAACGGGCCCCACAGATCCCAATCCCTCATAGCCTTGCCAGGGTCCTCCCGATAGGGATTGGGGGAAACCACAAGCTTCAAGTTGCTAACAATCCTCGCCAGATCCCGCTTAATCGTATCCAACACCGGCTCCGTAAGCGTGTTCGGCGCTGATCCGAACCCGGCGGCGGCAACGTTTTGGCGCGTTGCGCCGGGATCCGGAACTGGCGGCGGAGGGGCAGGGACAGAGGGCGGGAGTGGCTGCTTCTGAGAGGAAGTAGGAGGAGGTGGAAGGTTGGATTGGATAAAGGGGGAAGGTGAGGGCGTAGAAGAGACGGGGATCGAAGCGCGTGGAGGGCTGGGAGAACGAACGGACGGTACGGTGGCGGGGGCCGTTTGAAAGGAGGATTGGATTAGATTCTCGATCTCGTCGATATCAGACTGGGAGGAAGGATGGAGCGGGATGGTGTCGCTTTGAGAGTCGGAGTGAGGCATTTTCTTTGATGTGTTGTCTTGCTAGGTTTCTGAGTGGTGGAATTGCAGATCTGGAGTTAGAGGGGCGTAGATCTGAAGAGAGAAGATAGAGAGGTTGGAGGTGGTCGTCAATGGCGGATGAACTGACGGTGGTTGTCGGACAATGAGGGTACCATCGCGGGATCTCTCTTTTCGGGGAGAAAGCCGTATCTTATTTGTATATTTGAATTCTCGGAAATTAACAGAAATTTCCAAAGCAATAATAATTTCACATAATTTAAATTTCTACGAATTATTAGTGAACCAATTTACTGCATAATATTGTTATTTAGTTCGTTTTTTTTTGGTTAAACGGGGGCAAAGCTCTTCAAACTTTTATTAGCTTAGAGAGATGCAAAGTTTCAAATAAAAGAGCAAAACATGGCTTGAATACAACTAGGAGGAGAATTATAGATAAAAAGAAAATTATCAGTGATAATCGAAAAATTTGCTAAGCTATCAGCCATGTCATTTAGACGTCTCGGGATAAGCTTGAATCGAACTTGCCAATCATTATCACGAACCAACCGCCTGCATTGGTCGAAGAGGTGAAAGTCCTGGTGAGTGAGAGGCATTTCTTCTCCAAGCAGTTTGCAGGCAACATCACAATCAGTTTCAATAATGAGCTTGGTACAATTCAAATCCAAACCTTGCTTGAGTCCATGGTAGATAGCCCAGAGTTCAGCGGTAAGAGCCCTGGCCACACCGCACTTGAATGAGAACGCTCGGATGAAAGCGCCCCTGTGATCCCTGAAAATCCCACATCACCAGCTACACCCGGATTCCCTTTGGACACACCATCTGTGTTCAATTTGAGCCAGCTCTGCTTCGGTGGTTGCCAAGAAATCTGCTCCTGGTTGCTGGTGGCTTGTATTTCCCTAGGATGCTGCTGAAAAATATTAAGAGAATCCCGATAGCATGTAGCAGATTTAGTAGCTATCTGAGCAACCTCCGCAATCGCCTCAACACCATCAAACACCTGCTGATTTCTCTTCTTCTAGATGTGACATAGAGCATAAGCAAATCGGGAACTAGAAAAACCACCATGCAAGAGATTACGCCAGATCCAAATCCGAGATTCAGCAGGCTCAAAGAATGATTGAAGATCCACTTCAGGTCCCATCATGTTCTCCCACAAGAGCCGTACCTCATGACAATCACGGAGAACATGAAGACAGCTTTCCGGCAACGAGCATCAAGGGCAGGCATTTGAGTTTGTCAAACCACGGCGAAGCCTATTATCATTGCATAAAAACGCTTCATGACAAGCAATATGCAGGAATTGCCTAACTCGTTGCTGAGCAGGGCATTGCCAGACGGCCTTCCACACAGGGTGAGGTTGAGACAAAGGGGACTCGCTGAAAGCTTGCCTGGCCGAGCTTGATGTAAAAAGGCCAGATGGAGACAGCTTCCAGAAAATCCTGTCACACGCCATAGAATCAGGGCGAAGAGCAATCAACAGTAGTTCATTACAAATATGTGATGGTAGTAGCGGAGCGAGAGTCACCCAATCCCAGGATATGCCAGTCCAATAATCCGCCACTACCGAGCCAAGTTGATCATCCGAAAAGGCTTGCGTAGCAAAATCAACCAATGGCTGGTCTTTGAGCCAACAATGCGTCCAAAAAAGTGTGCGAGATCCATTTCCAACAGATGATCGAACACCTTTAGCCAACAATTGGTCACCATGCACAAGACCCTTCCAAGTATGGGATTGCTTTGGGCGCCTTTGGAAAATATCAACATCACACCGGTTATTACAGTATTTGCCCCGAATAACACGGCTCCAAAGTCGCTCGGGTTCCTGGATAGTTTGCCAACCCAGTTTCTCAAGAGATGCAGCATTTGACGCCCTCATCGGACGAATTCCAAGGCCACCAAATTTTTTAGGAAGGGTGATTTTGTCCCAAGACAACAAGTGCACTTTCCTCTGCTCATTACTCGACCCCCAAATAAAACCACGCACAACTTGGTCTATCGAATCACAGATGGAGCGCGGAATTAAAGTATATTGCATTGCATAGACTAGCAAACTTGTTAAAACCGAGTTAGCAAGGGTAACTCGTCCCGCAAAAGATAAAGAGCGTGATTGCCATCCCTGAAGCTTAGTCACAATTTTTTCTAGTAAAGGTTGGAATTTAGCCTTCTCAGCTCGACCATTTAGAGTGGGGACACCAAGATAAGTTCCCAAGTCAGACGTCATAGGCATATTAAGAGAAGTACTGATTTGCACAGCAGTAGATTGAAGTACAGAGTGTGAGAACATGATTGAGCTCTTGTTATTGTTGATCTTTTCACCGGACTGCCAACAGAAGTTATCGAGACAGCTTTGAACTATAGAAGCTTGTGAAACAGAAGCCTCGACGGATAAAATTAAGTCGTCCGCGCAAAAGAGATGAGAAAGCGGAACTCCACCAACCATCAACGGAGACCATAAACCTGCCTCAACCCTGGATTGAATAATATGAGAAAGCCTCTCCATACATAAGACGAACAAGTATGGCGAAAGCGGGTCAACCTGACGAACTCCTCGTGTCGGATTGAAAGACCCCACAATTTCACCATTCCACAAAACTCTAGTTCTCCCATTCGTCTGGCAAGACATAATAACATCCACCAACCTATCGGGAAAACCTGTTTGGATAAGAATTTCACGAAGAAACAACCAACGGACCTGATCATAAGCTTTAGCAAGATCAACTTTAATCATCATGTATTTACCATTATTTCCCTTATCATGGAATGTATGTAAAGCTACTTGCACTATCATGATGTTGTCAACAATCTGGCGGCCCGGAATGAAACTAGATTGCATAGGTGAAACGAGATCGTCAATGAACGTTTTAAGACGTCGTACAATCATCTTGGTGCCAATCTTGAATACCACATTCAATAGTGAGATCGGTCTGAGTTGGGTTGGAGAGATTGGGCTATCAACTTTCGGAAACAGACACAACAAAGCATCACAGAAATTAGCCTCGATTCGGTTCTCATTAAGAAAATTCAAAACTGTCGTGATCACACGAGTACTCACAGTAGCCCAGCTTTTCTAATAAAAGATCGTCGGGGAGCCATCCGGGCCCGGAGATTTGAAAGGACCCATCTCCTTGAGTGCTAACCAAACTTCCGCAGCATTGAAAGGTTCAGTTAAAGCGCTAGTAAACTCAGTAGGCATCACAGGGAAGCCATGATTCAAAGCAAAAGGCATCACAGGTTCAGCACTACTACGAGCGTCCTCCGTATAGAGATCAACAAAGTATCGAATGACCATCTGCTTTAGCATATTTCTGTCAGAAATCCACTCTCCATCAGCGTTTTGGAGCCTCTCAATTTTATTCGATCGGCGCTGAATAATGGTGGACAAGTGATAGTATCTCGTATTACGAATTTACGATCTCCCTCAATTAAGAAAGACGAACGAGATTTTTGAAACCACAACATTTGTTCATGATCCATGACTTGCTCTAAATCTACGGTGAGCCGGGCTTCCAAATCAATAAGTTTTTGTGAAGTGCAGAAAGCCAACGCCCTCTTTACTCCCGCTAGGCGGGCCTAAAGGCGTCTTTTTCTGTGGAAGATATTGCCAAACACCTCAAAATTCCATTTTTGCAAATCATATGACAAGGAAGATAACGTGTCCAAGCAATCCCGAGAACCATCCAATGAGAAGCAATAAAGTAATGATATTGATCATGCATAGTCCAAGCCGCTTGAAAACGAAAAGGTCGGTTAACCATAGAAAGAATAGCATGATCTTGCATATGAAGAACTAGTAGACAGTGATCGGAATGAGGTGTTAAACCATGGAGAAGCCAAGCCTCGAGAAACCGGATTCTCCATTCCTCATTACAAATAGCTCGATCAAGGCGGGCAGCTTTGCGAGTATGTACTGATCTCCCAGTTTGCCATGTGAAAGGCGCACCAGAAAAGCCCAGATCGATCAACTATAATTCATCAAAAAATTCCTTGAACTGGCGACTGTTATTATTTGAGCCCGTTGAGGAAGTTGTACGTTCATTTGCATGAAGCGTAGCATTGAAATCACCTGCCAACATCCACGGACGATTGTGAGTTTGGGCAAAATTTTCAAGTTCATGCCAAAGAGCCATTCTTGTGGTAGCATCCGGTGAAGCATAAACGGCCGAGAACAACCACGAGTCTTTATTGCATTTTGAAAGTTCAATAGTAATATGTTGGGGGCGGAGTGAAATTGGGGTAACAACAACGTCTGAAGTCCGCCAGAGCAACCAAATTCCACCCGAGAAACCCTCTGCTTCAACTCTAAGAATACCATCAAAGCCAATGTGTTGACAAACCAAATCCGCTTGTTCCCCGCTGATGTGTGGTTCAACAAGAGCGAGAACAAGTGGGTCATGTAGTCGAATCAACTCTCGGAGAGTAGACAAAAAATGTGCACTACCAGCATCACGAACATTCCATATGAGAATATTGAGACTAATCATAGAGACCAATGAGTAGTTGAGATAACCAATGATAGGCAATAGATGTCTTGTCATAGACGTGGCAAAAGCACGAACAGATTCAGTGAAGTGCGGAATCGCCGCTTGAATGTCCTGTGGTATCGAACACTTGCATAGCATTGGATTCGTTTTTTTTTTGCATTCGAAGAAACTCGATCACCAGTTTGTGAGATAGCCGAGGGGCAAAGAGATGGAACGGTCCCGTCCGACGGTTGGACACTAGCAAACTTGGCTAGTGCCAAACATGTCGATGTTGAACTAGAGGGATTTCCATGCTGAGTTGCAAGTTGTGGCTGCTCGTTTGGTTGAAAATGATCTAGCGCACTAGTGCTAGCTGAATTCTGCCTGTCTTCAGATATTTGCCGAGTAGCTTCACGTAACTGCTTTTTCATGCTAGGTTTTCTGCCGTTGTTTTTTGTCTCAAACGAAATTGTTGGCACAGAGGGGGCATTAGAGATAGCTTGAGCGGCAAGGTTAGATTTCTTATCCCAATTAACCGAGAGGAAAGATTTGGCAGTTGTTGGCATATCTTTTTTCACGCTATCATGGGCCCCAATTTTGGCAAACGGATGGAAACGCCCATCAATCATATCTTTTTCCTTCCTTGTTCGGGAAGATCGGATTTTCCGTTGACTCGCATTACTTGGAAACTTTGATTGCGGCAATTTTGATTGTGGGGCCAAAGTGCTTTCTTTGGAAACTGACGTACCTGCGACGTATTCTGTTGCGACTTTGAAGAAATGTGAGTTTCAGAATTGGCGGGAGAATCTTCACCTGCCTCGTTCAAACTCAACGCCGAGAAACGTGACCCAGTAACCTCCGATGTCACAACTTTTGCCGACGGTTTGGCGTTAGGGCCGCCCATAGAACCTCTCTGTATCCTAGCATTAGTACCCTTCATGACTTCTTCCTGAACATTTTTGCTTGCCATCGGCTGAGCACTGGCTACAGAGTTTCCTTGTTGTAGTTCAGTCGTTTTCTGAGCTGTGGATGGTTATTGTGTCGGTTTGCGACGTCCTGGTTTTTTAACTTGCATCCAAGGACCAAAGGTTGGTTCTTTTACTTTTTCAGTAGGAGTCATAACCGCATCACGAGGCTCTTCGGCTTGGGCCTTTTCAATTGGCATTGGCTTTGCAGCCTGATGAGCATTTGAAGGCTTTTCCACATATATGGATGCTTGTTCCGTAGGTTTATCGGGGCATGTATCCATGGTATGTTCAAATTTTCCATAAGTGTAGCACACCATGCGAACTCCCTCATATTGAACTCTCCAAACACGTCCATGAAAATAGATCTTAGAGAAGAGTTTTTTACCAAGATCAATTTCAACACCAATGCGAATAAAATGTCCACGCTCCGCATCCTTGGTCGTTTTGTCCACATGAACCACTTTTCCAATCTTTTCACCAAGCAAGCGAAGACATTGTTCATCAAAGTACTCGAAACCTAAGCCAACAATGCAGACCCAAACTGTGAGAACCGAAGCCTCATCGCTAGTAGGATAAAAGTCAAGGGCCCAGCGACGAATCATTAGGTAGTTGTCGCCTATCATCCAAGGCCTTTGGGACATCACATGGTCATAGTCATCTCCAGTAGCAAATCTAACCACATAACGATCATTTCCGACGTCAATCAGCGAGAAAGATCCTGTTAAGGCCCATTTGATTTCCAGACTACGGCGGAGTTGCTTGTAACCTGGACCTTTGTCGAACATTCGAATAATCAAGGCTCTTGCCCATGGTGCTCTCAGTCTCCTCTTTTATTGAGTCGTGAGTTTAACAATCGGGCAATCCGGATCTTCTTCCTCGGGCCCCTCGTCATCATCAGTATCATAGAGATCGGGTCTCTCTTTCTCAAGCACCGCCAAAGGATTACAGGACGATTGGGCCTTACTTCCGGCCACTAGTTCACGGAAAGATTTGTGGGATTGATTCCCCACATTAGTGTTGAGGTTCAAGGGTGGGAACTGGTTTGCTTGTGGAACCACTTGAGAGGATGGTTTTTGCGCAGCCAGTGTGACATCAACATCCATCTGATTGGATGTCAGATTCACCAGTTTCCGATGGCCCGGTGATGTAGCCATGGTGTGAAACACCAGTAAAAAGAAAGGTCTGAGTTTTTCAGTTGCCATCGGCGAAAACTAAAAGAGAGCGTTTTTTTTTTCAGTTTTAGGGGCACTTACAATGGAAGAGAGAATTTATTTAGTTTGTTTATGTTCACAATCAGACCATGAACATTACATATATAATAATACTAGTTAGTATTTACTATTTTACTCTAAAAAAACCACTATCAGGTTGGTAGAAAATAAAGATAAATCCCTATAAATTAAATTTTGATAGACTACTATGCAAAATTTGATGTATACAGTAATACAGGGACTAAAATATGGAGAAGAACCACCCCAGTCGTAGATGAAGCGCTTTCCTTGTCCAATGGTTTTTTTTTTGGTAAAATAGGAGGGCTATTTTTGTCCAATAGATTAAACTTCAGCAAATACAGAGTTATCCCTAGTGGGAATTACAACTTCAGCTTCCTATAAAAATATAATACAAGTAGGAATAACAATAAAGACATTAAAATCCTTTCTGAAAACTAAAGCTAAGGTAGCTAAACCATCAACAACTTTGTTCATAGCCCGTGGAATGTATGGAATCGAAGTTGTTTGCATCTCCTCTTTTATAACACAGATCAAGTGATAATCCGGGTGTGTCATTGGAAGGTTTGCAGCACTGAGTAATTGGCATGATAAGAGAGAGTCACTCTCTATACAGAAATTGCCCAGGTGGATAGAATCAACAAGACGTATACCATGAAGAATCGCCAGCAATTCAGCTTTTAAGACTGCACAAGAACCACTTACAAAGGAATAGGATGTAACAAAATTACCCACATGGTCAAGAAATATCCCTCCTCCACCTGCTGGATTTGTGGGCGTTTACACATCACCAAGGTTTGGTGGAGAATTCAGTACAACAGGTGTCTTGGACTGGGCAAACAATTGTGCCATGTTTGAAGAATCGCCAACGATATCCCTCCTCCACCTGCTTGATTTGTGGGCGTTTACACATCACCAAGGTCTGGTGGGCGTTTACGCTTCAGGGATTGAGCATCAGTGACCTCGCTTTTAAAAATCAGTTTGTTCCTTGCTTTCCAAATGCACCAGAGATGGAAACAAAAAGTGGTGTTCCATAAATTATTGCATCTAAGGTTGATTACAAGCCATTCTCGAATTTTCGATAGGAAAAATGAAGATGACAGTGAATTACCTCCAAGTAGATGCCAAGACCGTGAGATCATTGGGCAGTCACGCAACAAATAGATACTTTTCTCTGGTTGGGAGTATCGAGGACAAGCTGGGCTAACCGAGAGATGTCGTAGATAACACTTAGCATTGGTAAGGATTTAATCATGTCCCAACAAATACAAGAATTGCCGAATCCTTTGAGAAGTGGGCGCCTTCCAAATCAACCTCTAAAATGTTTCATTTGCAGCTGGATCAAATCCCCGAGTCAAAGCATAAGCAGATTTTGTTGTAAATAACCCTGAAGGGGTATATCCCCAAAAGTGTTTATCATCCGCTCCCTCATCAGGTAAAAGGAAAACGGAGGCAATTCGATGAAGGATTGCAGAGGAGAGATAGGGGGAGATAAGGGACCATTTCCAACCTGATGTGGACCAAAGATCAGCAACAGTAGCCCATTCCAAATCAGGTGGTAACACTTATGATATGGAGTCGATTAAAGGCGTCTCAAGAACCCAGGAATGTAACCAGAATAGTGTGCGATGCCCATTACCCGCAGATGAACGTAGTCCTTTGGTGAGTAAAGAAGCCCCATGACATACTCCTTTCCACATATACGACGAACCAGTACGAAAATGGAACATATCAACATCTTGCCGATTAGCACAATACTTTCCACACATGACTCGGGCCCAAAGAGCATTCGGGTCCTAGAATAGACGCCAACCAAAAGATGTACGCCAACCAAAACATATGTCTTCTCACCTACTTGATGGGAAGACTCCTTACGAAATGCTTCATCATCAGCCACCCAACTATAGCTATATATGGATTTTTGGTTGCTTATGTTTTGCTTCTCAAATTCCACGTGATAGAAATAAATTCAGCCCTCGTAGTCAAAAATGCGTGTTTCTCGGCTATCCAAATTCAGTTCGCGGCTGGCGTCTCTATGATTTGGAAACCAAACAGGTTTTTATATGTCGGGATGTTGTGTTCTTCGAACAACATTTCCCATTCCTTGAACAAAATAAGCCGACTCTGTCTGCTGCTGAACCTGATGTGCCATCTCCTGCTTTTTTTTGATGAATGTGATATTGTGCTGCCATCGTTTGAGCCCTCTGTTGACGTTGCTGATTCGCCGCCGCCTATGCCTGACGACAGGGGGAGTCCTACTCCTGTTGTTACTCGGCAAAGCACACGGGATCGTCGCCCCCCAGCATATCTCAAAGACTTTATTTGCAGCACCACCAAGCAATCGACTCCCCCCTCCTTTCGCCTACACCTGCTTTCGATTCACCGTTCTCGGGTAATCCTTATTCCATTGCCGCCTACGTTTCATGTACTAATTTTCTGCTCCTCATAATAGGTTCTTGGCTGCCATTACTTCTAGTCATGAACCGACATCTTATAATGAGGCTATTAAATCCGTTGCTTGGCGTGACGCCATGGCTTCCGAAATTGTGGCTTTGGAGCGAAACCAGACTTGGGAGATTACTACATTACCGCCTGACAAATCAGTGATTGGTTGTATATGGGTTTATCGACTTAAGTACCGTTCTGATGGCTCTGTTGAACGACATAAAGCTCGTTTGGTTGTTCTCGACAATCGGCAAGTTGAAGAGATTGATTTCCATGAAACTTTTGCCCCGGTTGCTAAAATGGTTACGGTCCGAACTTTTATATATGTGGCCGCTATTAAAGGCTGGGAGTTACACCAAATGGACGTTCATAACGCGTTCCTTCATGGTAATTTAGACGAGGAAGCTCATATGCGTTTACCGTCGGGATTCTCGGCCAAAGATTCCGGCATGGTTTGTCGCCTTCGTAAATCTCTTTATGGTCTCCCAAGCGCCTCGAAATTGGTTCTTTAAGCTTGCAACTGCGTTACGGGCCTTCGGATTTCAGCAGAGTCATGCTGATCACTCGCTATTTGTGTTTATGCGTGGTCAACTTACTCTTCATGTTCTAGTATATGTGGACGACATGATTATAGCAGGCAGTGATTCTTCTGCGGTTTCTCGGTTTAAAGCCTATCTCAGCTCATGTTTTTACATGAAAGATTTAGGTGTTCTCAAATATTTTCTCGGGATTGAGGTTGCTCGCTCCTCAAAAGGAATTTTTCTATCTCAACGGAAATATGCCCTTGATATCCTTTCAGAGACTGGTCTTCTAGCAGGCAAGCCCTGCGAATTTCCTATGGAGCAGCACCATACGCTTGCCACCTCGGAGAGCCCCTTTTTTGATCACCCCGATCGGTTTCATCGCCTGGTCGACCGGCTTATCTATCTTACCATTACGAGACCCGAGATTAGCTTTGCAGTTCATACTTTGGCCCAATTTTTACAAGCCCATCGAGTTGATCATTGGCATGCAGCTTTACGTGTTTTACGGTACCTCAAGGGCCATCCGGGTCAGGGTCTTTTTCTCTCAGCTTCCAGCTCTTTACAGATCTTTGCTTATTGTGATTCGAATTGGGCTACTTGTCCTCTGTCTCGACGCTCTATTACTGGATTTTTTGTGCGTCTTGGTGATTCTCCTATCTCTTGGAAGATGAAAAAACAACATATTGTTTCTCGTTCTTCCGCTGAAGCTGAATATAGATCCATGGCATCTACTTGTGCCGAGCTTATTTGGCTCAAATCTCTTTTGTCTAGTCTTGGGGTTGGCCATTCTACCCCTATGCGCTTACATTGTGACAGTCAAGCTGCTTTACATATTGTCGCCAATCCGGTCTTTCACGAGCGTACCAAGCATATTGAAATTGATTGTCATTTTGTTCGTGAGCACTTACAGAATGGTACCATTGTTGCTCAACATGTTCGAACTCATGAGCAACCAGCAGACATTTTTACGAAGCCTTTAGGTCGTCAACTTTTTTAGCCTTTCCTTCCCAAATTGGGCATTCTTGATCTCCATGCGCCAACTTGAAGGGGAGTATTAGGACATATAAGATTATATTTAGTCTTATTGATATTATTTTATGTATCTTATGCTTCAAGATATCTTTTGATCCTAATTGTATCCTATATATACTCTTCTGATTAATAAGAGAAGCTAAGAAAATATTTCCCGAGAAACTCTTTCTCTAAATCTTATCAGAACTTTTTATTCTTATGCATGAGGATGTTACGGATCGGATCGGTCTTCGACTCGTAGTTAGGGCAGACTGGCCCAATTTTTCCTTAAAACAAAAAAAGTATACAAATAGCTAATAAAATCGATGATCTGGGCCATCTGGCTCATTAACAGTATGTGGGCTTTTTAACTGATCAAATTCTGAAGCCCAGCACCTAACCCACAGCTTTGACTATTCCGAGTTTCCGACCGATCACCACCCTCTCCACATCGCAAATTCGCTGTAAAGCTTCAGTTCTGCAAGTTCAATCATCTTTCCGGCTGAGCAACGAACACCAGATCCCCCAATTTTCCAAGATCCGATCAATCAATCTTCGATTTTCCCCAGATCTGAATAACTGGTGAACAATCTTCCTCCGATGTCCTGTTTAGCCCTCTCTCTGCAACCCACCAATGGCCCCGACATCCTTCTCCAAACTCGCGAGTGGTTCCCGCCGGCGAGAGCCCTAACCGCCTTCTCCGCCTTCCGCGCCACGCGCATCGCATTCGCTTCCGGCTCCAAGCACCCCCAGCCCTCCTCCTCCGAATCCGCTGAAGTCGTCGGCGATCCCGCTCTCGTTGGCGACGATCCGCTCGCCGCTTCCGGTGGCCAGGTAATCGTCGGTGTCGAGTCTCGTTACCGCGTTGTTTATCGCCTTGTTAATTCAATTTACGTCCTGGGCGTCACTACCGCCGACGATGATATCAGCAATAACAACGTGTTTGAGTGCATTAGTGTTGTGAACCAGGCCGTTAGTGTAGTGGTAACGGCTTGCCGGGGTGTAGATGTGACCCCGGAGAAGCTTGGGAAGAAGTACGCTGAGGTTTACATGGCGCTTGATATTGTATTGAGGGGTGTGAGTAGCATTAGGTTGGCTTCTATGTTAGGGTTTCTGCACGGTGATAGCATTGCAAAGATGGTGCATTCCTCAATTGAAAGTGAGAATAAGATTAGAGGGGCTGATAATTGGATTAATCAGGGTGTGCATTCTGTCGAACACGAGGCAGGCGTCGCATGCTTTTCTAATGCTGCGTTCGAGCTGCCACCGGAAACCCTTGAGGCCGGTGATGAGGTGGCAGCAACCATAGCTCCTGCAGTTGTGCAGAGTTTAGGAGGCGGGGAGCAGGATGGGGCGTTGCAAAAGATGGAGGAGTCATCTCAGGAGCCTAAAGATCCATTTGCAGCAAGTGAAGCCATTAACAAGCCAGAATCCTTGGTGGGGGAATTTAAGAAGGATAAGGATATGACTTCTGATTTGTCAAAGGCGTTAGTTGGTTTGGAAGTTACCCCATTGCCTCCTGCAGAGGCTTCTCAGCCGACTCGTATTGCTGTGGAAGGTTTTGAAGGTGACTATGGAGGTGTTGAGTTCAGCAATGAGGAGGCTTCCTTGAGGGAAACCTTTGAAGGTTTTAGTGATGCATTTGGTGGAGGATTGGATGCATCTGAGTTTGTTGGTTCAAAGAAAATTTTCAAGAAAGAAGGACTTGGTGGGCTCGAGTTATTGCAGACTGGAGCTGATGCACCTCCAGTTGTGGCTACTTCTGCACCTGGTGCTGGAGAAAAACTTGAGAATCTGTTAGTGCAGAAGAAAGAAATGAAAGGTCCTGAAATGTATATCAAGGAAGAAATCAGTGTAGAATTCCGAGAATCATTGCTTGCTAGAGTTAAACTAATGGGTGTGGTTTATCTGAAAACTCTACCTCCAAAAACAGGAGGTGATAATAATAAGGATACTGAATTTTCTTTCAGGATTGATGGGACTACTTCTGTGAAAAGAGTTGCTATGCAAAGCTCATGTGTTAGCAGTATTGGAAATGGAATGTTCCATGTGAGAACGCCTTCTTCCGAAGAGCCTTTACCGGTTTTGAAGTATTCTCTGCAGCCACGTTTGACTCCTATTCCTCTGAGGGTTCGTCTTGTTAAGCGGCATACCGGGACTTTGCTTTCTGTGATGATACAATATGTTTCAAACCCTGATCTCCCTGAACCTTTGACTGATGTCACTTTTATTCTTAAACTGCCTGTGGATCCGACTATGTTTCAGGTTTCACCCAAAGCTGTTTTGAATAGGTCTGAGAGGGAATTGAGATGGCGTGTTAATGAGATTCCTTTGAAGGGGACTCCTGGAAAGTTGAGGGTAAGAGTGCCGGTTGAGGTTAATGAGGAAGACATTGAAGAAGAGCTTGAGGTTTCTTGTCTTGTTAAATTTTCTATGGAGGGTTCAAAATCGCTCTCGGGTGTGTCTCTTTGGCCTGCTGCTGAGGGTATGACTGATTTTTATGTGGTAAATCATAAAGTTGAGAGTGGGGCTTATTTGTGCAATTAATATGAGGATAATGCCATTGCCATGGCATTTCTAGTGGTCTTTTTTGCTTGAGTTGCCTATGAGTTGAGGTTTGTGTCTAAGAAGTACTCTCTACCTGTGTGGATTTTTTCTGTTTGAGGTCACAGTCATTGGTCATTTGTACAATATGGCCCGATTTCTTTTGTGCAGGTCTATTTTTTGTCTGTATTTGTCTATCTGTATGCATCTTTTATAGTTTGATATGTAGAAGATGGTTATAAGAGGAGTCTCCAGGATTTTCGGAGTAGGGTTATGGCAGCTTTTATTTTTCTAGTGTTGATAGACTGTTGTCAAGTAGCTACTTTTTGTTCCTCTACTCGATTCCCTCTTTTCTACTGCTTATGTCATGGAAATCTTGTATCTGTACTAAAATGTCTCCCAAATCACCAATTACCGCACACCCCTTTGATAAAAGGACTCAAATCCTATTAAACGGTCATTATGCACTAGCACTTGAATCACACTCTTCAAACAATCACTCATCACTCATTACTAACAAATAATCATATGGCAAGATTTCTGAAATTTAGCACTACGGGTGAAATGGCGTCGTAGCAGCAACGCTTCCATGGCTTTTGCAGCTCAGAGCGTTGATCAGTTTCCATGCGCTCCGGTCTTGTGATGCCTTCTCGGCGGCAGGGAAGAATGTCGTCGGCGAACGAGGCTGCAGGATCTTGTCGCCTCTCCGCAACTCACTCTCTACCGCCGGCGGAAACCTCAAAGACCCCAATGCCAGCTTGTACCAAGGTGGCGTTCTCCGCTGCAATCCGCTGCTGTTGAGACAACTCATTTCTCGATCCGACGGAAATCGGACGTGATTCATTCTGCTGGACCGATTCGACAAAGGATCACGGTGGATGCGGCGCTGACTTTTCGATTTGATGGAGAAGGAGCGAGTCGCGATCTTCGATTCGTTCAAGCACTCGGAACGCCGCGTTTTGTTGATGCGAGAATTCGAGGCGGGAGATGGAAGCAGAGAATGTGATGGAGGAGGAGGAGGAGGGGAGGTGAGATTTCGGTGTTTTTCGTCAGCGGTGGAAGAGAACAATGGCCATGAGAACGAATGCGAAGAGCAATTGAGATTCGGCGTCAAGAATTCGAAAAATTCGGCCATTTCGGAGAGCGATTGACGACGCTCATAACTCTGATCCCCGCTGGCGCCCGTTAGCGGGAGGTCACATAGAGAGGGAGCTTCTTCTTCGTCTTGTTCAAATTCCTCTTCCTCATTTTCTTCTTGTAATGCTGTGACAAAATACTCTTGATCCGGCATTGTTTGAGCAAGAACACAGAGAACAACAAATAGAATAGCAGAGTAAAAGAGGGAAAGAGATGAGAGAATTGGAATACTTGGCTTGCAGAGAAAGCAAGAGTTGTCCGGGTATTATAGTACCATAGAATTTTCGGAAGAAAATCAAATAGAGGTGGAGAAATAATTTGCATTGATTTGGTTGGCACACGTGGCATGAGATTAGTGGGAGAAGATGGACGGAATTTATGACGAAGATTTTTTTTGGTCGAATTTATGAGGAAGATTTGAACACGAGCATGATTTTTTGGCTCTAGTTTGTGGAGTGAAATTGAAGGGCTTGTTGGCGTTTTTTTCATGTTGTCAAAGAGTTGAACAATGGTTTTTTCGTATTGTCAAAGAGTTGAACAATGAAAATAGATGGCGAGTGCCTGATCGAATTGATTGGGTCATGTAGGAACAAGGTTCAAGTCTATCGGTCTGTTAGGATGCCTCAGCTGCATACATCACTGCACTTCCACTTGACACCTATCGTAATGATAAACGGCTCGTCTCGCCGTGACCTTCTCTTGAATTCTCAAAACTTCTGTCGCTCCATCCCCGCAGGGGCAGAGAACCCGTCGCTGTCTCGGCTGTGCTACCGGAGGCTCTGGGGAAGTCGGGCATGAGAAGGGAATGATGAATTGATACATCATACAAGGTTATTTATGACCTGCATTCGTTATTTCTTTGACAATGGTCAAATGTTTTTCAATCTCTTAGGCCCATTCTTATACGTCAGTTTATGAATTAGCCAATTGATTATTGGAGTTGGGAACAAACACAATATGGCCTTATGGCGTGTAATGTGTATAGTATATAGTCTAGGATGATTCATATTTACTTAAGGTTCACAGTAATGGTGCACATATATTATAGCATATATGACATGGAGTTTCATATTTATTTTTATATCCATAACACACGAAGGTTCACATTTGATACTATACAGTATACCCTTCTTATGTAATACACTGATAGCGAATCGATGTGGTCGATCCACAAGGATGCCCAATCTAAGCTTGAGATGCCGGATCTTCTCCGTAGGGTACCCAAGGTAAGTACGAACCACCAAAAATTGGTCCATTGGCATCTTGTGCTCACGTGAGTGAGGGTGGGATGAGGCAGGATCAAGGGTGAGGGAAGAGGGTTAGAAAGGGGTTGAGGCCCTGGCCAAGGGAGGAAAAACTCGATTCAAAACTGTGGCTTAATTCATATTAGACATGAGAAACACAATAGTTCTTATCGGCTTTGTATAGAGGCGGCTCATGCAAACACTGGAAGGAGGACTTTTAGACTAGCCCATGTATGTAAACATAAGCCCATAATCTATGTATATATATAAAATACGCAAGAAATAAGGCCACCACGTGGTGCCACCTAGGATTTTCCTATGTGTCGTTTCTACATTAAGCCACCTAGAATTTCGCCACATAGGATTTTTTATTCATATTACTTTAGGATAATATAGAAATAAGATAAATTAATCTAGGAAAGATTCTATGTAAAATAAAGATGTTATCTAATGTTAAATCTTATTATTATATATATATAAAAGACGCAAGGAATAAGGCCATCACGTTGTGCCACCTAGAATTTTCCTATGTGTCGTTCCCATATTAAGCCACCTAGGATTTCGCAACATATGGATTTTGAGAATTTATATATGTTGATATTACTTTAGGGTAATATAGAAATAAGATAAATTAATCTAGGAAAGATTCTTTCTAAAATAAAGATGTTATCTAATGTTAAATCTTATTATTAATGTTAAATATTTGATATGATAATTTATTTAACTTAAAAAAGATTATATCTAAAATAAAATAAACTATAAAAGCGCTAAATATTTGGTAAAATATTATTGATGAATAAATTTTATAATAATTTATTTAAGTTATTTTTTATATCACAATATAAGCTATCTAACACGTAAGATTTTACCATGTCCCACCTAAGGTTTTCGTAGGTGTCATTCTCAAAATCTATATATACAAAAGATTCTATCTAACATAAAATAAATTATAGTATATATTAGGATAGATTCTGAGTATATAATTGATTATCAGTTGATTACATTATCTTTATTTATATATCTATTTCTACAAAAGTTTTCTTAAAAGTAAATTATGATTTAAAAAATAAAAAAAATACAATATGATAAAAAAAAAATACATTATCTATGTCTTTTTATCCATTTATGATGTAAAAGAGTTTTTAAAAATTAAGTTTTGGTTAAAAAATCTATCTATAACTATATATTAAAGTCGTATCTTTTTGAGCCACCACATTGACTTTGGCCCAACTTTATTTTTAAAATTTCAACTTTTATTTATATTACTTTATCTTTTTCAAATAATTTTTCTCTCTATTTATTTATAAAAATTCGAAATTTATTTGATTCTAAAAACAAAAAAACTATCGTATATGAGTATAATTTTTTTTTTTTATCTTTTTTGTATCATTATATTAAAATAAATATGCTCATACTTAATTCGAATCGTAGTCGTGCATCGCACAACGGGTTTAACTAGTACTAAATAAAAGAACATACTATAAATAAATAAAAAAGAAAGATACACACCGATAAGGCTCGGCTAGGCCTAACCACGGGCGCGGGCACGGGATTGACAAGGCCGGATCCCATCATTCTCCCCTCTTGGATTTGAACTTTCACTTTGAGCTCAGTTGGTTCAGGTAGAGTTGGTCTCGGCGGTTATTCCCCGAAAAATTAACCTTCTAAAATGACATTCTCTATCCAATGAACATCACCCCCACAAGAAATACAGTTTAAAAAAAAAACTAGAGATCTTTTATAACACAAAATCTTTACAAGGATGAAAATAAATAACATAAAATTAAATAAAAGATAAGTCATATCAAAGATAGCAACGAATTGCCAAACAAGATCCCTAAAATCAAGGGCCGAAATTGGCAAGTATCCGCACCAAATAAGCAATGGCACGACAATGGCAAGTATCCGCTATTGCAAGGCGCCAGTGAGAAGATCTCGGCCAGGGCGGATCCTGGTCTTGTCGTCGCGACTTCAACGACGCCCAGCAACGAAGGTGCAGAAGCTAAGCATGACAAAGATCGGGTGTGGCGCAACGGGATTTGGAGAGTGCTAGCTCGGCAAGGGCCGATCGGCTTGAAGGCGTGGCTTGTTGTCCTTGAAGGCGTGGCTTGGCACAACAGAGATGTGCCAAGAGTAATGGAAGATCGATCACCAGCAAGACCGGGCGGCACATCAGGCCGCGCGAAGGCAAGCGAGACTCGGGTCTCGGTTTGGGTCGTGGCCCACAATGTAGGGATGTCGCGATGAGAGGACTCGATGGCGAATCTTCGAATCTGCGGAAATCATGAAATAATAACCTGCTTGTTTCACCTGGCCTACTCAAAAACTTCAGGAATGGTGGATGGAATGAATGTTGGTGATAAGTTTCACATATGATGGATGAGACGCGTGGAGCGATTAACTTCAAGGTTCTAGTGATGGAAGTGGTCCGTAAATCTATCACCCGACCCACTCGAAAATTCGGTGGATGGCGGATGGGTTGAATGTGGGTGATGAGTTTCGTAAATGATGGACTGCATAAGTGGAATAATTGACTTCGCAGTTTGAATGTTGGAAATTGTTCATACATTCATCACCCGACCCATTTCCACCCCTTCAAATGATCGACTAAGAGCAAAATACAACAACCTCGAAAAGAAAGAAGGAAATAATACTTTAAATGATCTATTTTTTGCAAGGTGTTATCATCCTAGTTTCTTTCGAGTCGAGGTAAGCTGTTGGCACTCATCAATCATGCCATAGTGTTAGATTCCGGGGGCGAAAGAACGGGTGACATGTCTAAGGTTTTTAACACTTAGCATATAAAGTCGGGAAACAATCTTTTTACCCAAAAGCTTAAGCCATTGGGTTGGGTTTCCTCCTTCATATGGGAGTGTGTTTCCCCTTATATTTCCGATCTGGGATTTCTCCAACACAAAGTGTGTGCTTCATTACACAAAGTGTGTGCTTCATTTACATTATTACATAATGATTGTTGATCGAGATCAACCACGATGATGGAAAAAACCTTGGCTCAAACTACTACTGAAGAGGATGTCCTCGACGACACCACGATGATCGAGATCAACCAGGCCTCCTTGGGCCATGATTGTTGATTTATTTATTTCCTCTTTATCTTGTGTCTCAATGAATGTGCTAATGTGGAATTGCTTTGGTGCAGGTAAACCGGGCTTCCGTAGAGCTATTAGATATTTGTGTAGGCATCATAAAATCGATGTGCTTGCTTTGTTCGAAACTAGAGTCTCCGGTGACAGAGCTGATAGAATATGTGGTCGGATGGCTTTCTCTGATTGTACTAGAGTTGAGGCAGTTGGATTTAAAGGCGGAATTTGGTTGTTATGGAACGACGACAAGATTCAGCTTAGCATTGAGGAAACTAATGATGGCTTTATTCATGCTTCTTTTCAAGATGGTGTTGTTAGGTCGCATATGTTCATGGTTTATGGACCTCCCAGCGCCACGCGTAGAAGTCTGTTTTGGACTGATTTGGAAAGGGCGATTCAGAACGTTTCGGGGCCTGTGATGGTAGGTGGTGATTTTAATTGTATTTTGTACACCCATGAAAGACAAGGTGGTTCTGGAAAGCTTCACCCCGACTCGAATGATTTTCATAGTTGTATTAGCAGGCTTGGGCTCATAGATGTTGGTTTTACCGGGTCAAAGTTCACTTGGTCTCGCGGGAAGGATCGTAATCTCAGTGTTGCTAAAAGATTGGATAGAGTTCTTTTGAATGTTGACGGTAGGCTCCTTTGGCATGAGGGTAGAGTGCGTCACTTGGCTCGTTTCTCGTCGGATCACTGTCCGCTTCTTTTTTCTACCAAGGCTGACGTGAATTTGGATAAACATAAACGCCCTTTCATATTCGAGGCTGCCTGGCTCTCGCATCCTGATTTCCCGAGCAAGGTTAGTAACGCTTGGTGTCCTGATATTGAGATCACGAGTGCTTTGGCCGTGTTGAGGGATGATTTGAGATTGTGGAACAAAAAGGTCTTTGGAAATATCAATAAGAGGAAAGCAGAGATTATGCAGAAACTAGAAACTATTCAAGCTACAGATGGGGTGCTTATGTCAAACAGGTTATTAAGTGAGGAAGCTCGTTTGCAGTGTGAGCTTGAGACGATCCTTGATCAGGAGGAAGTGCTTTGGTTTCAAAAATCTAGGGAACAATGGCTCGCTTTGGGGAATCGTAATACCTCCTTTTTCCATACCTCGACTATTATTAGGAGACGAAAAAACCGTATTGAAGGGCTTCAAAATGTTGATGGACACTGGGTTGAGGACAATAAGGCTATGGAAAAAATTGCGGTTGATTTCTTTCGAGAGCTTTATTCTGTGGAACCTGCTAGTATTGTTGTTGAGCCTCTTCCTGCGTGGGGTTTTCCTAATATTGTGAATTCAGATTGGGAACAACTTAGAGCTCCGGTCTCGAGGGAGGAGATTTGGCGGGCTATTAAGGAAATGGGCGCCTACAAATCTCCCGGAATTGATGGATTCCAACCGGTTTTCTATCAGAAGTGTTGGAGCACTGTGGGCAACTCAGTTGTTAATTTTGCTCAAAGTTTCTTTAGAACGTCGGTTATGCCGGAAGGAGTAAATGATACACTGATTGTTTTACTTGCTAAAGTTGAGAAGCCGTCTTTGATTAGTCAATTTAGGCCTATCAACTTATGCAATGTAATTTATAAGGCGATAACTAAAGTTTTGACCAACAGATTGCAGCCGCTGCTTGGTAACCTGATTGGTCCTACGCAAGGCAGCTTTGTTAAAGGGCGTATGATTTCAGATAACATCGTGATTGCTCAAGAGGTCGTGCACTCTATGAGGAGAAAACGGGGTAGGAAAGGTTGGATGGTTCTTAAATTGAATCTTGAAAAAGCCTATGACCGTTTAAATTGGGATTTCATTGTAGACACGCTGAAGGTTGCGGGTTTTCCGATTGAGTGGATTAATTGGATTAAGGCTTGTATCTCCTCTCCTCGTATGCAGGTTCTTTGGAATGGCGGTGTTTCAGAGTAGTTTGTGGCTTCTAGGGGGGTGAGACAAGGTGATCCTATCTCACCTTATCTTTTCATCCTTTGCATTGAACGACTTGGTCATCTTATTGATAGGGTTGTTGGTCAGGGTTCTTGGAAACCAATAAGAATTACTCATGAGGGTCCCAACTTGTCTCATTTGTTTTTTGCGAATGACATTATCCTCATGGCGGAAGCCTCAGTCGATCAATTGGAGACTATCCAAGAGTGTATTGATCATTTTTGTAAAGCTTCGGGTCAGCGTATTAATATCCAGAAATCGAAGATGTTTGTGTCAGGGAATGTGAGTAGTGATATGGTTGAGGTTTTGCAAGACATCAGTGGCATCAAAGTTACAAAAAATTTGGGAAATTATCTCGGTATGCCAATCCTCCACAAGAGGGTAAATAAAGATACTTATGCAAATCTCATTGGTAAATTTCAGTCTAAGCTGGCTGGCTGGAAAACCAATTCGCTTAGCTTAGCGGGGCGTATTACGTTGACTAAGTCGGTTCTTTCATCTTTACCGGTTTATGCTATGTCAACGACGTTATTGCCTAAGAGTACTTGCAAAAAGATTGATCAAATTAATAGAAACTTTATTTGGGGAAGTCAGGAGGGACACCGTAGACAGGACAAGGTGGCTTGGAATGAAGTCACTAGACCAAAAAATCAGGGTGGTTTGGGAATCAAGTCTATGAGAAGCCTCAATATCGCGTTGATAGGAAAGTTGAGTTGGAGGTTCGTTATGGAGGATCAGAAGCTTTGGAGCCTTGTGCCGAAGCACAAATATGTCAATAAGGCGATGGGGAAGTCACCAGCTGCGTCTCACACATGGAAGAGCATAAGAACTGGAATTTCAGAGGTAATTATTAAGGGGTCTAGGTGGAATGTTAAGAATGGGCATTCTGCTGACTTCTGGCAAGAGATTCGAAACGGTGACCTTGAAGTACTATTCCAAAGGCCTAATTGTTGAACCAAATGTCTGTTAATATATTTTCTTGATTGCATTGAAAAAAAATGTTAAATCGAATCACTTACCTTTATTGAAAAATATTATTTTGAAAACTAAATCGAAAATGAATTTTGAAAAATTACTAATCTTAATCGAAGAAATGAAACATAATAAGTGGTATGAATTTTGCATAAAACATAAACTAAATTTATAACACTTCTCGGTTTTACTTCCTTAAGAACTAATATATTTATTCTAGTTTTGTAAAAAAATATATTTGTTGATTTTCCCATTTAAATACAAAATAGAAAGTTTTCTCAATGTTTGAAGAAATAGAAGTACTAATTATGTTTCCGAAATATTCTTTATATTTCAGAATTTTATTTTTGCTCATTATTCTCGGTGCTTGTTTGGTTAGTATTTAAATTCCTATGAATTGAAATATCCCATGAAGTTGGAGCAAATTCATGTATTTGGTTAAATAAAAATTGACATAAAATCCTACGAAAACAACTTCCCATGAATTTAAATTCCTACATAATGCAGGAAGTAGATCGAGTTACCTAGTCCCCCTAGGTAAGTTCTACTTTCACCTTTTTTACACATAAAATCTTAACTTACTCCATTTTAATTTCTTAATTTTAAAGATCAACCAAACAAATTTTTTCCAAATCTCGGGGATTTCATAGGAATTCATTTCTTGTGAAGTAACTTCATGTGAATTATAATTCCTCCGTTTAACCAAACGAGCACTGAGAAAGTTTATCTCATCTTCTTAAATAGAAAAAACACTTTAAAATAAATAAAATCCTCTTTCTTCTAAGAAAAAAAGAATTTTCCCTCATTTATTTCCACCTATTGTTATATTTTAAATATATAAAGAAATTTATCAAAAAATACCATGCTAAAAGATACTCCCTCGGTCCCTTAATGATAGTTCAAAAGCAAGTTATGCACAAGAAATAAGGAATTGGCAAAAGATGTACTGTGTGTCAGGATTTGTACAGTGGTTAAAGTGGAAAGTAAAAAGGAATCCAACTTCATATATTTAGACCAATGAGAAGTGATTACACAAACTTAACAGCCACTAGAATTACACCATTTTGATCACACAGATCATCCCCTCTTACCCCCCTCTTTACACCACTTTCATCCTCTTTAAAGACCCATTAGCCCTTCTTACATTTTAGAAAAAAGTACAGAGGACCATTAAAAAGCTCCAAAACACAAAAAAGGGAATATTCAAAAGCTTCATTTACTACAACAGCATCATTGCCTCCTTCATGGTTTCAGTTTTCTTTGACTTAAATCCTTGCCCACCTCTAGAAGATGGGAAACTAAATGATGATGAGGAGATTACTTTTTCCATTCAATTTTTAACGAACTACCAGGGGACAACAATGGAGGTACACTATATCCTCAACTCATCCAACAATCAGGACACCCTCAGCCAAAAGTAGAGAACGAGCATGCACATGCTGCACATGATCCACCAGGTGCAGATAGTGAAGCAACAGAAGTAGGCAACGACACAACAGACAATTTGCATCATCAACCAGTCATAAGGAGGCTCAACAGGGATAAAAAATACATATATTGATGCAGCTCTTAAAATTAGCACGTGGAGGACATCTACCTGCAAATTCATACAAGGTTGTTGCCAATCAGTTCAATCTATCACAAAAGACAGTAGCCAGAATTTGGAGGTCAACACGAGTACAAGAGCATGCAATGCAAGCACTAGATGTGAGTACACAATTTCACAAATGTGGTAGGAAGAGTGCTCAAGTTGATAATGCAAAAATCATGACAATTAACATGGGGGAAAGAACATACCTTAGGAATTTGGTTACCAGTCTTGAGATATCAAAGAGCATAATACACAGAATGGTCAAGAGGAAATGCATAAGGCCACACACTAACCCACTCCATCCTGGGCTCAAAGAATCAAATATGAAAACAAGAATGGAGTGGATTCTCAGTCTACTACAGGGAGCTACACCGGAAAGTAAGACAAAATACTATGCCATGTTTGATTTTGTTCAGATCGATGAGAAGTGGTTCAATTAAGCAAGAAATCTCAGAGAGTGTATCTAACACACCATGAAAGGGGAAAGTATAGAGCTGCAAGTTCAAGCAAATTTATACCCAAAGTTATGTTCGCAACATCTGTTGCAAGGCCTAGGTTCAATTCAGAGGGGACATGCACATTTGATGGAAAAATTGGAATTTTTCCATTCAAACGTCAAGAAGCAGCCAAGAGAAAGTCAAAAAACAAAGACAAGGGGACTGTTGTGACCAAGCTAGTTGAATCAGTCAATAGACATGCAAGGAGGATGCTAATAGACCAAATTGCTCCAGCAATAAGAGAAAGATGGCCACAACATGAAGGTCACAAGGTAATTTTCATTCAACAAGACAATGCAAAGGCACACATCACTCAAGAGTATCCAGAATGGCAACAATTTTACAAACAAGGTGATTTCACTTTTATATTAATCCAACAACCTCCCAACAGTCCGGATTTGAACATACTAGACCTAGGCTTTTTAAGAAGTATCCAGTCATTGATGCATAAGAAAATGCCTAAGGATATAGATCATATGCTACAATTTGTACATGATGCATTTCATGAACTTCATCCAACAACATTAGGTAATGTATGGCATTCACAGTATGTTATGAATGAAATACTCAAGAGTAAAGGGAGCAACGATTATGATCTGCCTCATGTCAACAAATAAAGACTAGCTTTTGAGGATAATCTACCTATTGAGGATAATCTACCTATTCAAGTATCAGCACCTCAATGGGCAGTTATGCAAGCATGGATTATAATACATGGTGTTGCTCAACAAACTGAAGTAGGACAAGGAAGTCAACATGCTGAAGAACCAAGCCAGGGCAATAAAGATGCAATTCCAGAAGAAGACACTCAGCAAGATGACATGGCAAAATTCAGTCAATATGCATAGTGGTTGTTGGAATGTAGGCCTAGTATATTTTGTGTAAATCATGTAAATTTTGTGTGTAGTAGCAACATTTTGGAACCTTGAATGATGATGCAACCTTTTGCTAAATGCATTTATGTATTTAAAAGGTTATGATGAAATGCAAGATCAAAATTGAACACATGAAATCTGAATGAAAAAACAGTCTCAAGGTCCTCTTTTCATCATCGATATAAATCGAGCCCCAATACTTAACAAGAAACAGCCTCCAAAGCCACAATTTGTGGCGGTTGCCTTGCCAATGTTAAAGGAAGGGCATATAATGGATTGGCATCTCAGTTCAATTAAGGCATCATCATTGACTTAAAAAAAATATCAGAGCTCCCTTTGGATCATAAACATTAAGTAACAACATCACTACACATGAATAATGAATTGGCCTCTAAAGCCATATGCAAATAGCGATGGCCTTAAGCATGTGGAGTGAAGGTTTTCGATGAAGATCTCAACAGTCAAGGTTCTCATCATTGAACAAAAAAAAATGCAATGTAGTGACAATGTTCTCATCATTCATCAACAGTCAATGTTCATCACCAATTTTGTATTCAAGCATCAACAATCAAGGTTCTCAACAACATTCATCACCATTTTCAATTTCCATTCAGTAACAAAACAATTTCAAAGTTCTCATCATCATTCCTCGTCATTTTAATTTTCAATCTCAACAGTCAATGTTCTCATCAATAGCTTTCGGTACCATAACAGTTTCAAGTCCCATATAATAACATAAGAGTGACAGAAACCAAAAAATATGCAGGCATCATTTTCAACTTCCATTCAGTAAAACATGCAAACAAATTAAGTGAAAAATCATCCAGTAACTTCACAGGTGAGTGTACTCTACAAGTCAGTAGCATCAAAGTTTGCATTTCCTCAAGCAAATACGGATTCATGGACATGGTCAACAAGAAGGTCATGCAAGATGAAGATAACTTAGATGCATAAACAAAGGGAGCAATTAAAGCCATCAAGGTTCAGGGGACTTAGCTAATCGGCATGTGTAGGATCAGACCCTGTACTCTCAGTAGGCAAGACCTCAGTTGGAGGGGATTCTACCGACAACAGCTACTTAACGCAATCGTCGTCTCCGGGCATGTAGATGTCCTCAACCGATGGCTCAGAACCTTGGTTGGGGGAGTAAGAGTGCTTTCTAGTGCAATCAAGCCCCCACTCACACTGAGGGTAGTCGGAGCATTGGTACACTTCCGTGTCTTCAGAGGTGGGCTCGGGAGCACTGAAACAGTCGATCAAGGATTACCGACTCATCTCAAAGGGAGAAGTTTCAGAGAAAGAGGTCAAGCGTTCGGTTGTTGAGAAAGAACTCGCTCAAGGGGACGTTTTGAGCTCGAACGCAAGAGAAGGCAAGAGCACTGCAATATAGTGAGAGATCGAGCGAGATGGAGAGGAGATCGAGGGAGATAGAGGGAGATCAAGCAGAGAAAGACAAAGGCGTCCGCAAATGGAGCTAGGGTTTGGTGAGCTAAAAGAGAGCGTTTTTAGATTTGGAGAAATACAAATGGGGAGCTCCATTAGGGTTACCATATTTAAAGCCATCAATATTGGATCTCAATTTCCAACATGGATCAACGTTTCCAATTGCAAATTGGTTGATCCAATCCAACTTGCAATAGAACAAAAAAAATGGGTTGTTCTTGGTTGCAAAAAGAAATGGGTCATTTTGTTAAAATAGGTTGGTTTTTTTTTTAAATCCAATTGTGCATGAAATGTGAAAATTGGACAAAAATGGAGGGGCTTTAATGGTGTTTTTATAATGGGGTGAAAGGTAGGTGAAAAGTGGAAGAGAATGTAATTAGGAGAGATGTATAGGATGGGTAAATTGGGTTGTTGAATGAGGGTATTATTGGGAACAAATTGTAGATATAAAAGGAAAGAAATGGAAAAGGGACAAACTTTTAGGGATGACGGAAATAGAAAGGGGACGAACATTTAGGGACGGATGGAGTAAAAGATACTTTAATCCAAAAACAATTATTTAAAAATAAATTATTTAGTTTTTAAAAAAAATTAAAGAAATTTGTCAAAACATATCGTTATTTCTTATTTTAAATATATTTTGAAGATTTATATTTTTTTAAAAATTAAAATATACAAAATAAAAATTTATTTGATGTTAAAGATAGATTTATATAGATATAAAAGAAGTAATAAGAAAATAAAATTATAGGAATAAAAATTAATTTTTTTAAATATGAAATGAAACTGGATGCATTCTAGCAATTAAAAAGAATAATTTTAATATATAATTATAGATATTAAATTTTTTATTTTTTCTAATTATTTTCAAAAAGTTGATCTCATCTTCTTAAATTGAAAAAAAAAGTTTAAAATATTAAAAATCCAAAAAATGGATAAAATCAATTTTGAGGGAACCTCAAAATGAATTTGTAAAAATCAATTTTGACGGATCCAAATGCGCAAATGGAAAGTCTACATCAGCATATATCATTAGAGATCAGTGTAGAAACGTGATCTGTATGAATGCCCGATCTTGCGAGCAATGGATTGTTGTACCAGTAGAGGCCATGGGATTATACGATGTAGTTTGTGACGTATATAATATAAAATTAAAGGAAATTGAACTAGAAGGTGACAATTTACTGTGATCAACACATTATAACAATGTAGATCATGTTCATGGGCATTGACATGGTCATTACTAACACACTAGTTATCCTGCACTCGTTCGAGACCATTTAAACTAAACATGTTTTTTAGAAATAAAGTTGTGTTATTAATAGAAATCTAAACCAAATACATGCTCGTGTACCGACTCGTACTCTAAACGAGCTACATATAAGTAAACACAACAATACATTGTAACTGACTAAACTAGAATTAGGAAATAAAATAACAGCAACAAGAAGTCGAATATTGTCAACAAAAGCAGCAAAGAAAGGAATATTAGTAGAAGAACTAGTATTGCATGCTACAAAAGGATCCCATAGAACCGATACGTTACTCCTTAATCAAACTTCTGAAATTTCCATATGATGTTTCTGACTAGATGCTCGGTGATAATCACTGAAAAATTCAGTTTGTGATGAGCATTCGTGCAAGTTTGTCTTTGGTGAAAGTAACACACTGTCAACGGAAAAAAGAAATGAAACTTGAGCTAACATGACACATGCTCGCTCTCTTATCGAAATTGTAGTTGTCAACATACAAGTAACCCTCACCCGTTGTTTGATGACTAAACGTAGTAGCATCACCCACAGCAGAAAGTCTAAAACATATATTCAATCCATCAATGACCGACACTAAAACAAACCTAATTGTTCATTGAAACCACACAATAGATCAATGTTGCAGAGAAATAATAACCCCTAAAGTATTTAGATCCAACCAAGGCAAGAAATTGAAACGGCCTACCAGACCAGGAGAACCATCTACACAATCAAGGCAAACACCAATAAAGATCACAAATAAATACAAATTTTGGGGAAAAAAATTCCAAGAAAGGGTAGAGGAGAGCAACACAAAGTTAACCCCCGTAACCACTCAGCCTTTGTCGTTAGATTCCTCCAAAAGTAATGCATGACCTCAAAACCATAATTCCCCAATAAAGGTGACCGAATAACAAAGAGAGTTGTATGTCGTGATAGTAAAACCGAAACATCGAAATCAAAGAAACCACTAACATGATCACCGATTTCCTTTGCAATAGATGCAATTCTAAAGCAGAGTACCAATTTCCGAAATTGGACATAGAGAAAGGATGCCCATCAAGAAAGCGAAAATTGACATAAGAAACGGAGAATTTGAAAACGAGATCGGGACCAAAATCAAAACAGAGATCAAATTTATAAAGCAGGATCATGGATCCGCCAAAATCAATTGCAAAGGCCGATATTGCACTAACGAAAAGTTGGATCCAGAAAAAGAACACTGTGAAAAGAGAAGGAGAGGAAGATGGGATAGATGTTTGAAAAGGGAGTAGAGAAGAGCGCTATACCAAAGTCGGAGACACCAAAAATTGTCACCGAAAACAACCAAAGTCATGACTCAACTACCATCGGCGATAATCGCCAGACAAAACGCCCTAAGAGCGTTAGGGCGACACTGCGACAGATACAAACATCACTATTGTATGGCGGATTTGATTGCAAAACTATATCACACTTGTAGTATCAATCGGACCTTTACCCGGAAGGATGTATTGTCAACCTAATATTTAACTATTAAAAAAAAAATTAAAATCCACTTTCCTCTAAAAGAAAAGAATTTTTTTCTCTTTTAATTTCACCTATTGTTACGTTTTACCGGGAAGAGTAAAATAGAAGAGTTTTTCCGGTTTCACCCGTTAAGTGCACGTTAGCGAGATCCCCTTTTTCCCCCTACCATCAACGCCAAAGCGGAGCCGAACACCAAAGCTATTCCCCGCAAGCAACACGAACGTTAAAACCGCTCTCTCTCTCTCTCTCTCTCTCTCTCGTTTATATATCATCTTCTTCCCTTCGATCCCAACTGTAAAACAGAAGATTCAAAACATCGAATCGATCCATTAGTCTGCAGAGGGAAGGAAGGAACAAGAAGGAGAAGAAAAGGTTTACGAATTACGATTTGCCTATCCGATTCTGATTTTTTATTTCCTCCGTACTAATGGCGGCCATGGCTCCGGACAAATCCAGAAGCCTCCACAACTTCTCCCTCCCACCGGCTCTCAGTTGGGGCGCCCAGCGCCTCCTCCGCTGCTCCAAGACCAATCCTCCCACCGGCGACGCCTCCGCCGCCGCCATCGACGCCGACGACCACCACTACCACCGCCGGCCTCGCTCCCAAAACCACCACGCGCCGTACGACGGATCTTCTTCGTCCTCCAGAAGCCGCCGCGATCCGGCCGAGCCTGACCGCAAGCGGAGATCGCTCAACACCTCGCCGGATAACCGCGTTCACGCGGCGGCGGCGGCGATTGGCCGGGGCTTCGGCGTCGGTAGGGGCGGCGAAGAGGACGACAGGATCGAGGTCATGAGGGAGAAGCTGATGATCGATCTCCAAACGGAGGTCGACAAGATCAAAAACGCGATTCTCGCCGAAGGAGGCGACGGGGAAACCGATCCCCGGCCACCGATCGATTCGGCGGCGGCGGAGTCGCGGCCGTGGAATTTGAGGACGCGGAGGGCGGCGTGTCGGGTGCCGAACGCTGTTGGCGGCGGCGACGAGCCGAGGCCGAGATCTTCGCCGCCGGCGGTGAAATTGTCGCCGGTCAGAAGCGATTTGGATGGAGAGAAAGGCGGCGGCGGTGGCGAGAAGATCGAGAGGGCGAAATTCTCTGTCTCGCTCTCCAGGGAGGAGATTGAAGAAGACTTTATGGAGCTGACGAGGCGGCGACCGGCGAGAAAGCCGAAAAAGAGGTCCAAATACGTACAGAAGCAATTGGATGTTAGTTTTCATCCATCTCTCTTTCATTTGATCTAAAATCGAAGAAATTATGGATTTGATTGATGTGTTGACTGATTTGGATTTGTGCAGACGCTGTTTCCGGGATTATGGCTATCGGAGATCACACCAGATATGTACAAAGTCAATGAAAATACAGAGGTAAAGACTAAACACTAATCAATCCGCGATTCAATTTCTCTTCAGATCTCTCCAGGTTTCTTTGCTTTGTTTGTAATCCTGACTCCTGAGCAACACATTCTTGGATTGCTTGATTGTTAATTCTGTTTTCTTTTGATGATTCTTCTTGCTTTGAAATACAAAAAGCCTTAGAATTTTTGCTGAATTACTCTTTCATTGCAGGGACAGTGAAATAACCTATTTGAAGCGAATGTCACAAGTGTATGGAACGTCCAATTGCGGTTTGATCATTTGTGGTTTTTCAGATTTTTGTTTAGGTAACTGTAAATATAAAATCTGGACTGCTTCTAAAGATGGCATTAATGTTTCTAATGCATAATTTCATTTTTAGTTATCTTGAGTACTGCTTGACCAATTTAGTATCCTTATTCATTCCCTTGTGACGATCCAAATGGAATTTTCTTTGGGTAAGGTTTGTGTTTGCTGCTTATTCCCAGAATAATTTGGTATTGAATGAATTATTCTGAGTTGCATTTTTTTGTGATTTACCCACCATGGCTTGAATACCAGTTTGATGACACGTAGATATACGCTTTCAGCTTTGCCTTCGTTTGTTGGCATTTATAGTTTTCTTGAAGAATTAGTCTTATCATATAGGTCACTATTACTTAGAGAGTTAACTAAATATTCCAATTTTGCTAATCATCATTAAATTTTGTAAAAAAGTGTAAACGGTAGGTAGTTGGCTGATGATGACTCCTTTATGCCAATTTCCTCAACTTTTAAGAAGTACTTGTGGCATTCATTCTAGATGTTGCTTCATCTTTTCAATGAATAAGTTAGAAATCAGGAACACATTTTTTATCATACTTGAAGAATCCCAGATTTTGCTTTAGAACAACAAAGATTTGGTTTACTGGAAGAGAGCTAAAGATTAATAAGTGTGGAGTGATCCGTTGTGGGATGGATGATTATGGAAAAAGGAATGATCTTTTTAAACTAGTGTACAACTTTTTTCTTCAGAATACTTCCAAGTGGGCTGGCTACCAGCCCGCATAAACATAAAGCCCACTGGGCCATACCAATCAGGCCTCTACCTATTCGACCCATCTGATAAAAATCATTCTCGGAATTAGACCCTTCCTCTACTAAAAGGAACATATTTTTTTTGGTTTGCCTAACTTCGTCACACATCTCACAGAGGGGTATAAGGTGATCACGCTACGATTAAATACTTAAAATATTTTTAAAATTAAATATTGAGTTCTTTCTTAGCATACTTGGTTTAGAATATTACCTCTTTTTAAAATATTTTTAAAGTTAAATAAACATGCATGATCTTTGCCTTCGGACATTTGGTTCGGTGGTTAAGACTTTGGGGTAGTACCCCAAGGTTACCATTTCGAATCTCGCGGGCGGCGGTTTACCCTTTCCCCTTTAGAATTGGATAGTAACCAGTTCTCATCCCTATTGACGAGCCCAAGTAGTACTTGTGGCGACCTTAATCCTTAATCTGTCAAAAAAAAAGATGCATGATCTTTGTATTCTCATCTTCAAAATGTCTTTCTCCTTTGTCCTCTTTTTTTTTGTCTCTTTTATATAACTAATTTACAAGGGTCTTTCTAGTTTGTGTAGAAAAAGCCAATTTAGAATGCTAAGCGAATTGATTAGGTTTTATTGTTTTTTTTGGTAATGACCTAAACGAATCCGCTTCAATTATTCGAAACAAGTTTAAAAAAAGGGAAAGGGACACAAAGAGTTTTTGACACAATCCGTATATAGATCCTACTCTGTGAAGCTTCAAGAGGGGAGACTCACCCAATTCACTAGGCAACAAAGGCCAACAATCAATTGTTTACAAGCAAGCACACAAAGACGACAAAGGCAAGGAAACGAAAAACGAGAACATATGGTAGCACAAAACAAGAAGAACAAAAACAGAATCAAGGATGTTCATAGAGGACTTGAACCACCAAGGATCCAAACTCCCTCGAACTCTCTTTTCTCTCTTCTTGTCTTTCTCCATAGTCTCGCATCACCTCTGATGAGCTATATGAAATCGCCAAAGGATAGCTCGGACAAAGCTCAAACCCTAACATTCCCACAACAGCAGAGAAATGAGCAAGACGAGGGTTAGGGTTTCTCAGCTTCGCTTTTATATAACTCTCAAACGATGTCGTTTGCCTTCAAGTGTGCCTGATTAAACGAAACACAATGTCTCGTTTAATGATCTTCGATAGCTTCAGATATCGAAGAGGCCCAATAAGACATCCATCGGAGTCATTGCCCAAGTCGCACAGAACCAACCCAATTTCCCATTAAACAACTACACAAGCCATACTTGACCATGGCCCGATCAAGCGGCTCAAGTTGATCATGGTTCAAGCTTGAGTGGTTCATGGCATCTCGAGCCTCAGTCTCGTCCTTAGTCTCTACTTATACTAATAAATATTGTTCGGTACCACAACATAGATTATAAAACACAACATTATCAAACAAGTGTTAAGATTGTTTTGATGCTTTGTATACCAAGACATTAGTTCATGACCAGGCCAAAATGTATAGTTAAGTGCTTTTTAAAATTAATTTTTGGGAATATTGACATGGTTAAACAAGAACCAGCCATTTGATAATTTGTTTACCTACCACGCAACTTAAGTAGTTGGATCTGAAATGGCCACGCTTTTGTCAATCATTCTTTTGTTAAATGTGATTGTCACATTCCACTTTGGAGGTTTGGCAATTATTATTGTCACTGCCAAATATCGTACCAACCCTACACTTAATTCATCCACCATCCCCATTTGCACAATCAATATTTGACCACGTACAATTGTATACGCTACTTCCCCACGATCACAAACTTTCCTGAATCTCTTCATTTGAAGCAGATTTATATATATAAAAAATCATTTAATGTAAATTACAATAACCCGTCACTGGTTCACTCTTAATTGTAATTAATGGCATCATTTTCATAGGAAATACGTACATCACAAACAAGTGAATATATAGAATGAAAAAGTATATTAAAAAAAATCCTCGGGGTATTACACTAATCAAAGAATCATTCAAGTTTTAGCTAAAACAAGAAACCTGGATATCATCCAGTTCTGGATGGTGATTTCACCATTCTGCTTTCTCATAATATATCATACCTCTTCTTTTTCTTTTTTATTTTCTTCAACAAACTTTATTACCAAACATCACGCAAATATCTGCCTGTTGTTTGCAAGTTCTTGATCATGCTCTCAGCCTTGGAGCTGTCCATAGAACCCTAAAAAGACAAGTAACAGAAGAATACATTAATCAACTTATTGATCTCTCCTCCTTTTCATGACAAGACCTCACAAAAAAGAGCCACAAAAAACTGGTCCCATGCGAGTACAAAGTAAGGAGGACCCATCCACAATTTTCACTCATTAAATAAAGAAGATGTGAATTTCTGACCACAAGATTTGGTTCTTTGTGTGAATACCTACTAGCTGGCTTCATTCATACCACAACCTTCTAAAATCAATTAAGAGAAGTGGATGGGCGATAATACCTGTTCTTGCAATATGGTGTGAAGGGCTCGGTGGACATCCTTGGCCATGCCTTTGGCATCCCCACAAACATAAATGTAACCACCTTGTGATATCATATTCCAAATATCCGAAGCCTATATCATTAAACAAACAAAAACAAAACATTACCACCAGAGCCAGTGTTATTAGTTTTTACTGTGTAAGATAAAAAAACAAAGGAGAAGCGAAAAAATTAATAGCGAAACAGGCTGCATACTTTGTCCATCATCTTGTGTTGTACATATTCCTTTGTTGGTCCCTCACGTGAGAATGCAACAACCAATTCAGAGAGGGCGCCAGCTTCAGCAAAGTTTCTCAGTTCATCCTCGTATATGTAATCCTGCAAGATCATGATTTATCAAATCTTTAAAGAGTGAAGCATTTCAGCTAAGAGATTTGTTAGAGAATAGATATGAATTAATATGTTACCAAATTCCGGTTTCTGCAGCCAAAAAATAAGACTGCAGGGCCTAGTTCTGCTCCTTCTTGCTTAAGAGCATATCTCTCCTGAATAGACAAGTATAGATTAGTCAGATAAGTTAGTGTTGTGAAGTACTTAACAGAAATAAAATAGTTTGGCAACAAAAACAAGAATGCCCAAACCTGTAAGAAACCTCTGAAAGGAGCCAATCCAGTCCCAGGACCAATCATAATGATAGGAGTAGATGTATCTGTAGGGAGTCTGAAGTTTGATTGCCTCACATAGATCGGCGCCCAACTGCTGTCACTGCTTTCTTCCAATGAAACAGCGTTCTGCACAGAAACCAGCAAGATTTAAGAAGTAGTTTTTTTTTAAAGATCTATTTTTCCGAAAAAGAACTACTAAAGAAAGAAATGACTTGGAAAACTGCTTCTTGCAGAATGACCAAGAGTGAACTAAGTGACACTTCATGAACAACATATAGCACCACCCCTCTACCATCATAAATATATGAGCACCATATCACAGCAAAAGAGGATCCATTTAGTTTTGTAAGCAGTTTAATTTTGTAAAACATGTAATTCTAAAGTAAGAGGAAGTGGCATGTCTGACTACCTTCATCCAAGTTGAACACACTCCCTTATGAATCCTTCCAGCCGGAGTTTTATCATAGACCAGAGCACAGGTAACATGAATGCGTGATGGCGCCATTCTATATTCAGAAAAAAGGATCAAGAAATGCATTTATTCCGCTTTGCCAAACACTTGTGTAGGAGGAAAGTAATCCATTCGGCATAACTTCTGGAACTAAATAGTGTGCTAGGAGGAGGTAGAAATGTACAAGGAAAGGAGAAAAGTTTACCTTGGGGAAGATGATATTGAATAGTATCTCGGCTGCAAACGTGGGGCAACTGCAGCAAAAAAAACTCCTAATGGGGGCTTGGCTGAAGGGAATTCAGCCATTACCTCAAGTAAACTCCTGTGACTAGCAACTACCCACTGGGAATATTCATCCTGCAAAAAAAATGTGAGAAATTTGTAAGAGAGAAGTAAGATACTATAATCAGATATTTGAATAATTTGATACACCAAAAACTTTATGGGGGTAAAAAAAAGCACTATGAAATATGCAACCTTTCCAGCAGGGGATGCAAGATGTCTCAACCGATCAGCTTCACTTGGATCAGAAGCATGAGCTGCTAACGCAAGCAAGGCAGACTGAAATTCATAAAATGAACAAGGATGAGTGGACGAACCATATGATGTCGAATAATTAACAGATTCATAATCAAGCTAAGCTTAACCAACCTTCTTGGGAGAGTTTAACAGATCAGCATATTTGGTTAGAGCCATTTGTAGAGTGCATGGTGGGAAAGGTGGGGGAAGTGAGCCACCATTAATAGGTGTGCCATCCTCATTATCAGTATGAATGGAGAAACAAGTATCTGGTGATAGGCCCAATAATCTTAGACCTTCCTCCACAACATCAGGTAAATTCTCACAGTATACACCTACATGATCCCCTGTTTCATATCTACATCGATAAATAAAAAAAGAAGCAAACTTTAACAATAAAGCAAATTGGATATGGAATATATAGAAAAAGGTAAAATACAACAAGCCACTTGTAATGAAGGTTCAAAAGCATACCTAAGGCCTGTGCCTGATATATCAAATTCCAAATGGATGCAGGAGCGATCTGAAGCCGGAGTATGTAGTTCTCTCCTCACAGCAACATTTGATCTTCATAAAATGAAAGGTATTCCATGTGAGACAAAGAGTGGGCATAAATTCAACCAATTGATTGAGCATACATATTTATACACACTAATTAGTACCTGCATGGGTGCTGAGCATCATATACAGCATGACCATTTGCATTAGCCCAGCTCTTGTCCTGAAGCAGTGTATCTGTAGGTTCATGAAACACAACACGGTACTCTGATATGGTGGCAGTATAAGGCGTTGCAACTGCTGTATCATCCTCATCACGAAGGAGCTTATCCAACTCAGGCCATACCAATTCTCTCCTGGAATTGAAACAGATATAAATCACAAAACATTTCTCTTTGCAATTAGAACATGCACTTAAATTGAAGATATTAGATATCTTGCTATCAATACCATGCAGAAAAGTCATCTTCAATACATTGATCATCATCCCCTAGACCAACTTCAACAATGCGCTTTCCACCTAAAAATTAGCAAAAAATTCAGTTTCATTGACACTTGCCAAGCTCAAAATGCTTACAAGTAAGATAAGGTGGATTACAATTTTTCGAAAGAAAGGTTGTTTGCTTAGTTGACTACTGTCTCCACGGACAGGGATCACAAATGATGTATGTGACTTGTTTTTTTAAAGGTAAAACCTAGTGGAAGAGAGCATTGGAATGATATCACTCAACAGAGATCATCCTTTACAATGCCTCAACATATTAAATATTTGAACCTATGATCATACATTTTCAATTCAAAATCAAGAAGTGCAATATAGTAACCAGAAGTTGCTAAGCATCAACCATTCTGTATTTTACTACAGAGTTATTTAAAAGTAGTTTGCAATCAAAGCATTAAAGATAAATTGCATATTAAAATCATATAAGAGAAAGAAAAGCAAAACAAAAGCTACCTTGCTCGACCAAAATAGTATCCACCTCTTTTCCGACCTAGTATATCATCAAACAAAAATATAAAAAAATCAAAATCAAGCACAAAGAAGGAAACCAAATTTCTTTTCCCAGCAGAATCGAATCTTAAAAGTGATGACATTTCATCATTAAACAGACCTTGTTGAAATGCTCATACTGTCTATTGCCCAGGCCAAATACCCCATAATGGAGGTTGTTGAACAATCCACCCTTCTCTTTAGCCTGCAACAACCATGCATTCTCAGAATGAAAGCCTAAATCATACACAAAAGTTGAGTAATGATGATTTGTTCACATTCACAGAAGCATGGAATCATCATAATTGAGTTGCAAATTAAGATTCCTCCAAGAAACCCAGTTAATAAACAAAATTCAATTACTCAATATACTACAAAAAAAAAACACCAAAGTGTCGCCATTTATATAGTAATAATAAGAAACCCAAAAAGAAACTCAAACCAACCTCCTCTGTAAACCACTTGTAGAATCTAGCAGCATTGTCAGTAGGCTCTCCGTCTCCATATCTGCATCACCAACACCCATAATTCAGATGCTTTTTCCTTTTTATTTGAATGGATAAAGAGTGAGTGAATCTAGCAAATACATACGTGGCCAGAAAGAAGAAAGCTAAAGTTTCCTTTTTCAGCTTCTCTTCGTACAAGGCATCATCATCGGCATAATCATCCTATTAATCATCCACCAATAGCATAAATAGATTACATTTTGAAGTTACAAGTCAAAAGAAAACACAATTCAAACCATGGGATCATGACAAAGAAAAATATATATCCAGTAAAAAAAATCAATTATTACCCCTAGTTCTTACCAGATCCACAACTTTAAACGTTGCTTTCTCGTATCTGGCTTTAGCTTCATCGGCGAATGCCTGAAATGCAGATACAACCACAAATTGAAATATGAACATTTTCAAATAAGAAATACATAATTTTTGAGGTCAATTTTCCCTTGAAAAAAAAGAGATGTTAATCACCTTGGCAAAACCTTCGGCTGTACCGGTCTGAGTGCCGAAGAAGACCGTGACCTTCTTCTTTCCATCATCGACCTCCTCTTCCGGCTCCCTGACGATCAAGGGCCTCGGCGCCTCGAAGGACGTCTTCACCGACTTCTGGCCGGCAGATCGCCGCCACAGCAGCAATACAGTGCAGCCGACGAGGACCGCGATGGAGGTAGTGAGCACCATGAGGAGTTCACGGTTTCCGATCAAGATCGCCGCCGGAGATCCCTCGAGCGACGCATTCAGCTTGTCGAAGTTCCCGTTGAGCAGCGCGCTCATCAGATCGAGCGGCGACAGTTTCTCCGGGCTTGACTCCATCAATGAAAGCTCAGTGGACCTGCAGAAGAAGATCTAAAATCCGAGAAGAAGGGAAGATGAGCACTCTGCACTCGTGCTCTCTCAGGGATTCCGGCCACAGAAAACGGAGAGGAAATTGAAGAGAAGTGTTTCTCTCTCCTTCTGCGGTTGGAAATGCGAATGCGTTGAGAATTGGGAATTAGGAATTGGAAAGCCAGTGGAACGGAAAGGCGTTTTATACGCGTTAGATTTTTGGGGCGGAGAAGCAGCAGAGCGCCAACCAACCCCGCAACTAGTCAAACCCACCTAACACAGCTAACTATGGTTAAAACTTAACTAGTGTATACTGGGTTACTTTCCTACGTGTTTAATAAAAAGCCTTTTCGGAAAAAATATTAGCAGATCGGATCGGGCTGGATCCGAAATCCACCATAAAATATTTTCTTTACGTACAAGAAATCATGATCCATAGTCCTGAAAATTAAGTTTGCATTTTTTTCTCTAAGAAATCAGTTTTATGTATTTTAAAACCGCACACTATGCACACTACTCTATAATAATAATTAATAATTGCCACACTTGGACACACGTCACGAGAAACTACATACTAAGTATATATATTTTTGAAAAACAATAGCAATTCGAAATACGAGCTAAGTCGGGTAAATTAAGAGATCAAGATGAAACTTAATAGCGGAATAAATTGACAACAAAAACAACCCAATAAGTAATCGACACAATAAACCAAACAAAAAAAAAGATACAAACAACAATAAAGTAGTTGAGAAGACTCTAGACATAGTCGGGAGATAGGCATAGCCGTGAGTTAGAAAGACCTAACAGGGCGCCAAAGAGCTTGGGGAGTGTGACATATCGCTTGACACAAAAAAAACACAACTACCCGAACAATAACCGAGACAAAGAAGCAAAGAAATACAACTATCTCAACTGCAAATCGAAACCCAACTTCACGTTGGTGGTTGTACGTGACAAAGAAACAACAAACAAAAATATGATACTACAAATGTAGGATCGTTAGTACTTCAATGTTGCCGACCTATATGTATGCGCAACGAAAATTAATCTTAACACGGACGACTTACTTGACACGAATCTTTTTATAGTGGAAACACTTAGTCAACAAACTCTGTTAACTAAGTGAAAAACCACTCCATGTGCGCAATCTTTCATGCGTCTTCAAGATCTTGCAAGTTCGCCTGCATTCCATATCGGAGACATAGATCATGTCAGCGATGTCACGAATACTTTGCAGATGTTTGACGTTGGCCACTTCATTGAGTTTGGAACCATCAAAATCAAACTTTTTCTTTCTAATAAATTCCTCCGTTTTGATTTTGACAAACTCGTTGATTCATGTTCAAAATTTTGAAGGCGAGATGATGTGATTTCATCACATCATGTTCAAGACGGTCCTGAGTTCGATGCCGATGATGGCACGATGGTTGTCGCGAGCGCGCTGAGCACTAGGATTGTTGAGCCAATTTTGTCGAGCACTTCTCAAGCTCCTTCGTGCTACCTTTTGGGAGAGGCTTCAACTCATCAAATTAGGACCATAGAGGCCAAGAGTGTCAAGCAAAGTGAAGAGGGGCCAAGTGAGCACCGAGAGGATCCTTTGGACAACACCTTCGTGGTGCCAAGGAAGATGGCCGATGCTCGACCATATTTGGATCGAATTACTTAGGCAAGAGCTTGTGCTTTACACGAGGACACCGAGTACAAAATCTTCAGAATATTGGAGCCTTTTGGTGGTCCATGGCATGGCCAAGGAGTGGCCAACGTCAAACATATGTGTCTCTAATCTTGAATCCTTGGAAAAGACACTTGAACATCATCAATCTTGAATCATCCAACTTTTGAGATGGCTTAGAACTCCGTGTAACCGATCCTTTCTTCTTATAAACACCTAAAAACACGAAACGACAAGAGTATACACCAAAACGCAAAAGGTATAAAAATTAAGCAAATTCACAACAAGAAAACAAACTTTGGGTGACAAATGATTTTGTCGCCCAAAATGAATATTTCGTCGCCAAAACACTTCAATGACAAAAAATGTTTTGTCACGGGATTGTCGCCCTAGCCTCGTCGCCCAAAGTAAGGGCGATAGAATGAAAATCCCTCGCCCCCAATATTTTTCGTGACGAAACACAATGTTTGTCACCCTAAATCTTTCGTGACGAGAGTCATATTTTGTCACCCTAAACCTTTTGTGACGAAATGGGTTTTTTGTCACCTTAGGCCTTTTATGACGAATGCCTCATTTGTCACCCAAAACTTTTCGTGCCCTCGACAAAACCGATGTTTGTCACCCTATACCTTTTGTGACAAACTACTTTGTTACCCAAGACCGTAATTATTGTCGCCATAAACCTTAACTTTTAAGGTGCTTTTTGGCAAGCTTTGTGCAAAATAAACCTGCTTTTCTCCCCATAGAAATTGCTCATAAACAAAAAAAAAAAAGCTTTATAAGCTGCAAGTTAAGCCAAAAGTTACATCATTGTTCATAATACTTTCTAAGTTTAACATCCTTTATATACTACTAGCTAGACATAGAAACTACATCAAAAAGATTACATTTGTGCACTTGCTTCACCGTTAGCCAAATGTATATCATTAGATATAATAACCATACCAAAAAAAATAACCTAAGGTAGACATCTGCAGTTTGTAAGCTAAACTAAATATTGACATTTCTCCTCCCAAAAGTTCATCTTCTAATAGAGCTTCATATTGTTAAACTTACCTGCCACAATTACAAAGATACAAGTTAATTGAATGGACAATCTAGTATGTACAAGATGTTATATAGTTCATACAAAAATAAAACTTAATAACATGATAAAACACTTAAAATGCATCTCAACAAGAAAACAAAGGAAAAAATTGAACATGTCAAGCTTTTATAAGCTAAAAGTACAAGGAGTATAAAAAATCTGCCAAAGCATGTCAAGATACGACAGTGAATTCCTCAAATAAAGACTATTGTTTTCACAATCACACAATTTTCTTAACTATAAAGTGGCTCGCAATCACATAAAGATCAAGGACTCAATCAAAATACTCAAACAATATTAATTTCCTTTATTTTTAGGTAGTCTCACTCATTTAGTATTTCGTATATCTATTATATACAAGAAAGATAATAGTAAAATTACTATTTAGTTGGTATTAAAAGTTCATTAAAAATTAGCAATGAATCAATGTAGATTTACATACCTCATTTTTGAAGATTCAATTGTCCTGATGTAATTGCCAGTAATTGTTGCTTCACCATTTCTTGAATATCTTACATCATTCTCTTTTCCATCTCTTTTACTTGTTGTCTACTCTCTTCAACATCTTTCTTCATCTTTTCCATCTCATCTAGCATTGTAACTTTATCCCTTTTCAGCTCTTCAATTTGCTCATTTAATTGATTTTCCCTTACCATTGAAGCCTTTTCCAATTGATCAAACTGTTCAGCCATTTGTTGAGTAAAGTGTGCATTTTCCTCATAAAATCCCTCTTTGCCCAATTTAGGTGCTTTAGGCCCAAAACCAGGACCATTTATATAACCAGAGCATGTGCCTAACACCCTCAAATAAGCTTCTTCAATTGTTAAGTTGTCAACACCATGTAATTCAAGCTGCTTTTGATGGAGTTGTTTAAACTCTTCTAGTTTTTCCTCTGCATACTTGTCCATTGATATATCTTTATTCCTAAACATAATATATAATTTATTTACATATCTGCAAAAACAGATTTTTATTTAACAATTACTACTTGTAATTCAAGCATATATTTACCTCTTAGTTTCCTCCCACAATCGAATATAATCGGGCGGCGCTTCACTTCCTACTTCAATGGCTTCTTGGGATTCTTCCCTTGCTTCTTGAGATGCACTTGAAACATGGCGAGCCTTTTTCTACAAAGATGATTTTCTTGTAGTAAAAATGCAAACAACTAAATAAGTTTTAAACATAAATATGCCCTAAAAATAACACCTAAATGCATGCTATCACAATTGATAAGATGAACCTGTGTTATCTACTTATACCTTTGAATATTGATGTGGATAGGTTTTAATTTCTACGGCTTTGAGACAATGAAATACTGAATCTATCAATAGTTATGATCCAACCTTAGGTATCACATCAGAATTGTGTTTTGCTCATTAAGAATATGAGCATGTCCAGTTGTATATGATGTTCTAAATGCTAGAATTATATTGATAAACAATTTGAAGAGTTTGTTGAAAGTGGTGCTTGTCTAAGCATGCAATTAAGTAATTATTGCTGATACTCTGGATTTTATATAGCGTAATTAGGTATTTTTATATAATTTCTAAGTGTTTTAGGCTAGATCAGAGCGTTTAATTGTAAAATCAGTAATGCCTACAGAAGAAGAGTTTGAAGACAAAAATCTGAGTTTGAGCTAAAGACCCGCTACACAGCGGTTGCAAGGAAGTACAAAGAAGAAGACCCGTGAGCGCGGTTTCCTGCCGAGACCGCGGTGTGATCCAGATCTGCGAGGTTGTGTAGCCGCTGTAGACTTGCAATTAAGAAATTCAACTATCCATGATTAGGATTGGAATTAACCAAGAGAATAAAAAAGAATTTATTGCAAATCAATGATCAAACAACCTTTTCAAGGTGGATATGTATGGATGAATTCGTTTTAATAATCTGATTAAGAAATTCAACTTGTTTTCATATTTGCTTTTATTTGCTTAGTTTTATAGTTTAATTTACAAACTCCATACTTTTATTACTTTCAGTTGGTAAAAGTATTAATTTAGAAGCACGAATTCCCTTGATTCGACCCCGACTTATCAACTATATTAAGTTGTTAACTAGAGTTTTATCTTTGATTTGGCACAACAACTTTAGCCCGATCAATTGCTACTCTCTTTCACATTTACTGTAGTTGTCTTCTATGCTCAACATATCAAAATCAACTCTATATTGAAAAGTCAATAAATTTGTGTGCGTTTTTTTATTAGAGGATGATGACCTTTTTGCTTTTTCATCTCATTTAGTTGCCTTTCAAGTGGCTAAGTTATTAAAAAGTGAATAGGTTAAGGAAAGTTACATTAAAATCAGTTGCTATAGTCTTATACCACTTGTGATAAATGGTGAACATATTTACTCTGCTCATGAATTAGTGTTGATCGATGTTGATCTATTATTCCTATCACTTCCTTTAAATTAAATATGCTAATTACAATATTGGAGTTGGTTTGTAAATGGCATGTCTTGTACACTAGGCATTCTTCTAATGTTGTGTGTATAGTTTTGTCTGATTGACACTATGGATTAATTTTATTTTTTTTTTGAAACAATGAGCTACTAGCTCATTACAAGGTAAACATTAGGTTGCCACATAGGAATATATAGGACCAACCTAAATCATCACAACGGATGATCTTTAAGAATTACAACAAGAGAGGATAAAGAAAACAAGAGTCCCTAATATTATTACAGATTCTAGAGTCTAGGAAATCAAAAACTAGAGTCGAGGACGTAAGAGCAAGACGGAACCGATCAATATTGACATGTCTTCTGGCTAAAAAATCAACCGCATAGTTACATTCCCTGAAACAATGCAAGCTTGGATTTTAATTTTAAACAATGAAAAGGATAACTTTCTTTTGATAAAAACAAGTAAACAACAACTGGAATTTACTTTACATATGTTGTCTACTGATCATCTTCCTCATCTACATGGATTTATGTCACTAGTATTGTCTCCTAATCTTCTTCTTCCCTCATTTGTAGATGGTATAATGAAACCTATGTGGGGTCCGTTGGCCACCCTTTCAAATCTTGCATAGGCCAACAAGCTTCCATTAGAAAGGGCCTCCATGAGTGGACTATCAAAGTAGTGATAGAAGACATATTCATGCATGTTGAGTCTTACCATTTATATGACCACCTTGGAAGGTGTTGAGATATAAAAAGCTATCCAACATCGGGTTTTATGAAAAGATTTTTCCAACATATATACCCTTGGACTACTCCTCCTATAGCCAATTGGTTTTAGGATGGAACCCCATAGGCCTTATGTGATGGGCATGTCGCGCTTATGCGCATGATCCGACGTGTGTACCCCACGTCATATTGGCCCGCCGAAATTTAACAGAAGGCAAATTTACCATGAGGAAAGATTTTCAATTCCTAGAATCTCGTCTTTAATCGAACTTTGTATTCAAGTCGGGGTTAATATCCTTGAGTTCCCTACAAAACAAAGAAGAAAGGTAGTTATTCGAATTAGTAAGAATGGATTCATTGGTGCAAACGAATCCGACCTCCCAAATTCTATAGAAGAGCCAAAATACCAAAGACCACTACTCAAAGAAATCCCTAACTCAATAATAAAACCACCATCTAGTCCATGGGAGACAGCTTTGCTTGCTAAGGGAACTCCTCAAGAATAAGAGGAGACGAGGAAGGCACAGCCAATAGGTTGATGAAGAGGGACCAAGCAAGAGTATGTCGGTATTGCCCTGAGGTACATGTGGGCCCAATGGGCCATAAGGCCCAAAAATGTGGGGTACATGCTAAAAATATGGATTTTGGTCCTTTTGGATGGTTCACTATAATGTTCTTGACAAAGAGTACTTTTATGCAATGAGCCTAAAACAAGGCTGTTTTGTGTGATTTTTTATTCATAATTTTACAATTATCTCTTGAAAGGCATATTTTTTTTTTTTTTTTTTTTTTTGGTGGGCTGGGCCCTCGCCTAGTTCGACACTTTTGTGTCTACGTCTAGACCGGAGTGTGGTTGGACCCCGTAAGGGGTGTTGCTCCTCCCAAGCCTCTCTGCTGCATCCACACCGCCAGAGAGTCTCGAACTCGAGACCTTTGGACAAATGCTTAAGCGACCTAGCGCCAATTACCACTATCTTGAAAGGCATATTTGATGAACCTACAATCATTTAATCTTGTACGACCGGCCCAAACACCACACAATGCATTAAAAAGACAGATTATCCCAATTTCATTAGCTTATGGATTTGATGGTTGAATCTTATGGTTTAGATGAATTTTACCAAAATTGGAAGTAGTAGGAACTAGGAAAGGCCCAAGCCCAACAAATTTAGTCTTAACAGTTGAACAATATTTCTGGGCCAGATTTTAACCGGAATTTACATACAATTTAGGCCCACGGGTATGAGTTGTCCATACTACATACCCACACTCGTATGTTCATTGAGACGTAAAAGCCGAAAAGATATTCAGGTTTTATTTAACAACGTCTGCATTTTTTTTACAATTTTTTTTAATAGGTAAAAATTAGGCAGACTAAATCAGTTTAAAGCATTCTTACGAATGAAAGTTAGGGCTCTTACATGATTAAAAATCTGATTAATACTATAATTATGGTGCAATTTTACAATAAATCAGCCACATCATTTAATTTTTTTACAATTGGATGATCAGATTGGGTAATTTCTACTATAAAATGCACTATTTTAAAAGGAGAGTTCAGTCAACCACTAAAGCTGGGTTACCTATAAAGACGCATAAAAACCTTGAAGTAAAAAAACAGAAGAAAAAAAAAAGGGAGAAAAGAGCCTCTTGGATTTTGTACCAAAAAAGAATAAAAGATAAGTCTTATAATGTTCCATTCAAATTAAAATAGTGCATTTCCACTTAACTTTTGATTTCCTATTACCAGGACGGATGCAGGATTATCAGAAAGAGGGGCGGACACATGCACTATCAAGAAGTAAATATCGCTCTCTCTTCTCTCTAACTTTCTAGAGAGAGGAGGAGAAAATATGCCGAGAAGGCAACGCCGCGAAGGCACCTCTTCGAAAACAACGTCGAGAAGACTAAATGTTGCCGAGAAGGCACAAGACTTCTCTCTTACTTATCATTTATAATCGATCAGATTATATGCCAAAATCAATGCCTAGAATGTTTCTTCGGATGTTTATATAAATTGATTTTGGCTTTGACTAATTGCTTGTTTAAGGAATCTAAGCCCCAAACTTTAGATCAGTTGCAGTGAGTGTTTTGGTTGGTGATTTTTGATTTTTTAGCCTCTTCTTAAAAGCTTTCTCTCGGCTCTTCCGACCATTCTTATCGTCCCCTGGTTTTGAATTTTTGCCGGATGATGGCGGTTGTTTTAGTCCGTTTAGAACTCGATACTTAGACTCCTATTTCCGACCGATTTAGTTTGAGATCTGTTACCGGTTTTGATCTTACCGATGATTTAGTGGATAAACTCCGACCACTTTTTCCCGTCTGACGTCTTCCCTGAGAATCTGATGGTTGCCGTTGTCATAGCCCGTCGGTGGCGGGCCCGCTTCATGCGCCGCCCCGTCGAAGGCTGTGGATTTGTGTGGTGGTCGGTTAACAATGGCAGACTCGTGTACGAATAAAAAGAAAAAGGAAAAAAAATAAAATCAAGGTGAATCTCTGCGTTTTTTGTACGCATATCTCAAATGAAAAGAAAAAAGGAAAAAAGAGAAAAGAAAAAGAAATACAGTACTTCACAAATAGATGTCTTGTGTTGAAGGAGATTCAGCTATTTTTTGGGCTACGTGGCTGCTTTATTTCCAGACTTTGCCTTAGTAGGTTCTTGTGTTTTTTTTGGATTTGGGCCTTTTTTTTAAGTTTGGGTTGGTCTTTTGTTTGGGCTTGTGTGTTTTTCTTGGCCTTTCTTTGCTGAGCATAGTTTGTACAACACTGAGGTTGGGATCTGGGATTGGGTGTGGCTTGTTCGTGATTGGCGAGGTCGCTTGGACGTTCATGACTGCTGAAGATCCTTCATTCCGGTGGAGGGAACGTCAGTTGTCCAATTTCTTAACTGATTTGTCCGTTTATGACCCGAATGCTAAAGGCGTTGCCCTTTAGCCCCTCACTTCCCCACTACCCTTTACGTTCTAGTTTTCCCTTTTGCTAGTTGTACTTACTATGTGCTTATGTTTTGCTTTTGTCTTTCCTAGTCGGTTTCGACTGCCGTTTACTCGGCCTCTCGGTTTTATCGGGCTTGTCCGATAAACCGAATTCTTACCTAATCAAAAAAAAAAAGAAAAAAGAAAGAGGGGCGGACTTTATATAGATTGATATTATCGGTTCTTTCTAATTTCGCTCCTACTCTTCCTCATCTTTTGCTTTGTCCTATCCTTGGCTGGATATGAGGGCGAAAACTCAATTTTTTTTTTTTTAGGTAAATCTTATCGCTCAACCGACCCGATGTGGGGGTGGCCGCCCCCGCTCGCACCCCCTAAATCCGCAATCTCCATGTTTAAGATTTTAATTTTATGGACAAGTTCTGATACGATACAAATATAGCCTAGGAATTATTATTAGTATTTTATTAATATAATTTTTAAATAGGGTTTTATGCTCTTCATGTGTTTTCTTTCCGGTTCCTTCCCATGACGTTTTTATTGAACCGGTAGGGCTTAGTATAAATATTCTTAAGTTGTTATTTTTTAAATAATCATCATCATTGACCCAATTTAGCTCCGCTACAGCAGAATCTGGGGGTCAAAATGGGGGTACCCCTGCCCAAGGGAAGGGGGTACGCCCGAAAAGACCCAAGAAAAACTGAAATTCAGCTATGTGACAATTATAACTGAATTTAGTTAGAATGCACCATCCGCCGAAGCATAATAATAAGAAAATAGTATTTACCCCTAATTTTCTCTAATCTCCTTTCTCTACTCTCGTCTCTCGTCTCCTCATCCCAGCCAATTTGGCTCTTCTTTCTCTATTTCCTCAATTTCACTAATGTTCTGCTTAAATTTGATACTAGCACAATAAGTGTTATTGTATCAAGTTTCGAAAATAAAATCATAACTATATTAAACGACACATTTTCACTTTTATATTGGATCACACCACCCCTTTTCCTTAAAAAAATAATTTTTTATTTTTGGATATGATAAATTCTTATCCATGTTTTTAAAAAGAAATATTATTAGGATATTTTTTATGCTATCATACAAATTTTAGAATATTTATTTTATTTTTAGATAGAATCATTTTTTAATTAAGATATCTTAATTGAATAGTTATCTTTGTAACCGTATATTACTAGCAATTTCTTCCCAATTTGGCTATTATTATAATCCAATCATTTGTAACCTTATATGGAAAGATCTTATTAGTTATATGATAATTGTCTTATTTTTTATACAGATCATAACAAAAATTTATATTTAAGCATTTACATAATTATTTTTATAGGATAATAGATATAATTAAAAATATTTTATTTAAAAAATACTCGTACAAGGTACTGGAATAAATACTAGTTAATGTTAAAGCAGAAGAGTTATTTACCAACTCGCCTTATTCTTGTCGGTAACAATCATTTATCTCCATGCTTAAGTCCTTAAAAATAATTTAGACACTTACTTTGAATAATGATTACATTTTAGGGGAAAACCCCACCAAAGGATTGCCTAGGATACTGGATATGCAGTGTTTTTTAGTGATTACTGATTGATTGGTTATTGTTTCTATTTGATGATCATATTATAATCACAATTTGTCAATTTGCTTAGCAAATTTATAAATATAAAAATATTTCAAGTGTACGTACGAGATACGATGGCTCAACTAATTACACCGCTTAACACCAAAAATTTAGAGACACTGGCATGGCATTGAAAACCATGCACTGTTGTTATTTGGTTAAAGCATGTACTGCACATTTATTAATTTATGGACCAATTCTTAATTGATCTAGTACGTAGTAAAGTGGTGTTACTCTTAAAATGTTGTTCAGAATATTCGAGTTCAAATCCTAACGGTATCTATGAAAAAATTGATATTGTAATGGTCTTTCCCAAAATAAAAGGGGACACAGCAGGGTTGGATTTCTGTTTGTGTTTTAGCTAATTATACATTAAGTTAGGTTCTTTGTTCCACCAAAAATTAAAATTAAAAGTTAGGTTCTTAGTAGATCAGCTAATCTATGCACATGTATAGCATTGGTAACTTTTGAGAAGAATCTATTCCAAACCCTACCTAGTTTAATTGCATGAGTTCACATATTTAAATTATCTTGTTAAACCAATCTTCTTGTAATCAAGTCCAAATCTTGGGTTTATATATGAAACTTGCTAGTACAAGTTAAGTCCCCCCCCCCCCCCCCCCCCCCCAAGAAAAAGAAAAATTAAATGAGTGTATAAAACAGTGTTACTTATCAAAACACAGACCAACTAAAGTGTGACACCTCTTTAATAAATTCATATAACTACTTCATTCCATGTGGGTGTATGCCCATAAGTATATTTATGAACATTTTAGGAAGAAAACAAACAAGTAGATAATGTATATTGTACATATGAAGGATGATAAAATAAATAGGGCATACAAATACAATGATGCTACATCCTACAGGTATTATTAACTGTATTAGGTCCACCTGCTTAAAGAATGCCAAATTTCCCCACTGTGTTTTCATTTTTCAGTCTCCCAATTCACACAAACCCTCAATCATACTCAACTGCAAAATGTCATGTAGCCAGCTTTGCCTCTGCAATCTTTTGTACACATTCACCTGCCACTATGAACCACAATCTTGATACAAAATACCAAAACTTCACACATAAAAAATTGCAATTGCACTTGCTTGTGTTTTACTAAGTAGTTGTTTTCATTTAGTAGTACTTTTACATATTTACATTATCAACTCATAGCATATATATATATATATGTGCTAATGTAGGATTGAGTTTGAAAACTCCATTAACCCTAATTAAGAGCTTCCCGTGGAGATCGAGTTTTTGTGAATGGACGTCGAGAAGGAGGAATCACACTCGTATTCTAGATCTTCAAAGTCCCAAAAGGCGTCGTCTTTCTCTTCTTCTTTCTCTGGTATATCCCATTTTTGAATGTCTACTTCTCCCTCCAACATTACCTCTAGAGCCTGTTGATCATAGCAAGTCCAAATCTGATTAATTAGGTTGTTTAGTAATTACACTAGTACTTTACTGATGCAATGTTCTACAAATTTCACAAGACAAAAAAAGTATATACTATGAATGAGAGTGCTTATTAGAAATTGACATGTAGGCTGAAGTATTATAAGGGAAAAAAATGAGGTGGCATAACTTAATTGAATGCAAGTACATGAGGCTGATAATCACATAATAGAGTTGTCTTGTCCATATTGAAACACTAGTGTTAGGTAGGATAGCAAATCAATTTCAATTTTACTCGCTAATTAATACAAATGAAAACACTATCCACCAACCCAAAACCTTGAAAATGATCCAAATTAGAAAAACTCAAAAACCCAGAAAATGAAACAAAGAATTATGCATTCTAATAATCAACATGAACATATATACAATTATATACTACTATATAGTCTATATATTAACTAAGATTGAAAAGGATGGTCCTAAAACCATGTACTGTGATGACCTATCCAGAAAGCAACGTATCATCACATAGCAAGTAAGACTCTAATTAACAAATGTGTTACTTAAGAGTAATCAACTGAATAATAGTAATTATATATGATCATAACCTCACTCATGGTAGGTCGCCAATTTGAGGACGCCCGAGTACAAAGCGAAGCTGCAAAGACTAATCGTCTGAGCTCGGCCTCATCATAGTCACCTTCGAGCTTTGGATCAATCAACATCTCAATTTGCCCTTGTTTTAGAAAGGGTTTAGCCTGGCATTGGTCATACCTAATTAGATTCGTTTAACATTCAAATAATTACATGGCTAAGTTGAATTCCACAAGACATCCCTAGGCAAGAAGCAATTAAGCAAGTGGGTTACTCTACTAATAATAATTAGTCCTCTCAATTAAACCGTTGACAATTTGACTTAAGAAGGGTTTGAAAGTCACCATATATCACACTCCAATAATAACTTGCTCGGTTAAAGTTAGAAACTTTTTACCAATTAAATGTTTGTAACTTACCCAACTTCTAAGGCTTTGGTGGGAAGAATCAACTGGTCTCTTCCCGGATATGAGCTCCAAGAGGAAGACTCCAAACGCGTAAACATCAGTCTTTTCATCAACTATCCCATGCGAGAAATACTCTGGAGCTAAATACCTAAACAAAAACAGTTTTGGATTAACCAAAATTTCTCATTACTAAGAAAAAAAGTTGATTAATTGGTAGAATTTTGATTAATACCCTACTGTTCCTTCAATTGGAACTATGGAATGGTGAGTCCATTGCGTAGGAAGCCACTTTGCAAGCCCAAAATCAGAAATCTATCCAAAACACACACAAAATCAACAACATTAGAAGAACTTTTTACACATTAACAAAAAAAGAAGTAAAATTGTTGATAATTCAGTATGTATACCAAGGGCTCAAAATCATCAGACAACAATATGTTAGAAGCCTTAATGTCACGGTGGATAATCCTCCTTTGACACCCTTTGTGCAGGTAATGAAGACCTCTGGCCGTTCCAACGGCTATTTTATACCTCTTCTCCCATTCTAATGCCGGCAAATTCTCATCTGAAATTCAGAAACCATCATCACTTTTTTAATTTTCATTTTTTAAAACACAAAAAAATGATTAAAATGAAATGATTTATAAATTTATACCATGAAGCCTTGAAGCAACAGAGCCACGAGAGGAGAGGGGGAAGATGAGGAAAAGGCCATTGTCAATGCAACACCCCGACAGCGAGGAGACGTTGGGGTGTGACACGTGTCCGATCGTGCCTAACTCCGTTAAAAACTCCCTCTCTCTCCTCTCATCCGTCGACGCCTTCGTCAGCTTCTTAACGGCGACTCTGTTTCCGTCCAACAGAGTCCCTCTGTACACCTCTGCGTACCCTCCTTTCCCCACCAAATTCTCTGCATAAAATCACAAACCCACTTCAGAAATCACGTCAATTGCAAAACCCAGAAAGGATTTTCGCTAATTCAAAGGGGAAAGGGGGAAATTTGAGTTACTTACCGGAGCTGAAGCCATTGGTGGCAGAGAAGATTTCTTCGTATGAGAAGCACCTCCACACGGGTTTCTGGGGGAGAGAATCATCGTCAAATCTCAGCCTTCCACTGCTATGATCATCATCGTGGAGGTGATCAGGCTCCGCTTGATCAATGCTCCGGCGGCGTAGAGAGAAGAGCCGCTTGAAACTCCCTGTTCTTATGTACTTCATTTTTTAGAGAGAGATAAAGCAAGTATCAAAGGTTTGATTGAGGGTGTGTTTTCTTGTTACATGAGAATGTGAATTGTATTATAGCAAAATGGAAAAAGGTGTGGATTTGAGCTTGGGTTTGGGTTTGAATTGGTTGGTTTGCATAAATGCTTGCTTGGGAAGTGGTCGAGGGGGACGTGAGTCTGTTCACGTATGAGGAACTTGATTTTAACTTTGTTGTCAAATTAATGCTTTTGGCCCTCCTTTTTAAACAAAAAGAGAGACACACCTTGGTAACAAGACATGTATATTAATTAATTTCTTTAGCTTTTATGATAATTATTGTATTTTTTAAGTTCCCTAGGAGAAAAATGAAGAAAAGATTCCCAAGGGGTGTGTTTACTTGTTCCTAGAGGCTTTGGTAGATCTGGGCAAATGGGGGACCAAATACATATTCTTCTAAGAACAAAAAATAAATTTCACCGAACAAAAAGATAAAAAAAGAAAGATATTTGGGAGAGGTGGAGATGGTACGGGTGGGTTAGAAATTAAGCACTACTACATACAAGTTTGGAGGTTAGAGAGAGCTTGGGATTTGGTTTGTGTCCCCCTTGTTGTGTTGCTTACCAATCTCTTCTCCTCGGAAGAATGTGTGCTTTTCAAGGTTGACAAATGGCCACTTATTATTTGGTTGAAGATGTTGAGTTCAAGTTTTGAGAACAAATCACTTGTTTATGTTTATTCAATATTAAGTGGACTAGTTTTTGTATATAGATAGCGTATGGTGTAGGATTGGGGGTTAGAAACAGTTTGCAGGGAATGGTGTGTACAGTCCACATCCATGGCTGGAGCTTCAGCTGATCGAGGACCACTATGAAAAACAGTGAACATTTGAACCCTGTGATTCTGATTTATGAGTCTTCTAGGTATTGTTGCACAGCAATTCAAACCTACCGATGATCAAGATTTATTGAATAGAGATTTTACTTTTTTGTTTTTTTGGGATTCATAAAGCTTAAACTTTCATTAAAAGCTGAGAGAGAGAGAAAAAGAGAGGTGCTATTAAACTAATGAAAGGTTGGAAGTGCAACAAAAGAAGATTTTCAAAAGTTTGATACTTGCATAAGGATATAGTTTAAATATAGTTCAACCCCCATTGGCAATGCTATTTTAAGGGCATCTCCATTTTATTTGATAAGGTAAAAATTAGGGTCACCACAACTATTACTTCGACTCGCGGAGAACATTCACTAGGGATGAGAACTGGTTACTAACCAATTCTAGAGAAGAATGGGCAAATCACTGCCCATGGGGTTCGAAACGGTGACCTCGGATACTATTCCAAAGGCATGCATAACCACTTAACCAAATGCCCGAAAACTTAAGAGCATCTCTAGTGGTTAAACTCCAAGTTTTTTAAACTCAAAAATAAAAAAATAATAATTTTATGTCAGAAAAATAAAGAGTTTTTACCAGTACAAGTTTCTTGCAAAAGAAACTTATTATGACGCAATTTCTCCTATAAAACGAGTCTTAATTCACCACCAATAACAAAATTTAACCTTTAAAAGTAAAATGAAGTGGGTTTACTTACTTGGCAAGTGGATAGAAGGTATTCTAATAAATTTCACTTATGTAGGAGATAAGATTTTATCCTTATATGAAAGATAAAGAACATTGAAAAAGTGAAATAATAAATTTAAGGTAAACTTCACTTAAACAAATGATCCAAGGAGCTTATCGTACTTATCGAACTTATCTCAAACTCAAAAAATAATCAACAACTCCAATCTTATCACACTTATTGAAGTAGCTTATCTTTTTCTTTTCTTTATTTCTCCCGAAAAAAATAAACATACATAAGCAACTCTTTATCGAACATCTCATAATTTATCTAAAAAATAAGTACTCAATTTCAACACCTACTTTCATCACCTAATTTCAACATCAACATCCATAAGTATCAACACCATTTGTAATACAAGCTTTGATACCGCTAAGTACCTAGTTGCCGAACGGACCCAAAGGGTCTCAATTTAAATAATAGGCAAGCAAAATTTGACTAGCATATATATATATATATTACATTATTGCATGAAGTTCTTATTTAAATTTATGTTAGATAACTATAATTTGTGTTTTCACGAGAATTGAAAATAGAGATAATAAAAAAAAAATCAGTCTTCCACCTCTTGAAACGCTCTCGGCGATAGTTATTGTTGGGACGGTGTTGGGAACTCTGGTTCCAAACATCCGAACAACGATACTTGTCTCCAGTTTTGATAATGTCAAACGCCATATGAAAACTAACATGTTACATTCAAGTATTTCAAGGGAACACCAGGTCTAACGAAGAATCTCCAAGAACACTAAAGAAACACCAGAATATATGATAGCAAGTTCCTATCAAAGGAACTCTGGAAAGAACAGTTCCCATCGCATGGGAACTCACATGTACAAATAAGACCACTCAGCGCAAATCACGAGATCCTGTCTCATATAAAATAAAGGTTCAGTCTGAGGAACAGACCAAAACGAAAGATCCAACGGCCCGACTGATTCTCAAAGTTGACTCAATTCAAATCAAGTCACATGTGAAGGATAAAGACTTGGCGTGCAAGACAAAGGGCATTTTCGGACAACATGAAAGTCAAGATTGCAGCCCGAGTTAGGATGAGTATAAAGCCAAATGAATAGTGCTTGGAATAAGTACTTCTCCCAGAACACACATTCACTCACAAAGAAAGAAAGAAAGAAAGAGAAGAGAAGTCCCCGGCGGCGAACGACGGCGAATCCAAGTTCCCAGGAGATAGGGAATTGCGACATTGAGCTCAAGGTGTAAGGTTCGATCTGTCTTATGTTTAGTTGAAGTTAGGAACAAGGTTGAGAAGGCTTAATTACTAGTGTTACTAGAGTTAGGAAGAACTGCTAAGAACAGAGAAGTGTAAGTCTTGCCTGTGTAACTAGGGAACAATCAATAAAATAAGAAGATCGTTAAAAATTCTCCAAGCGGAGGTAGAGATTTACCCACACAACTAGTTAGTTGTTGTGGGGTTTCTCTATAAAGGAATTGTGTCGTTTACATTTTGTTTTACTTGCTCTTATGTTACTTCCGCTGCCTTGGGAACAGCCTGAACAACCAGTTCCCAAGCTCTTACTAACGCATAACGATCCAACAATTGGTATCAGAGCAGGAACACTCTAGATTTTCTGTGTTAGTATCGCAAGTTATAGAATGTTTGAAGAACTTACTCAGGATGGACATGGGAACAAGAAGCCTCCAAGGCTTATCACATGAAGGTTCGAAACTTGGCAACGCAACATGAAGGATTGGATGCGCAGCCACGACTTTCAAGCATGGTGCGTCATCAAAGTAGGGAACTTCAAGGTAGACCCAACCATTCGCAACGACTTCACCAAATGGGGACCAAACGAATGGAAGTGCATGAAAGCAAACTTCAAAGCCAAACAGTATCTCAAGAATGCCATGTCAGTGCAAGATTGCGACAAGGTAGCAAATATTGAAACGACAAAAGAGATATGGGAAGCCATCCAGCAAATGCACATTGGGAACTCTGATCTCAGAGTGGACCTCTAGATGAATGCTAGAAGGGAGTTCTTCAACTTCTGAATGGAGGTGGGAGAATCAATTAATAGCTACCAATCTCGCTTCGAAGGCCTGTGCACCAAGCTCATTGGACTTGGGATCACAAAGGAGGAGATCACCGACAAAATGAAAGTTCAACAGCTTTTCAACGGCCTAACCGGTGAATGGGCCAACGAGAGGACCATGTTCGAAGAAAACCTTGAAAATAGGAACCTCATGCTTCACCAGGTCTTTGGAAAGTTGGTGGGACATGAGAAAAGGAAGCAAGACGACAAGGAACATGAAAGAGCACACAAGGAAATTGCTCTAAAACTGGAAAAGATGCTCAAATCTGTATAGGAAGAACACGAAGATTCTGAGGAAAAAGAGGACGAGGAACTCGTCCTTGTCACAAAGGCCCTTCGATCCTTTTACAATAAAGGGAAGTTCAAAAAGGGCTATGAGAACTCGCAAAAGGGTCAAAGTTCCCAGAAAAAGTCAGCAGAGAAGGACCTCTCGGACGCCACATGCTACAAATGCTACAAGAAAGGGCACTTCGCAAAAGAATGCCCACAAGGAACTGATGACCGAAGGCAAGGAAAGAAGGCATACATCGCCACCTGGAGCGATGATGAGGACGAAAATCCCGAATCATGGGCACACCCAGACATGTGTGATATGGTCTTAGGAGAGACCACTGGGGAACAACCCAGTGAGGTAACCATTGAAACTGTTCTTGCTAGTCTTGTTAAGGATAACATAAAATTGCAAAAGAATTTAGATGAGTCGGAACACAGAAATGCTGAGTTGGTTGGTCTGGAATCTTGTTCCAATTGTGTGAAACTGATTGATAAGCTTCAGTCTTACCTGTCCCACATAGCATCCCTTGAGGATGAGATTAAGACCATAGAGAATGATAAGAATGAGTTTCTACAAAAACTGAGCAAGGGAAATGAGAATCCTAAAGCCTCGAGTTCCCAAACAAAGTTTGTCCCAGCCAAACATGGGATTGGGTATAAGTCTGAGTGCTCAAAGAATGGGAAGTCTCCTTTAAGTGAAAATGAGATAAATGAGTATAGAGCCCTAGAACTCCAATGTGAAAAACAAAAGAATGTCCATCTAGAAGAAAAGATACGTGTCTTGGAAAGTGGGGTAAGTGGAGAGAGGGACTACTACACTGGGAACACTGGGCATAAACTCTATGTCCAAATAGCCAAGGGAAACGGGTCAAGGGTCTACAATAAGGAAACCATGGATAGGGATAGGATACAAAGACCTCACCCTAAGTACTATATGGGAGAATACTACAAGATCTGCAAAATCACGACTATTGGAACAAGCAAAACCAAAAGACCAACAAACCTGCTAGAGGTCCCACTCATGGGAACCAACATAGGAACTTTACCCATGACTCTAGGAACTCTGATGATATTAATATTGCAGATTATGTCATGTTTGAAACTGTCTTTCCTTATAAAGGACCAAACAAGAGTCATCTTGTTTGGGTTATCAAAAACAAACTCTCTTTGTAGGTGGCAGTGAGGGAGAACATCACATGGGTCATTGATAGCGGTTTTTCAAATCATATGACTGGGAACAAAGACAATCTCACCTCACTCCACACAAAATCCGAAGGAGGTCATGTGTCCTTTGGCAACAAAAATAAAGGAGAAATCATAGGAACATGGGAAGTACTACTCAACAAGTCAATCAAGATCAACAATGTCAATTTGGTGAAGGATCTGGGATACAATCTCTTGAGTGTATCTAAGATATGTAATCAAGGGAACAACGTTGTCACCTTCGACTCAGAAGAATGCTTGGTCATCAATAAGAAAACCAACAAAGTCATTCTAAGAGGAAGGAGGTCCAACAATGTTTATGTGGCAGACACAGATTTTGAACCACCAAGGAAGTTTTGCCTCGCAAGCTCCCATGATGATACGAAACTCTGGCACAAAAGGCTAGGCCACACAGGCGTCAATCTAATCCTAAAGCTCTACTTACAAGACCTGGGCATTGGCCTCCCACGAATCAACATAACAGAATACTTGCCAAAAGCTTCACCTCGGTAAACATAAAAATAAAGAGCCAAAATGTGTGAAGCATATGTTCGCGGCAAGCAAACCAGGAGTTCCTTTAAGCCAAAGAAGGTGGTAAGCACAACAAGACCATTGCAGCTAATCCACATGGATCTCTGTGGTCCCATGCAAACGACCAACTACGGTGGTAAAAGGTACATGTATGTGTTTATTGATGATTTTTCAAGATTTACATGAGTTATTTTCTTGAGATCAAAATCAGATGCATTCAAGGAGTTTGAGCCCTTCATCAAGAGAATGGAAGTTAGCATGGGATTAAAGCTCAAGTCCCTCAGATCTGATCATGGAACTGAGTTCAAGAACTCAGAGTTCCTAACGTTCTGTGACAACAATGGTGTATCCCACAACTTCTCAGCCCCACGCACTCCTCAGCAAAATGCAGTTGTGGAAAGAAAGAATAGAACTCAGGAAGACATGGCTCGGACCATGATGCTTGAGAGTGGAGTTCCCGAAAGCTTCTGTGCCGAAGCAATCTCCACACCTACATACATTCTAAATCGATCTATGATTCATCCCATGATCAAGAAGACATCATATGAGTTGATCAAGAGAAGAAAGCCCAACATCTCCCATCTCAGGACCTTTGGGTGCAAATGCTTTGTCCACAACAATGGCAAAGACAACCTTGGGAAGTTTGATCCAAGGAGTGACGAAGGGATCTTCCTGGGATATTCCTCTCAAAGCAAGGCATATAGAGTCTACAACAAGAGAACCAAGAAGATAAAGGAAAGCATTCACGCCATCTTCGACAAACAATCTGTAAAGATGGGAACAAAGTCCCAAGGAAAGGGAACTCTGTTCAAACTAGTCAGACAAGAAGAGGAAGACGACAATGGTGAGCCAAGAAAGCGAGATGAAGACTATCCATGTGGGAACAGTGTCCCACCACCTGACAACGATGAAGGAGACCAACATCTCACCGATCAAGACTCCTTTGAGGTTCCCTTTACAACAGAAGAACCTCAAGATGTATCCAACTCTCTAGTTCCCCTAGATGAAACCATACCAGAGTCAAATGTCCAGGGGGAACAACGAAGAAAATCTGGAAGAGACACTTAGTGAAGAAACTGAAAACAACTATTCCCATGAGAAGGAAACCCAAGTTGAAGACGAGGAAGAAACAAGGGAACAACTTGATGTCACACACATTCAAACAAGGAACTACCACCAAAAGAGAGACCACCACATCGACAACATCACCACTCCCTATGACAAAGGCTTACAGACTCGTTCGTCTCTCAACAACTTCTGTGCCTTCAACGCCTTCGTCTCACTGGTGGAACCTAAGAACATAAAGGAAGCTCTGAAGGACCCAGACTGGATTCAAGCCATGCAACAGGAACTCCACCAATTCCAGAGAAACAAAGTGTTGAAACTGGTTCCTAGGCCCAAGAACAAGAATATCATAGGAACTCGATGGGTCTTCAGAAACAAGCTTGACAACACTAGGGCAGTGGCTAAGAACAAGGCCCGTCTAGTTGCCCAAGGAAATAGGCAAGAAGAGGGAATCAACTACGATGAGACCTTTGCACCAGTTGCAAGAATTGAAGCAATTCGGCTCCTCATAGCCTATGCTGCCCACAAAGGCTTAAAGTTATATTAAATGGACGTCAAGACAGCGTTCCTAATTAAATGTGCACCTTAAGGAAGAAGTCTATGTGGCACAACCACCTAGTTTTGAAGATGAGCACTTCCCAGATCATGTATACTTCTTGGAGAGGGCTCTATATGGTCTCAAGCAAGCTCCCACGGCATAGTACGACAGGTTTGCCCAATTTCTCTTGTCTCATGGATACCTTCGTGGTTCCATAGACAAAACCCTCTTAATTAAGAATGAATCAAAAGACATTTTAATTGTCCAAGTATATGTTGATGACATTGTATTTGGTGCTACTAATGAACTTTTTGTTGAAAAGTTTAAGAATTTGATGAGTAGCGAGTTTGAGATGAGTCTCAAAGGGGAACTCACGTTCTTCTTGGGACTTCAAATATCTCAAAGCAAGGAGGGAACAAGGATCCATCAACAGAAGTACATCAGAGAGATGCTAGTAAAGTATGGGATGGAACACTCCAGGCCCATCGATACTCCCATCTCACCAAACTCAAGGCTCAACGCAGATGAGACAAGTATAAGTGTGGATCAAAAGAACTTTCGAGGTATGATTGGGTCTCTTCTTTACTTAACCGCTAGTAGACCTGACATCATGTTTTCAGTGTGCCTATGTGCGCACTTTTTGGCTAACCCTAAGGAATCACACCTGAAAGAGGTGAAGAGAATTTTCAGGTATCTCAAAGGGAATGACAACTTGTGCCTTTGGTATCCAAGGAACAGTTCCCTTGAGCTTGTTACATACTCAGATGCAGACTTCGATGGGCACTTAATTGATCAAAAAAGCACTTCTGGAATGGTCCAGTTCCTAGGATCATGCCTAGTCTCATGGGGATTAAAGAAGCAAAACTCAGTGGCAGTCTCCACAACAGAAGCGGAATACGTGGCTGCCGCCTCATGTTGTTCCCATGTTCTATGGCTTAAGTACCAAATTCAGGATTACGATATGTCCTTTGGCCCAGTTCCCATAAGATGTGACAATACAAGTGCCATTAACATATCTAAAAATCATGTGCATCATTCTCGTACTAAGCATATAGACATTAGGCATCATTTCTTACGTGATAATGTGGAACATGAGAACATCTCTATGGAACACTATAGAACTAAAGAACAAATTGCGGACATTCTCACTAAAGCTTTAGACAGACGTCCCTACCAGCGTCTCCGGATGCTTCTAGGGATGATAACTCTAAAGTGAACAAGTCCTTGTTTGTTATTCCCTCAATGCTTGGCTAGTCAATATTAAAATGCATGATAGGGAACACTAGGAATAATCACTTTCATTTTGCCATATTACTAGTCTAGAGTTTTTGATGTACAATTTGGAACCTTATCTCTTTTGGCCCAAAATGATCAACCAGAGTTCCCCTTAACCCTCACTACAAGCCACTATGACGGTTGATCATAAAACCAACCCTTAGCTGAGAACCAGACAATCGCTTCTCATGAGCCCAACTATTTGTCCCTTTATCGAGTTGTAATTGTCTGGTTCCCTTTTGAGTTCCATAACCTCACAAAAGAACTTGTGTAACACCCCTATTTTACAACATTGAGTATTACCGCTAGTGACCTCGGACTTTACCGTCCAAAGTCACCCAAGGCTTTTAGAATGATATAGAACAATTAAAATGCGGAATAAAAACATAATACATATTGAGGAAAGGTGCTCCCGAGGGAGACTTGGTTCTTACAAAACATCTTACATTGTTTTCAAACATAAAGTTGTTCGGAATTGAAATGCAAAACCTGCTTGTCCTTGAAACGTAATGAAACTAAAGCAAAATGATAGAAAAGGTACATCTTGAAAATCCTTGTTCTTCTTTCGTCTTCACTTCACTTCATGCCTTGTGGGATTCCTAAAATCTGACATAATTCGCGAGGGGCGAGAGAATGTCAGGCAAACATGCGGAAAAGAAGAATTAGTCTAAGAGACTAAGCAAGCGGGAATGGAACTTCCCGAGGGTATTTTGGTAATTTCAAGTATTATCAAAAGAGATATTAGGGTTGTGTTTAAGATGGGCTATACGATAAGGCTTGTTTATGTGGAGCTTTAGTGGTTCAAGGGAGAGTATATCTTAACCGAAGATAACTCGATAAGCGACAAAAGAGCTACTAGATTGTAGACTTCTTTGGAGTAGAAAGTATGTTGGGAACGATATACTAATCTATACGAGTCAAAAAACCTCTTGCGCCCTGAGCGGGCCGAGAGCCGGATCGATCATTTGAGACCGGTCCGGGGTTGGTGTCTTAATTTGTGCATAGGGCACTTATCTTCTTTAGTGACAAAAAGACGTTCGATCAATTATGATTTTGAATAGATAGTGGTGGGACACGGATAATCCGAGCCACCCGAGGGAAAAACTCCGTTTCCCGGCACTTTGCAGAGTGCACTCATCCCTCCTTGCAATCGGAGCGGATGGAGATCATGATCCCGAAAGTCGTACTTCAAACACGTAGGCACTTACGACTTAGTAAGGTGATATAGAGGCGTCGGCTATTCCGCGCCCCTCACTAGTTCGTTCGACGTTGATCTATGAGCGAGATCGCGAATAATCAAGATAACAATTACACTAGCATAATAATCCTAACATAGGAATGTAAAGCGTACTATGCTAACAATAGTCGTTATTTCTAGCAATCGATATTTCCTAGGTTCATTTTTATTTAAGCATACACGTTGTTCCCAACATCGAGAATGTTCACGGAATGAAATATAAAGGTCACAAGAGGAAATTCCACTTGCCTTAGCTTACAAGCGTATACTATCGAGTCTTGACGGAATATTTGATTCGCAACTTCGAGCACGAATCCCGACCTAATGACACGGAATTTACGAGCGGATTTTAAATACGGATTCTTCTTAGCTTGAAATCTCTCTTATAATACTTCTATAAGAGAAGCGGAATTCTAAATTATTATTGTAATAATCTAGAGATTATTCAAAATAATAATATTCCTTCATTATTATTTTGGTTTTGTAATATCCCTTTTTATTCCATAAAAATCTATTTAGTAATATTTAAAATAATCCTTTTTTACTATAAGGCTTATAAAATATCTTTGATCATAGCCCGTATTATCATCATGTATTGTAAAAACCTAATCATAACTTATAAATATCTTACTTCATATTTATAATTCATTATTAATATATTTGTACTTTATAAAATAATATATTTTCTATATCTAAAGGGTTTCTTTCCTTACAAGTGAACCTTATGCTATAATATCATAGATTCTTTATAAGGTCATACTTCTCATATATAATCTAGACTTATGTTTTGCAATAGTTCTCTACACTTTGGAGATTTATCAAAATAATATTCTTCTCCTATGTGACTTTAGTAATATAGTTATTAATAATAAAATCAATATTTAACTATAGTTCACGACTACTAGTTTTGAAACAATAATACTTTCGTAAGATCTCTCTACAATTTTATTATTATAGTGTGTCATAAGTATTCTAACATCATCATCGTCTTTTATAACTAATATCATAACCCAACCTAGTTTACTTTATAGTCATACCTATACATAAATATTAATAAAAATTCCTATTTGTAATAACTCTACATTTAGAGATAAGCTATTTTATATCTTATTAAATAATGAATTTATTGAATGAACCTAGCATTATTATTATTAAGATCATATAATAGGATGTCATCTATAATCTTAGACATGCAACCATTCAAATCTTCTGAAATTCTTATCTTCTTTCTTTATAAAGATGATAGCATTATCTTACTAATTTTATATGCTATAATTATTTTATAAGAACTACCTATGTTATGTAAGGCGCATGCTTACAATAAATACCATAAAAAAATGTAGCTATTTGTTTTATAAGCTTAGGTTACCATATTTTATTATTAAAACTATATATATGGCAATTCTCTACACCTAGAGCTATGGCAATAATAATTTATCATTATTTGATTTTATATATCCTCCACTTCTCTATAACTAGGGACATGTAATATCATTATCTTATATAAATCTTATTTCCTTTTAAAGGTGATATTTTTAATATTAAAACTACATTTCATATGCTAGTAAGTTTATACAAATACTTTTTATAAGAATCCTTTACTATTATGAAAATAGCATGTCTTGCATAATATTGAAATACAATATAATTTAAGTATTCTAGTAGGACAAAAATTATCATAGTAATTAGATTTGTTTCTCTACTTCAACTAACAAGCTCTACTTAATAAATTTAATAGATTTAATTTTAAACTAACTTATTTATTCTACTCATTAAAATACATAAATCAATTTAATAAAAATAAGGGTGTAGAATTATACTTTTCTTGCTTTTGTATTACAGAACACATGAGAAGGCGGAGGAGAGGATGGCCGGCGGTCTCGGGCGGCGCAACCAGGGACGGGCGGCGGCGCGAGGAGAGGGGCGGCGATCACCGGTGGTGCTCCGGCAGGACTCCGATGGGGCTGGTGGTGGCCGGCGGTGCACAAGGGAGGAAAAGAGGAGTGTTTGGTGGTGTTTTTAATGGAGGAACAAAGGCTTGAATGGGCTGATTTTTGGACAAAAGAGGGAGCAATTGCAAGGAGAGGAAGAAGAGAAGGTGAATGTGTGAATGAAATGGTGAATGGGAGGCCTTTATATAGGCAAGAGGGGCCAAGCTTTCAATCCATGTCTATGGGGGTGAACCAATGGAGGAAGGGAGGATGATCCATGATTGGCCAAGGGTGTGTTTGTTGATGGTGATGGGAGGATGATGCAACAATGGTTGTCTTGCAAGTAAAGGAGAAGGTGGAAGGCATGCATAGCTCCCATGTCAAATCAATTTGACTTGGTTGGACAAGAAGACTTAGGAATTGACATAAAATTAAAAAGGGTGGGGTAAATGGCAAGGAAGTTCACTTGGTCTAGCGGAAGAGAGAGGGGCATGTGGAGTGAGTTGCAAGAGGTCTCGGGTTCAAATCTCGGCTCTTGCATTCTTTTTACAAAGCTTCTAAATTGAATTTTTAGGCCTTTGTGTAATCTATGTTAGGAAATAAATTAAATTTCTAAAGGACCTTATTTTTATCTAATGCTCTTTTTTTATTATTAATTTACCTCACTTTATTAATCTATGCCCCTCAAGTTATTTTATTGGATTTTCATCTACTTTAATTTTCTTGATAATTTCCTTCAAAAGAAAATAGTAGAAGTTAATGATATTTAGAAATTCTCCTTTTTAGTCAGAGAAAATAATTGATAATAAATATTATATTATAAAAAGCTTGGAATATCGCGGATATTACAATAGTACCCCCTTAAAATTAGTTTCGTCCCCGAAACTAGGAAAGACTTAGGGCGGTACAAGGTTATCACGGGAAGCTCCTAAACAAGAAAAGGTCTAGTACCCCCTTAAAGAACATTTCGTTCTTTAGTTATGATGACTGTACAAGTAGAAGGATTTTTATTGTACCTTTATCTTAAGAAATTGTCAAGTTAGAAATCCTTAAGAAGATTCCCACATTTGAGCTTATGCAGCTTAATTGGAATCAAGGGATAGGATTGGAAATCCGATTGGTCTGGCTAGCGAAGTAGACGGGGGTCCAACGGTTTTATTCAAAAGCTTGTGTCAACCCTACGGAAGTTTTGGGTTGATTTTCCCAACATAAAAGTCGGACTGCTTATAGAATAAGCATCCTAATTGGAACGAGTGTTTTTGTGCTTCAAGGAAGCGAGTATAAACGAATAATCCATTCTATACTTCTAGAATAGAGTCGTTGCGGAAGAATCCTTTTAAGATGGATGTTTGACAACTGTCGATATGGAATCGAAGTTTCGAATATGTAAGGGCCATGCCTTAGAAGAAGAATTTCGATTTATGTTTCCTAACGAAGTTACTATTGGGATAGGGGATGGTTATTTTCCAAGAGGGAGTAACCATCGTTACGATGTCGTATTCGGATATATTTTATACTATCGAGGAATGGTTTGAGCGTCCCTTTATATTCTGTTTTACAATATAACAAAAATGTAGTTTTTCCTAAGCAAGGTCAAACTCGAGAGACTGCGTGGTTAGTTCCACCAATGTGATCAGTATCGGGGAACTATATCCAATACAATCGCTTCAAGTGTATATCTTTATGGGAATAAGACCTGAAATTCTACCTCAACCACGTGGCCAAGGTGGGAGGTAAAAGTTCATCCTTATTCTCCACCATGAATCTATACCAAATATTTGATTTTATAGTTTCCTATTTCATTTTGGCATAAAGTAAATTTTTAGGCGAACTTAGTCATGCAGTGAATATGTCGTAAAGTTAAATCAGGGTTTAGCTCGAACTTTCTCCTCTATTAAGTTCGTGATGGAACACAGTCTTTGGTTTGATACGCAAGAATATAATATGATAACCAAAATCATAATATAAATTTCAAAATGGGACACCCCTACGAGGAAGAGTGTCACCGATAGGGTTCGACATTTCAACTACTGTTGCGATATAAAAGTGCCTTAAGGGAAAAACTAATATGATCACGAAGGTTAAACTCGGATAGGAAGATAGTTACTGAACTCACACAATGAAGATGCTACGGGGTCTAGTACCCCCTTAAAAAGATAATACTAATGGTACTTAAGAAGGCATTAACTGAGGAAAACGCCTCTGCATATCTTGCTCGGTTTCCCAGGTTTCCCATGTTGTACCTTCATTGCCATCCTTGGACCAAAGTACTCGTACTAAAGGTACTTCTTTGTTGAGTAGCTGCTTTACCCGGTGCTCTACTATTTTGAGCGGTCTCTTCTTATAAGTGACATCCGACCGAATCTCGACGTCGTCGAAATTTGATTACGTGGGATTTGGCGGCACAAACTTCCTAGAGGTGACACGTGGAACATGTTATGAACGGGGTGAGTTGACGGTGGTAAGGCAACCCGATAAGCTAGATTGTCGACTCTTTCTAGGATTACAAAGGGTCCTATATAACGAGGGTTAAGTTTGCCTCGCTTTTTGAAGCGGAACACGCCTTTCGAGGGCGATATCTTGACAAGACCTTGTCTCCTACTATGAACTTGATGTCTTGTCTCTTCAAGTCTGCATATGAATTTTGTCGACTCTGAGCAGTCAACATTCTTTGACGGATGAGAGCAACCTCAGAGGCAGTTCTTTCCACTAGAAGATGCGTCAATCAGAACAATATGAGGATCAAGGGACTCTTCCCTCTGGTGACGGCCCAACTGTTGGGAACACTCAAGTGCTGACACACATCGTAGCAACTCTCGAAAACATGGCGGGAACTCTTCAAAACATCTTATCCGTCATGACTCAGCTGCGTGATAATACGCTTCCCATGGCCATGATCTTTCCCTTTTCCTATCCTTAGCCTTATTTTCCTCTATAAATGTAATGAGTTCCTTTTTTGTACATTTTCATGCTTAAGTAATATATGAATGGCTTTTAGTATGATTGCATATTCCTTTCTTCCTTACTTATGTTTTCTATTTTCGATTATGCCAAAAGGGAGGAAGGACAAAATGTGTGAGATGAGTCATGTTATGAGTTGTCACAGAATATGCTTTTGCTAAGGGGGAACTAACGCATAAAATGCTAAGTAAGAACTTATTGTTTCATAGAAGTGGCTCTTTAGGATCACACTTAGGAACTCAGATGCATGTCATTCTTTATGTCACACATTGAAATACTTGTTTATTTTGTGATGGGTTTGTCATCATCAAAAAGGGGAAAATTGTTGGGACAGTGTTGGGAACTCTAGTTCCAAATATCTGAACAATGATACTTGTATCCAATTTTGATAATGACAAACGCCATATGGAAACTAACATGTTACATTCAAGTATTTCAAGGGAACACCAGGTCTAGCAAAGAATCTCCAAGAACACTAAAGGAGCACCAGAATATATGATAGTGAATTTCTATCAAAGGAACTCTGGAAAGAACAGTTCCCATCACATGGGAACTCACATGTGCAAAAAAGACCACTCAGAGCAAATCACGGGATCCTGTCTCATACAAAACAAGGCTCAGTCCGAGGAACAGACTGAAGCGAGTGATCCAACGACCCGATTGATTCTCAAAGTTGACTCAATTCAAATCAAGTCACATGTGCAAGACAAAGGGCATTTGCGGACAACATGTAGTCAAGATTGCAGCCCAAGTTAGGATGAGTATAAAGCCAAATGAATAGTGCTTGGAATAAGTACTTCTCCCAGAACACACATTCACTCACAAAGAAAGAAAGAAAGACAAGAAAAGAGAGGAGAAGTCCCTGGCGGCGAACGACGGCGAATCCAAGTTCCCAGGAGATAGGGAACTGCGACATTGAGCTCAAGGTGTAAGGTTCGATCTGTCTTATGTTTAGTTGAAGTACTCGCTTAGGAATAAGGTCGAGAAGGCTTACTAGTGTTACTAGAGTTAGGAAGAACTGCTAGGAACAGAGAAGTTTAAGTCTTGCCTGTGTAACTAGGGAACAATCAATAAAATAAGAAGATCATTAAAAATCCTCCAAGCGGAGGTTGAGATTTACCCACACAACTAGTTGGTTGTTGTGGGGTTTCTCTATAAAGGAACTGTGTCGTTTACATTCTGTTTTACTTGCTCTTATGTTACTTTTGCTGCCTTGGAAACAACCTGAACAGCCAGTTCCCAAGCTCTTACTAATGCATAACGATCCAACAGTTAGCAAAAAAAAAATTCTTGCTTCGCATGCTAAGGTTGATCATTGTGCTGGGACTTTCGGTGACGTCTCTAGTGGCTTTACCGCCAAGGGAATGATTTTGAAGGGAAAATCGAAAGGGAACTTGATGCGATTTTATGAATCAGTTAATGAATTGCAGAAAAAAATGGTGGAGAAAAAAGGAAAGATGATCATGATGGTGGACAATTTGGAAAGTTGTAATCTGAATGAGAATCAGGATGAGAATAGGATAATTCTAAAGGAAACTGATTGATCTTGAAGAAGAAAACTGAGAATAATGCTTCTAACGTGAATCACCCACCGCAAAGCAAAAACAAGATATGATCATTTTTTTGGTCAAAGAAAGGTCATGCCGTTCATGGAAGTATTACTAAGAAAAAGGGCTAAACAAAAACATGTCGGGGGGGGGGGAGCCAACATCTCCAAGCACGAGTTCACGAATCCCATGCAAGGGACACGGAGCTCAAAAAGGCTATCTATGGTTTAAAGCAAGCTCAAAAAGGCTATATATGGTTTAAAGCAAGCTCCAAGGACGTGGTACACGGACCTCCGTCAACTTTTGCTTCATCTTGGTTTTCACAACTCAGTGGCTAATTCATCCTTGTTTATTTATCGAGATCAACATGTTACTCTCTACTTTCTCGTCTATGTAGACGACATCATTCTTACCGGAAGTTCGTCGACAGCATTACAATGGATAATTGACACTCTTGTTGCACGCTTCTCTCTTAAGGATCTTGGTACCTTGGCTTATTTTCTTGGTGTTGAAGTCCACTCTCATCCCAAGGGTTTGTTTCTTTTTCTGGTAGAACCCAAGGGTTTGTTTCTTAATCAACAGAAGTGTATCCTTGATATTTTGGATCATGTTAAAATGGTTGATTCGAACGCAATTTCGACACCTATGTGTTCAAATTCAGTGCTTCGCCGGGAGTCAGGTACATTGCTCTCTAACCCAGCTGGATATCGCATGGTCATTGGAAGCTTACAATATCTCTCTCACACGGCCCGACATCAATTTCTCGATAAACAAACTCTCTAAGTTCATGCAAAATCCGACTACTGAGCATTGGTCAGCTGCCAAACGATTCGTTACTTAAATGGCACGTCTAGCCAAGGTATCTTGTTACATGCTGATAGTCCTCCTAATCTTCATGTTTTCTTTGATAATGATTGGGCGGGTGACAAGGATGATTACATTTCCACATTGGGTTATTGTGTTTTTCTTGGTCGCACACCCATCTCATGGAGTTCTTGAAAGCAGAAAAATGTTGCTCGTTCATCAACCGAGGCGGAATATCGAGCGCTTGCAGATGCTAGTTGGGAGCTTCTGTGGGTACTATCTTTGTTTTCAGAACTTGGTATTCGAGTAACTCAACAACCAATCATTTACTGTGATAATGTTGGGGCTAAACAAGTGAGTGCCAATCCAATTTTTCATTCTCGCATGAAGCATATTGTCTTGGCATTTTAATTTGTTCGTGAGCATGTTCAACATGGTTCTTTAATTTCGGGTGTCTTATGTTTCTACTCATGATCAAGTCACAGATATTCTCACTAAATCTTTGTCAAGATCTCAATTCCAATTGTTGGTGTCCAAACTTGGTTTATGTTTCCCTCTGTCCAGCTTGCAGGGACATGTTAGAGATATTATGTAATTTAGGATATCTTTTATATTAGTTATGATATTATTCACTTATTTTTTATCTTTATTATATCCGATAGATATTAAGGAAACCCTAGATTCTATTATTCTTTGGATCTCACGTACTTGTAATCTCTATTTAAAGAGACTTATTATCAATACAATTTATCAGTTCACCTTAATTCTAAATACTCTAGACTAGTATAAGTTGTACTTGAGCTATTCTAAATTTTACCGATAAAAAAATGGAGTATGAATCTTACCAAGTAATTTTCTTTTGCCCACAAAATCAATTAATCTCCTATTTTTACGGGGAAAAAATTAATAATATTTCAATCTTTTCTCGTGAATCATGTCATGTGATTGGCTAGTCCTATACTGCATCAGCCATCAGTGCATGCTTGTCTACAACGTTTCATAAGATCTCATGAATAAGATTATAGTCTTGTCGAAAAATCATAGGTCAATATTAAGTAAAAAACTGTTGATACATTAGGTTACATGTTCCAACCTCTTCCGCTTTTAGCATTACAAGTTTTATGATCCATAAAAGACAAAGTTAAATCGTGTCTATTGAAAAATAGTTTCTAGCATAAACACGGATATAAATTAAGACTAAAATTGTTTTGAATGCATAAAACTTGCTTTCTACATTTTTTATACATGCACTGTGATGCTAACTTATTATTATTATTATTATTATTATTATTATTATTATTATTATTATTATTATTATTAGGAAAGAAATTAGGGGAATCCAACCAAACAAAGAGGTGGACTATCCTAGAACATCCTTGCGGATGATGTCCCTAAGAATCAGGTCGGAGGTGATCATGAGGGAGGGGACGTGTCGGAACGAGCCAACGATGTAGTCCGCTACCGGTCTGCTAGTGCCGCTACTGGTCTTGCTAAAGACCGACGCCCTTGGCACGTTGTTCTCATTCCAGGGCTCAAGTCCTTCGACGCAATCACCACGACGTCCTTTGGATCCACCCTCACCTTCACTTAGGCCCACCCATGAGGTCCGATGTGTTGCTAACGGCTAAGATCCGGCCTCATTGTGCCATTACTAGGCCATCCCTCGGAACTTGATCGACCTTGGCTTACTTAAGTGGATCCGGTGATATATCCCCCTCCTTTAACGGAATCACCACCACACAACAGAAATCGTCGCCTCTTCTCCCACATTAATTTTTCTTATTTTTGATCTTGAATTTTAGATTATTAAATATTAGGGTTTGAATGTAAATTTGGAAATTGAATTTATAATTTACTTGTATTAAAATTTTGAATTTAATTTGTTTATACTTAGTTGAATTAAATTATTTATGCTTTATATGTTTTGATTTTCTTGATTAATTCCGTTGAATTAATGTTTTAGGTTATGAAAAATGAATGTAGTCATGTAAATTAGGTGATCTTAGATAAGCTTTATATTTACTTTGTTGAATTGAATTTCTTATAATTAAATAAATTAGTTGAAATTGAATTTTCATTGATAGGAAAATTGACAGTTTTTTTTTAAAAAAAAATTACTCATTTCAAGTAGTGAGTATACCACTATTCTTGTTGAATTGAATTTCTCATACACATACATAGACGGACCTAGGGGGGCTTGAGTGCGCCAGTGTCCCCCCTCACTCCTAAGAAATTTTTAGGTGGGAGTGGCAGTGACGCTCCTACGAGTGAGCATGAGTGGGTATGTGCCCTTCCTCGGGTTAGACTTGTTAATAAAATATATGTAAATTTTAGGTTTGAATATGGGTAAATTTAACATAAGTTGTATTAAAACATAAAAATTAATTAATTAGTCTAAATGGTTTATTAATCACCCTTATATGCAATCCACCAAGGTTCAATTTCCTAAAGTTTTATTTTAGTGTTTTTCATTTACATCTAGGCCTCGTTAGTTTGTTGTGACATATGAAACGGAAACGGAAATGAAATGAATCTAGACCATTTTTAGTATCATAATACATTGATATAAAAAACCATACAACAATTTGTCCATTGTAAACTAGTCGATAATTCCCGAATTATTGATTTTATATGAGATGTTGTGTCCTTCCTTGAAATTTTATTCTGCGTTCGTCCCTGTATACATATATAAGTATTTTATCTTACATGATTTTCAAATCATAACTATAACCTAAAGCGGAGGTTAAAAAAATTATTTAACGACACATGTCACTTTTAGATTGGACCACATCACTTTTTTTTTTAAATAATCTTTTATTTTTGATTATGATAAATTCTTATCCATGTTTGTAGAATATTGGATAGAAAATCTTGTAATGAAACAATCTTTTATTTTTGGATAAATAGGAAAATCATTAAGATATTTTTTTATGCTATCAGCCTATCATACAAATTTTAGAATACATATTTTATTCTTAGATAGCATCGTTTCTTAACTAAGATATCTTAATTGATTATTTTTAATTGTTTATATTTATATGCTAAATAAAACAATCAATATATTAGTTTTTTAAAAATATCTTTACATATATTAATTTCTATTTATTATTTTTAAAACCCGTACAAGATACGGGAATACTAGTTAATACTAAGTTTAGGAGAAAAAAAGGGAGGTCCAAAATAATTTTTCTATATGTCCCGTTTTGTGTAATGTAGGCTCAATTCGTAACATATCATCACAAATTTCAAACCAAAAAAATCACGTAAACGCAAGTGAACTTTACAATACATCGTTTTCCAAATAAACTATTCCACTGTCGAAAGTACGTACAAACTAACAAACACATCATAGTATATCATTCTTGCACCATGTATTAATTATGTATAGAAAGATAATGTATACTATGTTGTAGTAAATAATAATAATAAATATATTTTCATCTAACCCATATGCAATATATTTTGCAAGTGAATTAACATTGTGATCATGCCAACTCTTTTATCCACAGCCAAACATCGATCACCCACTCCAACACTGCTTTACTATTTCAAAACCATATCTTGTGTGACAACAAGTTACCTAAACTAAACTGCTTCCCTTTCTCCTAAAATAAACAACTCTATCTCATCAAAATAAAATCAAATAAAATAAAGAACTCTAACTAAATTTGCAGTGTTTCTTTTCTTTCCATTTTTATTTTATCTTTATGATATTAAGATTAATATGTATGCATATATTGTACGTGACAACAACAATAAAACTATGCACATAGATAAAAAAAAATAAAAATTAGTTAAACTTCAGTACTACACTACTGCAAGCTGAGACGCTCGCCCTTTAATTTGGAGTCGCCATGTTTTTTTTTAATCTTGAAATGTATTTATTTATTTTTACCTATTTTAAGATAAAAAGGCATTACTTATTTATAAAAAAAAGTATTTTAATGTGTGTGTACTTTGGCCTTGGTGAAATCCAAATAGTTATTAAATATTTCTAACCTATTTGATATGTAAAAATACTCTATTACTTTAAGAGAATCAAATCAAGCTACGAACTTTCTTACATAATAACAACCTCAATTGGCATAGTTGTAACCAAGACTTGCAAACATAATGAGTCGTCACATTCCTTATTGATGAAATTTTTAAAGACAATTCTCTTCTTATGTGATTTAAATTGTCCTTTCCTTAGGAAAGCCACCTAATGTCCCCCATCGTATCGAATAAAATACAATGTGTATTGTATGTATATATAAATACGTGGCCTCTTCGTGTAGGGTCAACTGGTCCTATTTTCCCTTTTGTCCTAGACTAGATAAAAAAAAATATATAGGCATGAAAACTTGTAGTATTGGGCCTAAGTGGGCCGGACCAAGATGGGCCCATATATAAACTCTCAAATGGTCCCCGTGAATACTGCTTAAGTGTAGTGGTTGCTTGTCTGCTCCTTCCCATTTGCATTCATTCAAATCTATAGACACTACACTATAAATGCTGAATTCCAAACTCATAGTACCCACTAATTCTGTATCACCCACATTTATTATTGCCTAGTTTTCTTTGGGTCATTACTTTTGAGTTGTACAATTAAATGGTATACATCGTGTACTCCACAATTTTGGTGCATTCTGGCCGTATGTTCATTGGCTTTTATATAATCTCTTTGATAGTAGTAGACTTGTAAGGAATGCATAAGTCAATTGTGTTTTTTTAGAATTTATCATAAAATGTTTAAAATACATAATTTTGGAGGCATGGTGTGTGAATTGAGTGAGAGATACTTTGTATTGTGCTTATAAATAACATGTAGTTAAAGGTATGGTGGATTCGTGAAAGAACATGTATCCAACCACGAGGAACATTTACGGTGACTTATTTGACGTAGTAGCCGATTTCCTAAATTGACAACATGAACATACCAATCATAAATTACCAACTTGCTATTGACCAATGACTATATTGTGAGATCTAAATCAAGTCATCCGGTCAATATAAAACTTATAGGACTAAGTAAAAATTGTTTATTCAGCAAGGATCATACTTTGTTCTTACATAAGAGCAACACCATTTATTTCTACATTTTCTTTTAAAAAAATCCAGAGAATTTGGGACAAAATTCTTCTTCAAGTTTCCGAAAATAGGGAGCGAGTGAAAAAATGAGGTGTTTTTTTTTAAATTTGGGAAATTTTCCAAAGATATTTAGAGATGAATTAATTATGTGTACTATTTCGTGGTATCTTGTAGACAACCCGCAACGCCACTGACTCCTCCATACTCCCTAGACCCTAGTAATCACAACGGTGAGCGAGGGCGGCCGCCCACCCATAGCCCTGCATCCGCCAATGTCTATCAACCGTCACCAAGGTTTGATGGCGTCCAAACGTCTTCAAAAGCCATATGACATTCAACCATAATAAAAAATATTGATAAAATCTAACCGTCATCAAATTCTTAATGTCGTTTGTTTGTCATCAAATACTTTTAATGGCGTTAGTTTGTCAACAAAGTTTGATTACATTCGTTTGTGTGCAATTAAAAATATAACAAGCGTGTGTAAATGTAATTATAAAACCAAAAAGATACTCAGTAATGTAGTATTGTAGTGTTGTAATTTGTTCTAAAAAAAATTGGAGAATAAGGATTTTTTGTAAAAAAATGTGTTGGACAAGCTCCAAACTAAAAGTAATAAATTGCTAATGATTGGCACGTCAATAGTGTCTATTTAGTACTCCTACATGATCACTACTCCAGCTCTCACTGAAATTTGTTATTAACGACAAAGTCTAATACTCCAAAGTACTCCGTATGTGTTCTTATAGTTATAGCACGATAAAAAATAAAATCAAAAAAAATGCGCCAATACATATGACCCGTAAATTTTGTATTTTTTTAAAGTTTGTTTTATAAATTAATGTTTTGACATGTAGAGTTGTAGACACACAATTTGGACTTGGTGGAGGAGGGCCCAAAGTAAATAAATCGAGAAGCTGGGGATGGTGTACTTGTTAATAATTTGCAATTACTTGGTCTTTATGAAGAGCTGACAAGCTTTTTTTTTCTTTCAATCCAGACAAGTACATATTTTGTGCTAGTTTTTATAAACATTAATGCTTATATAAAACTTCATAAGATGCACCTTTTATTTTTTTTTGAAAAAATCATAAAATACTAAGTCTCATTTAAAAAAAAAAAACCCCTTCATATTATCAGGAGTACTCTAGCCATTTTGGATCTCTGCCATATATTCAGCTCAACTCAAACCCAGGTAGCCGAAAGCAAAACCACAAAACTGCAATGATCAAGATTCCAACTTCTTTATAGCAAAGAATATTATAGCACCTAAGCAGCATATGAAAATAAAGAAAATGAATTATTATACTAGTCAAGATTTACATCTAGCTAGTCAACAACATATATAGGTGTTCCATACACACATATATAGTCTTTTACACTGTCATCTAATTGAGTACAATTAGCCACCAATAACCATTTTTCTGTATCCAGACCCAAAGAATTAGACTGACTGACAGCAGAAAAATAGACAAGATGCAGTTTCTCTCTTTTCTTTTTTTACCTGTGTCAATCAATGCCATAGCTTCATACAAAACCCGGCCTCTGATCTCTTGCTTGACACAATCTCTTCAAAAGCATCAATCAGCTGCTCAGCAAGCGAAGCCGGGTCACCTCTAAATGTATTAACAAACACCTGAACAACATGAATTTCTTGAGGTGTCGCCCTCAAGCTAAACCATGTCAAGAACTTCTGCCTAAAGCTCTTCTCAATATGCCCTTCACACTCTAGCCTCCTTATCACCTTTACATAGAATTCCAAGTCTTCATTCCCATCACCTCCACACCCGTCTTCTTCCTCTTGACTCTCCCTACTCCTCTTCTTTGACAACCTCCTCGGTTTAGACTTCCCATTCCTTCCAATTGTCTCCAGAGCGTTCGTTCGACATGGAGTAATTGGCAAGCGCTTCTCGGGAGGAGGAGGAAGAGAGCAAGGGACGATCTCCAGCCCGGTTGTTGTCGGTTTGTTTGACCCGTTTGCCCCATCATGCTGTGTGTTATTCAGGGCATCTTTTTCTTCTGCCTTGTTCTCGTTCAAACCGCTAGTGATGTTGTTCGTTTCGTCTTCAACTGAAGACGGGTTCGAAAGGGTACTGCAGTTTGTAACGGGGCTTTGACTTCTTTCTAAAGTCTCCCCGGGATTAGTCTCTGTGGCGGGAGTGGCGGTTGAGAGACGGGCTTCGTACGTGGAGGGTTCTAGGAAGGTGTTGAAAGAAACAACCTTGAAAATATACTCTGTTGAAGGAACAAGGTCATGGACAACAACTCTTGTGCCTGGAGGAGACAACGTGGATGTCGGTTCAGGAGGTTCCTTCTCATCAGCAGCCTTTCGGTGCCACATGGTGTAACGCACATTAAGATCTGACGCTTGATTGACAGGGCCCAGAATAACAGCAGCTGAGGTATCACCAATGTCTTCGAATCTGATGTTACTAGGTAACGACGTTCTAGAATCTGTAATATCAACAAAATGAGTTTCTCTAGCAAACTAGTTACAGCCAATTCACCATAATCTAAGGAGATGATCTATACTTGTCGTTTTAACTTTTGACACAAGTTTTAAAAAAAGTATTAATTAATTTGAATATTTTTTTAAAACTTGCCACTTATTAAATATTCAAATCCATTTTGAGTCGATGAATGAAAAGTTTTGAGAGAACAATAGTCAACAAATACATAATTTCAATTAAAATTCTCATAATTCATTGCCTTCAAAATATAAAATGACTTGTATTTTAGATCAAAATTTACATTGAGAATTCATATAATTAGTTGCCTTCAAAATATAAAATGATTTGTATTTTAGATCAAAATTTCCACCCTGAAACAACGAAACGAATACTTCTGATTGGAGAGAGTATATTAATATTAAAAGGAAATTGCTGGAAGAATAAGAATTAATAATCATAACATAATATTTTGGCACCACTTAGTTTTATTAGGTACCTTCGTCAGAAGGAGGAGTTAGTGAATGGGCTGTTGCTTCAGAGAGGATAGATTCAAGTAATTCCACAGCAGAAGTGCAAAGCCTCTGAACTTCATGACCTGCAGACATTCTGTTGACAATGCCTCTACCCATCTTGACAGTTATGTCAGTTAAAGGCCCTACTTCAGCTTGCAGCTTGTTTACAGCTTCATCCACAATTTCAGACAATTTTTTATACTTATTGGTTCCATTTAGAAGCTTCTGGCTCAAGAAAACACGGTAGCATAAGATATCCACCCGTCTGGTATCCCGAGCAAACATTAATTGTTTCCTCCAGCATCTACATACAGGAATGAGTGATTAGATACAGCATAGCAGTTGGAAAAGTTTCCAAATAGGCAAAAAACACGGTTAAATTTTGGCATTCTTATGTGGGATGTGATTAAAATTTCCAATCTCCCAAATCATAAAGTAAAGAAAGGAACAGGTGTCCAGTTCTTCCTTGAGGTGATTTGCAAGGTAGATTTTCTGATTAGGTATTTACATTTCTGCCAGCGATTTCTCGTATATCCTACTCAGTATGACAACCAGATGTCACTATGCCAGATCCCCAATTGGGTATGTTTTCGGAGACCCAAACTTGCAACAAAAGCATACAAGAATCTACAGAGAAGATACCGGTACTTCACACTGGAATTGTTGGATTCATTCATAGTAAGTTACTCAAATAGTATTCTATTGCAGAAATAAAGGCCTGTGACATAAACAGGAGGTAGCAAAACCAAAGTCTGTTTTCAGTTTCAACATAAGGGAAAAGAAGAACTAGGCGTAGAACCACAAATGAGGTAACTCAGTGTTAATGACTAAGATAGTTTTTTTAGGGTGAAAGAATACTGCAAGTTTTCGGTAATAGGAGAATTTATTCAGTACCAGTAGTAGACTTATTTAGTTAGGCTATAGTTGAATTCATTCGGAAGATGAGATACATTTAATTTATCTGAAGTGAATAATCATGAAGACATTATTTTGAATTTATGAGATTATCAATGTGAATTTTTATCCCTTTCTATGGTGGTACGCTCTCTCTTGTAGATACTTGACTATTACCTACTCATATTTCAGACTTTCAGTACCAATCACGAAATTCAATCTAATATTCAAAACCTTCATCCTAACTCACTTATTTCCTCTCAAATCAAATCCCCATAAATGTAAAATTGTTTATAATGCACATTTAATTCATGACAAATAATTACTATTTCTTTCACTCCAAAAGGTGAACAGCTGCACTAAATACAGCGCGAGCTGGACTCTTGGCAAATCAGGGTGAAATCTTTTACTCTTTTAGGTAATGCTAAATCTTGCGGAAGCAAAAGCGATGAAATGTTTGTATACAATGCTCCCATACAAGGAAATAATCATTAGTACACTACCAAACATTAGCAAAATAGGAAGACGATAAACATAAGAAAATGACAAGGTACTGTAATGAGTAATGACAAATATAAGAAGACCAAAAGGGAATTGTATAAAGAGTGAATCAGACTTACTTCAGTAAATCATTCATTTTGCCACAGGATACACAGTAAAAGCTCCCATCAAGCTGAGCAACCTGGCCCCTTTCTGAAAGTCCAGATCTTTCATGTTTCAAAGCACATTCAAGATGACAAGACATGTTGCAAGATTCACCCTCAAAAGGAGGCTCGGAGCAACAAGTCAGCCATAAACTAGGATCTTTATTGTCATCAAATTTTTGACAAATACAGCAAGAACACCTCTTGCAAAACATGTCTTCAGGATTTAAGCTAGCCTTGCAAGCAGAGTTTTTACACTGTATAACTGCGCGTACAGTGCTAATATTACCGTTACTCCCTGAAGCACTGTTTGCAGGGGTAGTAAATGGAGAAATCTGATCAGATTTCCTCTGGCTCTTATTGCCAGAAGAATCTAATATTCGTTGTTCAGAGACTTTGGCCCCGCTCTCCCTTGAGTTCTTCTCAGACACAATCCTGAGAAGGTTCTCAATGATTTTCAGCTTTGTTAAACCAGTATACTTCCTCTCTTTTCCCATTTCTGCACACAAGAGTTGCAAAATGTCATGACGGCTCCATGACATCAGCATCTCCGGGTTACCGTGTGGATGCTTTGAGAGTTCGTAGACAAGCTTTCTTTTCTCCTCCATGCTCAATTTACTGCAATTTGCTGGATCAAGCATAGTCCCTAGACAATCAAACCAATACAAATATGTTCGTCACCTAATGAGAAAACTAAAGTCAACATATGACAGAAAACAACAATTGGAAGGTGAGCAATTCATGCAACAGATGTCAATGAAGACATGTAAACATGTTAAGTTCCAGCACACGTGTTTTCCATATGAACAGCTCTGGAATTGGGAAGAGTGTGGAAACTTCAAAACATGGAAACACGATAAACTAAAGAAGGAAAACTATGTAACAATGCCTAGTCCTTCCAAACCTGAAATTCTACAAATACGGGGAAAAAAATGTAGGAGGAAAAAGGAAACAAAGAAGGAATAAATCCTCTCAGAGAACAAAAATAGCCAACCATAACATAAAGAACAAAAAATAGAGAGTGGTGCAGAATGACATGCCCTCCAACAATAGATTCCAAATGAGATATTACCAGAAAATCCATCTCAAGCCACTAAGTATACAGTACAAATCAAAGCGCAATTTATTGACCTAGAATTGTCAATTTTTTCAGCAATATGATAATCTACCTGCCAGCAAAAATAGTTGTCACACAAGCGGGGCCCACTCTCCAACCAGTGAAATTATCAGATTAGTGAATCCAAAGCTGCCTCTACCCCCCAACACAACCCCCAATCCGAATCCCGGAGATCAGAATCAACGCCAAATTGAAAGCAATTACTAGAAAGGAAGGAAGGACGATATAATCTCCTCAAATTACCCAATCAGATGTTAAATTCAGTATTTAATTTCCAGAGAAAACCAAAATATCTCCGTCTCAAAAAGAAATCAGGATACTAACCGAGAAGTTTGATATCCATGACAGCGTAATTCGACAAACTCAACCAATCTGGCAAACTGTTGAGGACCTTCTCCAACTCTCCAAGAAACCTCTAGCTTCTCCCTGAGCCAAAAAAGCACACACTATTTAGAAACTCCAACAAGAATTTGAGAAAACCATGGTACTCGGAAACCAGAGAGAAAACCACACGGACAGATACACAGATTAATCGCACAAAGAGACAGAGAAGCAGAATTGGGGGTAAATCGTAAAAATGCAAAAAAAAATGTTATACCAAGAAGAAAATCTTGTAATTCTGCAACAGGAATCGAATCCATGGCTGCTAGATTGGGTCCTGATCGTGATTATTCATGAGATGAGAGAAACGGGGTTTAGATTCTCTCTCTCTCGCTCGCTTGACACAACGCAATCACAGAAACCCGTTGAGGAGGAGGGGAGGAGAAGAAGAAGAGGAGGAAAAAGGGGAATTAAAAGCGGCCGCACTTGCATGTGATCTACCCTTTTTCTCCTCTCATTCAACGCTGCGTTTTTATTTTATTTTTAATATTTTGAGGGTGTAAATGTGATGTGGTTTATCCTTGATTGCTTACCAAATTGCATTCTATTTTGACCAAAACAAAAATAAATTGCATTGGAAAATTACTCCAAAGTCTAAACTCCAAAATTTTATGAAGATTTTTAGCAAGGAAAATGGAGCCGTTATGAATAGGGAAATTAAAATTGTATGTTGACGTACGTATCATAACATTATTGGTCCAATGTCTCTTGTCCAAACCTAATTCTCCATTTTTTTTTATATGTGTCTCTAGCTATCTACTACTATTATGGATTGAGCTTAAAAAATCACTTGATAAAACATTTATAAAAAATGACTTGAGTTGATTATGATATTTTGTTGTATAGTAACTCGATCTCCTTCTTTGATAACCTTTTTATCCTATGTTAGTACATGTAATGATCGAAGTAGTTATATCAATTGCTGGAAATAGTCCTCTTCACTTCATTATATACACCCTTAATTTAGATGAAAATGAAATTGGAAAAAAAAAAAAATCCCGGCCATGCAGAGTGTATATAGGAACTAGGAGTCTAGGATGATGATGTTAACGTGCGAAGAAAGTCTGATTGAGGGGCAATTTTGTCAAATCAAGAGATATTTTTATCTAGTATTGTACGTACCCAAAAAGTTACATTTTTATAAATGGGTGCCCCAGAAAATTCACTGTCAAAAGGACAACAAAAGCAATAGTGCTTGGCTTTCCGCCCCTTTTATCCTGTTTTTGGATGATTTTGCTCTTTTTCTGTTGATACGACCATTGGTTGGGTAAAAATGCGTGTCGGATGTGAATTTACTTTCACAATGTGTATATCGATCGAATATTATTAATTCATATTTCTCGTTACATTCTTCGTACTTTTCATTTTTTGGATCTTTCAAACATCTTTATTGATAGAATCCTCCAACACCATATATATGAACCAAACCATATGTCTCATCGTAAATTAGTAAACTAAACTAGATCAAATACTAATTGTTGTAATACTAATTGTTGTAATGGGTCTAACGTCTCAATCCTCGACACATATTAGCAGGAAAATGGAGTCGTTAAGAATTGTAGGGTGATTGAAAGATAAGAGTTAGAAAGTTTTGACGCGTGAAGGCCTAAGAAAGAGGATTCTTAATTCTCAAAAGTTATTGTAATTTCATTCAAACATAAGAAACATAGTGCACTTGGCACTTTAATAGTTCTAGGGTTTGTAACTAAAGTTCACCTAGCAGAGTTGACCCGAACATGCAAGTCCAACTCGACTCATTATATTAGTAAAAATAACATAATTATAAGACCTATTAAATATGGAAAGGTGTTTACAAAAGTTCAAAACAAAGGAAAGTGCAAGATAGGATAGTGTCGAAGAGTGCCGAAGGGATCGGCGCAATGGCACGGGACGACGTGGGTTGGCGCCGGGGAGCGCGGCCGCGTCATGGGGGTCCTGGCCCATGTCTTGGGATTTTTTGGCAAGATGCGGCCTGGGATCGATGCTAAGGCGGGGTCGCGTCTGGACCTGGGCGCGTCTTGGCTGGGCTTGGCCGTGCCAAAGAGGACGCCAAGATCTTGGACACTTTGGACTCATCGGAAACTGGATAGAGCATATATAGGATCGCATCAAATAGGTAGGAATTCATCTCTCCTTATATATTAGTGGTCTTTTGTCCTTATTATCGATGTAGAATTTCCAAAAAAAAAATTATAAACAAAAAAATATAAACTAAAAAGACATCTATTTCTTAGCAGATAGAGTATATATAATTTAAAGTTCATTCAATAATTGCTACTACACGTAGAATATAATCAATATATGAAAGGATTGAAAGCTCAGCACCAGCACTTTACGCGGTCGAGCTATTCAATAACCACTTACAATATATTTTGATTAGTTTTCAAATAATTAATCTATTTTAGAACTCAATCATGCTATAATTTAATACTTAGGCACGCACCATGCCAAACGATATTAAATATAGAATTTGCGATGTAATACCTTGTTGGTGTATAAAATCTCGTTTTCAATTCGTATTAAATATACCAATTAAAAACTCATCCTCTTCCGCTCCTCTTCGTTCTCTTGACCTAGAAAACCTGCAAAACAATGGACACAGGGGGCGGGGACCCCCTAATCCACCTTCGATGCCTAAGTCAGAAGAGCAATGGTCGTTTTGAGCGACGATGTACAACAAAAGAGCACCCTAAACAGTCGAGCTAAGCGAGTATTAGCCTGTCTAGGATTTCTGAATATGTCGATGCGCACATGTGTCTCTCCCTACATGCCTACGACATGTATTTATAATGAAAGAGGGAGATCAGGGGGCCTTATTTAATTATTTCCTAGGGTTGCTTAAAGCCCAAGCTAGGAATATTCCTACCTTCTCCGGATTTAATCTTATCATATTTGCAGGATAAGATTTCCCATTAAGTTGCATAACCGCCATATATTTTTATATAGAAAATAACGAAAATAGCTGCGCAATAATTTAAAAAATACCTTTAATAGTTAAAATAACTATGGTAATTATGTTTGTTTTACCCGCTCACAAATGCCCCACCTACACCGCCTTACACGTCTCACCGTGTTTGGCTACGTAGGGTACAAAGGGTTTCTAATCGGAGTGGCCAAGTGGATTGGTCGATGTCAAGTCCCCTTGCGCTTTCGTATATTCGTATATTAGTATGTTCGTATATTCGTAATTCGAGTCCACATGAGCGACTATCATATGTGTTATGAGCGAATATCATAAACTTCTTCATACACGCATATGAAAAATCCATTAGCGATTAACTAATGTTGCGCGATATTTTTTATGCAAGACTCAAACTAATGCAAAAAAAGCTGACTTTTATTAATAAGTAAACGTGAATGTTATGAGCTACAAAGCTAAACGAGATGAATGCAAAAAATGAAAAAACCTAAGGGCCTCATCAAAACCACGTGGGAAAAAGAGTGCCCTGTCTAGATGAAATCCTAGCCTTGAGACCCCTGCGCAGGGGAAGACGGGTGGCAGCGTTTACGATCTTCGTCTCGCGAAACGAGACCGTCAGCTATGGTACCGCGATCACAGCGAGGGGACCCGCGATCGCGGCTCTCAGTTCCGCGACCGCGGTTCTGCCCCAGAACCGGGGACTTACGCTCGGCTCTAGCACTGCGGTCGCAGCCCTCAGGCCCGCGATCGCGGTTTCGCTGCTGGCTCTCGGCTTTCGGCTCGTCCTCTATTTTCTACATGAATTCCGACTTTGGACGACTTCCCTTAGAACACATACGAGCATCCAACTGATTTGCCCAAACTCGAACAATGGCATCTCCATCTCTAAATTGGACCATTTGATGGAGGGTCGATGGTACCGCTCCAATCCCATGGATCCAAGGCCTTCCCAAAATCAAATTGTAGGGAGAAGGCACGTCAACGATCAGAAACTCAACGGTCATAACTTTCTTGGCAAGGCTGACTTGGATTTTATACATTCCGAGCGGATATGTCGGATAGCCACCAAGTCCGGTTAGTTGCATCTTGATCGGGATCAAATCTTCATTACTTCTCCCAAGGAGCTTGAAAACTTCATAGTACATGATGTCAACCGAACTCCTTGGATCAACAAGAGCACGACGCACTTTAAACCCTTCCAGATCGACTGCTAGAACCAACAGATCGTTATGAGGAACTTGGACTATAGCGAGGTCCTTGTCCCTAAAGACTAGTCCGTCCACCGTGCGCACGGGGGAAGGAGGTCGTCGTGGTTCGGCTTGTTGAACTCTCATAACCTCAAGCTCATGGCATGATTTTCTGAAGTTACTTCTCGCTTCATCATCTTTATGTCTGTAAGATGTTGAAATTGTCTGGATCACCTCAATCTGTTGTTGCCCCGGTTCATCACTCTTCTCTTTCTTGATGAACTCCTGTAAGTATCCCTTTTCCACCAGGCTCTCTAGATACCGCTTAAACAGTTCACATTGCTCGGTCATGTGTCCCCAATTTCTATGGTACATGCAATATTTTCTGCTTCGCGGATCCTCGTCACAACATTCTTCTTTGGGGGGATACTGGAAGAAACCTTCATGCTTAATACGAGGTAGGATCCGATAGATCGGTACACTAAAGTTAGTGTAGATCGCTCTGACTTGGCTTTCTCCCTTGAAGTTATCAGCAGGGCGGTGGATTTTTCGAGGAGGAGAGGACGACCTTCCTCTTATCTTGAGATTGGCATCCTCTAACCGCACATACTAATGAACGCGCTCCTGAAGCTCTACAATTGTGGAGGGAAGACGAAGTGTCAATTCCTCTCTCAACTTACTGTCTGTAAAAATTGCTCATTTAAAGGCAGTGATCGCGGTTCTCGGATCGCACCCTTGAATTTCCATATAGCACTCCATAAACCGATTGAAGAAGCGTCGTAAGCTTTCCCCCTTTTCTTGGTTGAGACCGAAAAGCGTGTCAAGCGAAGCAGCATCCCAATTGTTAGCTATGTACCGCTTTACGAACTTAGAAGCCAATCGTCCCCAACTTCGGATCGAACCTGGCCTCAGACTCTGAAACCATTTTAGGGGGGCTTTACCAAGGCTACTCGGAAACATTTTACACATGATAGCGTCCTCCGACACCCACATCGCCATTTTTTGGGTGTAAGAGGCTATGTGATTTACAGGATCCGTGTTTTCGTCGTACACAACAAAAGTTGGTGGAGAGAATTTTGACGGCGGTAAAGCTCGCTGAATATCTGGGTGGAACGGCGTCGATGTCAGCAAGGCCAACTTGTGCTCTGCTTGATCCCGAGCCGTTTGCAAGGTATTGTCTTGCGCTCTCAAAAGATAAAATAGCCTGTTTTGGGTACGCTCGAGAGCTCGGGCTCTGCCTTCAATTCTTTCGAGGCTGACACTCTGATGCCGACTGCGGTGTATCTTTCTGTTTTCCAGACTTCGATCGCGATTAGAAGGGACATACCGATCGTTCCGCTCGCGCGAAGAATCGCGCCGACCGCCACACCCGCGATCGCGGCTTCGGCCGCGACGGTTGTCGCGGTGGTTGGTTTCGCCCGAGTCGCTAGATGACGGCCCGCTCGGCTGAGGAGGATCGGCTCGTGACCTTTTACGCGAGGGTGAGTCGTGGCGGTGATCTCTCCGTCGGTTCCGTGGTGCTCTCCTATCGTTGTCGTAATCGACTTGCATATCGTCTTGCCCGTCAGAACTGATCGATTGAGGACTACGACGGTTATCGGCGAATTCAATAACACTAGCGAGCCGTCGAGTAGTCCTCTCAATTTCTGATTCATTAACAGGGCGCTTGCCTTGGACTTTATCCAAGGAGCGTTTTAACCTGGCGACCTCTTCCTGGGCATGTTCCAATCGAGACTCGGCTTCTGCACACCTTGTTTTGTATTTCTCGTTTTCTCTCAAAGTGGTAGCCAAAGCGTGGGTGATCTCATCTTCTACTTCATTGGTAGTGGATGCCCCGTTCCTGCCGTTCGGATCGAAGGACAAGATGACGCGGTTGTCCCCTCTCACGGGTTTGGACCCAGCACGTTAGGATTGGCCTTGCTCTAGACGTGGGCTAACCAAACTAGGGTTTGACTCGCGGATAGTGAGCGAGGGCTCGGAAATTCGCAGCCCGCAGTCGCGGTTTTCTTGACCGCGGGCGCGGCTTGATCGGCCGCGATCACGGTTTTTTCCGGTGCTCGTGATCGCACGTATGGGTTCGCTCTGCCCCGGAACCCTTCGATCTCCATTGTTTTCGGCCACGCGCATGGCTGATTCCCACAATTGATCGAATCCGGTTGACTCGGACCCTAGAGTATTACGATTGTCGATTCCGTCGCTTGACTCGGATCCTAAACGACCTGCGCGATGAACAGACGTATTCGCAAGAGGGCCCGGGTCACGATTTGAACCGTTTTCAGGAACCAAGGTTTGACCTTTCGAGCGAGTATCGGAATTACCTTGATCGATCTCCATTAGGGCGTGATTTTCTGAGCGAGTTTCAGAATTTTCGGTTTCAGCTGCCGATCCGTACTCCCGATGTACGGCACCCGCGCCCGCGGTTGTTGACCCGCGCTCGCGGTTTTTGGCGTCCACGCTCGTGGTTGTCGACCCGCGCTCGCGGTTTCGCTCGTCGGGGATGGTTCGCGCGAGTTCGTTCCGCGATGATGCCCCAGCCTCTTCGAAGTTGACTTCTTGATTCTCCGGTATCGATTCCAACACCATGATTGCGTGGATCGAGTATTCGTTTCCCACAGATGGCGCCAATTGTTGGTGTACAAAATCTCGCCTTCAATTCGTATTAAATACACCAATTAAGAACTCCTCCTCTTCCACTCCTCTTCGTTCTCTTGACCTAGAAAACCTGCAAAATAATGGACACAGGGGGCGGGGACCCCCTAATCCACCTCCGATGCCTAAGTCAGCAATTGTCGTTTTGAGCGACGAGGTACAACAAGAGAGCGGTGAAACCCTAAACAGTCGAGCTAAGCGAGTATTAGCCTACCTAGGATTTCTGAATATGCCGATGTGCACATGTGTCTCTCCCTACATGCCTACGACATGTATTTATAATGGAAGAGGGAGATCAGGGGGCCTTATTTAATTATTTCCTTGGGTTGCTTAAAACCCAATTTAGGAATATTCCCACCTTTTCTGGATTTAATTTTATCATATTTGCAGGATAAGATCTCCCATTAAGTTGCATAACTTCCATATATTTTTATATAAAAAATAACGAAAATAATTACACAGTAATTTAAAAAATACCTTTAATAGTTAAAATAACTATGATAATTATGTTTGTTTTACCCGCTCACATAAACCAGAGTGAAATTAGCTTTATCAAATAAATCTCAAGACGTATATATATATATATATATCATTAGTTATCAAATAGGGTCATAGATGAATCACAGTCGTAAAATAATGTTTAAGATTAGTAATCCAACTTCCTGTTCCATTACAAGTTTTGTGTAGGCCAATTGCATTTGTCGGTTAGTTTTTTCTTAAAAAGAATTATTGAACAGTTTTGAATATGATCTGTACTAGCTTTCATCGTGGTCAGCTTATGACAAATATAGCACTAGCAAACCGTTGATGTATTTTAACTTTTTTAAGCAATTACAATCACTCGAAACTAATTATTGAAGTTTCTCTCATGACCAAAAATAATCTGGGCTGTGTTGATGGCCCTTGCCGACCAAAAGATTTTGATCTAGATCATGTAGTAATCATGTGCTCTCCAGTTTTACAACGTCTGAGAAGTTGGTGAATTTCTGGGTAGTCGTAGTAGACTTTAACACACCAAAAATTTATGCACAGTTTGTACTTGGTATAATTTAAACTGCATATAAACTTTTATAAATTAATATTTCACCACTTATACAGTTTAAGTGTATTTGTGAAATTCGATTTTAGATAAGGCACGGCGAACCTTCTTATATCCTAGTCGTGGTTGTGAACTTGGACAAAGTCTTAGAAAATGTGTGTTAGACCCAGATTTTAGGCGATAAAGCATTGAGACATAGACAGAGAATCTCCAATATATACAGAGCTACAGAAAATCTTCGGGACCAGCTAAGTCGGTTAGAGGAGAGATGGTCCGAGATATGTTTGTTACAAGATAGATTTTTCTCCATATTGTATTCATTATAAGATAGAAATAAACCGAGATTTGTTAGCTAGAGATAAGATTATATCTTTGATTAAGATAGGATATGCTCTAGAGGGCTATATAAGTCGATGTAACCTTAGGGGTAAAGGACGCTTGATTCATATAACTTCTTGTGATTTCTACATCAATAAAAACACTCTTTCGTTCATATTCTTCTTAGTTCATTCGATCAAGGACCGATCTAAACCAAGGTTATACCTTTGGTAAATTTTGGCTCAAACAATTTGGCGCCCACCGTGGGGCCGTGATCGATACAACCATCAGAAGAATCACCATTCAACCTCTTTTCGGATCAAGAACACGATGTCTGGGAACGAAGAAGGAAGCCCTAAAACCCGATCATCGGTGATGACCAAAACCTTGAGAACCAAGGCGTTCGGTCTCAAGAAGAGGAGATGGCGGACCTCAGGCAACGTATGGAGTTCCTCCAAAAGGCATTGAGCGACCAAAAAAGCTTTTACGATGCTCATGTAGAACGCCTAACTGCCGAAAATAGCCAACTCAAACAACAGTACGAGGTCTTGGCTATGGGGCGCCGTTCTCTCTGCGTCGCCCGGCGCACTGAGGGACTCGTCAGGAGGATAGATTTCAACGCTGGAGAAGGAACTTTCGGAAAGGGTGCAGACCCGGACCCCCGAGACAAGGCATCCGCACAGCGAGAAGCAACTCCAGAGCACATAGACCAAGTCCGCCGTGAGGAAGTCTTCCACGACAATAATCCTCCAATCAATCTCCGGCCAGCGGCTAACCAACGCCGAGCGCCATCTCAAGAAGTCTGGATCGAGGATGATGGCACCAATGGGGAAGATCGGGAACGGCGCGAGCCAATCGATTTAGACGCAGCCATACGAAGAAAGGTGACCGAACAAATAAGCGTCATCGCTGACCAACTCCGGAGGGGAAGCCGGGGTTTCCAACCTTTGGAGCCTGAAGCACCTGACGGTTTTGACGAATCTCCGTTTTCTCGTCGAATCGCCCAAGTAGAGATTCCAAAAAAGTTCTCTGTGCCTAACATGCCCACGTACAACGGGACTACGGACCCTAAAGAACACGTGGCAGTATACAAACAGAAGATGATGACGAGTGCGGTTCCATCCCACTCAAAAGAGGCGATAATGTGCAAGGGATTCGACACAACCTTGACGGCGCCATCCCTAACCTGGTTCATCAACCTCCCACGTGGGAGCATTAGGTCCTTGGCAGATCTCTCGGACACTTTCCGGTCCAAATTTGCGAGCAGCCGCAAATTTGAGAAGCAATCCAGCGACCTCTACCGGATCCGCCAACGGTACCAAGAAACTACCAGAGAATTCTTGGATCGCTTCAATCGCGAGAAGATCTCCATCCCATCTTGCGACGTGACGACCACAGTGGAAGCATTCAGGAAAGGGGTCACCCCCGATGGCGGCCTGTACAAGGAACTGACTAAACACCCTTGTGCTACATTCCAAGAAGTGCAAGCCAGGGCTTTAGCACACGTCCGGTTGGAAGAAGATAGGTCCCTGAGGAAGAGATCTTCAGAGACGGAGAAAACCGAGAGAAGGGGACCCGTTGACACCTGGCGAGGTTCCGCGGATCAGAGGAAAGACCGCCGCGCCCATCCTTACTCACGGCCTACCTCAGGGCAGGTCAACGTGACCAAGGCACGATGGACGAATGATAAGGAGCGAGAACCCATGCCGCCCTCACTCGATTCCTTCAAACTTAACATATCCACGGAAAAGCTGCTCCGGAACATGGCAAAACAAGGAGAACTCGTGAGGTGGCCGAGAAAAGATAAAACTCCTCGCTCGGGGGGAGACACGACTAAATGGTGCGATTACCACGAGTATCACGGACACTGGACTCAGGATTGCCTTGTGCTCCGAAAAGAATTGGCCCGCCTAGTCGCGGAAGGAAGAATAAAGGATGTAGCTCCAGATGCTCGAGTACCCAAAGATTTGTTGGAGAATCTCCAATCTGAACACCAAGAAAGGCGAAATCCTCCAATGCCTGACAGAGTGGTCAACGTGATATCTGGAGGGTCAAGCATCTGCGGACTATCATACTCAGCAGCAAAACGCCACGCAAGGGAAAGCAATTTCAATCGGTCCCAGTCATCGAGACACCGCGCTAGAGAATCTCCAGGACCAGCCATCGTATTTGACAACACCGATGCAGAGAACACTTCCGAGCCGCATCACGATGGTCTTGTGATATCCTTACACATTGGAAACGTGTTGATGAGAAGGGTATTGATTGATACAGGAAGCTCCACGAATCTCATGACCCTGACCGCCCTGAAGGACATGGGTTTGTCCGAAAACGACATCCACAAACACCTTGTGCCTTTAGTTGGATTCAGCGGCGAAGTCAAGCACACTGTGGGCGACATCGCCATCCCAACCTTCGCCAAAGGCGTAAATATGCAAGTCAATTTCCTCGTGATGGACTGCCCTTCATGCTACAACGTAATCTTGGGACGCCCTTGGTTACACGACTTGAAAGCCGTAGCTTCCACCTACCACCAAATGGTGAAATTTCCAACACCATGGGGAGTAGACAAAATTCGCGGGGATCAGAGGTTGGCTAGGGAGTGCTACAAGGCAGCCCTCAAGCCAACCACTCTGAGACCTGAAGCATAGCAATTACAGAACGTCACCCCTCCGCCGGAGCGAACTGAAGACGGAGAAAAAGCGGAGGAGGTGACCTTAGAGGAAGGGAAGGTCGTCAAGATTGGAGAAAATCTGGAGCCATTAGTCAGAGAGGAATTGGTAACATTCCTGAAAAATCACAAGAACTGCTTCGCTTGGAGTCATGAAGACATGACCGGAATAGACCCTTCCATCATCACACACAAACTCAACGTAGATCCTGAACACCCTCCAGTCGGGCAAAAGAGACGAAAGTTCGCATAAGAACGAATACAAGCAGTCGATGAAGAGGTCAAAAAATTACTAGACACCGGAAAAATCAGAGAGGTGAAGTACCCCGATTGGCTAGGTAACGTGGTCGTGGTGCCTAAGAAAAACGGGAATTGGAGGGTTTGCTTGGATTTCACCGACCTCAACAAAGCCTGCCCCAAAGATTCTTTCCCTCTTTCCCACATAGACACGATGGTAGATGCAACTGCGGGTCACGAACTCCTTACCTTCATGGATGCATTCAGCGGTTACCACCAGATCCAGATGGAGCCAGAAGATCAAGAGAAAACCTCCTTCATCACAGGACAGAGAACGTATTGCTATCGCGTAATGCCCTTCGGTTTGAGAAAAACCGGGGCTACTTACCAAAGATTAGTCAACCTGATGTTTCGCGGCCACATTGGCAAGACAATGGAGGCGTATATCGACGATATGGTGGTAAAAAGCACAAGCGCTTCCCTACATAGGGGGCACTTGGAAGAAGCATTCAAGATCCTCGAAGAGTACAACATGAAACTGAATCCCCAAAAGTGCATCTTTGGAGTACAATCTGGGACTTTCTTGGGACATGTGGTAACCAAGCGAGGGATTGAGGCCAGCCCAAATCAAGTTCGGGCAATTGCTTCCCTGAAATCCCCACGAAGCGTGAAAGACGTGCAAAAGCTGACCGGCATGATAGAAGCATTAAACCGGTTTATCTCCAAATCCTCAGATAAGTGCCGACTATTCTACGAGGAACTAAAGAAGAACAAAAGCTTCCAGTGGATAGGAAAACACGAGGCCGCCTTCCAAGAGCTGAAGGGCTACTTCGCCAATCCCCTACTATTGGCTAAACCGACTCCGGGGGAGGTGCTACACCTCTACTTGGCTGTAGCGGACCGCACGCTAAGCGGAGTCCTGATCAAGGAAGAGGACGACCAACAGGTCCCGGTTTATTTTGTAAGCAGAACAATGGTGTCCGGCGAAACACGCTACTCTCCAACGGAAAAACTGGTCCTGGCGGTCGTGATGTGCTCGAATAAACTCCGACCATACTTCGAGTCACACACTATCATCGTCCTGACGAATTACCCCCTCCGACAGATCATGCAAAAACCAGAATTCTCAGGAAGGATGGCAAAGTGGGCAATCCACCTAAGCTGATACGACGTCAGATATGAACCTCGAAGAGCAATCAAGTCACAGGTACTGGCTGACTTCGTTGCCGACTTCACCCCGTCTCTTGAAGAAAGCGCTAAAGAGGAAATCTTGACCTCGTCCCTTGGCGAACCTGAGGAGGAATGGATACTAAACACCGATGGAGCCTCGAACGCAAGGGGAGCAGGGCTCAACGTCGTGCTAAAGTCGGCAAGGGGAGAAACGATAGCTCAGGCGGTTAGATGCAACTTTGAAGCCACTAACAATGAGTCGGAGTATGAAGCTCTCATCTTTGGGCTGGAGTTGGCTAAAGATTTGTCCATCAAGAAGATCAAGGTACGCGCTGACTCTTTACTCATCATCCATCAGATCCTAGGCATCTTCGACACCAAAGATGATAGGATGGCAAGCTACCTCAATGTGGTTAAAGCACTATCCGAGAATTTCGAGCAAATACAAATCGAACAAATTCCTCGGGATCAAAATGCACCGGTTGACGCCTTATCCGGTCTAGGCTCCACCCTAGACCCCAGGGAGTACGATAATATACCATTAGTCCACTTATTACAGTCGGCTATAGCAGAAGCATCGGTGACGCAGGCTGTTGAACTACCACCAGAGCAATTTGCCCCGGATATTCTCCAAACATCCACCAATCCAGGGGTCAGTTCGGGCGACCATTGGACCAAGCCATAACTGGACTGGTTCCTACGCGACGAAACACCCGAAGATAAGATCGAAGCCAAAGCCTTAAGGTCAAAAGCGACCCGATTTCCCATCTTAGATGGGATCCTCTTCCACAAATCTGCCTCAGGCTTTTTACAGCGGTGCGAAGAGAAGGGAGAGGTTGAGGAAATCATGCGCGAGGTGCACGATGGAGATTGTGGTAACCATACTGGGGGTCGTAGTCTTGCTAACAAAATCTTAAGGCAGGGGTGGTATTGGCCCACCGTTCGCCAAGATGCCACCAAGTATGCTCAATTGTGCGAGGCATGCCAGCGGCACGCACCAGTCCCACATCAACCGCCAGAGATTCTCCACCCCTCCATCACTCCCTGGCCATTCATGCGATGGGGGATGGACATCGTCGGCAAATTACCCCCATCTACAGGGCAAAAGGTGTTTTTCCTCGCCATGACAGACTACTTTTCTAAATGGATCGAAGCTGAAGCCTTTCGAGAGATCAAAGACAAGCAAGTAATTTCATTCATCCAGCGTAACATCTTGAGCAGGTTTGGGGTCCCCGCAGAGATTACTTGCGACAATGGGTCACAATTTATAAGCAAAAAGATGCGTGATTTCTGCAAGCAATGGAACATTGACTTAGTCATGTCCACTCCCAGATACCCGCAAGCCAATGGACGTGCTGAAGCTAGCAATAAGTTAATCATCCATAACCTAAAGAAGCGGCTGATAAAATCCAAAGGAAAGTGGGCTGAGGAATTACCCTACGTGCTCTGGGCCGATCGCACCACCCCTAAAGGGGCCACTGGACAGAGTCCATTCTCACTGGTACACGGCTGCGAGGTTGTTATCCCAGCCGAGATCTTAGTCCCAACCGCAAGGTATGGACTCGCTACCTCGGAGAGCAACGGACGTGAGTTGGAAGCAGATCTGGATACTATCCAGAAGCTCAGAGAGGTTGCCCATGCTCGGATCGCGAAGTACCAGCAGCAAGTGGCTAGGAGTTACAACAAAAATGTTCGAGTAAAAAGTTTTCAGCTTGGAGACTGGGTATTGCGAAAGGTTTTCCAGAATACCGCAGAAGCAAACGCTGACAAGTTAGCACCCACTTGGGAAGGGCCATACAAAATCACCAAAGTCGCAGGAAACGGAGCCTACCAGCTAGAATCCAAAGATGGAAAGACGGTACCACGAAGCTGGAACGCGACCCACTTAAAAAAGTATTACTTCTAAATTAGTTCATTATCATGATTTATTCTTATACATTTCTTAGCTCTAGCTTAGAGAATCTTTAGGCAATTTTTGGCTTTTTCGAACAAACGACTCCGGGTACTTGCCCACATTGTCGGATAAAGTTTCAAAATTCCTATTTCATCAACCATGTTTTCACACATTTTTACATAATAATTTGCGAGAAAATATTCTCCCACTTTTTCACCCTCTCTTATTGCTCATAAGCGCAAACATGCGCTAATCAACGTTGCATACAACACGAAACGCGCCGAACGCAAAAAACCACTATTGAAACACATGGTTATACCGTCTGAAAATGACGAAGTCATCACGCACACAACGTTTATGAAGTAACTCATAAGATGGTTACTCACACGCTAATCAACGTTGCATACAACATGAAACGCGTCAAATACACAATGCCACTGTTAAGTCACATGGTAATACCGTCTAGAAATGGCGAAGTCGTCACGAATACAACGTCGATGAAGTAACCCATAAGTTGGTTACCCCCTATCTAATTCCGATTAACGAAACATCCGATTAGTACGGGAAGGGGAAAGCTATAGCAAAAAACCCAAAATGGCCATATGCGCGGGACGTCGCGATGACACGACATCCTAATTTAAGGATCCATTGCCCAAGAGCACGTCAACTCTTAATGACCCTTGGCAGTGGCCAAAGGTAGCCTAATCGTAACTAACTACGCACGGCCCCTTTGCAGAAAACTGAAGCATTCAACGCGCAAAATGTGATCCTACACGGGACTCACAATAAGTCGCTAGCAAAAGGAGCACCAAAGCTCCTTCTGAAAACGCTAAAACCTAACGCGTACCCCACTTACGGGCAACACATTCGTGGAGATTCTCCAAGAATTTCCCTAAGCTAATATACTACGCAAAATTTCTAAATGCAGACATATAAGCAAGTAAAGATAATGTTGCGCCATTCAAAGGGCGTCAAAACCATTCAAAACAGACGCCATAAGAGTTTTAGGCCCCAAGCCATAAAATTACCAAAGTATTCCGACAGATCATCCAACAAAAACAAAAAAAAAGAGTACTTCTAAAAAGATCAAAGAGAGGCACATCAAGAGCTTATTGTCGACCAGCTGGGGTCGAAGGTTCCTCCTTGTCCATGGCCTTCTCGCCATCACCTTCCTTGCTGGACGGGCCCCCATCATCGTCGTCTTGACATTTTTCCTTGTTCGGGGAGCTCACATCGTCCTCCTAGTCTTCAGCCACCAGGTATTTTTTGCTAGGAGGGGGATGGCCAGCAGGGTAGTATTCCTCCAGGACCTCCAGTTGCGTCTTCAAGTCCCATTTGGCGCTCTTCCCGTCAACGAAGTCTTGCAGCAGCTCCACTTGAGATTTCATCGTGTATTACGCTGCCACGTTCACCACCACCTGAGAAAAGCCTTCGATCTCCTTCTCCCCCTCCGACGCCTCCGCCTCGAGTGATGCCTTTTCAGTTTGAAGATCCTCCACCGACGATTGGAGTTGGCCAACCTTCTTGTCCAACGAAGCAGCCAATTCCCTCGCTTGCTTCTCTTTTTCCTCCAATACCTTCATTTCCTCCTGGCAACGGACATTAGTGGCCATTAGTTCCTGGAAGGCCTGTGAAATTAGAAGAACTAGATAAATCAGGCAAAAGGCAAGTGATCGTCAAGGAAATGCCAACGGAACGACAACAAATATCTAAGGGTTCAGGTGAGCAAACTTACAACTCTTAGCGTTGCACCCACGTGGTTGAACGTGGCATCAGGGGTGAGAATTTGGAAGTCCATCTTTACGTTCGGAAGCAAGGTGTCCCCAAAAGTACTGAGGAGGTCTTTTGGCTCTACCTTCTTGGCAACATGCGAGGTTGGAGAATCGTCAATCCTTTTCCGCTTCAATGAAAGAGACTTCTTGGCCTCGGAACTGGGAGGAGGAGACGAGGGAAGTCTGACCCCACCGGATCTCAGCCGCCGAACCATTGCTGCGGCAGAGGTATCCACGACAGCGCCTGGGGAGTTGTTTTTTGAGCCACATTGAGAAAGGGAGACGTTGATTTAAAAGTAAGTTTGAGAAGATTAAACACATGGGAAGTAGAAGAAAGAGCAACCAACCTGATTTCTTCTTAGAGGAACTCGTCATGTCAGAGGACAAGGGAGTGACTTCTGTTTCGGTTTTGTCTTCGTCGGATCCTGGAGATTCTTCGTCTTCACCACTACCCGCTGGGTCAAGACAGATCTTCTTAGATTTTCGCTTTTCAGCCTTAATCTTTAGCAAACGTCGACACACACCCTTATCCGTGCTCTTGGAATTGATTCCCACCGGCACTGCACAAGAAGGACGAACATGAAAACGGGAAAACAAGAATATGCAAAAAAAGAAGAAGAAGAAGTCTAATAAAGAAGATCAGATCGTCTTACGAGATGTGTTCCATTCATCTCGAAAGACGTCTTTCACTTCATCATCAAGATCTCCTAAAGACGCTTTTTCGACGAAGAAGAATCGGGATTGCCAGCACCGGGAGGATATTTTCAGTTTGGGAATAAGGGTTTTTTTTGTGTCCCTAGCATGCAAAGTGATGCGACCTGCCCTCTGAAGAACAATTTTGTACGCCAAGAGAAGTTCTCCCATGGTCATCTCTAAACCCCTCTCTGTGGCAAGCTCATCAATTCGGGCAAGGGTGCGCCAAGTGGTCGGAAGGATTTGGCCATGGAGATTGAGCAGAATAAAGCTAGAGATGAGGAATAAGAAACGTTACTTGAAAAGTCGAAAGCAGGGTTGAGAAGGAAGGAAGGCGAGGGCTAGATAATGATGCGAAAAACAAAGGGCCTCTCGGGTCATTAAAGAGAAACGGCAGAAGCAGATCCCGTCTTCCAAGGCAATCTCCAAAACGTCTTGTCAAGCTTAAATGCAATTTTCGAAATTTGAATTTAAATTTTGAAATTGCATTTAGGGGTATTGTTAGACCCAGATTTTAGGCGAAAAAGCATTGAGACATAGACAGAGAATCTCTAACGTATACAGAGCTACGGAAGATCTTCGGGACCAGCTAAGTCGGTTAGAGGAGAGAGGGTCTGAGATATGTTTGTTACAAGATAGATTTTTCTCCAGATTGTATTCATTATAAGATAGAAATAAACCGAGATTTGTTAGCTAGAGATAAGATTATATCTTTGATTAAGATAGGATATGCTCTAGAGGGCTATATAAGTCGATGTAACCCTTAGGGTAAAGGACGCTTGATTCATACAACTTCTTGTGATTTCTACATCAATAAAAACACTCTTTCGTTCATATTCTTCTTAGTTCATTCGATCAAGGCCCGATCTAAGCCAAGGTTCTACCTTTGGTAAATTTTGGCTCAAACAATGTGCATGTGTAGTATAGCTTTTGTTGAGAACGTCTTTTTATAGAGTATAATTCATCAACCTACATCATAAAAGTCTAATGAAGCCTTTAAATAGGCATGTGGACTACCAAAACGGTTTTTGGGACGCGTTTCTTGAGTTGTTGACAAAGTTATTGGCAGTTATGACAGTTACAAACACCCGTCCACTACCTACCCACGTCCATAGAAGTCTCGAATCAGATTAGATAACCTTTAAGCAGTTATATGTATGCTTTGACTGATTTAAAGGCAGTTAGACATTACTTAAGTCATAAACCTCACAGAGTTCATGAACTTTGTCAAGTTCACAACCTCTTAGAGAACAAAGTTCTCCAATATGCAACAGACTTTGAATGACGTAAACCTTCTAGAACTTAGGTTTGCTCACACGAATGTGTACTCACCACACCCAACCTGTGTTATAGTGAAGTCAGTTCTAATTGTGTCTTTTGAAACCCGATCACACCAAAAGACATCGATGACTCTCAAGTATCGATGACACTAAAATTACCAACAATCCCCCACCATTTAGTATAATCCTTGATTCACAAAATAAGCAAGCATTAGTCCCAAACTCATCCATAAATAAAAATGTCAAATAAAAGCTATTGAATTTCTTCTTAGTTTAATTATACATTCAAAACACCCAAGAATCATGGTGTCTTAATGATTGAACCAATCAACCTAGTTTGGATGCCTCAAGATAACACACACAAGCTTTTTTAAAACTCTGAAGTATAACCTGACTCCATCAATGGCCTCGAGACCATATCTATTCATGAATATATGCAAAGCCAATCTAAAGCTTCATGAAGCAGCCAAGTTCACACTCACATAAGTGAACCCTTTAAGTTGTGCACCTACAATTGCACTTTTTCAAATGATCTATTAAGATGCCTTCGACATCAGCCCTCAACTTGTAAGATCAAACAATACGTTGGGGAATGAACCCATGTATTGGAAGGGGTGTTGCTCGTTTGGCTATGATAGCCAAGCTTGCACCTTCAAAGACAAAAAGGAGGCCGTGGGGGTGAAGGCTAGGAGAACCTGCAAAGGCCCAAGGGGAGAGGAGCCAAACAAAGAACAACCAACCGAGCATGAAGTGGCCATGTATGCAAATGTGGAGAAGGAAAAGACCCCTTCCAAGAGCCCCAAGGAGAGAGTCCTCGTGCCACCACAAGTAATCATGGCGGACAACAAGGACACGCCAAAGGGAATGAATGTCGGCAAGGCCATGGAAGCGATCCAAGTGCACTCGGAAAGTGGTGCATCAACGACGCAAGGCAGTGGAAGCGATACCAACACAATTGAGTCCTCGAGCAAGCATGACACAAGTGCTAGAATAGAAAGTAAGAAGAGGATGGAAGTGTGGCCATGAATGCCGAAGATGAGGAGGGTGCCACTGAAGAAGAACCTCAAGATGAGCAAGGACGGTTGCCGGCCAAGGGAAGGACAAGAAGGACACCAAGGAAGTGCACGGTCCTTGGCCTCAAGGCACGACCTAAATGGCCTGAGGACCCACCCGAGAGGATCACACGGCGCTCGACTAGGGTCGCCAAGATGCCTCCTTATCTTGATCATTCCGAGTGGTTTTAATTGCTCTAGATGTTTGTTCGTGTTTTGTACGTTGTTTGTTTAGTTTTGGGGGCCTACCGGAAACCTGTGGACCGGAAACCCATAATCGCCAACAGGTCACCCATAATAGTCGGTTCGCAAGACCGGAAACCTGTGGAAAAAAAGGAGATTGAGGTTCTCCCCATGTCAACAAGAGCTCTTCCTTTTCAGGGTTCGAGTAAGGATAAAGAACTATGAAGTTAAGCATGCAAGGGCAAGAGTAAAACTAAGATGAGTGACCTGTTGGGAAGTCCTTGGGTTAGCACGGGATACCACTTCTTAGGAATCAAGCTTTACACCCTTCATGGAACTCAAGATGCGTGTTTATTTCTTAGAATCCCATGAAATGACTCCTCCACCGAGTAGAAATACCTAACAACTTGTTGACGAGTGATCCTCTTAATTAGTTAAGCAACTCGCATCTAAGTACCCCCACCAACACCAAGGGTGATCCAACATAAGATGGCTTAAAACTTTGAGTCTCCTTAAGGTATTATAATACCCTTTAGACTACTTTTTAGTGGAAAACACTAAAATTACTAATGCATCGGCTTAGTTTTCCAACTACAAAGACAGGGTCAAGTCTAGTACTTGTCATCACATACATCAAGTATATAATAACTCTTGAATACAAAAACTTCAAACTTGATCATATGGAGGGCTAACGGGAGAAATCCCATGACTATTGAATTTCTTTAAAACATTCTCAATGTAATGAGATTGTGTTAATAATAGGACTTTCTTTTTCCATTATATCCTAATGCCAAGGATAACTTTGGCCTCTCCTTATGTCTTTCATGGAAAATTGTGATGACAAAATTCCTTTGTAAGGTCCACTTGCCATTGGTTTGTACCAAAGATCAATATATCATCAACGTATAGACAAATGATAACTCAAATTCTAAAGTCATCGAATTTGGTATACATCAACTTGTTTGATTTGTTAAGTTTGTAACCATTATTGGAAAATACAACGTCATCAAACTTTTGATGCCACTGCTTTGGTGTTTGCCTCAACCTACACAAGGAATTTATCAACTTGCATATCTTATGCTCTTGATTGGACATCACTGGCCTTTCAGATTATTTTATGTAAACTTCCTCTTCTAGACCCCTAATCAAGAACATTGTTTTATTGTAAATTTGGTGTATAATCAAATTATCATTCACCGCTAGGGCTATCACCAACCTAATGGTGGACATTCTAACAACATGTGCATAAGTATCAAAGTAATTGGTCCCAAACTTTTGTCTAAAGCCTTTGATAACCAAATAGGCTTTAAACTTATCAATGGTCATATCTACTCTTATCTTCCTATTAAAGATCCACTTACTTTCTAAAGGTTTGCAACCTCACAAAAGATCAACAAAAAACCATGCATGGTTTTACATGATGAAAACCATCTCATCATTTTTGGATCTCTTCCAAAAGGACACATCTTTTGACCTCATCACCTAATCAACATCCTTGGATCATTTTCAAGACTATAACATCACATGAATTGAGAACCAATCTCATTCCCTATTCCTTCAACCAAAAAACTTGAAAATCATGACCAAAAGTCGTGGAACTTTTCACATTTTTACTCCTTTTGTTTACAAGTTCTTGATTCTCATGAAAGCTTGTGACTTCCGTCAAGTCTGTGACTCTCCATGGGTTTGCAACCTTCAAATGGTCAAATTGACCAGCTTAGCTAGTGTTCTTGCTCGAATTGAGGGAACCAAATCCTTTAATATAGGTGTTCTTGATAGAGTTGGGGTCAGCTACTTTCTCGGTTTACGCATGGTTAAATCCGCACACCATCTAGAATATCTTGATCTAATTCATAATATCTCACGCGTCTTGAAGATCTTCTCACCTTATCTTTACTTCAAGTCGGGGAATGATTTTGTAAGACTTATTCCCTTCACTTGTGTTTGAAATCATCAAAAGGAAAACGTTTTGGGGAACGTGTAAGGGTCTCGTTTGGTTTGATTCCCTTGAAATCATGAATGAAAATTAGGGATGATTGATTCTAGTATATTGTTCGGCAGGCCAAAACTACAAAAAAAAAGCGAATTTAGCGACCATATCGTGGTCGCTAAATGGTTGGTCGCTAACCACTTGGCGACCAAATGGTCGCTAAAAATAGCGACCATATGGTCGCTATTTAACGACCATAGTCGCGTGTGGTCGCCACACTGGTGGCGACCAACTTGGCGATATGGTCGCTGTTTTTAGAGACCATATGGTCACTGTTTTTAGAGACCATATGGTCGCTGTTTTTAGAGACCTTATGGTCGCTGTTTTTAGAGACCATGTGGTCGCTGTTTTTAGCGACCATATTGATAGAGCATATAGATGTAGTTGTTAGAGCATGTTTTTATTCTCGTTTTATACATTTTTAGCTAGGATTTCATTCTAAGTTTAGATTAGGTTTTATTTTCGTTTAGTTCGAAATCTACGCGTCTTTGTGCGTAATTGCAGGTCGGATGGTGGAAGACGGTAGATGGAAAGCTTAGGACGGATCTCGAGACGTGTAGGAAGCATTGGAAGTGAAGACCCGAGGCAAGAACTACAAGACATGAATGAAGGGACCAAACCGCGGAGCCAAAGTCAAGACCGCGCCGAGTGGAGAAAGTTGTTGCGGCGTCAGCGCGGGCAACTCCGGGCGGAGCGCGACCGCGCTCTGGGGCGTCACAAACCGCGCTCAGCGGTGTCGGTGCGGCGCGGATTTGGGCTTCCGCGAGATCTTATGGGCCGACTTTATAAGTGTTTATTTGGATATTTTTGGATCTTTTAGATATTTTTAGCTTGATATAAATGCTTTTCTTAGATTTATTTTTGGATTATGCTATCTTTTGGAGTTTTATGCAATTTGGAGATTTGTGGGAGACAAACCCTAGTTTTTGCAATTGAAGATCAATTTGACTTTTGTAAGTTTGATTTCTCTTTAATGTCGATTTCTAGCTAATTTTCCCATGTCCAACTAGTTAGTTGAAGTTGTGTGCATGATTGTTTGTGAGATTTGAATTATTTTAGTTTGCCTTGACTAGATTGAATCTCTCCGTGCTTAATTGATTAAATTCACTTAGGATTATAATAGCTTGATCACCTATTCTACTTCTAGGTTGAATTATAACTAGAATAATTAAATAGACGGTGGAATTTGATTATTCATGGATGAATCCTTTGATTAAACTTAAAGACGGTGTATATTAAGGTTAATCAAAGGCGGAGCATTTAATCACAAGATTTCGTGAATAGACGGTGGAATTCATGAATATTGTTTCTATTGAATGCTTTGAACTTAATTGCATGATCAACTTGACATAGAAGGTTTTCTAGGTTAATTGATTAAAAGGTTGTTAAAGACGGTGTATATTAACAACCACAATAAGCTTGAATTCATAAATTCACAATAGATTAGTCAAGGGAAATTGAAATAAGGATAATCGATGATCAAAACTCATGTATGCAATGGATACGAAACTAGTTGGACGCTTTTCTCCATATATGAATCTCAACTTATTTTATTTGCTTAGTTTTAATTAGTTTAATTGCTTAGTTCTTAGTTTATAATCAACCATAAAACCCCCCTTTTCTCTTGGTAATATTATTTAAATACGAATAATCTGAGTCCTTGTGGGTTCGACCCTTGCTTCCACTATACTTAGGTTAGGAAGTTAGGAATTTTCTTTGACAGTGCTTTTACAGCGACGTAAAAGTGCTCGTCACATATGGTCGCAAATATTTTTGTTTTAAAAAATAATAATTACAAATTAATATAAATAATTAATATTTATATAAATATAAATAATTACGAATTAATACAACTAAACAATACCAAATTACATAAAGAACAACAATATTCATTAATTTCATTAATTTTCAATAATTTACATACATAAATTCATTAAATTACATAAATTCAAATAATTTACATTATTCAATAATACAATAAAACTACGCCAATCTTCGTCGGAGCCGTCCGCTTTGTCGGAGCAGTCCCCGTCGCCGGAGTCGTCGGGACAAATGTGGTGTGTCCATGTGGGTCGCCTCGGACGAGTTCTCCTCGCTTGGTATCCGGGACAAGCTCGGCTCGTCATGACGAGGACCTCGTGCATGTCGGCGTGATCCTCCGGCCATAATAACACAACTACAAACAACAACAATTCAACAACAACAAACAACAACAACAAACAACAACATCAAACAACAACAACATATCAACACCAACTTAACCCCAAAAAAACAACAAACAACAATCAACAACAACAACAACTTTCAACAACAACTTAACCAAAAACAACAACAACAACAAACAACAATCAACAAAAACAACTTTCAACAACAACTTAACCAAAAAAAAACAAAAAAAAAACAACAACTTTCAACAACAACAACAACTAAACAATTTTCTCTATCAATTCCTCAAACCACAACAACTAAACAATTTTCTCAATCAATTTCTCAATTTTTCTCATTCAATTTATCAAATTTTCTCAATCAATTTCTCAAACAACAACAACAACAACTTCTCAATCAAATTTTCTCAAATTCAACAACAACAACAACAAAACCCTATCCCCTAAACAACAACAACTAATCAATTTCTCAAATTTTCTCAAATTCAACAACAACAACAACTAAACCCTAACCCCTAAACAACAACAACAACTAATCAATTTCTCAAATTTTTATTTCAATTTATCAAATTTTCTCTATCAAATTTTTTCAATCAATTTCTCAAACAACAACAACTAAACAATACCAATTTTCTCAATCAATCAAATTCAACAAACAATTTCCCAATCAACACAACAAAATCAACCCCAAAATCAACAACAATTACAAAAATCAACAACAAAAACCGAGAACTTACATGCAAATGGCGGGGAAGAGGTGGTTGTCGGACGGACTCGGGCGAGGCGGGCTTGGGTGAGGTTGCGCGCACTTGGGCAGGCGGGCTCGGGCTCAGGTAGGGGGTTGTGCAAGCGGCTCGGGTGAGGCGGAGGGCACCGGCGACGGCGGGCCGAGAGAGAGAAGGCGGAGAGACGGCGGAGGAGGTATCGGGAGAGAGTTCCGAAAGAGAGAAGGCGGATGAGGTTTTCATTGAATGAAGAAAGAGAACACGCGTTCTCCTTCTTATTCAGGGGTAGCGACCATATGGTCGCTAAATGTAAGTAATTTAAGAGGTGGGGCCATGCCGCCATTTAGCGACCATATGGTCTCTAATTTAGCGACCATATGGTCGCTACCCGTAAATCCAAATATTTTGCGAAAAATCAAAATTTCAGATTTCCTCACATGTCGCGCCATAAATTTCGTATGTCATTTAGCGGCCATATGGTCGCTAAATTTGGCGAGAGCTTTGGAGACCATATGGTCGCTGAATTTGGAGTCCATATGGTCGCTAAATTCAGCGACCATATGGTCTCTAAATTTAGCGACCATATGGTCGCTACCCGTAAATTCAAATATTTCGCGAAAAATCGAAATTTCAGACTTCCCCCCATGTCGCGCCATAAATTTCGTATGTCATTTAGCGACCATATGGTCGCTAAATTTGGCGAGAGCTTTGGCAAGAGCTTTGGAGACCATGTGGTCGCTGAATTTGGAGACCATATGGTCGCTAAATTTAAAGACCATATGGTCGCTGAATTTAGCGACCATATGGTCGCTACATGCTGGAGGGAAATTTCTCTGCGCACTTATTGCGACTATAAAGGCTCAGCGACCACGTGGACGCCCAAATTAGCGACCACGTGGTCGCTAATTTGGTTTTATTTTTTTTTCCCGTTTTGACGTCCAGATTTGCGACCATTGGCGTCCATATAGTTGGGGAACTATAGTTGTGCTCATAGTTTCTAGGTGTATGTTTTCTACATTGAATTAGTTCGCATGCTAATTATAAAATAATTGGGTATCCCACCACTAGAAAATCATACAAGTTTTAATCACATCCCCTTAACCGACTTAGACACCAAGTCCTTATCCATGCATTTTGCCAAGTGTTCAACTAAATTTTGTTGTGTTCTAACAAAATCCATCAAAAGAACCTAGTGCGTAATGAGCGCTCTTATCGCCTTATGCCTCACGCCCAAGTGGCGTGACTGTGCATTGCACACACGGCTATATACCTTAGCCAAAGTTGTTGTGCTATCACAATGGATTGATATAGGTGAAAATAATTTTTTCCCACAATGGAATCTCATAAACCAAGTCCCTTAGTCATTTGACCTCTCTCCAAGCTATGGCTTGGAATACAAACTTTGATCCCATTGTAGCATCTCGATGGTTTATATAAGAGATTGAGGTTCTCGCCCTCGGGCATTTGGTGAAGTGGTTTAGAAGCATCTCAGGGTGCACCACGTCAGGGATTCGAGCCTTGCCGGTTGCAGTTGTGAGAGTCTCACATGTCCTGGCAAGATAGCTCCCCTTGTGTGCGCCGCCTCTGAGACAAAGGTTTGTCGCTCACCCACCCGTGATTTACCTTCTCCTCTGGGTCCAGGCTAGGGTCCGAGGAGGCGCAATAATAGTCGGTTCGCAAGGCCGGAAACCTGTGGAAATAAAAGGAGATTGAGGTTCTCCCCATGTCAACAAGAGCTCTTCCTTTTCAGGGTTCGAGTGAGGATAAAGAAGTATGAAGTTAAGCATGCAAGGGCAAGAGTAAAACTAAGATAGGTGACCTGTTGGGAAGTCCTTGGGTTAGCACGGGATACCACTTCTTTGGAATCAAGCTTTACACCCTTCATGGAACTCAAGATGCGTGTTTATTTCTTAGAATCCCATGAAATGACTCCTCCACCGAGTAGAAATACCTAACAACTTGTTGACGAGTGATCCTCTTAATTAGTTAAGCAACTCGCATCTAAGTACCCCCACCAACACCAAGGGTGATCCAACATAAGATGGCTTAAAACTTTCAGTCTCCTTAAGGTATTATAATACCCTTTAGACTACTTTTTAGTGGAAAACACTAAAATTACTAATGCATCGGCTTAGTTTTCCAACTACAAAGACAGGGTCAAGTCTAGTACTTGTCATCACATACATCAAGTATATAATAACTCTTGAATACAAAAACTTCAAACTTGATCATATGGAGGGCTAACGGGAGAAATCCCATGACTATTGAATTTCTTTAAAACATTCTCAATGTAATGAGATTGTGTTAATAATAGGACTTCCTTTTTCCATTATATCCTAATGCCAAGGATAACTTTGGCCTCTCCCAATGTCTTTCATGGAAAATTGTGATGACAAAATTCCTTTGTAAGGTCCACTTGCCATTGGTTTGTACCAAAGATCAATATATCATCAACGTATAGACAAATGATAACTCAAATTCTAAAGTCATCGAATTTGGTATACATCAACTTGTTTGATTTGTTAAGTTTGTAACCATTATTGGAAAATACAACGTCATCAAACTTTTGATGCCACTGCTTTGGTGCTTGCTTCAACCTACACAAGGAATTTATCAACTTGCATATCTTATGCTCTTGATTGGACATCACTGGTCTTTCAGATTATTTTATGTAAACTTCCTCTTCTAGACCCCTAATCAAGAACATTGTTTTATTGTAAATTTGGTGTATAATTAAATTATCATTCACCGCTAGGGCTATCACCAACCTAATGGTGGACATTCTAACAACATGTGCATAAGTATCAAAGTAATTGGTCCCAAACTTTTGTCTAAAGCCTTTGATAACCAAATAGGCTTTAAACTTATCAATGGTCATATCTACTCTTATCTTCCTGTTAAAGATCTACTTACTTTCTAAAGGTTTGCAACCTCACAAAAGATCAACAAAAAACCATGCATGGTTTTACATGATGAAAACCATCTCATCATTTTTGGATCTCTTCCAAAAGGACACATCTTGTGACCTCATCACCTAATCAACATCCTTGGATCATTTTCAAGACTATAACATCACATGTATTGAGAACCAATCTCATTCCCTATTCCTTCAACCAAAAAACTTGGAAATCATGACCAAAAGTCGTGGAACTTTTCACATTTTTACTCCTTTTGTTTTCAAGTTCTTGATTCTCATGAAAGCTTGTGACTTCCGTCAAGTCTGTGACTCTCCATGGGTTTGCAACCTTCAAATGGTTAAATTGACCAGCTTAGCTAGTGTTCTTGCTCGAATTGAGGGAACAAAATCCTTTCATATGGGTGTTCTTGATAGAGTTGCGGTCAGCTACTTTCTCGGTTTGCGCATGATTAAATCCGCACACCACCGAGAATATCTTGATCTAATTCATAATATCTCACGCGTCTTGAAGATCTTCTCACCTTATCTTTACTTCAAGTCGGGGAATGATTTTGTAAGACTTATTCACTTCACTTGTGTTTGAAATCATCAAAAGGAAAAAGTTTTGGGGAGCGTGTAAGGGTCTCGTTTGGTTTGATTCCCTTGAAATCATGAATGAAAATTAGGGATGATTGATTCTAGTATATTGTTCGGCAGGCCAAATTAAATTTGGAATTGACTTCATTCCCATGAATGACTCATTCCAAGCTTGTAGGCAAAGCTAATTCCAGCCGAAAATAGAATATATCATCCATTCCAAGAAATTTTAATTTTCCATCTTAAATCTTAAAACCCTAAACCTTAAATAATAAATTCTAAAAATCATAAACCCTAAATTATAAGGTTTAAAACCTATACTTTTAACCATAGTTTTTAGAAATGGCTCATTCCAACAACATACCAAACCGCATCACAAAATTGATCCATTTCAATTTATAATTCCATTTGGATTCCGATTCCAATCCGATCTAGCACCATACTAAACAGAGCTAACATAGGTAGCTGAGATTTTACTACACACCTACCTCCGCCCAATTCCATAAAAATAAAACTCCGCCCACAATATTGATTTTACTTTAGATTACAAATATATAACAAACATGCATGCATGTTGTCTTTGGTGCCGACTTTCCTGATTAAATTTGTCCACACGTCCACTCATCCCAAATTGTTTTTCATCCTTTCTACAGTGAGACGTAAGACTTGACACATCTCTAACTTTTCTCACATAAAAGTTAGTACCAATGAATTGAACTCGAACATGTATTTTATTTTTTGATGGAAGTATGCACATGTATGACGACTTCTTTGTTTTCAAGAAGTTTACTTTTTCCTTGGGTTAAGCTTTCTAGAGATGGAGAGGATACAATTTTCTGCATGCCAGTTGTCGTCCCGTAAGAAATTAGTCGAGCGGTTAAGCTTTTAAAAAGATAGTGTCTCTGGTGTGACTCTCATAGGAAGTGTTCTTCACATAAAAAAAAATTGGCTACGTTTCAGTTTTCACCCTCTTAATTTTGTAAATAATTTGATTATTATTAATAATAAAAAACAAACTTTTTTTGGGTTGAAATAAAAATAATAAAAAACAAACTTTGCAAGCTGTAAACTGATGTTTATTCCTTTTGGATCGCCACTTAATATTTATATGTTGTTAGATAGATGCGTAATTCTTACACTTGGCCCTTGGGGATTTTCTTGCCATCTTTTGTCAAAATTGTCCATATATATAGCTTTGGATCTAGATACTTTACAAGTTATCGTTTCAACCAAAAGAAAACCTATAATTTACCGACAAGGTGATTGATGTGAGTTAAATGAGGAAATTTGCAGCCTGAACGAAAGATTTCCAGGTTGAGTTTTGAGAATAGAGTTATAGGGTTCACCAATCACCACTTTAAAAGCTCCCAATGATTGCAATGTAATCAAATGCTGATTAGAAATAAAGGTTGACGTATGATAAGTATTCATTTAGAAACTATTCACTAATAGAAAAAAAAAAAAAAAAAACTTATAAGGGTCCGTTTGGTACCATGACAGAATCGATTTGTAAAGGGGTTTGTATAAAGAGTGGGATTGAGTGATTTTGGGTATGGACTATGGATGATAACTTGGCGTGGAGGTAGGATGGATATGGTACTATAAACGGCCTTACAAGTTGTAAGACATCCTAATTTAATAAATCTAGGAATATTTTTCAAAAGATGGTTGCTTATCAATGTACCTTAAGACATAAACTAGAAAATTTAATAAAAATAGCTAAAAATTTTCTGATGTGAAATATTTAAGAGTAGAAAGCTCAGATTAAAATGATATGTTAATTCCTAAATTCAGTCACACATGTAATAATATACACTCTCTTTACTTAGGTCCCAATCAATATAAGAGCCGGTAAGGGACGTTTGGTTAGCGCTTGCATATGGGCTGCTACAATCCAATTAACATGGACCTCCTAACAAATGCATCGCCAGATTATGGGCCAACATTTTTGCTGGCCTATTGGGCCGAAAATATCAATTGTAGCTTTCTCTATCCCACTGGTGTTATAAAGTACGCTAGAGATATTTCAAAATTCGGTTTTCCAAGTCTTGATACGCTGATTGAAGAATTACTTGGCAGAAGAGGAATGTAATTAGATTAGATATATCATACATTTTTAAGCGAATTGAATTAGATATATATCATACTCGTGTAAGTTGTTGTAAGTGGGCATAAATTTAATTACAAGTACAATAATGATGCTGGAATAATAAAATTTCTCACCCCAGAAGATTGGGTCCAAAGTCCAAACAAGATTCGTATACAAGATTGATGGACTATTCATATTATTAATTGGTTTTAGGAAAAATCTACCAGACTTATGAATTTGGCTTAAACATGTACACGGCCCCAAATTCCAAGCGGAAATCATTATACAGGATCAACTCATATAATAAGAGAATAATCGTGGGTCAAAACTCAAAACTCACACATCTGCGGCGAAAAGATTTAAAAAAAAAAAGGAAAAATAAGAACATTAAGAGTTAAGTTTTGGTTGAAAAGTATGCGATTTAGTAGAGACAAAAAGCAAAAGTTGATAGGAAGGAGACATTGGATTGGAGACCACATTTACACATATATGAATATGGATGGAGACCATTCCAAAATTTCCAATGAAACCTAGCTAAAAAGCAAAAGGTGAGTGTCGTACACTTCCACGTACCCCCGCTTAAAGCTTGAACAAAAGTAACATTGAACAAAAATGAATTAATATACATACATGTAGTATGAAGAAATGGCTAAATACATAAACAGTCCTTTAAATTTGTGTAAATTAGTCATTTAGACATCTTAACTTAGACAATGTTAGATTAAACCCCTAAACTTAACATTTTGAATCACATTTATACATGAAGAAATCAAGGATGTTTACCTACTATACATTATAAAAGATCTATACATTATAATTCAGTATCCAAACGACACTTATTCAGATTTATTGTATCCAAACACTAAGCGCTCATTTGGTATCTATATTAAAATATGAGATATCAGATGTCATTATAAATATGGATATTAAGGTATGGGTATGCGTGATCAAGATATTGGGTTGGGTATGAGTTCGGATATGAATGATATCTTTAATCTATTTACTTTTAGGAGATATCAGAATAACACTATGACATCACTCTAATCTCGATATGTCAACAAATATCAGTTTGATATCAACATTCACGTTCATACCTGATATCTTGATAGGATTTCAAACGGGCCCAAAGTGCATTGATTCCTTACCCTACATTATACATAGTATTACAAGCAATATAGATAAAATTATATACGTACTCAATGATATTAGAAAGTCGGACCAATGAACTAACGTACTATACACTTGCCATTTATCACTTTTGTGGATGGCATTAAGTTTAGATAAGGAGCTAGCTTTCGGCGCTTTTGCACTTTTTGAGTGTGTATAGATCATATCGTTGATTCATTAGTGTGCACGTCATCAAAAAGCAAGTAGTCAATATTATTGAAAGCCCTATCGAGGTTGGATCGGTCAACATTAATATTCATGTACTTTTTTTTTGTGTAGCTTACACTATGTTAAAAAACTATAATTAATTAATTAATTAATTTCTACCAAAAAAAAAAAAACTATAATTAATGTTCCTTCCATAAACAGCAGAAAAAACATATATGCTCGATCTTGTGAACACGAGCTAATACAACACAACTAAACAGATTCAACGTAACTTACATATGGGAAAATTTGACCTTAGCCAGAATGTAAAAAGGACCTATATCCTATATTCTTCTTTACATATTACAAGCAAAAATTATTATAATTGTACGAGTCTATAGAATACGTACTCACCAAATCTACCTTAGTTTATTCCATCCCGAAAATTAGCGTATGCAACGCCGACAGATTCGCTTTCGCAGCACAGGTTCTGCCTCCATCACCGCCGCCATACTCCGAACCCATCACCACACCCGACATCGGAACCGCAAACGGGACGTCGGTTGTAGCGCTCACATTAGCATTGATCTGTTGTTGATCCCCATAACCGAAGAACCCTCCACCCGGAACTTCCAAGTTGAACTCGGGATTCGTCTGCTCATGGTGACGGTGGTGGTGGTGGTGGTGGTGGTCGACCGAGAAACTGGGTTGGATGGGCCAGCAGACAGTTTGCTCGGTGGGGCCCACTGCAAAGCTGAGAGTCGAGGACGACGACGAGAAGTGGTACGGGATTGTCCCGGTGCTTGAGACGGCGTTTTTGCTGCTGGTGTTGACCGACGCGGAAACGGAGGAGGAGGACGACGATGTCGGTTTTGATGAGGAGGTGGATTTGTTGGAGAGGCCGCCGATGGGAAGGTTGCGGGTGGCAATGCTCTGGACGTCGTAGCGGCTTATGTCGAAGTTGGTTACTGCGTTACCGCCTCTGAATTTAATCGCCGCTATGTCATATGCTTCCGCTGCTTCCTCTTGAGTGCCTTGAAACGATTCGATTCGGGTTCAAAGTCAGAGATTTACAATAATTAGATTAACCAAAGATGAAGTTAATGAATTTAATTAGTGTTAAGTGTTATGTATCCAACTTACTGAAGGTTCCGAGGTACAAGTCCTTGTTACCAGCCACTCGTCCTATCCGAGCTTGCCATCTTCCATGTTGGTGATGCCTGATAATCCATATGATGCACACAATTGATTATGTTTTGTTATTTTAATAAGGGATACATATATATAGCTAGTCTATATCGCACTACTTTTGAAGCATGTATAACTAGTGATAATTTGTATCCTTAAATGCTAGTATTAATTTTTACAAGGATAATGAAGGGACTAAGAGGTTAATAATTAACCTGGTGACTCCTCTATAGATTGAAGCACCCCTTGAGAATCCACTGCTTTTCCTGAGATGATTGAATAAAATAATATATTAAGATAATTAGTAAGTAGTAATCTGAATACAATAACAACAACAACAACAACGACGACGACATTGACCCAGCAACATTGACCCAATGTAGTTCCGCTTCAGCGAAATGTGGGGAGTCGGGGGTCAGGATGGGTGTCCTGACCTTATATTAAGGTAATTAGTATTAATCTGAATACAATAATATAGTAATAGTAATCTATGTGAGTCATGTGACTTTATAAAGTAATCAGTACTCAGTGACACCAATTATACAAGTTGTAACTTCCAAAGCTTTCCATAATAATGTATAGGAACTTTGACCAGATTCTTTATGTATAGTATCCAAGTCTTGGATTAACTACTAAGTAGTACTTTATAAATAATATTTTCTTAGAAAGAACTACTTTCTGAACATGGTATAGAAACACCTTTAAAGCAAACTGATTTCAAATCATAAAGAAAAGGGAGACTTTAATTTAATTAATTAATACTCGAGCTAGCTCGATGTGGTGTAGTTTCTTATCCATTAGTACTTCAAAGCCCTCAATAAATCAAATCAAATCAAATCTTCTACTCCTAAATATACTCCCTTCTATACTCCCCTACGACGTGATTGGATGACGATTTTCCAAATTACATTAAAAAAAGCTTAAAAATTTTTGTAAAATATTAAAAAATATCTTTTGACCAATTGAAACAAGGGAGTATAGGAGGGAGTATGATTAGGGAGTAGAAAAATCGGACCGCAATAAATATAGCCCCTACTCTGAATTTTGTATGTGCAATCGTATAAGCAAAATGTCTTTTTTTTTGTTCCATTTAGTTGTGGCCCACTTCGTGTTGGATAAAGGGGTAAAACACTCTATAACAAGTTTTAAAGTCACTCTATTCCAAAAGCTTGAACTCGAGACCTCCAATAAAAGGGAGTGAGTCCTTTACCAACTCCACTCTAACTCTTGTTGGTATGAGCAAAATGTCTAAACATTGGTAAATTAAACATTTATAATATATACTGCCCACAAGTAAAATGACTAAACATTGGTATAAGTTAAACATATAATATATACTTGAGTACGTACCTTCGAAGAGAAGCAACAAACTCTTGCCTTGTCATATGCTTCATCTCCTCTAGCTCTTTTTCATAGTCTGATACCTTCAATCTCGAACAAATTAAATAATTAGAGGATGCTCGAGTGAATCGTTGATCGAATTTCAGGTTTGCCTATAAATTGTAGCTCTACGAAGTAACTAGTCAATCAAGAAAAATAGGCTAAAATACCGGGAAATTCGTAGTGGTAGACGGACCCCAATACTTGAGAGCAGCTAAATCATAAGCCCTCGCTGCTTTCTCTTCCTTATCATACCCACCTATTGATCATACGTACAAGAATTAGATTATTTACCACACAAACAAAACATAAACATATTCATTGACCATTGAAATAATGGAAGAAGTACATTAAAGATCAAATTTAAAACACAGCACTAGTTCTTACCTAAATATACTGCAAGAAAACAATCCATTACAATTCGTGTCGAAGGATTGATCGATGAGTACATGCCATATACATAAATGACTTGTCAAAAAACCAACAGATTGCGCATTGTACTGTTACTATACATTTGCTGGTGGTAAAAAATGAAATTAATGGTCAAACTGTTAGAAGGTAAAAAATTTAGTGAGGAAAAAAAAAACAAAAAAGGGTAAAAAATGAACCTTGACGGCCTTTCCTACTTTGGCCTTCTCTTTTGCAAGTATTATCCCATAGATGAGCTTCATATCTGCCCGTCCACCTATGCCTGCAAAATTAAAGCAACTTCCTTTTCAATTTCATTCTTTACTCGCATACACAAGAAAAGGGAAATTTACAGAAAATACACCTGTTACGTACTGGAATGTCAAAAGTGAGAGCATGGTTTTTAAAAAGAAAATCCCTCCGTATCATTTTATGCAATTCTTTGAACAAGCGTATTATATATGTTCCGAGTTCTCCCTGGCCAAAAGGAGTTAATCTATGTGTCCGTTTGAATCGCCCAATTTAATTTAATGCAACTCAAATGGTAAGTGCCAAAGTTTCCTATCATAAAAAATGCAACTTAATGTCAAACCATGTATCTATTACACCCAAGCAAATATACTTATCACATACTCCTTCGGATCGGAAATAAGTAAGGTTTAACATTTGACACAAGTTTAAAAATATACGGATTATTAATTAAACTCAAAATCTTAAAAATTATCTCTCACTTGAGCCAACAACAATTCTCATAACTCACTTTATAATTAATTGCCAAAAAAAACACAGAACAACACAAAATTAGTCAAGTGATAAAACATCACTTATTTCCAACCCGGGAAACTACTTAATTAAGAAACAATAGTAAGAGTTACCGTGTAACTCCACGGTAAATGGAGGTGCGGTGGCCGAACGAATCACCGCTCTTCTTGAGCGCAGAAGAAGGCGGCGGCGCCGTTTCCGAAGCCGAAACCACTAGCGGTGGTTGTTTACTGTGATTTAAATCACTAGTATTATATTCCTCTGGCGCCGCCGCCACCGTAACCAACCCATGCATTAATCCTCCCACCGCCTCAACTCTCTTCACCTCCTGATCCGCCCCGCCGTAAAAGGCGGCTGCATCCGCCCCCGGGCCCGCATAAATACCCGACCCGCCCAGAAAATCCTCCAGCTTCGGCCCCGCCGTACTGTAGTCGCCGGCAGCGGCCTCATCTTGCTCGTGTGTGAAGTTATTTCCTAAAAAATAAAAAAGATAATTTAATTTAATTCATATATGCATGCACCATCACCATAGTAGCTAGATCTACGCTCGTGCATTTGGTTCAACGGTTAAGCTTTGGATAATATCCTATTCTCTAAAATTAGTTAATAATTAGTTCTCATTTATTTCTAAGTAGATGTTCTACGTGAGTCTAAGTAGTACTTGTAACGACCTTAATTCAAACCATATTAAATAAAAATAGTAGCTAGATCTATTATCTATATAGTTGCATGTGAAATCTAAAGACTGATTTTGATTGATTACCTGGAGGAGGAAAGAAAGAGGGGTAGCTGAGGGAGAGATCAGGAGGAGATGGGTTAAGAGAGAAGCTAAGCCAGTTATTATATGAAGAGTAGTTGTTGTTGTGAGTTTGAGGAGGGGAAGAAGAAGAATCCATGATTGCTAGCTATTTAGGTTTTTATGGGGTTTGGTAAATTTTTTTTTTTTGATTTTCTTTTTATTGTTGTTTTTGAGATGGAGTTCGTCGATGGACGTGAAGGAATTGAAGGGAATAATTAAGGGTGGGAGGAAAAAGAGGAGAAAATTAGAGAGAAAGAGAGAGTAGATTATCTTCTTGGAAAATGTATTGATGGAGATATGAATGGAAGGTGTGAAGACGAAGGAGGAGAGGATGCACAGTTATAGAGGAGGAAGGTGGGCACGGCAGCACAGCAAAACAACAACAAATAAACTAAAGAGGGGGTGTGGCCTTACACCACGTACTCTCACAAATCATAACCTCTTCGATCTCATAATTTATTTCTCTTTGAAGTAAAACTTTATTCATTCATTCCCCATTTCATTATTGGAGTTTATCACAAAGCATACATAAATTAACATTATGATGTCATTCATGTCTGTCGGTCTCTAAATTTTCTCACCTAATTACAATACGTCCTGCCTATAGATGTAGGTTCGGTTCCACGGAACCAAGGAATCAAACCAGAATCGGATCAGAACCAGTCTATCCCTGGTCCCGGTTTCCCCGGGAGAAATAGGAGAACCAGCGGCTCCTCTAGTTTGAAATCATCAGTTCCCGGCAAATGATCCTTGGAACCGCTATTGTGGTTTCCAAACCGTGACCGCGGTATTGTAAGACGTTCTGTTTTAGATACCCACGACAGCGATTTGTAAAACCACGATCGCGATAACTAGCCGTTGTGGTCGCGATCGCGGGTAGCTCAAACTGCGATCACGTCCACAATTCCAACGGCTAATTGGATTCCAATCACTATTTTCCTTCCATTTACCCATTTATATTTCACCTTCAATTTCATTCACATCAATCTCACGTCTCTCTTATCTCTCTCTACAACTCTCATAATTGTACAAGCTTCCAAGTTGCAAATCTCTTCTTAATACTCTCCTTCTTAATCTTTTTCATACATGGAGAACCAAGGTCAAGGATTTGTTGATTTGTTAGCCGAGACCGAGCAATTCTATGGTGGTGTTGGTGAACATTGGTCAAAAGGTCTTTAACCTCACTTTATCTGCCTAGCTTGAAGCTCTTTTTATCCTTGTTTATTGCTTTCTAAGATGTTTTGTGAGGTTTCTTATAAGAAAGCGGTGTGGTGAGACAGTTAAAAAGCGCCTCAAAAAGGTCGCATACTAAAAATCAATTTTCTATCTAAGTTCCCAAGTTGGAGGGAGTGGTGATACGATCTAAATTAGGCAGACTAAGGCTTATGAAGCCACCCTAAGGCTTTGGTAGCAACATTGTCTGCATGGCCGGTATCGCGCTCGGGCTCTTCGGACAATTTGAGACATCGAATAGTGTACCCGTAGAGGTACCTCCACGCATTGGGAAACATTTGGGTGGCCGAGATATTTAATGTCCACGGTTAGTCGGCAATGTGCCCGACAAGCGGGTGTCGAAAACCGGCCTAAAGGTTGTGGTAGTATACCACCGCGCATTCATTGTAGCATCCCACAAAGTTGCCCTCAGCCTTAGGTCATGCTAACTCGACTCTCTCGGGCCAAGGAAAATCCATGGCTCCGAATAAGGGCTACCATATTCAGGGTTGAACTGGCATCATAGGGAAGAAACATCCCATGCTCCTCATTCGGTCTCATTAGAACGTGTTTGATAGGCGTGAAATGGTCATGCAAATCACGGCTATGCAAAAGAGTCCTAACAATCCTAAAGACTGTAGTCTTAGGGAAGTAAGGGTCGAATCCACATGGAGGTTGGTTTATCTTTTTATGTAAGTTTTATGTCAATTAAAGTAAAAGAGGGGTTTTATGAATTAAACTACTATCTAGTATGCAAACTAATAAAGCAATTAAAGTTTGGGTTTTTATCAATTTAGGAAAAACACTTAGTCAACCAGAGATCCACATTCAAATGACAAGTTGATCATAGATTCACTCAATATCGCATGCATATGGAATTCCAATTCCTTTTCAAAGATAATTAATAGCACAACCAGATACTATCAATCCTAACTAATTGAATAACCCTGAAACTATCAAGATTCAATTCAAAAGCAGCATTAAGAATAGGAATATAAGCAGGATAAATTCTAGCATAAAACAATCGGCTTTTATACTAGAATGCAATTAAACTCTCTTCTACAATAGACTAACACAACCAGATACTAGTACAATGTAGTTTGCTACTATGAAATAGAGAAACTCAACCAGTAATTTCTCTAAATCTAGCAATTGAGATTCAATAACAACAACCCTAGAAATTGCTGAAATCAATCACATAAAGAATTCAAATAAGAGAGTAAAATAATTCCATGCAATAGATAAAGAGAAGAAATCTCACAACTGAAAGTCAAACGATGCTTCAAACTGTCTGACTAAGCAAAAGGGCTTAGTTCTCCATAGAAAAGTTAAAAACTCTGAAAGAAAAATATGATAATAGTCTATGAGAGATGCAACTCTCCAAATCCTAATATAATAGAACTAGGTCTAAAAAGTCTATCCAAAAATACATATATCTCGAATTAAAGCTGACATAGGAAGAGCCAATTGAACCGAAAGATCTCCGCGTTAGCAGGGGCGGCGGGTGCCGCTGGTCTGGCGGCGGGTGCCGCCAGCAACAGAACGCTGATCTCCGTCTTCTCTTTAATCCAGCTCTAAAAACTCCAATAATATGCATCTCCGGGTCTTCTTCTTCCTAGCTATAGATAGCATATAAAATACCTAAAAATACCATAAACTCATGTTAAAACTCCTCATAAATACACAATATAATTGTATATATCAGTGTTCCTTAGTCACAAACGGCACCTTCGATACATGATCCTCGATGTATGAGGGAAGAATCTAGGTTGTTCAAACGAATCTGTGTGATGTTAATTATGAAAGTACCCTTGAGGGGTTCTCCATTCATTAGATAAAATTATATACACATGTACAAAAGGGTGGCTTGTGGGCCAATATAGGGCCTAATACAAAATATATGCTAGTACACCCCCGTAGTCGAAACGGGAGGTGAACGAACCGTAAGACTGTCTCTAAAATCAAGAAACAATTGCCTAGAAAACCCTTTTGTAAAAATGTCTGCATATTGAAATTTAGATGGTACATGGAGAATCCTAATAAGACCCAGAGCAACTTGTTCTTGAACAAAGTGGATGTCAATCTTAATGTGCTTTGTACGTTGATGTTGTACCGGATTATTGGCCAAGTAGGTGGCAGAAATATTATCTGTATACACCTAGGAAGCCCGAGATAGAGGACAATGAAGCTCGAGAAGAAGATTGCGGAGCCAACAACATTCAGCGACCACATTTGCAACACCTCTATATTCGGCCTCAACACTAGATCTTGATACAATAAATTGGCACTTGGCTGACCAGGATACAAGTGTGTCATTAAGAAACACACAGTAGCCAGAAGTGGATCGACAAGTGTCCGAGCATCCAGCCCAATCAGCATCAGTGTAGGCGACTAAAGATGGCCGATCAACACCAGAAATGGTAATACCAAGAGAGGTGGTGCCATGAACATACCTAATAATGCGTTTGAGAGCCGCAAAATGTCGCTCCCCGGGATCATGCATAAACAAACAAATCTGTTGAACAACATAGGAGATATCTGGTTGTGTCAAAGTCAGATACTGAAGAGCGCCGGTCAAGCTACGATAAAGAGTGGGGTCGGACATAGGCGGCCCGGCATCAGCGCTAAGCTTAGTGTCGGGATCAATAGGAGTAGCCGCAACATTACAGTTAGCCATGAAAACGCGATCAACAATCTCAGTAGCATATTTCTCCTGTGAGGGAAACAAACCAGAAGAAGTGCGTGTAGCAAATACGCCCCAAAAATATGCTAGTGGTCCCAAATCCGACATGGCAAATTATGTACTAAGAAGCCTAATAATCTCAGAACGCAGAGCATCAAATGAAGTCGTATGTATAATGTCATCAACATAGAGGAGTAAATAGGCCATAGAATTACCCTTCTTATAAATAAAAAGGGAAGTATCACTCTTACTGCTGTAGAAACCAAGCTTGAGAAGATAAGATGCAAAGCGATGATACCAGACCCGAGGAGCCTGTTTTAAACCGTATAAGGATTTCTTTAAAAGGCAAACATGTTTGGGCCGAGCTGAATCAACAAAGCCAGATGGCTGGAACATGTAAACCGTTTCCTATATATTGAGAGCCTTGTAGAAAAGCAGTCTTGACATCAAGCTGATGTATAGGCCAAGCCCTAGAAAGAGCCAGATGTAGAACAATACGAATAGTTGTCGGTTTCATGACCGGACAGAAAGTCTCATCACAATCTATACCAACCTCTTGAGAGCGACCATTAGCAACCAGACAGGCCTTATATCGCTCAAGAGAACCATCAGAGCGAAACTTATGTCGGAACAAGCACATGCAACGTACAACATTAGGCTTAGGTGGTCGGGGAATCAAAACCCAAGTTCCATTACACACAAGTGCTCGGTATTCATCGTGCATGGCAAAGGACCAATTCGGGTCTAGTAGGGCTGTTTTGTGAGAGGTAGGGACAAGAGAGAGGTTGTTGGTTTTAGTGGTAATGGTATTAAGGTCAAGAATACGGCACAGTTTGAATATGCCTGCCCGAAAAAATGGTGGTCATAGGATGAGTTCGGGGAGCCGGTTGTTGTGTTTGAGGTGCAACAAAAGGTGGGGTTTCGGCCAAAATGGGGTTGCCCGCGGGTGCGGTTAGATGGCCAGTGGGTGTTGTGGGGGAAACCGCGGGCGCGGCTGGGGTACTCGCGGGTGCAGGAAAATGGGCAGAATGCAATGCAAGGGAAACCGCAGGTGCGGGTGGGGTACTCGCGGGTGCGGTCTGAGATGAAGTTGCCGACAAGCTCAAAAACGGTTGAGTGAACAGAGGAGATATTGAGTCATCGGAATAAAAAGAGTCATAGACATAAGAAGGGGAAGGAGTTGGTTTGGCAAACGGAAAAACTTTTTCATCAAACGTGACATGTCGGGAAAGAATGATTTTGTGAGATTGGAGGTCCATGCAAATGTAACCTCTATGCTCTTTAGGATAGCCTAAAAAGACACATGGAGAAGATCGAGGTTTTTGATAATGTTGAAGTTATAAGAACATTTTGGAGGTATAATCGCCGGATTGTGGTGGGTATTGTGGCGTTTCCTAGACCCGAAGTTGGTATTCTCCAAAATGTTCTTTAGGATAGCCTTAAAATCCCTTCTAGGACCCGACTAGGCCCTGCCTAGGCGCTGGAAGGTCCTAGCCGGCCTAGCCGTCCAGGCCGCCTAGGCACCAGTCTAGGACCGCCTAGGCCACCGTTCAGGTCGTCTAGGCACTACGCGGTCCCTCTCTGCCCAGCGTCCGCCTAGCGTTTTTTAGAACATTGCCTTCTGAGTTAACAATAGACGATGTCCACAAATCACTATGACTAATATCAAACGGAAATAAAGTGCGAGTTTAAGAAGAAACAAAAGGCAATCTAACATGTTTTCCTAGTTTACAAGAAGAACAAATTGAAGACGAAGTCTCCTTATTGGCTCGAAGTGGCAGCAAACGACGAAATTGATTGAAGACGGGATGTTTGGGATGTCCAAGGCGTTCATGCCAAGGGACGGACGACACGGCAGACAACGACACTGACGAAGGGGAAGACGAAAGGGCAGTGACAGGGTAGAGCTCGCCAGAACTGTTACATCTCAAACGATTGGTTCCCGTTTGAAGATCCTTCACAGAAAAACAATAAGGGTCAAATTCAACATAAACATTATTATCTCGGGTAAACTGTCTAACGAAGACGAGGTTTTTGATAACGTTGGGAGTTATAAGAACAATTTGGAGGTATAATGGTCGGTTTGTGGTGGGTATTGTAGCATTTCCTAGACCCGAAGTCGGTATCCTCTTGCCATTTCCGACTATTACCGAATGTAATGAACTCTTAGAAGTAATAGAAGAGAGTATACCTGGATTGTTGGCCATATTAGACGAGGCACCGGTGTCCATGTACCATGAATTGTTCGGGGTACAAAGCCATGGTGTTGAACGAATTTGGGAGGTCCGTGGGAGCCGTGTATCCATAGCTAGAATCGGAATACATACCATTAGCTCTTTGATGTTGTTGGCGAGGTGCGAAGCCGAGAATACCCGCCCCCGGATTGTTGGGGTAGGGACATGGGGGCTGCTTCCATACATATGCGGGTCAATGCTGCTGAGTTTGAGCCGAAAACGGAACCCAACCGAAAGGAGCACGCTGAAATTGCATATGTTGTTGCGGTTGATTGCCGCGACCGCGGTCGCGGTGCGCGCCCGCCGCTGGAATTCTGTCACGATCAGGTCCGCGATCGCAGAGAGTGTTCACCGCGCCCGCGGAAGTCCACGTCAGCAAAAATCCGAGAGCCGACTTTCCTTTCGTTTATTCTATCCTTTTATATTACTATATCTTTAGGTTTATTATGTTTTTATTATTTAAGCTTAGTTTCGTGTTATACTTTAGAGTTACACATTCTAGCATACTTTTAGAGATTATTTTAGTTTTTAATTTTATTATGGAGAACTAATTTCCCTTTGGAGTTTGTTTGATCAAGGAAGCCTTTTTATGTAATTCGTGAGATTCTGGTAACTTTTCTATCCCTTGGTTAGTATCAAAACTCTTGTTTTTATTTATATGATTATCAATTGATTTCTCTTGGTGCGCAACTTGTTGAATTTGATTGATATTCTATTGTTTGGATTGGTTTGATTGTTGTTTGTGCAATCTTATTTATCCTTGAAACAACTCTTTTCTAGGACCGTGGACTAGAATTGAGAATGAGTGTTTGATTGTTATTTTATGCATGAGACTCGTAGCTTGATTGCATGATTTAATATCCTTCTATCCCCTTAATACTTTGCATGATTTGAATTAAGCGTTCTTGTTCATATCATAAATCTGTTTGGACCGTGGACAAGCGGAAATCTTTTATAAGGATTGGAATTAACTAGGGAATTAATAGAAAAGTGGATGAAATGATGATCGAATGATTAAAAAGGTGGAATTGGTTGAATAAACTCTGCTTTCCTTCCATTGATTTAATCCCTAATAATATTTGCTTGTTTCTTTGCTTGCTTAAACTTCCAAAAACCCCTTGTCTTGTTATCTGTTGATTATTCAGAATCCTGATTCTCTTGGGTTCAACCCCTTGTTTGCTTACTATACTAGTTAGTAGAATAGGGTTATTTATTTTTTATCTTGGCAACAATGACTTTAGCCGAGTCAACGTCTGCTGGATCAACGGACTCCTCGTAGTTCTTATCCCGCTCTTTAACTATGAAACATCGCGGTGTTCCTGTAGATTGACTCTCGGACATAAAAAACAAGAGTCCATGGCGCGAAAGGCAAGCACCTGAAAATGAAAAAGTTTTTAATGCACAAGTGAAGAAATGTCAAACAAGATAGAAGGAGAGTAGAGTGTGCTCTTAGGGTTCTTTTAAAGGAAAGAGATGGTTCAAATAGCGAGAGGTGGACAAACAAGAAGCCTGAATGCTCCCAAAAGTAAGAAGATCAAAAAGGAGCAAACGTCCCATCGTAAAAGTCGTTTAATCTTCCTGAAGAACATTCAAGGTTCAAAATAAGAAGAAGAACACCACTGGCGCCCCACCATGCGGTACCCAACAAACCCGACGATCCCGACCATCGAAGGTCCATAATACTTTGGTGGGGGACCGCTTCTTCGATGCCACTACCCCTGAAAGGCCACGACGGCCAAAAGTACAAAAATCCTAGTCAGGGAACTGAACACGTGGAGCAAACAACGATGATCATGCTGCCACAGGGTGGCGCAAAACCAGAACTCTCCCACCGTCTCCAATCAGAAATGCCAGACGAAGGCCGCCGCCGGAAGAACAGAGAATCGAAATGTGCAAAAAATCGCCCAGAGAGAGAGAGAGAGAGAGAGACTTACTTGGTTATCAAAGCGACGATTGAACATGCTGAGATTAAACAGGCTAATATTTGCTCAACTTGGATATTTAGAAATTCTCATACTCGCTGAGTCGTTGAGTTTTCTAGCTTTTTTTGCCTTTTACCTTGATGCTCGATCGACGACTGTTCTTTTGACTTAGACATTGTAGGTAAATTAGAAACCTCCGTCCCCTTTTTCCATTGTTTTGCAAGTTTTAGGTTGAACAAGCAATTGAAATTGAACGTAAAGAAGAAGCAAATATGTAATTATTTTTTAACAGGTTCTAGGTGAAGTTTTTTGCACTAATGGTTATAATTTTTGTATTGTATCTACATTTATTGCAAATATGTGATTATTTATTTTGTAATAATATAATATAATATGTACATTTTTTTTATGTATGTATTATTTTTTATTTTTTATTTTTTTCTGTAATGTATTTTTTTTTAATACAAGGTCTTATGTATTTTTATACTTTATTACTAAATTTAGAAATATGTAACTTAATACTAAAAAAATGTGATATGTATTACAGACAGGCCGGTAAGATGAAGAGAAAGACAAGTATGAATGTATGATACTGTTGGCGGATACTAGCTAGCGGGATACGGCTTCCCGCCTCTATTAATCGAGTAGTATTACTTACCCTAAAACATTAAAAATTAATGATTAATCGCGACTACTGTATATTCATCTGTGGCGGACCACAAGGACACGTGTGCATTGGCAGAAGATACGTGGCAGAGAAGATGACATGCAAGCACGTGCAGAGCATGATTATTTATCATCCTTTCACTGTTTATCATTATACATATTATATGATACTAGCATATATATAATGTACTTAATGTATGATGTGTCTTTGCAGGGCCAACAGCAGAACGCGTACAAGGATCACCACCAATTTTTAGTATAAACTTTAGAAATTCATCAGAACCACTTTGGACTGGTTCATGCCTACTTGCTTACCATATCCAAATCTATATTACTTATTTGTTTAGTATTAGATCTCACCAACAAGGTTACCAATTATGGAGATACAAATGATGATAATAACATATTACTATTATATGGTATAAAGTATAGTATTTTGTTTCTATTGGTTTCCACCGATTTACCTTAAGAAACCATAATAAATCCAGCTTGATTTAGAGAATAGGTAGAATCTTCAGAGTTATCTAACAACCATTATCTAAGTCAAATTAATTAACCTAACTACAGTATTTAGCTAGCCTAAGATCCTTATAGAATTCATCCAATCATTTATAGAATTCATGTTCGAATTTAAGAATCTACTATATATATAAAAGCAATAAGGTTTGGAGCTTTTATATTGCGCCACGTCAGTTTTTTCCACGTGTTACTTCTAAAATGCGCCACATCGGATTTTGCCACGTGTCGCCTTTTCCTTAAGCCATGTCATGTAATTTTTGACACGTCATATGCCACATCGTATTATTTTCACCCCGTCACTTACATATCATATTTAACTATAATGATAAAAAATGTTTTCCTTATAAAAAAATATTTTATATAAATAGATAATTATAGGTCTATATATTTTGATAAATCTATGCTTTTTTTAATCAAAATACTTCCTTATGAGAATTTTGGTCAAAATACCTTCCTTTTATTGCAACTCACAATTTGAAAATTTACCATAACATTTTATGAGCATTGTATATATTATTTTCATTATTTAAACTTAATAATCAAAATTTGATTTGTTTTATTTGATTTAAAAATAATAATTTTTATACATATTACAATCAATAAATTACTTACATTAAATTTTATATTATATTTTTTTTATTAATATCTTTTTTATACTATATCTAAAAAATATTGAGTCAAAATCGTGCATGGCACGACGGGAACAACTAGTAAAGTATCTAAAGATTAATGATAAAGGTGATGGTTCGAAAAAAGAAAATGGACTCACGATGGATATATTGTTTCCAAGAATGCATCGTCTAGTGATTTATAGAGAGTAATACAATTGGAAGCACGAGGATTAATGATGCAATCTGTAACGCTAAAAACAGAAATATATGGAAAATCGAAATAAAAGGAGATAGCCTTATTGTAATTAATATGATAAGGACCTGGTGTAGATTCGTATCGGAATCCTTGTTGGTCAAGGGGTTGGGACACACCCGAGGTGGGATTGACTCGATAAACGTGGTTGGTTGCCACAGGAAGAAGAACGAAAGATAAATTTAGGGCAAATGATATTTTTTTTAATTCATTGATTTATTGATTGATTTGATAACAACTATTTATAATGCTCTAATATCTAACTAACAAGAAACCCTAATTGGTGAAATATTAAAAGATAACCTTACTTAAAAGATAAAATCAAATCGCTAAATAAAAGGAAGGACAATATTGAAAAGATAACACATATAATTAATTATCCTAATATAATCATAGCGTATAGTGTATCATAATACGCTCAAAGGAAACAAATCTTGCCCATGCCAGATTGAGATGATGGTAAGTTGGTAACGAATATTTTACTCCTCCAATTGTTTGAAGTATACCGAATCTCTCATGTGCCTCGAGACTGTAATAAGGTGACTGATTTGATTGTTGGTCTACGCCACTCGTGTAACATCAGTCAAATTTAAACCTATTGTAGACTTCGGGTTCTTATCTGTAAGGATGTCGTAGATTGATAATTTATTTGTCTAATTTTTACCTTCTCAAAACAATGTTGGATGTTAATAAGAAAAAAGAGTTAATTAATCAAATGAGTACCTAAAAGTATTAGGGTCTTGTTGGAACAATGCTGAGAACTATCTCCAAAACAACATTTCTTATTTTATTTTGATGCTGACACAGCAACATAGATTTTACACTTTGTTATTTCAAGTGTTTATGAAAATTAATGAGGAGGGGTTTGTTTGGATTATAATAGTTTATAGTTTATAAAGTCTTTTTGTTCTTTTTTTAATATTTAATTGTTAAGTTGTGTTTGAATAATGTTTACATTTAAAAAAATTTAAATATAAATAATAAAGACTCAACTCCCTATAAGAAAGAAAATAATATGTTTTTCAAATATGAATAGTATGGCCCAATTTTCTATAAAAAAGATAAAATAAAATTTTTAAATATTATCACACAAACGCACCCTAACAATAAAATATTAAAAAAAGAGTAAAATGTTTTATAAACTTTAAACTAATGTAATCCAAACACACGCGAAAAAACTAAAATCATAGTGGAATGATGTGAAACTATATTAAACAATTTTTTTATTTAAGTCGGTGAGTTTAATAAAATAGTCAAAGTGGTAACTTAAGAAGTTTCGAGAAAAATATATTTCTTCAATGCATTAGTTATGACATACGATTTCAAAAATTACTTATAATGGAGTTTACTTTGTCATGTGTAGGTATCACAATTATATTACCTATTTATTAATTTTTATTATTTTAAAATTATTATTATTATTATAAACATTTTGGAACTGAATTATTATTATTATCAACATTTTGAATATCACCTTAATACATTATTATTTTATAGAATTGAAACAAGTTTTTTATCTATAGAAAAATCTTCAACAAAAGATACATAACCTTCTCACATGGGAAGTTTATTGAATAATGTTTTATTTCTAGCCTGGGTTTGAAACCTGTTTGATAGGCTTGTCGGTCTTAGGACATGATTAGACTAGTCGGCTTGAAGATATGATGTAAATAATTTGTTCAGGTTAGTTGCAATTTGAGGGGTCATGTGAAAATAAAAAAATTTCTCATATCGAGAATTTGGATAAATAGTGCCTAGTATATAAGCTTAGTAGATTACTCCTCTAAATTTGACTAATTTTCAATTGGTTTTAATATTGAACCGTTCTAAGCTTACGTATTGGGCATAACACGCATATGCGTACAGACTAACTTCGTTAATTGGCACCATCAAACTTCAAAATGCCATCAGAGCCAAGTTCGACTTTTGGTGAGAGGATGTGTGAAAAATATGAGCTTCCCACAAGAAAGGTTTTGGTGAATAACACTTCTATTAACCAGCTTATTGATTTTAAGATGAAACTTCATTGACTTTTAAGTTGGGCCTAATGTACATGTGCATTCAAACAGACAACCTCTTCGTTAATTGACTCACAGAACTTTAACATGATATTAGAGCCAAGTTCAATTCCGATGAGGGAACATGTGAAAATATAAGCTTCCTACATGGAAGTTTGGTAAATAAAATGTCTTTTATATAAACTTAGTTACTCCTATTGCTATTCATTTTAGGATGTAACTCTATTGACAAATACTTCCTTGTTAATTGATCCACCAGACTTTAACAACACAAAAATTCAACTAATTCACTCTAAACTTTTTAACCCCTTATCATAAAGTCTACAGAGAATTATACAGTGGTGGATTTAGATAAGGTTGACCAGCTAGCTCGATGAAGCAATATAATTGTGCACAACACTTTAAAAATACAACAAACCTAGCCTAGCTACAGTGGTTGGATTGAGATAAGACAATATGTAGAGTCAATTATTTTAACCCCTTGTGATAGAGCTATTGCTACAATTATACTTCCTCAATTATGATCAACATTTACCTTAGCTTGGTTGGGTTTAACCTACATATCATATATCTTGCCTCCTTTTGGCCACAAAGAGCAACTAACCAGACCACAAAGAATCAAGCCAAGATTTTCTACCAAAAAAAAAGAATCAAGCCAAGATTTACTATAATGGATTAATGGTATGTTTGGCATGGCCGAATTGCCTCCTTGCCAAAATCAATTATTACCTTTAAGACTTATCAGTTACTCCTTCCGTTTCACAATACTTATTCTTAGACAAAAGTTCACACATATTAAGGATTTTTTTTCCCAAATTGCCCCTATTAAAAATACTCTTTCTTTTTGGGAGATTCAACCAAATAAAAAAGAAATTTAGAAAGAATGTAATGTAGGATATACACCAGGGTATAAATGGGTAAAAAAATTTATATGAACATCTATTTTGAAACAAAAAAATTAAAGGCTTTAAGAACAAGTATCGTAAAACTGAGGGAGTACCTTATTCAGTTATGAGGTGCTAGCCGCCCTACCAAACATACCCTAACAAGCATGAAAACCTTAAAGAACTGGCGGCACAAAAGTGGATTAAAGCTGCAGCATTGCGTATGAATTTCAATTTTAAAGAAGAATATAGTTTAAAACCAGAAGAAAAAACGCATATATGATTAACCAAGGGTATCACCATTATGCTATACAGAGGTCAGATTTCTACTTCCTCTGCTTCAGATTGCATCCAATTGCCACATCTCTTTTGGAAAGTTTCAGGCCTACATGATGGCCTTCTCAGCACCACAGAGGTTACAGACTTACAGATAAACACATCTAATATAGCTGCGACAAAATATTTGTGACTCACTATGTACATGCAAAAGACCCATTCCATTTCTGGGTTTCACTTCTCTCTTTATTCTTTTTTCCCCCTTAATTTTCCTAGGTGCTGATACAGATAGACTTAGAAGTAAGGAAAAAAAAAAGGCATGGAAACAAAACAAGATAATCAAAAGATACTATCCTAACATATATCAAGAGAGGGAACACCAAAAGAATTCAGACAGACAACAAAACCGTACAAACCTCGTACAACCAGGGTCTTCAGTCCAGTTGTGTTACGAGCATGTCAAATCTGGAGCAGGAAACAAACCTCATCCAACCGAAGACAATTTTGCAGAAAGAATCAGCAGCCGAACAATTTGCTCAATTGACATTATTCCCCCTTTTTTCTGGAAGTGTTTTTTTTCCCTTTCCGACTCACTCAGTTCAAGCAAGTGGCTAAAGACAACTCATGAATCTCACTGAGCATCCAATCTTCTCCAGTTTGCCCACCAAGAACAATCGCCCTCGTCCCCCCTACAACGCAGGTACTATGTCCCCAAGCAAACCTAGGAGGCCGCCCAGGCACGTTCAATATTCTCCAAGTTGGTTTTTCCTCGGTAGGATCAAGCAAATACAACTGTGAAGCCGAATGAAGCCCAGCAACAGACCCACCAAAGATCAGAATCCTGCCACCTGGAAGACTCACAGCCACATGATCAAGCCTCGGAGGAGGAGCAATCCCTCCCGGGTTTCCAGCACCCGGCATCCCGTTTCCGGTCACACAACGCCAGCAAGGCTCGTCTTCGCTCATATCAATTGTGTAAACGTCACTTGAACGAAAACGAAGGGGGCCGCTTTTAGCAAGTCCTCCAAACATGAGGATTTTCCTACCACCGTAAACAGATAGAGTATGACCCAACCGAGAAGGTGGAGACCACGCTGCTGGGATTTCCCTCCACACGGGTTTCTCCATTGAGATGTCTAGCAAGAAAGTGTCACTCAGGAGAACACCAGAATCAGCACATCCGCCTGAGACTATGAGTTTTGTGCCTTCAAGCATGCAGGAACTGTGCCATGACCTAGGAAGTGGTGGGGCCAAGCCAGATATTTCACGCCATGTAGGCACTTTTGCATCCAAATCCATGACGAAAACGTCGTTTAAAAGGCCCTGTCTTCCACAACCGCCAAAAACGACCAAGTTGGAACCATTCATACAAGATAAAGTGTGGCCCCAGCGTCCAGGTGGCGGTGAGCCTACTTTAACATGCCTCCATTCTGGTTTGGTGGAGTTTAAGTCAAGAACAAAGGTATCATTCATTGGCTGCATGTTGACTCCTTCACCTCCAAACAGTACAACTCTGTTTCCAACTGCACAAGCACTGAAGTTGCATCTTGAAGGCTCAACTACACCGCCAACAGTTAGTTTCCTCCATGCAGCCGCTTCAAGAGTTGTGAGTTCCCTTGCCAGACGACCCCAGCCAAGTCGTTTCGCTCCTGGAACAGTTTCCAAGACGCGGGTTGTTTCAGTGCCCCATGCATTTTGACAAACGTTTCTCCAGAGGTCTTCATTTCTTGTCAGTTCATAAAGCCGCCTACAGACTGAGCCAACAGAAGCTATATCTCTTGGGGTTAAACGTGAGAGTATTTTTACAGCAATGACTTCATCACTCAATTGGAATAGCCCACAGACCCCACGACAGACGTTTCGTTCTGCAAACTCGTAAGTGTGGAGAGAAGAGAAACCAGAATGAAATTGCTCAGATGATCTGATAGGCTCTTTAATGGAGAAACCAGGCAGTGGGCCCAGATCGATGTTTGTTTCTGAAAAAAACTGGATCCCAATCACATGAGTGATATTGTCATCATCTCCATATATGGGAGTCAACCGTAATCTATTCATTAGGGGAGAACCGTCCTTCCTAAAGTTCAGCAGTTCACCTTGGAACTCAATGCCATCGTCAAGACACCTCCTTACTTCTGCCACAACGGCAGAGTCCACCAACGGGTGCCTTCGTTTAGCGAATGGACCTCTGCATTGCAGGAACCGACTGGAATACACAATTTTAAGCATTCTTGTTAGTCATTTTATGTTATTTCTATCCGATCCAGCAACATAGAGGGCAAAATAATGAAGGAGAAAGGACAAGTACAACATAGGGTGAAAGAGAAATCAGTGTGTTTTTCTTCAATCGATTATGATCACAAGTGCAAAATCAAAGAGTCACAAGTAGAACAGTAAGATGAGGCTCACAATGGCATATGTTAGGAGGAGAGAAGAAATAGCTACAGAACTAGAGACATCTAATTTTTAAAGACAAAAATCACATCAAATACGCTATGACTTAACAAAATACTTTTGGTATTTATCAATGGAAAGCTGCAAAACATATATTAAGGATTGGGATTGGTTGCACATGGTAACAACACCTTGATAGAATCCCAAAATAACAAAAAAAAAACCTTTTCAGTTGGTGGCATGTGTTTTGAGTCACTTTTTCTCAAGTAGCTTTGTTTTTACTTACATGAAAATGAATAAATCGTTGCAATAATACCAGTACAAGTTTGTCTTTTTTTTTTTTTTTTGCTATTTCTATGTTTTTTCCATTAAGTGCAACCAAGCCTATAAAGTTTGCACTAATATTTGCAATGTTATCAATTCTTTATGAAAAAATGTTTAGCGTATCAACAGGTTAACACTTAACATGCATAACACCTAGTCACCTACCCCTTTAATGCCCTTCATTGGCTCACTGCACACCCATAAATATCTTACCCCCTTATAATTTGTCGAATTTCATTTTACAAGTTCCAGTGATGATGTTCTGTTTTTCTTCCTCAGAGACCAGAAATAGCCTCCTCCTGGCATAGCTGCATTCACCCTTCCTCCAACCCCTGAGCTTATGCAAGATGAAATTAATGTAGTTATTATTGTTTATTAACCCATATTGATGGATAAAATGGATACTTTTCAGGAGTGTTTCCCTTCTATCTAGGTACCCAATAATATTCTGCAACTGAGAATAAACAAAAAATAGATGTATCACACGAGCACATCGATTCAAATACAACTAAACTCTCTGATGGCCCACTAGCTTGTATATATAACCATAGCATATCCCTAAACTAATCGGTCCAAATACAGGTTATGATTTTGGACGACCAAGTTGCAAGACCAAAACAACTCCTGTATTTATTTTATGAATACCAACGCGAAGACAAGTTCAAAAATTCACGACTACATTAAATATCGAGCAAAACTAATTATGTAAGCAACCAATGCATTATTCTAGCTATAGGCAAGCACATAACAAAACCACACAGCACATTTTCCATTCTAATTCAACTCAGTCACTTCAATGTACCATGCTTCTAACCTTTTAAAAAATGAATAAAGTTGATCTCTCCACTTTCACAAGAAAAAAATTCACAAGGTTGAAATGAGCCCTTCTGAGCATGCAAAAGTTCAGCTGTGGGTTATATAGAATCAAAAGTTGTCAGCCATTTAATAGTTACTCTAGGTTTAAACTCAAGTACAATTGGCTTCTCTAGATCAACTGGCAGTGCAGGTGAGGAAAGCATCAATACGATTCTGGTTAGAAGAGAATAGTAGGCCCTTTCCAGATCAAAAGCAAGGAACGAAGTAATTCTTAAACTCCTTATCTCATCAAGCCAAAAGAGAAAGACTAGTGCTATAAAAGGTCTCTGCATAAATATCCTGAAACCAGGAAAACCTCTTATCCTGCCCCTTTAATAATCCTTCTAAAGACACCAATCACTAAGGCAAATCAAAATGTGATAACATTCAGAGCATCTGACACACTTGTAGTACGCAAAAAAGAGAATAAACTATTGCTAAAATCCAACCCTCCTCCATCACTCCACAACCCTTTTGAGGTCCATCACATAATCCAAAAAAGCCCAATGGCATTTATAAGCTTCACAAGCCATTTTACAATCAATCTTGAGCACTATCCTGACAGGTCTAGATTAAAAACAGCCACCATAGCATCAGCACATCTATTACCTTCTAGAAAAGCAAAGTGATGAAGTAGTAGTATATTCCAAACAACTACCAAATATTTTCAGGAAACTTCATAGAAGTTTGTATATGCCAAACAAATTCAATAACTAGGTTAGAACCATATAAAGGATAGTTTTAAACCTATACCAATTACTCCATGCCATGCAACTCATGATGTTAACCTCTAATATCCCAAGAATCTGACAAATTAGTAACAACATCAAGGATAAAAGCTCTCTCTATGCATACGTAACACTCCAACAATGCCTCTGTATCTTAGTGTATCCCAGCTTTTGATTTACCAAAAATAGGCTTTGAACCAACTATCGTAGGTGTTCTATTCACAATAATCAATATGTAGGATTTCATTAAAGCATTAAGGAAACCACCTCTGCAATCCTTTCAGAAAGGCCAACTGCTATTATGTGCCAACCAATTAACTCTTTTTAAAGCATTAAGGAAATCAAATTGCAGAAGGTCATGATTCCGCACAACAACCATCCAAAAGAAAGAATCCCTCTTGATGCCCTGATGATCTCAAGGGAATCTTTGTTTCACTTGCAGATTCACCCATAAACCAACAAATTAGCAATTAAGAAGGCGCTAATGAAAATATTTAGCACAAAACCAACATCCAGAGGCCAGAGCTTGACAGAGTTAACACCAGCTCTGAAACTGATGGTAAGATGGGATCAACTACAAGTAGCCAGCAGGCCCAGCAATCAAAAATTTATCGAACCCTAGAAATCTCAATCAAATAACTAGGTTCTTAATTGCACAAGATTAATCTCTAGGGTGATGATCAATCACTTGACATGTTGTATCAACCCACTCCGAGTCGAACTTAAGAAAAAGGTTGATTGTGTTAATGGACCTGAAGAAACTTTTTTGGCATTATTACATGCCCCAGAGAAGGAAATTGCTGTTTATGAGTTGAGCAGCACTATAAAGTACCACCCTTTTGAGCTTATCTCAACTCATATGGGAATCAGCACCCACACCTTTACACACCAACGCATGCTGTCTAAATAGTATATTCTATCCTTTTTCTCTTTCTCGATTGAGTTAATTAAATCTTACTAGTAGCAACCCAGAAATAAGTAGCCCAGAACAGCAACAATCAAAAGTGTAAGCAGAGAACACTTAAAATAGGGGCAATAATAATTTACAAAGGGAAGTACCAGTTGCGACCGAGAACCTCTTCAGCGCGATATCCCGTAATCATTTCGAACACAGCGTTAACATAGATGATCGGATGATCGGGCTCCAAGGCATCCGTAACGACGAAGCCACACGGCGTCGTCTGCAGCAAATTCCCCACCGGAAACGGCATCGGACCCCCGTCGTTGAGAAGAAATCCACCTTCATCCTCCCCGCTCCCTTCCGAATTACTATCCCACTCCATCATCTTCTGACCTAATATTTCGAATTCCAACCCTTCTATCTCTTTCCTCAACCCATTTCACCTCAAAACCCTCAAATCCCCAGAAACAAGCCCCGCAGCACGCAATTGAAACCACACAACACCCGAATTTGACGATATGAGAGGGAGATCGAGAGAAGGCCCTGTATAAACTCCTGAGCTAGGGTTGCGCTTGTTTGGGAAGGATGAGGGTGAGAGAATGAGTGGTTGGCAACGCTTGATCGATCTGTGAGCTGAGCTAGGGTTGCGTTTGTTGATTTCAGAGGTCCGTGAAGCCTGTGGATTTTGGGGGATTCAGGAAGCTGGAAAAGGGAATAAAAAAATCTTTTGGGAGAAGATGAGATAATTATCTGGGCGGAAGAAGAGTTATGCTTTGTGCATACGCGAACTTTTCTCCCTTCTTGTTTTGCTTTCATTTTGTGGGCGCTTACGACTTTGTTATTACGAGTCGATGTGTTGTCCTAAAAACCCCATTAGGGAGATTCAGCCACGCATTTAAAGGCCACGTGTACCGACTTGTTATTACAAACCGGCCTGGTTCGTTTAAGCGTTAATTTGGGCTTAATTCGGCCCAGTTATTAACCTTAAAATACTTACTTTAATGGGATGGGCAGTGGGCTGGGCCTGTATTATTTGCTTTGCAGTATAGTAACCCTCTTGATTTGGGCTTTAAAAGTTTATTTTGAAAGGTTGATTGCATGAAGCAGTTTGACGACGAGTAACTGAGACTGATGATATTTTGGATTCTTGACCCCAAAAAAAAGTCTTTTGCCGGAAACCACCCGTAAGATAGGCTATATTGCGTTTAACCACCCGCCTAATATCAATTTATCGGAAACCACCCATATACACATCTCAGTTAACAATCAACCACCGTTCTCAATTTTCCGTTTCAAAATCCGTTAAACGCATGTGTTGATTTTTTTAATTTTTCTTTTCTTTCCTCATTTATATCTTTCTACTAAATAGATTAAAAAAAAAACTAATTTGTCTTGGCCGCCAGTGGAGACCGTCAATCTCTTCACCACTCACCGGCGACAACTCCCCGACATCGAAACCAGTCGAGCACTCGAGCATCACACTCCCACTCCACGCCTAGCACCTAGTTGAGCATCATCGTCTTCCGACTGTTCCTCTGCTCCAGCCCACGCCTGTTGCACCATCTCCGCCTCGATTGCAACCGTCGGCCTATCGTCGTCGGCTCGCTTGCTGGATCGGTGGCCTTGGGGTGAAAAAATTGGGCATAATTCATCAATTGAATGCCCATTTGGTTTAATTCGAAGCCCAGGTGCATCATTAGCAGGTAAAACAGAAACAAGAGTGTCTGAATATTTGCAATTTGAGATCCCGCTCTAATTGATAGCGGCATATATGCTGACGTCGACGGAAGAAGACCAAACGTAGTTGCTTTTGTCAAGCTCTTCAAGTGGACGGACTCGTCGTTTCTTTCTTCTCCTTGGGTTTGAGATGGTTGAGCACCTCGACAGCTGGATTGATGACAATATAGTTGGTCTAGGGGGATTTGAAGTTGGGGATTTACGATTTTCCATGGGTAGGGGGCAGGGAGAGGGCTATGTGGAAGGGGAGTCGAAGGGCGACAGCCAGGCACGGCCGGCCGACCAGGGGGCGACGGCAACGAGGTCAAAGGAAGGGGACGAGGACGAATTTGTTGACGAATTTGGGGGACCGAGAGAGGGCTAGTGGAAGGGGAGTGTATTTTGAATTAGAATAAAACAAATTAGGAATTTCAATTTAATTTTTAATGGAATTTTAACGGGAGATGTCCATCGGCGGTTGATTTTTGACGAAATCGTTTTTATGGGTGGTTTTCAGTAATTTGTTATTAAGCTGGTGGTTAAGTGGAATATGACCTATCTTACGGGTGGTTTTCGACAAAAGACTAAAAAAATACATTTTAAGTTGAAATATTATTTTGATTAACTTAAAAAATAAAATGTAGAGAGATTGCAGACTAAAATAAAAAGAGATTAGGCATATTTTAGGAATAATTAAAATGTAATTTTAGAGTAAAAGTTCTTTTGAAGCTAAACTAGAACAATAATTTAGTTTATATTTTTTTTGATTAATAGTTTAGTTTATATTTAGAAGGGAGATAATTATTTAACATTTTTTCCCTTTTTCAAGAGTTTAGTTTCTAAATACAGAATGCTAAAGATATATATTAGGAAACCATGAGAAAGAAGATTCTAAGCAAATAAAGTATGATTTGAAAGCTCTACTTTACATAGTCCATACTTTAGGGTAGCGATTCTCTAAATCACTACCGATCTCCAAAGCTATTGCATATACATACAAATTTATTGGTTGTATACTACATATATTTATCCCAAAATTTATCAATTTGGATCCTCATTCTCTGAATTTCATCTGTTCCACAGTTCGAGAATATATTATTATCATGTCAAGCTCCCCTTTTCACTTTTTTCTTTCCTTTGTACCTCTGTGGATGGATGGATGCTAAGTTCAATCATTCAAGGAATACCAAATAATACATATTTTATGTTCCTCGTATAATTGAGAGAAAATGGATGTTATTCGATCAAAAAAAATTATGGAACACCGAACCGAGTCAGACTAGATTCAATCCGGTGGTGTAAAGGCCACTAAACCGGGTTCGGGTACGGATAGAACCGGGATGGACTCTAGTTCTGATACGGATATGACTGGGTTAGGCTCAGGTCTGGCTGGCACTGGACTGAAACGGGTTCGGGTCTGGGGGCATAGGCTGGCTTGGTGATGGTGGCGGTTGGATCGGTTTCAGCATGGGCTGAACTAAGTTGTGCTTGGTTTGGGCTGTTTTGGTTTGTTTGAGTGTTTGTACTTCGATTCTGTTTATTTTATACGAAGTATCTATTTTGTTCTTCCGCATTTTAGAAAATCTGGCAAGTTAAGATATATGTATATTTCATCTGTTCAAAAATATATGTCATTTTAGGATTTGTCAATTTAAAAAGTCATATGATTTGAGTTAAATCACTCAATCTTGTTGAGATCTTTCTCCTCCTATTATATATTTACGCAATTATTTTTAATTATGAGAATAATATTGAAAAATATGGTAAAATATGTTAAATGATAAATATTACAGTATTGAACAAATTAATTTAAAATAAAATATATTTCTGAACGGATGGACTAGTAAACCAACACACAAATAGAAAACATAGTGTATTTGAAAGTAAGATTACATTCTTCGGTACTCTATATTTTTTTCGCTTGTGAGTGCTACGAGAACATCTCACATATAAACTCTAGTCATTACAAAAAAAAAATTACTCCTTCCACATAATCTATATAATTTATATTAGAGATACTAATTTTGGTAAATCTGATTATTATTTGTTAATTGTAATTTTTTTAAAGGGTTTATTAATTTCAATTTAGGAAATAGTTTTGAAATGTTTTCCAAAATTAACAAAGTTATTGTGTGCCCATGGGCACACATTAGCCAAACCGATAATTAAAACTTCTAAGGATTCAAGCCTCCACGTTGCGCCACGTCGGATTTCGCCACTTGCCGATCCCACGTTATGCCACATCAGATTTTAACATGTGTCGACATTTCCTTGTCCCTTCTATTTTCCATGTCATATATTTTTTTACTTTAAATAACACATCATATATTACTTCATACATGTCAAGCACCACATATGATTTGGCATGGCAACTTCTAAAACGTAATTTGTATTTTTTTAATAAAATATTCAAAATTAGAAGATCACACAGATATTATTGTTACCCTAATCAATATTATCATATCTTTTTTGTTTGAAAACTGATGATGTCCAAAATAGTAAAATAAGAAGTGGGCCCGGGGTACCAAGAACGAGTAGGCCCAGAGAGATTCCCAAGGGTGACTCAGGGACCCACATTCATACCTCTCATTTATTTTAACAAAGTTTATACCCTCACGAGGTCTCCCAAATCTCCGGGACGAGGTCTAGACCTCGCCACCGACTCTACTAACCCACCCGCCCACACGAACCAATCATAAGTGGCCTCACCCCCGAACCAATCACAAGCGGCCTCGTCCCCGAACCAATCGCGAGTGACCTCACCCCCGGACCAATCAAAAATCCCTATTCCGGGCATCCCACATCGGACCTTGGCCTAAACTCGGCTCCCCAATTCTCTATAAATAGAGGAGAACCTCGTAGGAAGAAGGGGTCGGAAAACCCCTTGAACTCAAGAAGTCTCTTGCTTGTTAAAGATCGACGTGATAGAAACATCGTCAAAAGACCTCGCTACAGACAGGAGAAGTCCACAAAAAGACTTCAAGTCATACAAAGACCTCGCCCACACTAAAGACCTCGCTACAAAATCTCACAAAGCTCTCTACACCACGGACCCAAATCTACCTCGCCCTAGGGTCAACTTCGCAACATTTAGGTTTGATCTCGGAACTTCGTAGGAGGTCTAGGTGTAATTCTCAAAGTTGTTTATCAGCCTCGTAGGTTTGTAACCTCGTTATTGGGAGAAAATCATAAATAAAGGAGCAAGTGTTTGTACTCTCGAATATAATAATCTTGTTCCTTGTCTCGTAACTAGCGGTTATTTCGGGTTTCATCACTAGCGTCGTCTGTGGGAACCTCTTCATCCTAAGCAGTCTCCCGATTAGTGCAAACCTTGGCTCCTTAAAAAAACCCTCAAAATGGCTTGCCCAAACAATTTCTTTCCCCAACATCCCGACAACATGGCCGAGATCCCGCCGTGGATGACGGCAGGTCCCCCAGGGTACCCTTTTGTGGTTCTGCCTGGTTGGACGTACAACGCTCCACAAAACCATACCCGTTCCAGGGTGGTGCGCCTCCTAACCCGTATCCCTACCCGGGTTACGGACAGTACCAGCAGGGCCAAGCTCCCCCATATGTCCCGATTCCCTCCCAGGGGCAACCTCACTCCTAGTACGTGCCCGCGTATGTCCCCGGATATATGCCGGGGCAGGAGACGCCCACCAACGGCTCCACCACAGAGAGACCCTCCCGAGATCCGATGCAGATCTCGCGATCCCGTTCGCGGCGTGCAGGGAGGCGTGACACGGAGTTGTCCGAGACGGTGGCAAGCACGGCACGCCCTCTGGCGAAGTCAAAATCAAAATCTGCCCGCTCGTCCGTCGAGAGTGGGTACAAGAATCCCTTTGTGCCAGAGATCCAGGATGCACACATGCCCAAGGGTGTCCACTGGCCGTAAATGGGACTCTACGACGGCACGGCCGACCCCGAGGACCACATAAAACACTACGCCGTCCAGATGAACGTCAACTCCTACAATGACGTCATTTTCTGGCGCATCTTCCCAACCACTCTGGACAAGGCAGCAATGGCGTGGTTCACCAACCTTAAAGTCGAGTCGATAGCCTCGTTTTCTCAGCTATGCGAGTCCTTCGTCGGGCACTTCAATGGCTCAAGGAAGCGCAAGAAGAACATGCGCGATCTCCGTGGCATTGAGCAGGAGGAAAACGAGAAGTTGGGTACCTTTTTTACGAGGTTCACCACCGCAGTCGCCGAGATCGCACAAATCGACGAGTCATCGGTGCGAGATATCCTCATGGGCAACCTTTGCCAAGGGGATTTTAAGTGCCGCATTTTTCTTAAGAACCCGACGACGTATGAGAGTCTGTGCGCTCGGATCACGGCGCAGGTCTATGCCGAGGACGCTGCCAGCCAGAGCTCGCGACCGAGGACCGATAAGGAAATCGTGACCGAGGCTAAGGGGAAGGCTAAAGTG